>CM066216.1:17492959-18221186 GCA_033675125.1 Athetis lepigone
CAGAACTCGGCGGTGAGGAATTGTTGCTACTTTTGGAGCTGGTGGTTTTGAAGTATAGAGAGATGTATGAACGTGTCCATAAGTTCAAGAGACTCTAGTGACCGAAGGCAATGGAATTGATATGGATATGGAAGAATACATGTTGACAGGTAACAAAAACCTGTTGATAAATAGAGCAGGATAAGATTTTTATATTATTGTTTCTATTCCATTGGACAGCAAATAAACAGGTTGTCTGAAAGCCAGTAGTTAAGTGGTCACATGTCGTTTAATTTAAAGGTCTTGTCCTTGCCATCATAAAGACTGTAAAATGATCAATAGCGATGATTGCGTAAATTTGTCAATATAAAAATTAATCCATACTAATATTATAAATGGGAAAGTGTGTCTGTCTGTCTGTCTGTCTGTTTGTCTTTCTTTCACGGCAAAACGGAGCGACGGATTGACGTGATTTTTTAAGTGGAGATAGTTGATGGGATGGAGAGTAACATAGGCTTTTTGTCTCTTTCTAAGGCGAGCGAAGCCGCGGGCAGAAGCTAGTAGGTTATATATCCCAACATGTGTAAAGGTAAAAGTAGCTACACAAACTTTTTCGTACCTAATTAGAGCATTTCAACATACACTGACCTCAAAACCTCCTCTATTTACCTGCATTCCTTTGAAAATACGCCACAACAAGCTAAGAGGAATATTTTTATAAAACTAGTAGATTTTCAAGTCCACTCGCTTTGTCACTAGCCCACGAATTCAAACGAGGCACTCGTCCGCCGTAGCGCTGTCGACCGAATATTTTTCAATTTTTTACTTCTTGTAACATTAATTTTTTCTCTGAAACGGTTCAGTAATTTAGTTAGAGTCGCTTTTGAAATATAGGTTTGTCTAATAATGTTTTTATTTAATTTTCTTTATCTAGTCTTTGTTGTATCCTAAAAAATGTAAATCTTAAGTATGTTTCAACTGATTACTGAATAAATTAGGAAAATTTTGAAGCTAAACAAAAATAAACTTGAAGCTGAAATGGTACTTTTTGGGAGACAGGCTTTTTGATGGTGATCGACACACAACTATGAAAGCTAGGAATGTGAAAATACAAGAATTTTTTTTGACGCACAGATGCAATGAAAGGCTAAGTTTGGGAATAGAACCTCTGACGGGATAAAATAGGGGATGTTAAATAAAATTTTACTCAGCGATGACCCATATCTTTGAATTAGGATAATTCCTAATTTTCAAGACACTTACTTCATAATGTACGTTTTTTGTTTTCAAGAGAACTTGGGCAACATTAGACTGCCTATAAATCTACTTTCCGAATCATTATGTCTATGAGTAAATAAAACCAGTAATAAATCCTCAACAAGAGATAAACGAGAAAGAATAATAGCTGTCATCTAAACAAGCCGTTCGGAATGCTACTCGATATTTTCACAAGTGGCAACACTGGCTACCGCGCCAATCGACTTACTGAGTTTAGCCGCGTTTTTTCCTGTCACTAGTTCCCTGAATTTTGGACGAGGCTGCTTTTGCGTGCAATTTTTACCAAGGGATTTGGGTGAACTTAATCCTGAAATATTGAGTGCAATTCAAAAAGTTTTTGAATATTTAAGTGCTAGGAAAAGAGTTTCGGTATTTTCTCAATTCGTTGCGTTTGTTATGTCTGTGGAACATTGGAGGGTATTCGGCAAGTACTCTGAAAACGAAAGTTTGTGAACAAAACTCACGTCACTGCGATTGATATTCAACGAATGTAGATAAACTCGTAGGAGGAATATAAATTGACTGACAAACCATTTTATGACAAGTAAAAAACAATTTTACACAGAAACAGTACAAATAAAACGACCTCGTATCTCTAATTCTCCGATAAAAATGACGCCATAGTCGAAGGGTCGCTGACGTATTTCAAATCGTCCCCCGGCATTGGTCCGCCGAGTCGGTTCCATTTTCAAATTTACGACTCAACCAATGGCCGTAACGGACGGTTTCGTACGCCCCCATACTTTATCGATATAGCTTTGATTTCTTACTGTGAATTTATGGAATAGTTCCCATTGGAAAATTACTATTGAAATTACTTAGAAATTTTACTTTCATAATTATCTTAATGTTTTGTTCTACTGTATCTGTAGTCTAAATCTTGTCAAATGGCTGTCTGTCTTTGATAAAATCTAGGCTTTCTTTTTCTTTAAACAAAAGAAGTTTTAAATCATCTTTATCATTGGAACCAAGGCCAAAAACACTATCATTGAAATGATTAATCACATACAACAACGAAATAATTTGGCAAGAACCCTTCAGCTGAAGACTAGCGACATTTTAGCTGTTAGGGAGTCTGTGAGGCATTCAGACGTGTAATCCGTTCATCTTAGGAGACTGGCAGCTGGCAGCTATCACAGGACGTAAGCTCGGTAGTGTCGACTTGCCAATTATTATGCTAGCTGTTTGTTAACTGACATTTGGAAATGTTTGAGTAGCAAGGCAAGCTTCAGAGGTTTTTGAAATTGATGGCAGCAAAAAGGACATTAGATAAAGTATCTGGCAGTTTAACGTGATATTGTCTGATCTTGTTGTATGTCGAAACTCACAATTTGGTCATCTATGTAATATTTAATTATTATTTAAATAAATGTGCCCAAAACGCAATAGCGATAAATCGAAAGCCAATATTTTAAGCATAATAAGTAATAAATTGCTGAAACTGTAACGAAAATTCAGGCTAATTCCATCCTACATCAAAGTCTGCTACAGGCGATCAAGAATATTACAGTCCATTAAATATTCAACCCTACTCAGGTCAATACATCTGCCATTCACACAAGCAATCATTAAACAGGCCACAAAGCCCGGAATAGTCATCAAAACGCACTTAACCCTCAAACGCTGACCGCTTAAAAACATAATCGCCTGGCGCAATCAATCACAGCAACTGCCAATTGATTGGCGCTAGCCGATTGCTATCACCTTGTGAATGCAAACTATATTGATTGAGCCGGTCCGCACGGAATTTGCAATTAGCGCGGCCGGTACGCTTCTAATTGCGTTCAGTCGTTCATTCATTCACTAGTTCACTGCTTTGTTGGTGCGCTTTTGTGATATAGCGCTTTTCGGTTGGGTTTCTGGGTTTCTTTTGGCTGTCTTTGGTTGTTCATTGCTGGGTTTTGATTTTTATTACTGAGGTCAGGCTTTGGTTGTGCAAATGTATTTCTGATATTAAAGAAAACGGTATGAAACAGTTTTGGTGATGGTAGTTATGCTTGAAGAGGCTATTGAGATTAATTACGTTGACTGTAGTATGTCTTATTTGATACCCGCTAAGATCAAAATATTTGTAAACGATAAGTACAGTGTGTTTATAATCAAGAGTGAGGCACTACTTAGAATAATTGCATAAAAATAGCAATCAATAGAAACATTCGCTTGCAATGGCGTTGATAATATAGAATATGGGAGTCCAAATCCACACCAAGATAATGCACTCGACCATCAAGACATAGATAGACATCTTCACAGATTTAATGTCGTTACCGCCACGCCATTTGGCACAGATGTAAACTAAATCCAGGCTCAGGTAAACTAAGATCCCGTCTCAATAACAATACGGTGTCAGCATCAAATATGCAAATATCAAGCAAGTCAGGCAACAATCAAGGTGTGAATGGCCAGTGATCCGGAACAATGCACTCTGATGTACAGACAGACTGACTTTATGTAGCGAATGGGTTGGCAGAAGGTGCAGTGACTGTAGGATGAGTAGCTAGTATTGAAATGTTGAAAGATTGTGTGTCACTGGGCTCGTAAAGTGGTATGAAGGGTAGGAGAATGTAATGTTTTGGGCTCTACGGGCTAAAAATGTGTGTGGATTGGAGGTTTGGCCCGAAATTCAATAACCAGACTTTTGTTGCTTCTAAATTAAGGAAAGGAACATTAAGGGCCTGTTTTATATTGTTTTAATAAGTTCTGTATAAAATAACTGGCAGTCCGTGATAGATCATCAAACAGGCCCTATTGTGACTATAATAAACCTATACCTAATACAATCACAAAGATGTATTTGAAAGAATCCCGCAACTGTTTGCGAAAGATTTTGTCAAAAATCTCTCTCTGACTTTTGGACATCATTTTCATGGTATTTTCGTATATATCGCATCGTATTGTTGTAGTTCCGAAAATTAATATCTATATCAATAAGCGAAATCACAAACACAGCATTTAATTGATTGCATAGATTTGCTAGCTATATTGTTCTGCCTCTGAAAAATGGAAAACTAAAACATTGCTAGGATTGGTCCTTCTGTCCGTGTTAATAAAAAAATTGTGAATATTTATGTTTGACTGTTCGGCAGATGGAATTTGTATTTCGTTTCTAGCGCAGTTTGGCACGAATCCTTTTCCATGTTTTTCATTTCCATTCTAACAGTGAGTAAAGAAACGAGGCATGTTTTGAGGCAAGCCGCAGGATATTTAATCACTATGATATTACTTTTCTTTCAGGAATATGTTTAAAAAAATATCACGAATTCAAAATGTTGTCTTTTTACTTGTAACAAATCAAGCAATTACTTAGTCATTAGGTACATATTTATTAAACGAAATAACTACTCCAGAACAAAAAATCAGGTACCAAAAAACGGTAACATTCAAAGATCCGTTCAAAGTTCTGTTCATAATTTAAAAAAATATTACTATTTTACTCTATCAATTACATACTTTATATATCCTAAAAATAAAATATAACAACCTTTTTAACATAAAAAATCGAATGGAATAGAAAGCGCCATCTCTTAAAACAAATACGAACTAACCGCCACACATCTTAATCCCGCCAACAGATGTCGCTACTTACCCTCAGTGTCGCTAGTGTCGGACAGCGGCGGCTCGTTCGCGATGTATTGTCTGCCACTCAGGAGATTGCTCTCGACGACTGGTCGTTTGTCTTCCAGCTGTCTTCTGAATGCTCGGTGGTCATCCTGAAATGGAAATTTAGATTGTTGTAGCTGGCGTTTGATATAAGTCTTTGATCTTACTAGATACTACGATTCATAATAATATTTATACTCATGTGAAAGACTAAGAAGGATATAAGACTACATTTAAGCCCGTAATTTCGTTTTCGCTAGAGTTCAACGAGTCCAAATAAATAGCAGGTGAAAGTTACGTAAAAGGAAGGAAAGACGAATGGATGTATATTTTTGTTTGAGCCTGTGGATGTGTTATTATTCATTAATTTTATTTATTTTCCGCCACAAATTAAAATTATCAAGATTAAATATCCGAAGTATTTGTTTCATTTAGAACATTTGCAGGCATTTATAAATTGTCAAAGGGTTAGTCGGTTAGGCAGAAAAGTGACGCTACTCGCTTGTTCCAAAACGTTTTATTATTTTAAATTATTACTTAATCCATTTTTTATTTTCTTTCTACAAGTAATCTATCTTATCACATAGGTTATTTTTCTTCTGTGGGTTTGGGATGAACGCCAAAGAAGTCGCAGATAGAAGTTAGTATTTTATAAAAAATAAATCCTCGGTCTGACCAAAGTTTCAAACGATACAGATCGTTCGTAGTAAGTTTTCTCTCGGGAAAACCAAATGAAGCCTTCAAGATTTTCCTGTAGGGTCTCCCGAGAGCGAGTTTGTATCGCCGTCTTAATATACATAAGTAAATTGTTCATCTTCAACTGGAATTCTTTAGTTTGTTAGGGCTCGAGCACAATAACACATTACGACGTCGCGTCGGGTCTTGAGAATCTATGTATGTCCAAGTCGGTGGCATGATGCACGATGCGTGTGGTTTTCTTTTATTTCTTTGTATTCTTCTGAAGTTGTGTTCCATAATACGGGACGCTCTTCGGCTTGGGTTATTAATTGATCCACCTCAATGCTGCCATCTTTGAATCCATACTGTCTGTCTGTCTGTCTCTTCTTCACGCCTAAACCACTGAACCGATTTATATGAAATTTGGTACAGATATAGTCTGGGACCCGATAGTTTTTATCCCGAAAATTCCCCGGGAACGGAATCTATTATTTCACGCGAACGAAGTCGCGGGCAAAAGCTAGCATTCAATAAATAAATGCGACAATGGTTTCGATGACGTCGTGGCACGTTGTGACGTCGTGCCGTAGATTTCCACGACGCGACGTCGTATCGTGTTATTGTGTACGAGCCGTTACCCGGGTTTTCGGTTTCTTTAGCTTCTTGGCTTTTAAGACTTGACTAAGAATTCCTCTTACATTGTTACTTCCATAAATATCTATCTAACGCCAATATTTCCCGAACATTAGCCACAGAATTCGATTAGGGCCGATTATACGAACCCTTAAAGGCTTGTTAACATTCCACACGTTCCCGCCACTAAGTCCGCCATTTTGTTGGTCTTGCCACGAGGTAAGTAATAAAGGACAAAAGGGCCATTTGAACACAATAATGGAGAATCATTGAAAATAATGAAAATGGGAGAGAAATTGATGATGCGGTTTTGATTCATTTATTAGTTAGGAATGATTGATAATACGGTTCCATTAAAAAGACAAGAAGTAATACTTACAATATTTTCGTTATTTATATATGCATACATATTGTAATTATCATTCCAGATTGCGTATTTCCTTTCTGCTAGACTTTAGATACCCGTCAAGAACTAATATGGTATACTTATTAACTTGGACGTTATAAAAACAGAATAACATCGTTGCGGATTGTTTATAATAGTAACCGTGACTCCAGAACATAAATGGCAACCGAAGGAAAATGAGGGGGTTTTAGTCAGTAAAAGTTTGACACGCCCTCCCGCCGCACCCAGGGCGGGAGCAGTCATTCTATGATTTCCCACTCCCCAAAAAAAAAAGTATTTATCTTGGTAATGGTCTGAATTTTATCATGGTTATCAGATAAAAGAAGTAAGAAAGAGTAAAGGAAACCCAAAAGTCTAATAAATACAAGTTTTTTTATGCTCTTTTCTTATGACAAGAGACTTTGAACCTGTACTTCTGTATGTAATTTAACTTTATACTTAAAATGGCGTCACCACGCGGTTGATTTTGCCGCGATCCGTGGATTAGTGCGGTCAAATTGTTTATCGCTGGTCGGACTTTGTTGACTCTTGCGCCGGTTTAGAGGACATTGTTTAAAGTCACATCTATTAGTAACAGGATTTGTTCTACTGTGTGATTTGTGTTTCACAGAACTATCGTGTTAGGATTATTACAGACTTTATGGGTGAAAAATATTTCCAATCCTTGACGTGTTATTATGCACTTTTGAATTACCTATAATTATAATAATATATAGTGACGAAGACCATGACTAAATACGTAAAAAAATTATAGGGTGTCAGTGTAATTATAGTTAATTTTGTATCAAGCTGGCGACGTGTTTGTGAAAATGATATTGCAAATGTCTATGGGCAATGATCTTACATTCAAAAATATCTACTTTCGATTTTAAAAGGAAGCAAAAAGAGCACAGGAGCTAAGAGGAAATAGGATAAATGTTTTGTCATATATAACACTTTTCTAACCACTTAAAGTTGGTCCATCTACATCCACGTAAGTCCGCTTCCTAGATACTCGAAGGGTAATAAAAACAAACACATTCGCCTGTTTACTATCCATTCCTAGGTTTATTACTAAGCTCTTGAAGCAATTTGAAACAAGTTGGCGGGTCCAAACAATTACTCTTGGCCGAATTGCTTCGGCCGCCATTTTGAGGTAGAACTGTGACCAAAATTGCGTCGTTTAGCCCGTACAGCACCAGAACTGACTATTTCTGCAGCTCCTAAAACTAGAAGTAGCAATTGACAGCTTTTGTTTGTTTCAGCGTATTGGGAAATGTAAATTGGTGGAATTTTTAGGGGTTTCTTTTGTGATGGACGAGTGGTTAAGACGCCTCTCTGACCAATCTGGGCTCGAAATGCGACTTTTTCAACTTATATGTACTGTCAAGTCTATCTTGGAAATCATAGGCATCTGTGGAAAACAGCGCGAGGAAAAGTATAAGTTTGAAATCGCCAATCCGTCTTGAACAAGCGTGGTGATCAATACTCGTGGCCTCTTGGCACGGCCTTTTCCCAGCAATGTTCAAAGCTTATTAAGACAAGCAAACCTTTTGGAGGGTTTAACGCCAAAATGTGCCAACCAACATTATTACGAGAAGAGAAATAATCAGCTTAGGGAAACCAATTGGATCGCTGTTTAACTGTAAAATTATGCAAGGTAACGTTATCACGCATAATTCTGGATGTTTGAGGTAGATTTAGCGATCAGTGGCATGTCGGGAACCCTTCGCATAATTTATGGGAGGGCGGTATCAAGAAAACGCATCGTTGGTCCACGGACTTATCTTGTTACTTGAACAATTGGAGCAAATTCTGTCGGAATTAACCAATCTGTGTCGAAATGACTCATGTTTTCTCAACATTTCAATAGTAAACTAATCCAGGCATTTGTTCTGTTTATTGATTTGCATGGCCCCATACAAAGGTTATGTTTCCCTTGTAAGTTTCTAACAGCGGCTTCTTTTTAACCGACTTCTAAAAAAAGGAGGAGGTTCTCAATTCGGATGTTTGTATTTTTTTATGTGCAAAAGTTTTTCGATGCATAATAAGCGAATTTCGTTTTTCAGAACTTTCATCGTCCATCTGTGATGGTCTATGTCAGATCTTAACTTCGTGGATGTACTCTTTAAAATAAAAATAAATATAATATCCATATCAATGGTGAGGAAACAAAGTAACAAACTTACAGACGCATTGACAACCTCTTCCTTAATGAAGGCAAAGGCGGGAGGGAACTGGCTAAAACCCACTCATGTCCCTTCGATTGCCCTTTATGTTCCGAGGTCACGGTAACTATTATAACATTCCGCAACCCCGGCAGGCATTGGCCCTGTTGGGCCCCTTATCGTGCTGACAATATATTATTACCTGTTGTTTGAGCAGCGCGGGCAGGTCACCCCGGGGAGGTGCGAGGGCGTTCAGCTCCGTCTCTTTCCTGATGACCCACTCGGTGAGCTCTCGTAGTGACAGCAGCAGTGCTGACCAGTGCTCCGCGTTGCTCTCCAGACGGTTCCTGGGAAGAAGGGGGAAAATTTCTATAAATTTTGAGTTACTTTTGACAAAAATGAAGTTAATTGGTTTGTGAGATGTTGGTAAAAAGTTTAAAATGAATACACGACCACAGATTTTTGTGGTGTGTGACGTCCATGTTTATTGATATTATTGATTGACAGGAGATTATAAAGATGTGTCATCATTTTATTTCATCATAATATAGAATAGGCGAGACGACGAAAAAAAAGTAATTAGTCCGTCATTGAGATTGTTAAAAAATTTTGGACACGTATTTTTTCTTTTTTCTCGTAAACGAAAAATGGCGACGATACAGTGCGTTAAAGTTGTGCGTGACGTCACGATCAGATACAATTTTTGCATTACGGTAGCGTCAAAAGCCCCCACTATGCCCCCACTCCAGAACTTTGTTGCTCTTTATCTTTGTATTTTTTTATTATTTTGATGAAGCAAAAAATACGTGTCCCGTATTTTTGGCCGATCTACAAGACGGACTAAACAGAATGCCATTTTTTTTATGTTGTCGTCATGCCTATTGTGGTGTCTTTTCCACAAAGGCCATTCCACAAGGCCAAAGAGTTGAAGTTGAAAACCTTATGCTCTAGAGAAGGATTAATACTTTCTTCTCTAGGCCATAAGCATTTATCGTAGTGTAAGTTACGTCAAGTGTAAGTTAGTTATTTAAATATAAAAATATACATAAGAGCTATTTAAATTAGAATCCTGAAATTAACACAGACAGACAATTGATGATGAACACAACGACAAATTGAATACAAGGACATGAATTGCCTAATAAAACATTCAAGGACTACTCAAAATAATCCCCCATCCCGAAGCACTTGGTCGCAATAAAGCTAATCCCCAATAAAATGAAGCCGTATAAAGAACAGTGGGTGAGCAGGAGCCAAGGCTATAACTCAAAAACTTGGCCCTCACACAAAAGAGAACAATTGTTGAAATTTGGCCGCTCTCGGCTGATACTGAAGAGATTTAAGATAACGGTAGGGATGCTGAGCTTCTATCGAGAATTTTCTCGTTTAAATTTTTTGATAATGTTTGTGTTTTGAGTCTGAAGGGTAAAACGGTCCGGGGTTGCGGAATAGTTCTAATAGATACCGCGAACCTGGGACATAAAGGGCAACAAATGGAAAAGGGGTGGGTTTAAGTCAGTAAAAATCTGACACAAGCTCCCGCCCCGCCCAGTCGCATCTATAAAAAAATCTCCATTAAATATCACGTACGAAAATAAAATGATTCATTGCTAAAATTAATGATAACAGTATCAGTGTGGATGTTAGTGAGTAAAGCAATTACTGTGGTTAATTAAGTTTGTAATTCAATTAATGAAATTACATTAAAATAAGTAAATAATTTTGTGTGTGTACCTATGTTTGTTTTTACCGATGTCAATATCTGCATATCTAACCACAAATGTGAGCTGTTTTTTTACCATTATAATGTCATTGATTTATAGTAAATAATAAATAAAATAATCAATAAATATTGATTTACAGTCTTTCTAATTATCACAACACTAGCAGAAAAAATAAGTTGAAAAAAAAATCGAGTAAGGAACATATTATTCAGTCGATATGAAAAGTATCGATATTCGTACCCACACAACACTACACAAAACTTCAGTTGTAAGCTGTATTCAAGAATTGCAATGGTTTTACGTTTATTTAATTTCGAGATAAATGTGATTAACTAACATTAACTCCTGCCTAAGCTTCTGCCTAAATGTTTTATGATTTACTCCGTCTTTGTGATAGAAGAAGATTTTAACTTAACGGACTTTTGCTCCTGAATTTAGACTTTTAGCATTGTGATATCAAGACTCACGGTGAGGGATTTAAGTTCATTTCAGACTACAGACGCCATAATAATTATATTAACATGTTTTAGGTTTTATTTAGTTTATAGCAAAACAATATTGCTCACCATATATATTTCGTTAACCAAGACAATTAGCAATGTGTTAACGTGTTCTAAATAAATAATTGAGAGCAATTGGTTTGTGTTATTAACTATTAAGCTATGTAGCCTGAAATGAGCATTACCTAAAGGACTACCAGTAGGTTTAGATTCATTTACGAGTCCAAATATGCGGTATAAAAGGCTATATCTTAGGGTTGAGTTTATTTGCAGGAAAAGCCAATACATAGGAGATAATGTACTTTTCCATCAATCTCATGGTCCAAAGAGACGGTAACCCTACAAAAGGCAGGTCACGTGCTATTTGAAGAATACCACCGCTGGGGTACTTCTGAGTTATTTCTTATATATAATTTAGTAACACGGGCCAAACTGGGATTCCAATCCAAAACTACGGTTCACAGTCACGCAACCCAAGGTCAAAAGGTCTAATAACGGGTAAAATAGATTATAACGCTTCCAAACATACACATACATAAAACTGATGATGCAAAAATAAAGACCCGTCTTACACATATTCCGTCAAATATACGCCCACCCTAAAATCTAACCAAATTGACGACACAAAACCATACAACATACATGACAACATAAAAAGGAATTTCAGAGCACAACACAACATCCCTTCATAATCCTTAAAGTTTGACAGCAAACTGATGCAAACAGGGCCGTATGGGGGCCCACAAAGGACGCATGACCGCAGGGGCCGGGGCCACCTGGGCCCTGACCACAGGACACAAGTTCTACACAACCGTGGAGACCGCACCGCAGGAGCTTACAGTAAGACGGGTGTTTGACGGTTAATTTTTGATAAGATTATGGTTACACGCATGGGGAAGTTTGTAGAACAGATTTCCTTTATATTTGGGTACGTGTGGTGCAGGATTATTTTTGTCTATTATATGACAGATTAGGTAGAAGCACGTAGTTTAGTATGAGCAATTTTATGTGGATACTCGTTGTGTGTTAAGTCTCTTAACGGGAGGTAAAAGATTTTTTGAAATTGGGTCAATATTTCTATTGAATATTGTTTTTTTATTATCTATTCTCTTAAAAAAAAATCCTTTAAAATTTCAGCTTAATCTTGGATTGTGCCTGCGGCTTTGCTGACGACCCAAGTGTTACTTAAAGAAACTGTGAAAATCAGTCAATATGAGCGTGTCAAAATAATATTTCTGAATCGATGGCAAATCTCTATTCAAATTGCACATGTCCGAACTTGGTCAAGAGACCCATTATCACTAGAGTAAACCAATTAAAATAAACGACGCAATTCCGCCAACCGTCAAAACTACCACTCTTCAATTTCACCATGATGCCCCATAAAACTGCTCCCATAAGGAAGCCCATTAAAGTAAACGCGCACAAGCCTCGCCCGCGGGTTTACTCTTTACTGCCCTCTTTGCATGATAGTGGAGATAAAAGTTCTACAATACCCCATTCTGTGGTAGATGTATAAAGCAGGTTCGATTCTCCGTTGACTGGCAGTAAAATTGCCGTAATCTGAGGTAGCAGGTGGCTTAGAGAAAGACATTATCAGGTACTTAATCATGCTAATAGGGAAAGTAAATTTGTTTGTGAAATTGTTACAAATTGGCTTCTTAGAATGGTAAAAGCGAAAGAGGAAGATATCACAAGATAAAATTAATAGATGATCCCAATTGAAAAAGGGTGGGCAGGGATAGAAAGCATAGGAAAATGTTAAGAACATCCTTTGCTATAGCACACTGAACTAAAAGAAATTAATACAATTTTTTGTATACAAAAAAAAAATAAAAAAAATTATTCTGGTTAATTCAGGATAGTATTCACGATACGGATCAATTTCTGGATAAAAGGCTAACTGAATTGAAACGCTATTTGTTCAGTCAACCTGGTACGCGTTTATGGCTAAACCGCCAAAACGTTGTAATTTTAAAACCTAAGAAAGGTCATTCGGTACAACAGTAAGATTTTATAGAATTTCAAATATTTGGGAGTTTTAATTACGTTACAGGGTCCAAATTGCTGTAAAAAAAACATGTTTTAAAGCGTACGTAGTCCTTCTAAAAGTTTTATCACAATTCAGTCTCAAGAGACTATTTTTGCGGGAACTTTAGGCAACCGTAAGTTTAGCTAGACTTTTTGGGACGTCCACAAAAGTATATCGTCCATAAAGTATTCAGCATTTAGATAATACAGAACTGGAGAAATGAGGATAACTGAATTCAAACATTTTCAGAAACGTGAAAAGTTTTAGGTCATAAATTAATATTCTCGAGATCAATCAACCTTCGGCGACGGCTGCCTGATGATGAGAGATAATATTAGTAAGATCCACTATAGAGTGCAAAAAACACAGGTCATGTTCCTTTTCCCTCGTCCTCATAGGTCACGAGGTACCAACTTCCTAACCCCAAAGTTCTACTAAGAAATGTCCAAAGGAAAAACCCAATAACATTAGCCTTTTCATTGGCCAAGAATTGAATTCAGGACCCCATGACACTTACAACAATGAGACCAACATGGCCGTCTACATTTTCGGTAACTCTTACGTATTTTTTAAAACCAATCTTTCTTTAATACAGGTCTTCTAGGCTATGCTGGTCGCTAACAGCAGCACCCCACCTTTATGCCAATAAAACTAGATCTGCATGCGTGTCGGCATAAACCAGTGGCTGTTTAGTGATATAAAACTGTGTCATAATATCTCTTTATATCATTTTATCGCCTAGTTTTACGGTTACCGTCAGATTACGACCATACAACTACTATAGTTAGGTGACAGTGTTGTTGTGATGATTTAAAGCCATATATATTATACAAGTCTTCTATGGTCTCGTTTATACTAAATTTATGATAAAATGAATGTATGTATGTTAAGTACGCTTTCACGACTAAACCTCTAAATTGGTTTTAAAGGATATCGACTACGGATTAACCTCAAACCCCAAGGAATGATATATACAATTTTCAAAACTGTAATTTCGTTTGCATTCACGGAAATCAAATGAAGTCTTCAAAGCCAAATTTCGAATGTTAAAATCCCATGTAATAGAGAACTTTCAGCTTTTTTGTTGGTGAATTTCTGCCTAATGTGCTTTTGCTCTTAGTTACTGAATTCTTACACCTACACAGTAAAAAAAGGTAATTACATTGCTTAACAAATAATATTGTTGTTTTCTACCAATCTAATTTCCATTACACCCTTTTCAAACATAAAAAATTACGCCCCTTCCGAATCCTTGACAGCTCAAAAAGCAGGAATAAATGAACGAACAAACATAGCCACAAAGCTAAACAAAAGCAAATATGATTTACATAGATGGCACATCGTAATTGAGTACGAACAGTCGACGGTTCGATTCCCCGGCGAGGGAAACTCCAGATTTATTACACGTCGTTAAGTTTGAATGATTAATTCACTGATCGGTATAGGGCCAGGAAAATGGAGAATATTAATTCTTCGAACACTCGTGATTCGAGACACAATAGGAAGACAATAGCAGCCCGACAGCCGGCTGTCGGTTGGTCGTCGAAAGGTTAAATGGTATTTTTGTGATCAAAGGCTGGAAAAAGAGTTCAAAAATTACTTTTAATGTTGAGAGTGAAACCAAAATTTGGAATGGTATTGAACGCTTTAAGAAAAAGAAAATTCTACGAAAAAGTATTTTTTTTAATCTGCGGTTTACGTAAGTATGCATTTGATAGTTCGATATTGGACAGTGCTCATGTCGTGACATTTTGAACACATCGTGAGGAACTTAGAATAAAAACTACTGTAAGTTTGAATGGTAAACTTGCGGAGTAACATCAGCGAGTATTGTTATAATATTTAATTAATTAACAATTTATTCGCCTGATGGCTGTTGGTATCCAAATTATATCGTAGTAAGTAAAACTTGCAAACTCAAACTTAAATCATTTATTTCTAATAGACCATTAGTCCATTTCAGATACTTCCAAACCAATATCCAGACAACATCAAATTTAAAAATATTATAACATCTCTTCTTTGAAGGTTTGTCCTCGATATGCATTGTTTTTCCCGCCGTTTTCCCAGCCCCACATACAAAATGGCCGCCTATATTAAGAATGACCGTTACACAGGCGAAAATTTAATTTTTTACCGAAGGATTATTTATGGAGCCAGCGATCGGTACTGCTCGCAAATAAATCTACTTGTTTGCACTTCAGAATTAATTGGAGAAATGTACCATTTTATTAAATATCTGGCTGTGTGGGTGGGGGTGTAATATAAGAGCATTTCAATGTTGTAATTCGTGGAAATGATAATTATGAAGAAGCTATTGTCCGTGTTTTCATCGCCATTTTGGATTCATAGGTGTTGGTTTGAAAATAGCTTGGGATTTTAACTTACTGCATATTTAATTTTATCAAAATCAGTTTAGTGGCTTTGGCGTTATTATGTAGATGATAGACAGAGTAATTTTGGAGTGTTTAAGGATTTTATAAGTTCACTAGCTTCTGCCCGCGGCTTCGCTCGCGTTAGAAAGAGAAAAAAAGTAGCCTATGTTACTCTCCATCCCTTCAACTATCTCCACTTAAAAAATCACGCCAATCCGTTGCTCCGTTTTGCCGTGAAAGAAAGACAAACAGACAGACAGACAGACACACTTTCCCATTTATAATATTAGTTTGGATTTATAAAATGGCCAGTGGAGACTAATAATGTCAAATATTGTAATTATTCGAAGATTATATCTTAAGAGCCCCAAGTTCTGTCGGTTTATAGCTTAACCAAAACAACTTGATACTAGAATCTATCGCCTATTATTTCCGAAACCTTTATCACAATAGATCATTCTAAAACATTAACTGTTTCAACCAATATCCTTTCACTATAAATTATATTATCGCTACTATCACCAAATTCTATTACCGTAGCGATAATATCTTTTAGCCCCTTTTAACTCAATAATAATTGGTAAGTACCTAACTTCAGAGTAGATATAGTTCTTCAAAGGGCTACCTTTTACTTCTTAAAATAATACCAAAGTAACTTTTAGTCCATAAATTCTTCGACAAAGTGAATATCTAATTTTCTGTTAATTGACATCTCTGAGTTCCGTCAACCCTTTTAACGTTGAAGAAGGACAGAGCTATACATTGGCTTAATGGAAGAAAGGGACAGAGGTACTATCTTAGTTTAATACAAGTGTTTTAAACTTGACTGATGGAATGGTACTTTTCTCAGAATTTAGAGTCGTAATTGATTTAAATAATGTAGAGTTGGATTTTTAGAAATACTGATATATTTAGGGTCAATAACCTGTAAAAATAGGTTTTAGTGAGAGATTATATGAAATTATTACAAAGAAATTACATTAAAAGGGATTTTCACTTAAATTAATATTTAGAGTCCCGAGTCGATAGTTCAATTTTGTTTATTAGTAGAACTCCTTAAATTAAAAGACTTATTTCTGATGGATAGTCAGAAAAAAAAATTGGTTGCCTGTAAAGTCGGTATACGGGCGAAAGTTTTACGTGACAACGACTTACTGACGTTGACTGAGGCACGCGTGCCTTTCACTTTTTATGTCTGTCTCTCTCGCTATTAGGCGGGCTAACCATGCCCGAGTGGAAGGGACGCGTGCCTCTCACTCGCTCTCATTGTGAGCGCATAACGTGAGCGGAGCGTAACGCAGTTTCTTGAAGTGTTACCCGACAAACCAAGTTGTCACGTCAAAAGTCTGAAAATTACTTTAACCGATGTGGTCTCGTCGTGCCCAGTAGCTAGGTGATAGAGGTCTGATAGGCAGTAGTAAAAAGCTAGGGAGATAATATGTTTGTCTAGAAATAGTTAAATTTCTTAACACTTGTCAAAAACATGTTATTGGAAAATATAAAATAACTACAAGCTCTAGTTATTCGATATGTACCTCATTCTACATATTATAGGCATAAAACCTCCATCAGTCTCCTGTACTTAATAAACGACATATTTTCTTTGCGCCCCACGTGGTACCACCCCAACCCCATAAATAACACTTAATAGCCTGTTTTTGTTCAGTGTCTGTAAATACGTTCAACTTTTTTAAAGTCCCATGTGCGGGAATTTGAGGGTTAATTTCAGCTCGTATTTTTGAAAGGTTTTTAGTCGGTGTTTTGTGATATGAGTAGGTATTTTAATATCGACAAAAGGTTGGATGATGATATATGGCTTATTTTAGAAGTAAAAATGTATAATTGGGAAAATTCTGATACTTTAGCAATGTCATTGAAGTGTTTGTGACTGCTACAATTATATTTCTTAATTAAGGACTGATGAATTTAATATTGATTTGCGAAGAGCAGATAGATGGCTAAAACTGAATGCGTATAGCTAAGATTGGGCTGAATGGTATGCGTCAAGAGGGGCCATGTCCATCCGTGGACTGATGTAGGCTGATGATGAAATTATTGAAGATAAAGCAACCTATCTAATTCAATTAAAAATATTGAATACCAAACAATTGTCAAATTGATCGATGTGATAATTAGAGTTATTTATAATTTTTTACAAGTAAAACTAATAATTGCAATGTTTGCTAAGTCCAAAAAGTTAAAGTGGAGATAAAAGTCCTTATAAAAAAAACTAAGACAAAAAACATTTCATTCTTTTGTCAACCCTAAAACCAATCTACAAAATACTAAGCTTAAGCCTTAGCCACAGAGCTCATCCGACGATCGATCTATCCCAAATAGAATTAGCTCTTCAATACCCGTATCAAAAACCTTTAGCGGTAAGTGTATACAATTATTTAAGGGGGCAGTTTACAACTATTCTCCCCCCCATTGAGGGAGTGCGAGGTTGTGACACTTCGCAAATTAATTCCTCGTCCAGCGAAATGAGTTTCGTTTTCTGCTTTTAGTTCGAAAGGTTGGAAGGTAGGGTAGTTGGGAGACTTTCTATAGCGAATATGAATTTTCTGTGTGTGTTATTGAAGGTGGCTTTCATGGGTTGAAGTTTGGAGTTTGTAAATCCTACGCTTGTTGTGGTATGTTTAAATATTCTTTGGCGCCTTGTTACTGTAGTAAGGTATATTTTTTAAAGAGAACATGTTTAATTCTTAAAATAAACAAATATAAATAAAAAAAAGACTTTTATCTATCTCATACGTTTGCGCGAAAGCATCATTGAATTGATTACGATTCAATTTAGTATGGCAGTAGCTGAACCAAATTTAAAGTTAAAAAACCTCCTGGTTCCAACATGATTCTGAAACCTATAGATAATAACTATATGTGTAGAATGCAACGCTACTGGGCTAAATAGTTAAAAAGCCCTTATAATTAATGCAGAAATTGGTTATTTTGTTTGTGCTTATGTTTATGGATGTAAAAGTCTAAAATAAAGAATTTATTATTATTATTATTTATTTACCTAGCTTCTATTAGTTCTTCTATTTCATCTGGTACGTGAAAAAATTAGGCAAAATAATTAAGGAACCTGACTTAGTTTACATTTTCTTTATTTGTACCACATAACATATTTTGATGGCAATTTCAGACTTTATTATGACATAAAAAAAACACTAACCAAACTATCAAGATCATAATTCCAACTACACTTCTCCCTTACCTGTCAGTACGGACTATCGATTCGCAATTTGGTACATGAATAGCAATTAAGCGTAGCAACCAGTGACGTAATAGGTTTAGCAACCAGTCGCCACAACGCACTATGGCCGCCGGTAACGTGCCGTTACTAGGTATCCGAAATATTGATTGCTTTAGACGGATCTATATGGCTATCATTTGGGATGTGGTTGAGCTTTAATGTTCTTAGGTCGCTTTACACAGTAGTGATCACAATAATAAATTTATGTTTATCCAGCATTGCAGAGAAACACTGATTTCCAACTTCACATTTTGATAAAATTCTAACAAATATTTTATATAAAATTCTGACTTTCAGTCTTATGGATACATTGCAAGAACGATCACGGGACGAAGGAGGCAATGACTGCTTATAAAGAATTATCTACTGAAATAGATTAATTATTGCTAAATCAATCAAAGTCCCTTTGGTCATGTACTCATGTCGGAATGTAAAGGTGTAGTCTTTAAAAAATATAATTTTTCGTCGTAGTACCTTTTTTTACAATACAATCCACTTAAAAAAAACAATAGCTACGCAATAAAACCTCAGTCTTCCATTACATCGGAACGTATCCGAAACATCTGAACGCACATTTTTAAACGTCATCATGAATGACAGATCGCCAGTTGGCGGGAAAACACGGGCGAATGTTTGACACGAGTTTTTGTACAAATGAAACAAACGACCATTTTTGTTTTTACTGTTTTTTTAACGCTTACAGGCGCAATAATTTTGACTGTTGGAATGGGCACTTTATTATGTAAAATAAATATTTTGCTATTATTTATTTTTGACGCAATCATAATTAACTGGAAGACGTGTTGAAAAATAAATTTATTATTAAAGCATGCTACCCGCCAATTGGAACCGTTTGAACGATTTTTTTTTGTGAATTTATTAGATTTTTATGAGTATCGCCATCGATTTAAGGTGGTTATTACAGAAAATAGAAATGTAATGAAAGTTATTGTACATCTTAGCGTCAATTCACACGTACCACAACCACACCACGTCGCAGCGACAAAATGTGGTCAAGATGTGGTTACGTGTGAATAGTGTCGCAGCGGCTTTTTGCAGCTGCGTTGTGGTAGCCACAAAATTTCGATGTGGTTGCGTTGTCGCTGTCGTTGCGATGTGGTAACCACGTGGCCATGTGCAGTTATACTCTGGCTTTCGTAGAGGAAACACGGCTTGACTGAACGTAGTCATGGAGAAAAGATTGTTGTTGCTATCCTTGTTATGGCTAATAATACTACGCAAAATGAAAGAAGGCCAGGGGAGCGCAGGCGCCAACTAGGCGCGCGTGGACGTCATGTCGTGGCAATGTGGCCGCGCTGACGCCGCGCTGCCGCCGCGTTGCCGACGCGATGTGGTTGCGATGTAGTCGTATTACACAGGTGGTCGATAACAACCACAAAATGTGGTGCGTGTGAATTGTAATATTCATTTTCAATACAAAATTTACGCCCGACCACATCGCGGCGTTGTGGTGTGGTTGTCGCTGTGGTGTGGTTGTGGTACGTGTGAATTGAGCCTTAATCCCATTTCTGCCCCAGACCGTGCCCCGTTTACAGAGTTCTATTTTTTCAGTTACGAGCATCAAACATAAAAATCAATACGAATTGCGACACACAATACTGTTTGGTCCATATCTAAACGCAAATTTGGCAGGCGCAACCGATTTCGCAATTACAGATTCCATAAAACCATTACCAACCTGATAGCCATGCTCTTGGACTTGAGATGATGCCATCTCTGGTTCATCTCGTCGAGCCTCCTCTGCAGCATGACGGCGTCCTCCTGCGAGGACAGGGAGCCGAGCAGCCTCCTTCCTGTGCCCGTGAGTGACGCGTATACATCGCGGTGTGTCTCGATCTCTGATTGGAGGTCCTGGAACAAGGAGAAGGGGGGTTAGTTCGGTGAAAAAATGATGATGAAGTGATATGACGGTATTGGAAGGTGTCATGGGGCTTTATTAATAGAAAAATATGCAGGTAAATTTGCATTAGATGATTGGTCAAGATGAATCAGGGTCAGTTAATAACTGTTGTATATTGTTACGAATGTAAAGGAGTTATATAGTCAGTCTCGCATTAAAAGTCATAACGCGTCACAACACGAACTTCAAGTCGTTTGTGGTGCGCGTTCCGACACACCATCTCGAGAAGTTCCTCAAGGAAGAGTTCTGGCCGAAAGGTGTTGTGTACCGCCGGTTTCGCGGCCGCCTACATGACACCAGTCAGCGAAACACGACGCCGACACTTCGTGTGCACTAGTTTATTAATTTATCATGTATTATATATTTATAGTATTTTTAAGTTTTATGTTAATATAATATTGTATATATGTTTATATGGGCCTTGATGCCTGAAATAAATGGATAATAATAATAATAATAATAACGGAAGCACGTATTTTATTCTTCACTGGCCACGAGCATGAGCTTTTCTTTAAAAGGCTCAATACATGAATATCATTGAGACAAGTCACACACGGCCAGTCGGCCATCTGAACTCAAACTAGGCAGAGCTTGTGTTATAGTAACCAGATTATTGATATACATAATTATTTAAATCCGTATTATTTATTAAATGCGAAAGTAACTCTGTCTGTCTGTCTGTCTCTTCTTCACGCCTAAACCACTGAACCGATTTGAATGAAATTTGGTACAGATATAGTTCGGGACCCGAGAAAGGACATAGGATAGTTTTCATCCCGAAAATTCCCCGGGAACGGGAACTGTTATTCCACGCGGACGAAGTCACGGGCAAAAGCTAGTAATTTACAAATTCATATACGTTTTACAATTAAACGACACCCAGATAGAACGAAAAAAAAAACAATTCTTTTCAAGTATATATTCCTCATTGTTCCAGATGGGAATCAAATCTGCGACGTCCAACTTATGATGACAGTCAAAACGTTCCGTCAATAAACCGTACAACGAAACATAATTACCCTTTGCGTCGCGCAGTCGGGTAAATACACAAACTGATATAAAGCTATCTGACAGTCACAAAAAACCAAAACAACCCATTCTAAAAACTAAAAGACAAATATAAAATCCATTCCCATAATGAACTACTGCAGAACATGCCGTTCATATTTTCTTTTCATCTACAGAAACGAACAAATTCGTTCTATTGCTAGGACCTACACTGCACAGTAATATTATACGATGTATTATTCATGATGTGATTTCATAAAAACAGAGATATGTCATAGGTAAGGTCTAGCGTCCTGTGTAAGCGATATGTGATAGGGAGCTATGTAAAGCGATTACATGAAATGACAAAGAAATAATAATATGCATGTTTATTAATTATTTTTTAGAAATCTAGTATAAATTATCAACGAATTCCTTTATTTACTTTACATTTTTCTTCTTGAAAAAATGCAAAAAGATATAGGTCAGGTAACAACGAACTTAGTCCATAATAATTTTAATTGCTATACTGTGAGAGAATTTCCGATACAAAATCATGATTGAAGTCTGTGCCATATTGGAGACGAAAGTTTCATAGAAATACATATATTCAAGAAACATTACAGTTAATGTTACAACGGACGACATAACTGCACGCTATAACCAATGGAAGTAGAACAGTAACAAATCGCGAAAAAAAAACTATAAGGGACTGCTAATCTATTAATAAATCAGTGAGTATTTGGACCTCTTCATCATTTCATTCTGATCCCTCAATCCTATCCCTGTGCGATCCCGGCACAGCGCAGTGACATGTGCGCGGATATTGAATATCAATAATTCAAGAGGGTATCAAAATAGCATCAATGTATCATTTGGCAAATACTTGGTTGAGTCTCTTAAGTATTTTGGTTTTACACATTCCGAGTTTAAAAATTGAAAATAGCAAGTTCTGAGTCCGGAGAAATAGTCATCATTGCCCAAAGTGCTCAAATCTAGCTCAAATGTAGACCAAATTCATTTTATCGAAATATATAAAGCTTACTATCTAGTGATATATCAACGCACAGCCCAAACCACTGTTTCTAGAGAGACGAAACTTTATGGTGTGTTCTTTGTAAAGAGTAAATATCCACTAAAAATGGAATTTTGGGAATTCCAAAAAGGGAAGTGAAGGAGATGTTGGAAATTTTTCGACATCCGCGCTAGCGAAGCCGAGGGTATTATTTATTTATTTATACTATAAATATATATTACATAATAACTAAAACTAGTGCACACGAAGTGTCGGCGTCGTGTTTTGCTGACTGGTGTCATGTAGGCGGCCACGAAACCGGCGGTACACAACACCTTTCGGCCAGAACTCTTCCTTGAAGAACTTCTCGAGATGGCATATTAGCCAGTCTAGTACCAAATCTGCTCATTGCATAAAATTTAGTGTGCTTGCATGCTCTGAGTACAACATACTAGCATGCTTTCCATCGCAATGGTTAGCATTACACTTCCTAGCTTTTATTGGACACTAGCTTACTGAAAAAACCCGTCCACAGTAGAAATAAGTGGTCCATTTGTAGGACTTACCATCGGTACCGTTTACTAGGAGTACGATGAAGTTGTCGCGACTTACTGCAGGAGGTTTTTCGACTAGTCGCTCGTTTGTTTGCAGACTTAGTTTGAGAAATTGGTTTAAAGTTTGCATTTGAGCTTTGGTGTTCGATGCCATATGATATTGTTAGTGATTTGGTATAATTGCGTGTTTTTTTCCTATAAACAAGAAATGCAGGTGCAGAAATTGGTTTGATGTGTGGATAAAATTGTGTAGAGGTGGGTAATACTTTATCGCATTTATTTGATTTCGAGTAAGACATAGGAGTAAATTAGCAAAATTCCGCCCCGATTTTTTGAGATCGCGATTACAGCTACTAAAAGAGTTGATTAGTCACTTATGAGACATCAAAAAACTATAGCTAATACTACCTATTCTCAAATAATAAAAACTGCATGCAAATCGGATCACCCGTTAAAGGCCTACGATACGAGACACACACATAGCAGTCACTTAAACTCGTGATTAAAAATAAAAAGCCCTTTGAAAAAAGTCTCACCAAACTTCAAACTTAAGAGTCAGACTTAATATCTTTAAATAATTAACAGCCCTACAAGCTCATCAGAAACTACAACACCATGCTCACATCACTAATCTAACAACAATCTGAATTATTGACCGAAAGTTAGTGAACTCATGAATATCTGACCGCCTGTAACTCGTAACACAAACACCTCGGACACTGCTTATTAATTTCGGTATTTACTGGTTCAAGGATTTAGTTTAATTAATAAAGGGGTTTATTATTAACTGCTAGATTAAATATCCTTTCAAGATAAGTGTAAGTCGGTTGGTAGAAAACTATAAGTAACTAAGTACCTTGTGACTTTGTTAATTCATATAAATATTATCTGAATTTAACTAAGACATAACTGATATCTCGAGCCTCGGAAAGCACATAAAGCCGTTGATCCCAGTCATTCATAGATAGTTTGACAGTCGTTACAAATAGTCAAAAGTCAGAAACTCTGACGATATGGGAACAACCCCTTGGATACACAAATTGTCTGTGGTACGTGGTCTTCAAATTGACGGGCCGGTTGGTCTAGTGTTCTGTGACCCTGACTGCTAAGCCAGAGGTCGTGGGTATTATTCCCACCCAAGACAAACTTTGTGTGATGAACATGATTGTTTGTTCTGTGTGTGGGTGTTATTTATCTATAATATGTATGTATTAAAAAAATTATATATAAGTATGTATATCAGTTGTCTGATTACCATAACACAAGCTCTGCTTAGCTTGGGATCAGATGGTCGTGTGTAAGATGTCACAGGATATTTATTTATTTATTTATTATTATTAATGAATAAATAAATACCAGTTAAACTAGCAGACTGTCTATCAGATCACCACAACTATTATGCCTACTTAACCGATACAAAATCAATCATGATTTCATAATATTCATTAGGTAGTAGTGTAGCAGTAGTGAAGTAATGAATGTCTCTTATTAATATAATTAAGTAGAGATAAATAAAACCCTTTGTTGTGACCACCAGCTTACCATATTAATTAATCTGTTTACGAAACGTTACTTAACGTATAGTTATACGCGACGTGGAGAACTATGCACACAGCTTAGCTAGTGGCCGACCCGACCGGCAGCGGGATGGTGCTGGGAACTGTCGATATCGATAACTTCAAATTAGAAAAAGTACTATACTAGGTGTATTTTTGGTCTTGCATAACCCACTAGGAGATGGTTCTACCCATAAAAACCAACAACTTTTATTATGGAAGTAATTTTGAAATCTCGCAAAAAAATATCAGCTCTTTCATACATTATAGTCGGGAGCGTATTGAACTTTTGTTAGAACAGCTGATATTTATTTCGCGGTTTCAGAGTTGGTTTCATAAGAAAAGTTGTTTGTTTTCGTGAGTAGAATCATCTCCCAGCAGGTTGAGCAAGACCAAAAATACACCTAGTATATTTGTAGGTTATGGTGCTGACTTGGACTATATTAGGATAGTTAGCTCATAAATGAAATCAGATAAAAAAAAACGATAAGTTTGCTTTACACTTTCTTTTCTTTAATTCACTCTTTGTGGATTTACCTTTTAACGACCAAGCGACAGCCGGCTGTCGCGCTGCTAATGTCTTTCTATTGTGTCTCGAATCATGTGTGTTCAAAAGTTTAATGGACATTTTATTTGAAACAAATGATTAAAGTAGTTGTTATGTATGCTTGATGTATGAGATGTTATTGTTGTTTTAATAAATAATTAATTAACAAAATTTGCAAACGTCGAACAACGTACTTCTAACGACAGTTCTGTGTATTAAAGAAACTCAACAGCAGAATAAAATGATCGTCAAAATTCGGAAAACCACAAAGTAAAATGAACACGAATCGTTTATTAATATAAACCTTTCTCTCTACATTTAGGTGTCGGCAAGCGTAACATTCCGCTTATAAAACACAAGAAAATATCGATAAAAACAGAAGCCACACATCCCACCCCTAGCACCAACCACCCCAGGCAATATTGATGTTGTTTACTCTAGCTATCAGCGCCTCACGCGCATCCCTTAATAATATCAAAGGTTTATTATAATAAGGGACCTTAATACTATGACTTCCCTTTGTTATTCCCTGGCAGAGCAGGATAATCGATGAGGGCCCAAACTTAGGGTCTAGGGTCCTGTACCGTGGTATTGTCATGCTAATACAGGTGGGTATTGAGGACGTGTTTAGGGAAGAATTGGTAGAATAAACGTCTTGGATGAGTTGTCCCATACGGCCATTTAATACCAAGCTCAGTATCCCTACCATGAGTTGTTATCGAAAACTTACTCGCTACCGTAGGCGTAAAAATGATGTGACAGTCAATAATCCGACTAAATAGTAAGGTTGGCTGTTAGTGAACTACTTTAGGGATTTAGTGGTTTTTTAATTATGATTCCCAATATGTTACTGTCAATTCTATCTGTCACCGCTAGGGGCGCTTTGCAACATTTCATACAATTTATTTACGGAGACGCTAGCGAATTTATTGATGTAAACTCATGGTAGAGCTACTGTAGAGAATGTGTTATGGTGACCAGACAAGTAATAAACATTCTAATTATCTATACTAATATTAAAATATTATAAAGAGGAATACTTTGTTTGTTTGATTGAAACGAATAGGCTCAAAAAATACTGGACCGATTTTAAAAATTCTTTCACCATTCGAAAGCTACATTATCCCTGAGTAAAATAGGCTATATAATATCACGCTAAGTCACACGGGAGCGAGGCAGTAACCAAAAACCTAACGTTACGCGGGTGAAACCGCGAGGAACAGCTAGTAATTTATAAATGCATACTTAAGATGAACAACACCCAGGCACGGAACAATCATGATCATCACACAAAGTTTGCCCTGTGTGGGAATCAAAACGGACTCGGGATAAACCTAGTTTATTGTACTATGGCGATAAAGATAGATAGAAAACCAATCGATAGATTTTTAGATAGATAGAAAACTTATCGATCGACTTTTTAGGCTTCCGTACTAAAAGGGTAAAACGGGCTCTATTACTAAAACGTATACGTCTGTCTGTTCGTTTGTCACCAGGCTGAATCTCATTAACCGTGATGGTTAGTCAGTTGAAAATTTCTCAGATGATGTATTTCTTTTGCCGTTATTGATCTAAAAATATTTAAATTTAGTTAATCTTTTTAGATTAATCTCCTAATCCTCAATGAGCATATGAACTAGAGAAAGACTAATATATTATTATCTACACGTACTAATTCTGGGGTAAAGGAGACAATTTTTTTTGGTCCCTCTATTAAACGGTTACGTTTATTAATAATTTTACGCATGAAACAAGTCATCACCTTATTATAACTAACCCACTAAAAATTATATAGAAATCTAACGGGAATAATGAAATAATAGTAAAAAACTATTACGGAAAAATGCATGTTGAGGAGCGTTTTTACATTTATTTCAACGTGAATTTAAATATATTATGTGAAACGAAACGTACCTAATTAACATTCCGTTGTAGATGCTCTGTGGTACAGTTTCAATCAGTTTGACACTGACAGACTACATTATTAAGCTAAGTTCATACGACCGCGCGAAACCGCTCTGTACCACTAACCACGCGGTACAAGACCAAAGTAAGCAGCAATTATCGTAGACATTACCGCGCGTTCTACGTTCGTTGAAAAGCATTCTTGCATCCTATTTTAAGTGAAAGACTTTCATTTAAAATAGGATGCAAGAAAGCTTTTTTATTGTCTTTGTCATTTTCTGCGACGACTCAGCCTTCGGTATAAAATCCATAAGCAAATTGCCCCCTCCTTAAGCAACATTGACATCCGGACTGGTATGCACATCATCATACGAACGCCTCAACCACGCGGCGACGCGCGGCTTCTCGCGGTCATGTAAACTTAGCCTAATAGTTTCCAACAGTTTTCTAAATAGTCAGATAAGTGCTTCTTCTGTTCTTTTCGTATTTTTATTCAATAGATGTTAGAAAAATGGCTTCTGGAGATACAGTGCATAATATATAAAGCTGTTGTAACAATTGTACAGCTCGATTTCAACGAAATGTGCACTAACTTTACTTATAAAAGCATTGGCGTCTACAGTAAAAGAATAATCGAAAAAAAAATCACACCAAAGCCAGGTTTTTATGTCATTTACACCTATATTATTATTGAAAAGTGCACTATTCTAACATAAAATACCTAGGAAACCTATTCACTCATTAAATAATCGCTCTTGTGAGATTTTAGGTCATTATGAGAGTCATGTTTTGACTGTCGTATTTCCCAGTATTCCGGTTACGTAGAGTTTTGCTAATATTGCCACTGTAATCTAGAGATTATAAGGAATAAACTAACGTGCATTTCATTAATAAATGCCACAATTTGTGGTGGGCCTAATCCCCGAACAAAAAAAATTGTCTCCTTTCAGATCTTTTTTGTGTCCAAAACTAATGTTGAGATATTGCAGGCTATAAGTATCTTCGTGTGACTAATTGTTGCTCGTTTATAGTATTTAGGTCTAGACTTTACACTGGTCTAGATACCTAATGGGATCTTTTTGTAAGGAAAAGAAGCTTGAGGTGTCCTAGATTTGAAAAGTTTAAGTAATAACTACATAGTATAAAACAAAGTAGATTTCCGCTATCTGTCCCTATATATTTAAAGCTTCGCAATGTTAATGTGTTTATCAATACTAATATTATAAATGGGAAAGTGTGTCTGTCTGTCTGTATGTTTGTCTTTCTTTCACGGCAAAACGGAGCGACGAATTGACGTGATTTTTTAAGTGGAGATAGTTGAAGGGATGGAGAGTAACATAGGCTACTTTTTGTCTCTTTCTAACGCGAGCGAAGCCGCGGGCAAAAGCTAGTTTTTTTCATAAACTAGCTTTTGCTCGCGGCATCGCTCGCGTTAGCGTACAAAAAGTAGTCTTTGTCATTCTACATCCCTTCAACTATCTCCACTTAAAGTCAACCTTTTTAATAAAAAGAAGAAAAAACCTATAAAATTCATACATAAGATTTTATAGGGCATCAAATGTAACCAAAAGTAATTAAATGTTTATCAAAGTTCTGTGTACGTCACTTAATGAGTTCTTGTAGTAAGCTAACGAATTATTTCAAATTAAATTCATAAATTCAAGGGTAAACAAAGTAACATTTAGGCCATGGGGTCTCAAGCCATGGGAGGCAAGCCGTGACCTGCAGGGCCAACAACAAACTTAACTAACTCCGGAAAACTAAGTTACGACCCTCGTGCAATTATGACACTTTATTTTATTACTGGGAAACGCTTAAACAATTATAATTTACTACTCTTGGAGTTTGGACTCGGACGTTTAATTTTAATTAAAAATCTATGGGCCTTGGAACTGTTAATGTTTGTTTATTTTGTACTATGGAAGATGATGAGCTAAAGAAAATTTTTCAAAATGGAAATTATTGTCGACAGCCACACAAGTCTTCAGAATAACTTAGTATGGGAGGTTTATCCGTACTATCCGTACTAATATTATGAATGCGATGTAACTCCGTCTGCCTGTCTGTCTGTCTTTCTGTCTGTCTGTCTCTTCTTCACGCCTAAACCACTGAACCGATTTGAATGAAATTTGGTACAGATATAGTCTGGAACCCGAAAAAGGACATAGGATAGTTTTTATCCCGGAAATCTCCCGGGAACGGAAACTATTATTCCACGCGGTCGAAGTCGCGGGCAAAAGCTAGTTATTTATATTGTTTAAAAGTCATAATCCTACAGATGAGCAAAGACCTTCTCTTGACTTTGACTTTGAGAAAACACGAAAATTAATCACCGCGTTTGCTCAAGGCAGGTTAGCGTATAAGGGCTTATGTTAATTATAAGTTCAGCAGGATTCATCAGTAGTTTCGGAGATGGAGGGGAAGAGGAACATACGACGGATGACTTATAATTTATTTTTGACACTAATTTGTATCTCTGAAAATTCTAAATGTTTAGTGAACAAATTCATATTAAAATTCGGTAATTGAACACACATCGGGCCAAAAAAGTTGACCAATTTTCAATTATCACAAACAGGCAAAGGAATCAAATCACACAGCCACAGAAACCGGATTAAACGTCAATTTCATAACGAGATCCACAGTTACCCGTAAACCATCGTTTAAATTCGTTACTGTTCAATATCATTCGGTTTAAATCATTCATTCTCGTAACGCACCAAAACTCAATCGGGAATTAATTAAAAATTCGTTATGTACAAATGTTTGTATTGTCCAACTGTTCGTTGATTACACTGGCAGTAAAAAAACTTGGCCATTTTAAACATTTTTAACCGGATCTGCGCTATTTAATCCGGTTTTTTGTTACTTCGTTATTGGTTCAACCGGATAGTGACACAGCTATCGGTTTTTCCTTTTCGCAGCGATTTGTTCGGATTTATTTTATGATCCGGGTGTTAAGTAAATAAATAAGAGTTTTGTTACCGCAATGTGCCAAGTTATTTGTTTTCAGTTAAAACGAATTCAATGATGTGCTAGAGACGGGAAAATTTTTAACCCAGTAGGACTTTTTCCTGTGTTTTGAATGCTTTTACAAACATATGTGTAAACTCAGAAAAATAACCAGATTTAGAACAAGAATCCAAAAATCGTATACGAACATTTTATCACAAGCAGAAATCAAACCCGCAGCACTCATTGCAGCCATGGCGATGAAACAGGACCTTTAGGACCTAAATATATTTCATGATTGAAGCTAAAATTTCAACAAAAAACGTTTCTTGCTTTCCACAAGTAAAAAATAACCGATTTTAAAATGATACGACAATGAAGATTTAGAGATGTTGTTTTTAAAACATTAGTAAATAAAAATACCGACATATTATTTTAATATGTAAATTCTTTTGTACTCTTTGAATTTGTAAGATTTTTTAATCAAAATTAAGAAAGTTACACCCGGAGAGAATTCCTTCAAAATATTCTATTTTGTCCGCAATTCTTAAGATACTTTGTTGAAATATTACAAAACTAGCTTCTTCACTCGATATTGTTTGCGAGTAAATCAAGTATGTATGACCGACCATTATATTAATATAACGTTTCAGAACATGCTGAGTACTAAAGTTTTCTATCTGTTGAAAATTAGATTAAGTTAACGAATAACCAATCATAGATTATATCCCAAAAATAAACAGTTATGACTTAGTAATTTTCCGCGATTTTATAGTGAGTTAGTTATTATTAATTTATTTTACGCAAGTTTCTGGTTACTGCTCCGCTGCCGAGGGTTGAAGAGTGATGTTATATTAGCCTATACTATTCTTCATAAAGACTCTTATATTTTCCAGATATAGTAAAAAAAGTCCGTAAAAACCGTACCAGGCACTCGGTAATCAAAGATGAAAAAATGCAGGTAAAATCAGGGGCTACAGCTAGTATATGCAAGCTTTCTATTTTTATATTTGTAGACGTTATTATACCTATTACCAATGTATGTAGATAGAAATTCCCTTTGACAAAAAACGCTATTCTACGCTTATTATTTATTTGGTCCCAGGGCTCCAGAATCTGGCATCCCGCGGGAAATTTGGTAACCTATCTCTCAATAACAAGCTCTAAGACGAGACAATTGTATTAAAGCCCAAAAAAGACCGAGTATTATATATTTTTAAAGAAAAGTAAATAAAAACTGACTTTTAAAAGATTTTAATAATGCTGTGTGTGAGTTTTAATGGCCGAATGTGTATTTTTAATTTATTTCATTCTGGAGACTTACTGTATGACGTCTAACATCTGTATATTAAAAGATATTTTCTGCTTATTGGAAGTACCAGTTAGATTAAATAAATTCTTTATGTATATGATAGTCAGAGGTGTTTTTGCTCTTATTTAAGTTTAAACGTGCCAATGCTAGCCTATTAGCATTTATTTTCTTTTTTAATTCTTCATCCCTTTCCGTGTAAGTTACAAATCGTTTTGCATTTTTTACCGTATACCAGGATATAGCTTGTTATTATTATCAAGAAGTCAAAAAGTATGAGCCATGGACGCGGCATTTAATTCGTCCAACACTTCATTACGGCCAGGGGGGAGGGAGGGGGCGATCCATCTTCCCCTGTCTAACCTGGTCCTCCGAGATTTATTACCTGCCAGATTTACCTAAGTACTTTTATTCAGCTTGTTATGAGCAAAGATTATTATGCAGACGGTGTAGCGAAGTAAAGTTTTCTGCCTATTAAGTTAGGTTGTATTAAGTTTAAAAAGTTTTAATGATTACATGATCATTTGTTAAGTGATGGAGATTTAAATCGTCTAGGATTAGTTACTTATTGTTTTTTTTTTACTTAATATTATATATGTAAGTTTGTCTCTCGTTCTATGTGTAATGCTTTCACGGCTGAACCGTTTTATAAAATGTAATTTATCGTGATGAGCTTGAGTCGCAAGGGTCGATGTAGGATACTTTTTTACTTTACTTGTAAGTAAGGACCTGCAATAAGCAATACCCTTAAGTAAACGAAGTCGCGGTCCAGAAATTGTCTCACTACATAGTATAAAAATAAATCGCGTTTTCAATCGCATATATTGATTCAAGAGGAAGTTTTAAATAGCTGTGACTTTCTATGATTTTTAACATCCGTGCGAGGCTGGTCGTTTGTAGACTATAAAACTATCCGTTATCCAAGGTATCAGGTATAACTAAAAACCTAGGAAAAACGCTAAACAAAACGCTAAACAAAACGCTAAAAACTTAACCATCCTTGCAGCTAGGCACAATACCCATCCCACCTAGTCTATGAAAGTCACAGGTGCGCCTTAACCTGCGGGTCGTATCGTTAAATTGATACAGTCGCGGCCTACTGGCAGCTTACACTTTAATACTGGCTCCTAGACTATACTTGAGCTGCGTTTAGTGTTTGAATGGAGTTTGTATGGAAAATACTTGGTTAGGAAGAGAGTTTAGCCGTGTGTTGGAGGATATGGAGGTTGTAAAATGAGTGTATGTGAAGTGCAGGTTACTAAATGAGTGTAAGTAAAGTTTTGATTTGAAATCGGTGTTGTTGCTAGTCGAGGATTTGTTAGCGTTTTATTGATAGGTCTAATATACTACTCTACTATGTAGTATGCTTCATTAATGTTCTATACTATAATAGTGTGTATTAAGCCAAAAGATGGGGAAAAACAGGAGTATTAAATAAAAAATTGGAATTTTTGTGCAGATTAATTGTTAAGCAAAAATATAAGAGAACCAAGTAACGCTTGATTCTTTAAAATATTTTTATACGGATGCCATTTTAACGTGTTATTTTTTTAATATTACTGTTCTGAGTAAAATCTTTTACTCAGGGATAACAGACTGAAAAAGACACACTGATAAGGACCACTGGCTAGGGCACCGCGATACACCGTCTTTCAACTACACTTGCGAAAATAATAAACCAGCTTTAAAATCTCACACAAGTCGATCTAAAATATAAATAATCATTCAAAAAAACAAAAACCAATCAAAACAACAACAACAAGAGATCCCCAATAAATCAAACACGGCTTACAGTTAAGTCGAGTTTTGAATAAAAACATCTCTTTAAAATTCAGTATGAATCTAAATTAGAATTCGACCGAAGCATTTAGCAAAAACTGATTATAAAACCACGTTATATTCAAAACACGTTACAAATGTCACGTCGGTACACGTCCCGGAACAAATTATGACGTCAAAAGCCGGGCAGACCCGGGCGTTAAATGTAAGAAGTTGCAAATTGTACGGACACATTAGAAAGGTTTGATTAGGATCTAAACGCTGTTTGAATCGTTAATTTTGGAGGGAATTATCGTTGAGATGTCAGATAGGCGTATGAGATTTTATTTTTAAGGGATTCGAAAATGGAAGCTTAGAAAAGAGTTTAGTTGCATTTTTTTTCTTTTTATTTTGGGGAGCGTAACTGAATGTCAAATCTAAGGGACATTTAAATTAAGTTTTTAGAAGCCATGAGCTTAAAAAAGTGTTAAATAAGTAATAAATATTCAAAATGGAAAATATATAAATATGGCGGAAAATGGAAATCCGTATAGAGCGGTGCAATTTCCAAAAAAAAACGATGTTTCGCAGTACATAGACAAAGAGCGAAGTGATTATTTAATGAAATTACACTGATTACTCGGTCGAATTGCACTGACCTTGCAACAAGCAAAAATTTGAATATGTTTTATTGTACTACCAATACAAAACCATCATTTGATGATTTCCCACTCCCCAAAAAAAATAATACAAAACCGTTAGATGTCAGTTTTATACCTCGGATAATTAGTTAAAATAAAAAAGCTTAACGAAATAAAGGTGAACTAAGAGGCTAAGTCTATATTTGCTTTCTGTGTATCTCATATCCATGACACATCTAAAAAAATTCACACCTTTTCATCCACCTTCTAAGCCCAAATTCCATTTCAGTAAAAATAAACAGAATACTTATGTTATGTACCAAAGATAATCTGATATATAATGTAGCCAAAATGTGTTATGTCACTCCAAATATTCATGACGAAGGTTCTAGATTAAACCAGTTATAACCAGCTAGCGGGTTGACAAAATGGCGGCCAGTTTTTGCTTTGAGTTAGCATAATTTATGTTCACAATAATCATATTTGTTACAGCAATGGACAGTTTCATTTCGAACGTAATTTAGAAATTATTAGGGTGCGAAGCTTTGTGGAGTTAATGGAAACATTTTATTTGTGAGGTAAATTGTATTATGGGGAACAGAATATGTCTGCTCATCTCATTTAAAAAGGTCTAAGTTGGCATCTAACGTTAATTTTACTGATGCATGTAATTGTTATCCTTTTTCTGATTTATGGTCTCGATTAACGTGCTATTCTTCAGTGGTTTTTTGCAATTCTTTAGTATTAATATGCATAATTAAACATGAATAGGTTAAATAGGCAGTCACTTCATGTAAAACACTGATATTCAGTTGTGTTCGCTTAGAATGGAAGCCTACCCTAAGATACTTGAGAAATGGCTGTGGGAATGATGATGAATCACAGATATTTCCGGATAAACATGTGACGAGAAAATCCCATTAAAATTCATCACACGATTGTTGATTTACGCCCAAAAATTAAATTTACGAATCCCAAAAACCAGTCAAATAATGCATCATTAATCCGAACCCAAATTTAAAATGATTTAGCTCCTCTGAATCTCGAAACCCATCAGAAAACAGGGTACATACATCAAACATAATCCAAAATCGAAAAAAGCGAAAAAGCGAAGTACATTAGTAAAAAACTTGGTAGAGCCAAGTGAATAAATCAAGTTGCAAATGACTGTGGAACCGGGAACTGGATCAAGCGAGTAATCCCCGGCTGGTAACCGGGTTGTAACCGGATTTAGGCGGATATAACCGGGCCGGCCACCTGCGATAACGACCCGTCACGGTTGCGTTCCGATGGAGCTCTGTTAAGGTGTCCCCACACTTGGTTGAGCTGGGTTGCACTTGGCTATCGGGCTTCGAAGTTTGAGGGAGTGTACCTCTGATATAGTTATTTATTTCCTTTAATATGACTGTGGGATGTGACAAAAACAGGTGAATTGTTAAACCATCTGTTTGTCCATCTCTTTTCTAAAAAACGTTAACCTCGGTAGTTTACGTGGCAGACCACTAAAGAAATGGTGGAACGATTTGGTCGGTTTCGTTTTCAAAGTCACGAAAGATGGAAAGAATGGCGGAAGGCCTTTGTCCAGCAGAGGGACAGCACAGGCTTGTTAATAAAATTAACAATAATAACCATAATTCCAAACAGAACGCATATCTTTCGACGACCAAGCGAAAGTCGGCTGTCGGGCTGCTATAGTCTTTCTTCTTTATTGTGTCTCGAATCTGAGGGCTTAGACAAGTGGCATTGTAGAATAGATAGCGAAAACGAATAGATTGTCAAATGTATGGAATTGACATAAGCTTTCGCTAAACAATTTGACTATATCTCCATACATTTGACTATCTATTCGTTTTCGCTATCTATTCTACAATGTCACTTGTCTAGGGGGGCATGTGTGTTCGGAGGATTAAATAACATTTCCCTGACTTGACTTTCAACTTTACAACACTTTACAACTCCATTCATTCTTACCCGGGTCATTCAACCGGATAATTCGATTCTAAAAAACGCTCGCTATGTGCTAGCTTCCTTACCTCGCTCGTAACATAACAACCTTCCTTTTGTTTTACAACTTTCTTAGTGCTTCACCTATTGCTTCGAATTGAAATTTCTTTTAAAACATCCGCTGGTTAAAGTTAGTGGTTTGTTTGAGCGGAAATTACGAGGAACTCTGGGAATGAAGGTTTGTTTTAAATAAGTAGGTTTGGAAGCTGAGGGTGATGATGCAGAACGTTGAGATTTTGCTTAGATTTTGAGGTGCGGTTAATTTGATTCGTCAGTTTTGGAGGTGAGCTATGTTTGACCAAAGGTATGAACAAATATTATATGTCGCTTAAACTATATATAAGCTTCGGATACAGTTAGGCAGTGTTCTGAGTATTAATAATGTACGGAAGATCGTAAAATCACCAACCAAACGAGTATCATATCACAAAGTTTTTATAGCTACATCTTTGTCTAAGAGACAATCAAAGAAAAAAACCCACTGGAATCTTAAGATTTATGCACTAAAAGCACTCAAAAATCTCATATTCGTTTTATGCAGGCACAAATAAAAGTAACGCCACGCGAAAGACCGAGTGATAAATTCTATTCGTGCTTTACCAATATTTTATTAGAACTCTAGTTCTTTTAAACCAATTGAGAGTTTCAAGAAATAATATTTACCAATCTAAATAAAGAAGATATTGTTTTCATACCTAGATATTATCCAAACAATGTCTATCCTGAAATATCTTCCTACTTATTAAATAAACAACGCAATCGAATACGACAACCATCTTGAAACTTACCACAAATTCCTAACATAATTTCAAAATTAACTTAATATACCTGGTTACGGGAACCGGGGCTGTTTTCACCTGAAACTTACAGCCTGACATCTTCGTTAGATAACTAGAAGTTATCTTTCAGGGTGGGCAGAATTCCAAGTGTTGGTGTCATGTTTCTTCTATTGTATTTGTTCAGAACTTGTTTTGTTTCAGGTTTGAGATAAGATGTTGAAAGCTTTGTTTTAATTAGACACCTTGTTTTTTAAAGAAAATATCTCTATAACGAATAGAATAATTTTGATCAACTTTAAGGAATTCTGATAAATATATTAGACCAATTTATGTATTTATGTCGTAAAGGTGACGTTAATGTTTGTTACTCTTTAACGCTAAAACTAATAAGCGGATTTTAATAATATTTTACAATAACATAGCCTATACATCAGAATAACACCCTTTTTTTGGTGAGTGGGAAATCATCCAATGACTGCTCCCGCCCTGGGTGCGGCGGGAGGGCGTGTCAGACTCTTACTGACTAAAACCCACTCATGTTCCTTCGATTGCCCTTTATGTTCCAGGGTCACGGTAACTATTACAAACATTCCGCAACCCCGGCAGGCGTTGGCCCTGTTGGGCCCTTTCCTGTGCTGACTCCTTCTCTTTGAGGCGCGCGTGGAACACTAACGCGCCGTCGACGCGGTCCTGGTCCTAGCCGGGCGGCGAGCTACCCATCGCTCGCCATCCGCAGAACCGCGCCTACGGTGGCCGGTAGTCGTCTTGCGACTCTCGACGTCTTCGCCTGGGTCGTAGTCCGGGGCGAGAGGCTCGTCGTTGCCTCTCGCGCGCCGCCGCTTCCTTCGCTAGCATCACTGCTTCGCAGAAGGAGGCGACGGCATCCCATTCCGTCTCGCCCAAGAACGTAACGTAACACGGGTGAACCTGCCCAGGTTGCGGAATAGTCTAAAAGTTACCGCGACCCCGGAGCATAAAGGGCAACCAAAGGAACAAGGGTGGGTTTCAGTCAGTAAAAGTCTGACACTCCCGACCCACCCAGGGCGGGAGAACTCTTTTCGTAGTTTCCTATCCATAAAAAAACGCAGGTGTAACCGTTGGGAAAAGCTAGTTCTCTCATAAATAACTGCACATCTTCACAGAGGACTAGACAATAAGCTACTTAGATAAACTGTTGGTACGTTTGTGGGACTAATACTTCAGCTGTCTTTTTATCCGGTTTAATCCAGATCGCATCGGTTGGCGGCGGTAAGTGCCAGGTATTAAGTCAGAAGGTGTACTTTGTATGGTAAAGAAGAAAATCATAGAACAGTAAAAATTATTGGTTAATAATTTGCAAAGCTAAATACACTTTTTTGTTGTTGAAGCACGGATGTTGCTTAAGTTCTTTGAATAAATAATATAAGAAATGGTCTGATATTTTGAAACAGTAGATATGGAGGACTTCTTGAAAGACTGCCCTTGTCTTGCTAGCTACCTTAATTTTTATTCTATTTTGTGAAGTACCCACAAGTGAGCCTTTTGACCATTTTTACCCATTTTTGTAACTGGATAAAACTAGTCACGTCTCACAGGTTGCACGTTACACGGAGCGCTACTGTAGCATACCGACACCACCGACTTCTCAGACATCGCCGACAGTGACACTCAGACACTTGAATAAATTGTATTTACTCGATATCATAATGTATTGCCATCTTGAAAGACAAGTGATAAATGAATTTATTATTGGCTGAATGATCCTGCTCTCCTGCACACATGCTATAACGCGCTCGCTCGAGGTCTGGTACATAAGTACATTATTTTGCGCGCAAGACATTTCCGCGAAAGACACTTGCGCGCGGCCGTTTCGCGCTAGAGGACACATGCGCGCATGATAATTATTTTGCGCGAGAAACGTGTGCGCCCAAAAACCTCCGCGACTGGACACTTCCGCGAAGTTTTTTATAGTTTTTTTTTATATGATTTTTTTGTGATTATGAAAAGAAAGAAATAACGTTTTATTGTTTGATTTTTCTGTTGTCTGTAGGGAAATAAACCATATGGCGGATTTTCTTTCATAAAAAAAGACTTGTGGCGAGTTTACACATACTTATTTTCGTGACGAATAAACTTTGTGACGAATATACAATAACCCATATATTAAAATGTACCAACACTTTTTAAAAGCTAGATAGGTTTGCTATTTTCTAAGCGATTATTCAGAGAATTATTTAATACATTTTTATGGGCCTTGTAGATGAGATTTTTATAATTTGTTCTTACTGCAATAGAATATAGACACTGGAACATTTTTAACTTATTAAAGTTCGTGGCAGACAGACATTGTTTAATAAAAGGTCTCGATCGAAGACTCAAAAAAAATTCGTAGTGATTCATATCTCAATCACACATCACAAAATTCTTTTTCAAATTAACGATATTGTAAAACATAAAACTGGTGGGTTACTGATGGGTAAGATTGTTTTATTCCTGTTCTAGAGTGTGCAAGTGACAGTGTTAGACACGTTGTCTAGCGCCGTCTCTTTCCCACTGAAAGTAATATCGAAGTAATACTGCTGTAAGGGCTTGTGGTAAGCCCCCTGTCCACATTTTCAAAAAAGTCCCTCAACATTATAAAAGAAACTGACAAACTGTCACCTCCAATAGCACTATCCCTTTCACACCAGTCAAGTAATTCTATTTATAAACACTTTCCCTTTTTTGAGCCTAAACCTTTCTGAAATTTTCAGCCACTTACGCATGATTACACGCGCCCTTATATCTCACGTAATGTACTGGTATTCCTTATATACTTATGTTGTGACGTGCCATGTACCGAGAATATTAAATAGGGTTGATTAATGGAGTAGGCAGAATTTAAGGTGTTTTGCATGTAGGCCTATTAGGAGTCAAGATTATAAGGGGAAAAATATGTGCGGTATTTTGTATGCAAATTGTGTTGGGGTGGAATGAAATAAATGCATATCTTGGGAAACTTATATACGGCCATCTGATTCTATGGTAGGCAGAGTTTAGCATGGTAATCAGATAACTGATACACAAACATATATAATTTATTAATACATACATGTTTTAAATAAATTACAATAAAACACAGAATAATCGGTCAAGTTCTTTACACATAGATTTGCCCTGGATGGGAGCCGAATTCACGACTTTTGGCTTTTTAATTTAATTTATAGATCTTTAGACGGCCCGGTTACATGGTCAATTAAGTACCTTTGATATGATCGATTTAAAATCTATTTAAATACTCAATAGGTACTCAATATTGTACTTCATATTTTATCTAGCTTGTGTAAATAATGGTCGGCAATAAAATACAGACTAATATTTAGGCAGCTTAGGCAGACAAAACAGTCTAGTGTATGGTAGTTAAAAGTAGTTTAGGAAAACTTTACTCTTATTGTGTAATATACCCGATTATTCTCAATGTTGTTATATTTTTCTTTCAATTTCTGACTCAGTTTAAGAGACAAAAGGAGGATATTTCAGATATTCGTACATAACTTATGAATGATCCTAATAATTTAGTATCATTTTCATTCATTCGTCCGAAACCCACAAACACATCATAAATGCAAATAACCATAAAACACAATAAAACCAGTCCTAACATCGTGTCCACACGGCGCTACCACGCAACAAATTAGTCGCAGCGAGGCCGCGGCGACTAATCGCGTTATCTCAATCAAGTGTTGGCCGCCGGCGGCTTGTCGGCTGCGTTTACTAGATTAAGTATTGCGGCCCAGTCGCCCCTGCTTAGGCAGTCGCGTGTGAGCCAGCCTTAACTCAATCAGGTTTTGAAATTGGCTAATCTATACAAATATATTAGGTATATTGATGGGGAAATCTTTTGACGTTAATTAATCTGGTAACTGAGAAGGGATGGTTTAATCCTTTTTTTTGGGAGTGGGTAATCATCAAATGACTGCTCCCGTCCTGGGTGCGGCGGGAGGGCGTGTCAGACTTTTGCTGACTAAAACCCACTCATGTTCCTTCTGTTGCCCTTTATGTTCCGGGGTCACAGTAACTATTATTAACATTCCGCAACCCCGCATGATTTTATACTTGAGAGTATTATACAACATGTCCCGGAATAAACGCACACCACCAGACACCCCAATTAGAATATTATGTTATAATCATAATACATACACTGAATTTTTATTATTATGTTTAAAACACTGTTTTTTTATAAATTAGTTGTACAGATTGTGGGAGAAAATTATAGTCACATTACAAATCTACGCATGCACACAGTCGCACTTGCATAAGGGTCTAGCGTAGTGGGTATTTCATCCATTTTAGTTTGTTTTGACTGTACAGCGGAAGTGTGACAGCAGTTTACGTAGTTTTAATTATTTTTGGGATAAAATATTACCTATATTACAAATTACAAAAATCGATTCAGTAAACGATTCTGAACAAACTATTTTCATAATGTGCATTAATTCAGTTACACATTGTATTTGTCAAGTTGTATATAATGTTTACTGAACAAAAAACTACTGACCTGTTGGTTACTGTTTAGAAACCCTGAGTAAGCCGTGGGTTTGATTCCCATCCAGGATAAGATTATGTGATGTCTGTATGTATATAAGTTGTCTGGTTACAATAGTGCAGGCTCTGCATCTATTTGTCTGTTTTCGATCACATGGAATCTAGGATATTGCTTATTTTTATATAGCCTATGTATTACTTTGACGTATAAAAAGCTATGAGCTTATGTTAATTTTTGACTAAATCAGTAGTTTTTGCTCGAGAGAGTAACAAATATTCTCGCAAACTTTAAAACTTATTTTAATAATACATGATGTTTACTTAGTAATATTTGATAGAAAGAAAGAAAAAATATTTATTTGGCACACAACACACAGTGCTGAAAACCACGTATTAAAAAAAATAAAACAATAACAAAGAAAAAAAAACATTGCGTGTCTCGCGGCTGCGCCAAATAGGTCCAGTTCAGCAAAAAATGCCAGACAACTACGTTGCCTGACGCTGGTTTTCAACTGAACCCTAAAACAAGTGAACGGTTGCAAAATGGTTTATTTACTCAGTTATTATTTATTACATTGATGTAAATGTAAGGAATGATATAATGTATTTGTTGATAGGATATCCTGTAGTCTAGATTTTTTCGCTCACTGGCTCACTGACTCACTGGCTCACTGACTCACTCAATGATGACTCACTCATAAATACCCTGCACACCCCTATCATACCCAAACATCTCGCCAAGCCTTAGGTACAAAGTTAATTAAAACCTTCAATTCTGCCTGCATTCATACCTAACGGTGTCATGCTTTGAATCTCACGTCAAATTACTAACAACCCAAGACAATCCATTTTCATCCCTAAACCAAAAGCCTTAAGGTTCAATTTTCATTGACCTAACAAACAATCTATTTTCACCCTTAAGTCAACGCATTAAGGTTGAATTTAGGTTACAAATAAACGAATTAGGGTCGTCGTAAGTGAATATTTAAGGGCTGAAATTAATGTTTGATTACGTTATTGTAATTTTCATGATGTGTTTACCTTGTTGTTGTGTTAATGAGTAATTTGGGAGTGATTAGCATGTGATAGGTATGTTTGTTGTTGAAATCCAACATCACACATACATGGGTATGTGTTAAGAAAGGGTTAATTTAAATAAAAACTTTTTTTGGGACCTCCACAACCTATTTCCTAGGAAACCTAACACTCCATGGTTATACCTACTAATTGTCAGATTTTCTGGCTTGGCAACGTCTGTCAGTGACCTACAAATGACAACCAGCTTCACATACTTCCGAGGTAGTGTCACAACATCAATTTCTACAGGCTGACTGAAAAAATCGCAATGAAAAAACAATATAAAAATTTGGGATCTTACGAAGGACACGCTTGCAATACAGACCCACGAAATACTTAAAGCTAAGTGAGGACGTAATTTAATTCCAACCCCGTACAGGACACATTATTTAAAAAATTAAAAACATGAGTCGCCAATGTCAGTAAACCGCACCCAAAATTAAAATATTAAACTCACCTGTTCAAAATGCTTCACCTCGGCCAGCAACACGAAATTAATATGAATAAACCTTGCATCCTCACCCGACCTCGCTCTCTGCCGGTACCCCGGTCTACTAAAACAATATCTATAACCCGTATACTCCGAACTGTCAATGTTCACTTTCAACCCTCCAGTGTACCCCCAGTCACCGCCACAGCCCCAACACACTCCTTTGGTAACGAACTTCTCCCAGACGTCCGAAAGGCCATGTTTTTTCGCCCCCGCAACGCCACTGCGGGGGCGGCCTGGCCATGTCCCTGAGTTGGCCTGTGTCCTTAACCCTCTTAAAGTCTTTTGCAGCTTCCACTCCCCGTAAGTCCCACTATCAGCTGGCTTCTTCCATTTCCATTTGGATATCACTCGTGATTTTTGTTACAAAATTTTATTTGCCACTCACTTTGAATGTTTTTTTTCGCCCCCGGTTTCGGGTCCAATTACGGATCTTGGGTTCACGGCTCGCATTGGACGGTTAACTTTTTTCTTTTGACTTAAACCTTTGATAATGTTAGCCTTTCTTTAAAAGATACTCCGATTTCTGTTCAATAATTACTGAGTAAGTACTTAAACGTAATTAGCTTTTAACATAATTGGAGTTCGGGAATGTTTTATTCAAAAGCTAAGAAGTAAAGCAGAATTTACTTTCCCGTACTTTTGGTACCGAAGTAATTATTTTCAGTTTGACGTCGGCCGATAGAGATGTGTCAATGGTTACGAGAATTTATAATTGTAAAGTTTCCTAAAAGGTGTACTAAAATTCGTCCTCTAAAAAATTACATAAATTATGGCCTAAAATAAAGTACCTACTAAATTTTTCAAGAACCACTTTCTTCATGTTTTTAAAAGCAGCGCAGAAAAAATAATTGACAGCCACTAAGAAAACCTCGCTTGTTTTTGAAAAACATCATTTCATCTTTCATAAAAAATAACGCAAGTTCTTTACGGTGAAACTTGACACTTGCTACTTATTAATTAGTCGCTGAAAATCTAAACTGAAGTGGCGTCTTTTGAGTAAAATCGCTAAATCATGCCCCCCCCTGTACTTCTGCTCACCCCCCTGCTCGCAGCGTTGGCATCGGAGGCCTATTAATCAAATAACTCTGTTGTGATTAATTAGAAAATCAGCAATTAGTAAGAAATCGTTGAAATTAAGAAGAATGAATTTAAGGATGTGCTAAGGAAGTAAGAAGCTTAGCTGTAAATGGAGAAGGCATTGAACCGTACAAATATAGTATTTCGATGACTTACAAAATACAAAAAACAGTAAATAATATACTGCAAAGAAACTAAAAATTGCCCATTAATTCGAAATAAATCTAATCTACTAAGTACGAAGTTATTTAACTAACAGCTTCATAAACTACGATCGTCTGCCGTAATACTCTCGATATTATTTTCATGTTATTGCCACATCTATTTCCCTTAAACTTCATTAGTCCCTAATCCAAGTTTATAAGAAAATAAATTCACAATGTAATCCCCACGGCAGATTAATATCTTATTGTGGGGATTTTGTGGGATAACGACGAAGAAACAAATATGGACGGATTGTCTTGAGATAAACTGAAGGAGGCTGCGAATGAAAAGAATGGCTGTTTTAATTATTTGGTATATTTATTGAAGTATTCTTGGTAACGTTGATGTATTTCAGTAGCAATCCTACGTTTGTAAGACATTTCGTGCCTCGGAAAGCAAGCAGGGCCTAGATTGCCATTCGTAGATCTTTGACAATGTTAACGGGTAGTCAGCAATCATGACCAATTGTCAAACATTCTGCCTGACGTAAGTCTACCCAATAGGTGTCAAGTAACTCAGTAACTGGATAGCAAGCACGGTCTAGATTGCCATTCATAGATCTTTGCCAATGATTACGGGTAATCAGCAACCACCACCTATTGTAAAACATTCTGTCAAACAATAAGTCTACCCAATAGGTATCAAGTAACTCAGTAACTGGATTATTGAGGTCTAATAGGCAGTCACCTCACGCAAAACACTGGCCTTCAGCTGAAACCAGTTGGAGTTTAAGCCAACCCGGAGACCCCCTAGAGAGATGGTGATGATCTAATCTTAAGATGCCACAATACAGTGCTCAAACTTTTCATTTGACTAGGGCAACAGGAAGAAGGTCTCATAAATAACTGAAAACTCAACCCCATCTAATAGCTACGTTTCATAAAGTACAGGATGAAATAACCGACTGAAACTGACATACAGCTTTTTCCCAATTATTTTGAGGTCAGCTACCAGACTAACCGAATTCAGCTAGATACTCTAGTTTTACGTGAAGCGACTGCCTATCAGACCTCCACAACCTAGTTACCACACATAACAAAGCCAATAAAAACAAAAGAACATACGATTGCCTAAAACTAATTATACCATATTCAGCCAACTACCCATTAGAGTAGTTTGAAAGCCTACAATAAATTGGTAAGTAAGACGCAGTTGAATCGTCTGTCTGTACATCTTGGCGACGTTCCAGTGGCAATTACCCTGCTTGCCCCTTTGTAAGTAAGCGTTATGTATTTCTTACAGAGGGGATTTGTTTTGTGTCAGTTTTTAATTGCCCTTTTGTCTTGTCCTTGTTTCTGGGACTTTAATTGGTTGATGTTTGGTCTTTTGGGCTCGTGTATTTTGAGTTCATTAGGAACTTCTAAATTAGGTGGAAATAATGTTTTTTGATTTTGTGATAGGACATCAAAATGGGGCACATGTTTGGCGTCCAGGTATAGAAACAAATGTGGACTTAAATTCAATGCAAGTGGCTAAAAAATATTTTTGAATACGATAATGTACTAGATTCTTAATAAAATGTTGAGATTTCTTTAAATTTCTTGAAACCTCAACATCTTGTTGATGGACTTTTTGTTGGTAATCGACACACGCCCTTACATTAGAATAGTAAATTGCTCTATAGTTTTTTCATATGAAGTTTTTTTGGAAACTCATTTCTTAACGGGATAAAACAAGGAATCAAAATCAAATAAAACAGTAGTTTCTCATAAAGCTTCATAAATAACAATGACCCTTTGGAATCTTCTAATAAATAAACACAACTAACTCATAAACATTGCGGTTTCCACAGTAGATATTAATACTTAGTTCATAAACAAAAACGCGAAATTATGGAAGTGGAAGAAACAAGCGAAGTGTATTAAGATCATAGCCAGTAAGTAGTTATTTGTCCTCCCGTCTTTTTACTATTCTACCAAGGATTTGCAGAAAAATATTTTTAAGAACCTGGAGAAATATGAGACAGCTTATCTTTTGAATAGCTTGGCAACTGTGTTTTTACTCTGATTTAGTTAAAAAGTGTTGTATAAATTAGGTGGATCTGAATCATTTTGTTTAAATGCTAAAATGATTTTTATTTTGTTAATTGGTCAACAGATTTACACGCAGATTTAGCAGTCTATACATAATAATATATAAATATACATAAGTACATAATAATATAAAAATAATTCGAATTAACAGGTCTCTAAGCTATATTGTACTAATATAATTGTATTGTATGCCTGTACTATATATTTGTACGCCGATACTTACGGCTAAACATGACTGGACTTAAACAACTATTACAATCTCGCATGCTTCTGTATGTATACCATGTTTATACAAATAAAGAATCTTATCTTATCTTATCTACTCTGATAAGAAATACAGAACAAAGCTCCTTTTAAACTCAGTATACGATCTAATCACGCGAGGAGCAAGAACATATTGGAATGGATTTGTCCAAGAAAGCAGAAAGTTCCAAAAAATAACAGTACCTAACTTTTTATGAAAACAATTCGTACAAACTTACTTAAAAACTCTCCAAACAAAAGACAAAGCTTTTCAAACACGTCTTGAATAATATCGAACTAGACCGAACTGGTTCGAACCGGAACCAACCAGTCTCGAGCTGATTTTTACCCGGCTCACTCTTTTATCTGGTTGTAGCAATTTCCTGAATCACGGAGACTTATTATTGGTAGCGCAGAAGGGTTGAAAAAGGGGCGAATTTTTATAAGGAATATTAAAATATTCCTTAAGGATTGAGTTCGTTTGCGAGTTAAGGACTTTTTGATTTGGTTAAGAATGATGTGGGTAATGGGCTGTTTATTATGGCTGTTTTTTGATTGAGTTTATTTAAAGAAAGTTTACTGATTTTTATATGCGACGCGATTTAGCGTTTTGAATCCTTAAGCAGATAGAATTCAAGGCATTGTTCATTTATAAAAAAGGCTAGCTTTTGTCCGCGTGGAGGTCAAAATTTACATCACCTATTTCACCACATTAGATTTTGAATTTCCAAAAATTTAGTAGTTCCGAAAATAAATAAATAATGAAAGGATTTTGGAGCCCCTTCAAGCTTTATGTCTCTAGGATCAGCGGTTTTTATATATCAACAGTCAGTAATTCAGTTGTATTATGTTTATGTTAAAATTCGCAGTTCTCATCAAAACACTGATCACAAGTCACAATTTTTCTCACAGATCCAAACCCAGTTTCTTATAACCAATTTTTATCTTCATCGTCTACTACCCGCGGTAAATATCTGAGAGGGGGTGTTTTCTACCCCAAGAGGCGTTTAGGAAATGAAGAAATCCGGTCCTTGGGGGAGGCGTGACATTAATAGAATTCTGTTTCATCCCCCCTTCATCCGCCTTGGGACATTATTTGGGAGAAAATTTCCCCAAAAATAACTTACAATTTAGATAGGTACGTTAATTTAGTAGAGATATTACTTCGAGGGTATTCAATCATGGGTCTTTAACAGATAGCATTTGAAGTTTTTGATTTAAAGTTTCTTGAAATTAAAGAGTCAGAGATTTGTATTATTTGTTAATTCTGAAAAGAATGACTTTATTTTAAAATAGGTGGACTTTCTGAGCTGCACTGGGATTCTAAACAACCTAATTTTCAAGCTCACTGCAATTGCAGTAAAAACTTCGGCAATATGTACGGCAAAAGAGAATTTTATATCGAGTTTTCTATTACAGATTTGAAAACTGGTCTTTTAAGTTTGGCTTGAAAATCTAAGATATTCTTGTATCGTAGTAAATGAAAATTTTCTATCCAACTTTTTAAATTGTTTGACTGTTTGTTTTGACTAGCTTGTAAGTGTAGTGGTTGACTCTGACTGCTAAGCCGAAAGTCATGGGTTGAATTCCTATCAAGGAAAACTTGGTATGACGAGCATGATTTATTAAAATTTAAAAGTAATGTATATTACTAGTCTGGTTACTACATTATCAGTTTGGAATCAGATGGCCATATTCAAAAATACAGCTATAATGCTCTTTGTGTCTGTCTTTTACACATTTTAACGAAAAGTGCCCCTCTACCAGAAAATTGCATCTTGCCACACAAATAGCCGCAATATCGACCCAGTAAGGGGAATATCATCATATCAATAGAAACTGTTCAATAATGCAAGCTACCTGGTAACTACTGGTCGCAAGATGAATAGAAAGAGGTGGTTAATTTTCACAGGAATAGAGGCGGAATATTCGTCAATGGAATGAAATTGAACCAGGTCTTCCGTTTGGTAGAAGTGAGAAAAGGGGATCCTTAGTATTCGATGTTATGTGGATTTAATTATCTGGTTTTATCTTTAACTCGCTTTTGCCCGTGACTTCGCCCGTAGAAATTTTTATTCACTATTGTACAACTTTAACCTTTCGTCGACAAAGTGACAGCCGGCTGTCGGGCTGCTATTGTCTTTCTATTGTGTCTCGAATCACGTGTGTTCAAAGGATTAAGGTAAGAATTTCAAAAAATCCTTTCTTAGTAGATAGGTACTATCTTTTCACAATGAACACACCAGGACCAGCGGTTTGGGCTGTGCGTTGATATATTAACAATCATTCAATCAGTTTTCCAATCAATTTACCATTTCTTATTATATAGCTAGAGGTGATCAGAAATTTAATTATACCGGATTTTTTACCTAATATTCAAAGGTATCTGATTTCCTAACCGAAAGAAACTTTATCTGTTTCATTATTTACTGAAATGGTGATATTATTTTGTTATGTAAAATGTGTATTACAGATCGATAATAATTTCGATTTTGGACAATGGATTTATAAACCTAACAATAGGTTCAGTTCGACCGTTGATGAAGGAAACCCTAATATTGTGGGGAACTTGTTATTCAAGTTTGACCGTGTTGTTTTTTATGTGGCACCGTAGCTCTTAAACGGATGAACCTAATTGGATGCGATTTTTTATTTGAAAGTAGGCAATCTAGCGATGGTGCTTATACATGTATCATTAAATTTGATGCAGCGGTTTCAAAGTTATCAACTTTTTTGTAAGCTGCAGTCGATATTTATAACTTCGGTGGGGGGATTTTTAATTATATTAAGGAATATTTACAAAGAGCTTTATCAGAAAAAAATTAAGGATTTCTCGCTCAAGTACTTAAGTTAAAGTGAAGTATTAAAGTATAAACCTAAGAGCCGCGCAATCTATCCCAGTTGGAAACTTCGCGATTTATTAACACTCGCTACTTAATTAATGACACGGATGAATAGTGTCTGGATGCGGTAGGCGTAGAGGTAAGAAAGAATTTGAATGTAGTAGTGCGTGATGTTTTTTTTATTAATAATTGTGCAAGTGCGACTTGTAAGTGAAACATGCGGAGTTTTGTTAGCTGAGAAGCCTTAGGGTTAGTGGTAAATACAAGATGTTAAAAAAACCATGTGCGACTCAGTATTACGAACATCGCACTTTTTTACGATCACGTTTCTTTAGAACTTGTTTTACATATGTTTATATTTATTATTTCAGTGGCAATAGACAATTTTCTGACTATTTTGGTTCATACGAAACCGCCCGTATTCATATGAACTAACGGACACCGTAGGCTTAGAAATAAGTGGAAGTGCGACTAGAATTAACAATTTTTTTATTGGCGTGCCTTAGTGCTTCCGTGGTCCAATGCAAATAAACAATTTGACTTTGGCCTTGACTTTGCAAGAAATGTTTTTATTCCATTACAAATATAAGCTTGCTGATACTCTTCATAGTAAGTTACGAAAACAAAATGTGCCTAATTCATCGGATATTTATTTAAAGGAAAATCATTCATCTTCTAGATCGATTCTAGTAAACCTAGATCCATGGCATCTTCTAAAGTTTCTGGTTAAAGTTTCAGTTAAGTGCGAGTGATGGCTAGCAAATGGCGGCCACAATCAACTGACGCGTTTTAACTCCAATCCAACTCGTTTGGTTAAGTCTAACCTCTTGTAGATCGTTAGTGAGTGAGAATTTTTGTTTAATGCTCTGAGTAACTGGAGTTGATCGGAGTAATCTATCGTCTGGTAAAAGTCATTCCCTGTTTATCAATCTACATAAGTGTGTTATTTATTTTTGTTCCCTCTATCTATACAATTATTTAAATTTCTAAACTGACTGACTGATTGTTGATATATCAACGCATAGCCTAAACCTGGTTATAGATAGCTGGTCCTAGAGAAAACTTGCAGGGTGTGTTCTCTCTGAAGAGTATTTATCCACTAAAAATATTTTTGGGAATTTAATAGGAGTTGTAAGTCTGATATTTACGCGGGCAAAAGCTAGTATTAGTATCTTGCCTATAAATCTTAGTTAAAGGCCTACTGTATTTACATAAAATTCAACGTTTTTGTCACTTATTTTTATGTGTATTTTATAATTTAGTTATTACATGGCCAGCTATAAATGGAACTGCTCATAATTTTTGTCACTCATACGTGCTAAATTAAGTTTTGATGTAGTTAATTTTATTATTATCAGAACTTTAACTGAAGTTTTATTATCAAAATATTGCAACTTTGCTTTTCATGTCTAAAGTGTCTTTCATGTTCAAGTTCATTACTAAGCGTTTTTTTTTAGCGTTTAATGAACCGAATTCGTCTAAATGCAGACACGGTTTCAAGATAATTATGGTATCTTGAGAAGATGTGTCTATATTACATCGTCTCAAGACTTCATGTTATCTTGAGGCTGTCTGCATTTTGACGTAATTGCATTTAAAATAAGATTTACTAAGTTTTTGTACTCTTGGTAGATATGTAAAATATGTGAGCCATGTCAAGTCAAAAAGTCAAATTATTGTTTATTTCCATTAGACTACATACTTTGAAACGTCAATTACATTAAAAAATAGTTGATTTTAATAAAGCCGGATACATAATGTTGAATTTAACATGTGTGTGATTAATTACTATGTTTACTATTGCTGTAAGATAGACAATTAATTTACCGCCCCTATGGATAAGGTCCATTTACATGGCTTATGTATATTTAGGTTTTACAAAATTATACCCAAATTCTACTCGCTTCAGGATAGATAGGTCATTTCGGACACCTTATAATTATAAGTCCAGGTTTCCTCACGACCTTTTTCTTGATGTGATGTAAAGTGGGTTCGTTTATTTGTTACTCAATCAAAACGTTCTAAGTCCTCAATTCTACGGGTATTATAAAGCTGACATAGCAAATGTTAACCCTATTCAACTGATCCGGACTTCCGAAGTCGGAATCCTTACAAGCAGAACGGACAGGTAACCCTTTTTACACCGGTTTCAACATCGACAAAGTTTGAAGTCGGTCCGAGATAATCTTGCCGCGGACAGACAGACAGATAAACAGTTTGTATCTCTGGCTGTTGTTCGGTATTGGAGATTTATAGGTAGGATTAGTTGAGACGGGAATATTATTGCAAAAATGTATATATTTGAGTGTTTTGTATAGTTGTTACTGCAATCTAACTAAACTGATTTTACTTCGTTTTTTTAATAGGAGTGATTCAAGAGTAAGATTTATTTGAATCATATGTGCATATTATAGTAAAGAAAAGCCGGATTTTTATACCATTAATGAAAAAACAAAGAAACCAAGTGCAATTGTCGTAAAAATAACAAAAAAGCAAGCAGAGTTAGGAGCGAGCCACGTCGGGGCGGATCCGAATAAAGGTGATATAGGATCAAAGACAATAGAGGCATGAGATATACATAGCCTGCGGATTACGGTGACTTTATATAACGTAAAGTAAGTTCTTTTTCTTCGATAATTATCACAAGCATCCATAAGGAAGGAATAATTTCGTCAATCGTAAAAGACTTATGGCAAGACGTCAGCAGAAATATAAAAAGATGAAAATTTTAATTTTGTTCTTTTTTCTTTTATGGGGAAGTGATGGAGGATGTCTACAACCAGTGGTTGACCATGGACTTCGACCATCAGTCTCAGTATAACATGAGAGACTTAGCCTCTTAAGTAGGTTGTGAGTTCGATTGTGAAAATGTGTCTTTTTTAATTCAAATGTATTTTTTAAAAGTTGGCTTGGACTCAGGCACAAGAAAAACATCGTTAGGCAACCTAAACTTGTAATAAAATAGTATAAGTCCGAAATCGCCAATCCTACTTGAGCAAGCGTGGTGATGAATGCTCGAGCCTTCTCTATATGAGAAAAGGCCTTCGCTTTGTAGCAGGATTGTAATATGCTGGTATTAGTAATAAATGGATAAATTCCAGTTAATAAATCTCGCATTAAATATCAAAATTTATCTAGACGACGTGCTTATTCACCATAATTCAATCTGACATATATTCAACTACATTTTCTTCAGCAAAGGTCAACGTCTACCTACACAGCTACTAAATTAATATCTAAAAGCTTGTACTAATAACAATACTATCCAAATAGAGGCCATGTCGTAATGTAGGAAACAATTCAATCAGCCGCGCGATCATACCCACGGGACGACATCGATCGATCGTCATAACCTGGCCGAGACACCAGCGGCGCTAATAAACCCAGCTATGTACCTGAAACAATGGAAAACTGTTTATTAGTTTTGATTCATAGAATTTGAGCAAGGTATTATAAAGTAGTAAGGAATTTCGTAATTTTTTATCTATATTTTGGATGATTGGAAGTTAGCTGTGTTTAATGAAGAAAACAGAAACGAGTTTCTAATTACGATCCGTAACAAAATCTCAATTAACGACATCGATGCTTTGATCAATTAATAAATTCATTTCCGTCCAGAAATAACCAAAAGATTATTAATGCACAGTTAATTAGATTCGATTAGTAGAACTTAATAAGATCAAAGTAGCCGAAAATTGTGCCCAATTTTCAAATTCACCGTAAACGAATGAAAGTTGATTTCGAGGGAAATCATCCCAAATTGTTATGAAAGTACTTTTAATTTAGAGTTCCCGAGGGCCCGGTCTCGGACGGAGCGAAAAGCTTGATTTTTATTTTACGTATCAGAGGAAAATAAATCAAAATATTTTCACAATTTCTAATTTAGGAAGCTCCAAGACGCTTATGATTTTTTAAGCATCTAAAATGCGCAATTGGGAAAAAGGTATTTGATAAATTACATCATTTTATTTAGAGGGATGATTATACTATTAATATTTATCCAGAAAATGTATTTTAGGAACTACTTCTCTCAATTAGCGATACCAATTAAGAATTCATTAGATTTACCTACATGCCGCCGAGCGTGCATCAAAAGAAGCGTTATCTAAAGCGCCTACAATAAAGCCCAGAGCAACTTCCCAGCGAAACGTTTTGCTATAATTTTAACAACAGGCGCTCACACAAAGCGGTGGATGATAAAATCCGATGCTAAGAAACATTTTAAACTTATGTAACTTTGTCTTGTTATTCCATTATAACTTAAATTAGAGAAAGTTTTAAACAAGAATGTGATTTAGGCGACATATTCTTTGTAAAGACGCGCCTGTATTTGGAATTTCCGAGTATAAATCAAGTTTAAAAATCCTTAGAGGCATGAAAACATTTGTAAAGTATCCGAATTCGAAGCAGGAATACGTGGAACATTCTCGAAATTGCAGGAAAACGTATAAAGTGGAACACATGTCCGACCGCAGTATATAAACATGGTAAATAGACTAAAACGCGAATTTACTCTAAAATCAACCGCACTCGTAAAATTCTTGATCACTTACTGTTTTTAGGGGCAGTAAACGAGGATGTGGGGTGTGACCACGAGATATTGGGAGAGGAGGTTCGAATAAACTTGGTGTTTGAATCAGTAAATATTCACTAAAATAAAAATATTGTCTTATTAAAGAGTTGACGTACAAAGTGAGAATGCGGCCTTTTTGGACTCTTGACTTATTAATACATATGAAGTTTTTGGTCCTTATTTATACCCTGTACCAGACTCGAAATTAAATACCTTTAACCTACATAAATGCTTGTCTTTTGCGTAAATCGAACCTATCACATAAAGTGCTGTAGCGTATCACTCAATAACTACACCGACCATCGCTGGCTACACTAACACGGCAAAGATCTAACTTCAAAAATTAGAAATTATAATCTACACCAATACTAATTTTATAAAAGATAAAGACTGATTTTTTGAACACGCTAATCTGTAGGCTATAAAAGGCTCTGTATCACCACGATACGTCCTGCGGGGGCGGTGCAGTAATGAACGATGCGGGTGAAACCGCGGGAGGCAGCTAGTAGTAGTATAATGTAAAAATTAATTTATAAAATATTTTCCTACATTACGATTAAGACTGGTTGGTTTTCATAGGATCGTAGATAAAAGAATTTCTCGATACATTTTGTTTTTCTCTTCGAAATACATTCTAGTTCAGAGTAGAAGCAATCTCTTGTTTTCTAGCTGATCCGAAGAACCTTATATTTTATTTTGTATATTTTAAAGTATAATGTTTAAAGTTTCGCCGTATTTTATCTAGGTTTATTTCTATATGTAAAAAGGTTTTAAAGGTACCGCTAGTAAATGATTTAGTAAAATAATTACGCAAGACAGTTATAGAAACTGTTATTTTAATTAAAATACTTCCAAGAATTGCAATCTACAAAGTCAATCATATTCTGAGCAGCAAGCCTAGAATTAGTTTGTTAAATTTTATGTGGTATCTCATTACAAGAATCGGTTAACGCGAAGGTAATAAAACAATCCAATCGCCGATCAACATCTACAACACGATCCTAATTGAATCTACTGATTAAATATATTTAAATTCGAACCCAATAGTGGCTATAAACTTTCAGCTAACAGCCCATTTGTTTGGCCAGAGAATTAAAGTCCGCTGGCTCGATAATAGGTGTTCTCACCCTATAAATAATTTGCACAAGTTGATAGGTGTTTTGCTCAGGATGCGGTTGAAAGTCGTAAAGTTTTGGATATAGAGGCTCCGGGCTTAGTAAAACTGCTGAGAAAGATAATATATTGGTGTTCATAAATTTTGAAACTTTTATACTGCCCCATCATTTTTATGCTGGTGTATTTTAACTAGCCATAAGGTTTAGGTGTATAGCAAGATACCCTTCGAACATTTATTTTACTCATGGCTATTCTTTTACAGGGTTTATGTAAGATAATCGTGTGAAGGTCTTAAAGAATCAGAATATTTAGTTCCTAGTTCATTTTGAGGTAAAATACGCTTAGGTGTTAACATACAACAAGCAAACGCCTTTTCAATATCAATTTAGATAACATCTCTATTATCACCGCCAAGACAACATTATTTTAATAAAGATTATTACATCATCTAGATAAAACAAACGGCGTATAAATCCGAATAAGGATATCCGCAATAACCACAGCAAACTTTCTGTTTGTTCAGCTTTTCGTACGGATATTAGCTCTAGTTCGCGGATTAGTTTCGGTTTGACCTTTAGTTATTCGCCAGATATAAGCAGATAGTTTCTACATGTACTTGACCTTATCCTTTACACAGATCCCTTGATATGAATTAACATATATGTGACATTTAAATTCAAAATATCAAATTAGACTCTCGGGAGTGTCGCAAAAATTCATGGATAAATATTTACATCTCATTAAACCCCTGATATGTTGAATGACACAATTGGATTTTGAATTGTTTATTACCACTAGCAACCAAAAATAATCATTTGAAAACTGCACATACAGCACTACGACATAAAATAATTTTCAATTTGAAGATATGCAAGCAAAACAGTCGTCCGTTATAGTAACATCTCCAACCACACATTGAATATTAAACATTCCTTGAAATCTCAAACCTCGCGAACTTACATAAAATCAAATAACTTCAAAACTTTAAACAGCAAACGGAGGAGTAAAAATATAAAATGTAGCCGCAATTCCAACCAGAAGATAGTCTAACCTCGTCTGGCTACGAATTGTGAATAAAACAAATCTGTCTTCTTGGCGTTTAGCTCTTATTTCCATCCACTTCCCAGCTATTTCCCACTTACGGTGCGGTCCAAGACTCAGGATAATGGCGTTCATGTTTATAGTAGTGTAGTGGAGTCTCATGGGAGAAAAAAGATTAATCGCGTTTCACCGAGACGTGAATACGGGAATCTACTTTGATTTAGCTAAAGCGACTGCTGGGATTCTTGATTTAACTTTTTGTTTTTCAGGATAATAAAGAGGATTTTTAAACTTTTCTACAGTTACATGTGGCAAATCGTATTACTCATCATTGTCTTTTTTAACTATTTATTTGACATCACGCATGACATCACCTCCGACTTATTTTTCTCCAAACACTACTTCTTTAGAAATAATAAATACCACAATATGTTCAGTTAATAAATCCATGACTTGAAAAAAACCCATATCAAATCGCTAGGCTAACAGTTTGCGTCAAGCGCGGACCATTTCCCGTGTTCCGCTGTGTCATTGCGCGAACACGCCACATCGTCAACTATTCAGCCACTGTTCGCATTCTTCGTGTGTACGTATCATAGGATTTATCACTGACTTTGTTCGTTGCTTGTTCAATGTGTAGAAAATAGATTTTTAGAGGCTGGTTCTAGGAGATATCATGATGACTGGGAGGAATTATTATAGGTAATATTTTTCAAAGAGATGACACTAAGAAAATAACAAGTTCAAAAATAAGGAAAGTCACCGTGGAAATAGAAAAAAAAGGTGATAATAGAAAACATAAAACTCGATACTTGGATGTGATGTTAAGACGTAACACTAAATTCTCATATCTAGCGAATAGTTTCATCGCGATCGCTAAATACATATAACATTTCAGTTATATCTCCTTACTAAACTTTAGTGTTTTTAAGTGGCATTCGTGAATAAGTGTCTACTGAAAATTCAGCTGACTTTATGAAATAAACTGCATGACAGGATACGTAGACTTCATCCTGTAATGCTCGATGCGGAGTGTGATGAGAATAATTGCACTGAATATTATATTAATGCGAATATTGTTTCGGCTTTACAGTAGTTTGTGCTTTTGTTGTATGGTTGTTGTTTGCTAAAGTTAAAGAGGATTTAAAATGAAATTAAAAATACTCACAATTTTGATGAGTTCTCAGTTATTTCATCACTAATATTATTGATGAAATAACCTCAAGTAATAATAAATATCAAATTGTCAAAAATAAAAACAACCAAAGTGCGCGTACTTAACAGCTAAGCCACATCCAAACAAATTCAGCAACGCTCAAAAGACAAAGAAGAAAAACAAAAAGTGTGAATCTTCTCACATTATAATAAAAACTATGCTTAAGTAATTTACATCGGAAAACCATTGAGACGAAGACCCAACGAACTCCAGAAACACGAAAACCTCGTCAAAATAAAGAAGTCACAATCCCTAGCTAATAAGAGTGGTGCGACGTTAGCGGAGTCTGCGGGAGCAAATCACTCGTGAATCGCTTACCGTACTTATTTCCATTCCGGGCTATTGCACACGTACCCTCAGAACGGCGACATTATCTGACACACTGGTTCGAAGAGTTCGGGGTTTGGAAGATAGCTGAGAGAATTCTAAATGTTGTGGAATTTAAGATTAAAAAATATATTTAGAAAAATCTTTAAAAATTTTTTTCTTGTTGTTGTGTCGATAGTGTGAAAGCCAAGTGATATGATCGTCATCAAAGTTGTTAACACTATATTTACCATAATAGTAATAAGATGTTGCGGCTTCTACAGCATTCATTTGAGTCAGTTGGTAAGTAGGAGACTAGCTCGCCTATCGTCTACCACAATTTTTCAGAAATCGTAGTGGTGTTGATGACTTTAGTTATTTTTCACGATTTTGAAGACGTCACGGTTTCTTGCGAGAAAAAAAATGGTACTTATAAGAAACCCTCCTAACAAGAGTAAAAATACAAAGAAAAAGTTACTTGTCAATTCCCCAGTCTGTGTGTTCGGCTCACAAATGGTGGAATCTGAGAAAACATCGCGTCTGAGTCGATCGAGCGTGAATTATATTCATATGATATCCTCCCTGAACGGATTACTGCCGATCAGATTGTATTGATGCCTCTGTTTGCCGTCTGAGAGTGCTATAATCTTGTGATTTAATGTTATTCTGAAGTCGAGTTTGTTATAAATGTATTGATGAACAGTAAATGCAGATAAAGGCGTTGCTTTGAAGTGCGTTTCAGTATTTCCAAGAAATTGATTTAGTTTTTTTTATTAAGTTCAAAGCAATCGTTGTATTTACTGTATTGGTTTACACTTCGCTAGTAATCAAATTCTAATCAAATTGCTTTTCGAATTCTTTACTGTGTACAGCACTGTTTGAAAACTAATATTCCAATAGTTTTATCAGTAATCTATTAATATCATTAAGACTTGTAAAATAAATAATCTGAAAGCACTCGTTTGAAGAGTAGTCAAAAAAATAAGTTCCACTTGATTCCAACTAACTAAATAAAACATGTGCCTTCCTGAATAGTTTCAGTTGCCAATGCAATATTAAAACAATTCTTCTAGCTTCCAGAATTCCAGATCGTTTGTCGATTCTTCACCTCGCGGCACCATTATGTCTCCGTCGCAACAATCGCTCCCGACTTCCTCAATTTCTTAGAGCAACACAAACGATTTATTTGGCCTTCGTTTTGGGGTACTTCTGAGTTTCTTCTGTTTTTTGCAACCCCTCGTGTAAGGCTGTAAATGATTGTTATTGTGGTTTATTTGGACGATATATCGTTGAGTTAACATCTGCTTAGGTTGCTTGCGGTGATGTATTGTGCGTTAGGTTAAATTTAGAGCTTTTGTTTGGTTTTTGTGATTGTACTGAGTCCGTCAAATTAAATATTAAACACTTTATCGATAAATGATGTAAAGTCAGGTATGAACATACGTAAAAATATGGTTGCGTTGAAGTTATTCATAATCTCATTTGCGTTTATTGATATTGTTCTCATGAAAGGCAGGTATTAAACAAAAGACACAGGTAAACGCTATTTTTAATACCTTTTCATCACAAAACCATTCATGCAAGTGTGTCTTGTTTTTGTGACAGAGGAACACAAAGAAAAATATATCTCGGGCGTTCTTACCCATATCTTTGCAACCCAACAAAAATCTGAACCACTTAATTTATTTCAAAGCAGACATGTGGAAAGGCGGTCAGAGAAAAAAATTACCCAATCATGTTCCAAAACGTTTTCAAGATTAGTTTTCTTTATGCTTGGGAGACAGAGGGGGGGTGGGGTGGACGAGGGTCGTGGACATCAATCAGGCTGTCCCCATCCCCCCTTACTGACACGGCTGTGATTTGTCAGGTTACACGCTTATTTAATAGTATAGTTGGCAAGTGTGGATGGATCTTGTTTTTTGTTTTCGAAAGACGTGATTTTTCTTACTTTTTTGTTATTGGATCATTATTCTCTATATGAACTTTTAGTCTTTCCAATACTTAGGGTAAGTTTGGTCGTAATCTCATCGGCTTTGTTGGTATCGTTTTATTAGCCGTTCTCATCTCTCTGAACAATTAGCTGTGTCTAGGATTGAAACTTCGAAAGTTTAAAAAGCTAACTATTGCCAAATACGCTAAAGCTAAGTATTTGACTTCGACACAGATTTAGTCGAAACCCAAAGCTAGTCCTAACATAGAATTACCAAGTTTTTGAATAAACTATACCAATCATTTTTTCTTTTTTTTTTTTGTTTTCATTTGTAATCTCATCAGATGCTGCGTTACCAATCACTTTTAGCTTCTTAAGTTCGCTCAAAATATCCCTATAATCTTCAGGCCTCGATCTCGATTCAAGTACAGCATAACGCCACATCACGTCGTCAATATCATTCATCAAGCTGAACCAATTTCCGCCTGTTGCTATTCGCTTCCCTCTCATATACTTGATGTATCACCTTTTTATTTCACATGCTTCTGGATTATTACTGAGGAATTCTTTGGATTTGCGTGGATTATTATTGATGATGTGCTAACGGCGCTTTAGATGAGTGTTCGCATTTTCTTGTTAATTTTGCGGATTATGCTCTGGTTAAAATTTATCTATTATGATTTGAGGATAGTACTCCGGATCATAATTGGCAACACGGCTATGCTCCAATTCGATCAATACTACGGGTTCTCATTATGGATGATATATTGAACAATTTTTTATAAAATCCCTAAAAGCTTCATCCACATAACCCAAAGCACTGCCGATAAACTTCATGGCATAAACAACCCATGTCCAAGCTGATTAACTGGTCATCGGATACAGGGGTGTAATGAACCTGACCCGGGTAATGGGCAGACCTACCCGGATGGTAAAAAATGGGCCGAATATGTTGTTTATGGTTTTCCGGTAGCTTAGTGACAGATTTTGAGAGTGATGACATAGGAAATGTGACGGAGGGTTTACGTCGTCGTCAAAACCCCTCGCGTTTTGCGAATGAGGGTTATTTATTTTGGTTCCCATTAAAGATGTATGTAGTTTATCATAAAATGAGTAGTCGCATATAATATAATTGGTTAGAAATGCTTTTTTCTTTCAAATACAGGTTTAGATGTAAAAGTTGTTTAACAGACGCATAAAAAATTAAAGCTAGCTAAGCGCTCTAAAAATAAGCTCAACGAAAAATAACAGTACAATATATCTAATTTAAATCATGCAGCAGATTTACGAGCAATATATTCTGCGGACGAGGTCCATCGGTGACATAGTGCCGGCAAAATTGGCACATAAGTTAGCACCCGCGCCAATGGACAGCAAACGATAGCAATTCAACATGGAATCCGGTGACGGTATCGATTTCCCCTTCTGGAATGATTCTGTCTGTGGCGAATGATATAGAAGCTTTTGTTTCGACAATTTTTATGTTAGATGTCCGATTTGATGTGATTATGATTGCGTTTGTGAAATAGATGTGGCGGGAGGTTTTATTATTGGTGAAAGGAAGAAAGAAAGAAGAAGAAAGGAAGATTTTGAGGTTATTGCTTTTTAAGGTATTATTGATTGTGTAATAGTTGACATAGATATTATCAAAATGATTAAGGTTGTTCTTATAATACAACGTTTTAGTTTCACCGATATCTTTTAAAGTGCATTATGAATCGCCTAGGTTATAAGAATCTACTAAATCACCGTCAACTATAGTTACTTTGACAACAGCACCAATAACAAGGAAATCGTCTATTTTCTCCAATTTGATCGAATGTTCACTTCTGTTTGCGACGCACAAACTTTGACACAACTTGTTTTCCTAAATGACGTCCGATTACATCCGAATAGGTTTCCGATTGTAGCACCGATGTATCGAATAGGATTTTGTGGGTGTTCGAAACGATCTCCATACGTCTGTCTGTCTTGTTTAATGTTGATGTATTGTTTGTGTGATCATAGAACGACTGTTTGATGAATGGGAAAACGAATGGGAATCGATTGTTTTAGCGAAATGTTCGGAGTGTGGGTTGTGTCTTGTGGGACGATTTGTTTTTCAGCGATTGGTTTAAAAATATTTTGTTTATGTTGTATTGCAATGTGTTATGTTTATTAAAGATGAAAATTATGTGTTTTACAGTATAAGACACGTTATTAATGACGTTATAATTATTTAGAAGTAGAACCAAGAGCATCACCTCTCTATTGCTTTTCGAGCTATCATCTAGAAAAAACCTAGTTTCCCGTCTTCCATAGCGAATGCCTATCAGAACAGTAGTATCAAGTAAATTGTAGAAATTCCATATCTCTACAAATATAAATAGTTATTTCTATAAACCTGCTACTAACTATTCCACCATCTTTAACATAACTATGTATCGAGAAAGCCCGCTGCGCTACAAATTGTTAACCAACAAATATAGTTCAACTTGAACAAATATTTCGTAAACTGGACAAGTTTAAATTATATTCAGCAGCAGTTCGGTGGAGAATCTCAAGGGCATTGATGTAAACTCGGCTTTAGAAGTTATACTTTATGTTAAATGCCAACAAGTCAAAAATGACACATTTTGTATTTTTTTTTGTTTATACCAAGCGCGATAGATGGCGTTGTACTTTTTTGTGTTTTTTTTGAAAGTCGCTGTTAAGATTCTCCGCCATTTCATGACCCTCTGTAATATATGTGAATAAATGTTTTGTTCTCTTTCGTTCTGAGCTCGGTATTTTCATTGGCTACGCCATAAGTACCTTGCAGGATCCTCAGATCTTTTTCCGGAATTTGTACATGGTCCTCACGAGTCGGATGATATATTGGTTGAGCTCCACAGCGTCATATCCGATAAACAGCAAGTACTACGTCACAACCTGTATCGGAAGGAGTGGATCGGACTGCGGTTCGAATACGAATGTTGTTGGACAAGAAATCAGTGAAGTATGAAGTGAAAAACTGTGAGTACTCTTTACATATTGACTTAGAGAAAATTCAAGCAAATTAGAACCTTAAATACATGAAGAAATAGACTTAGAAAAATTTAGAAGTTGTTTGGACTTAGAATAGTTTTAAGAAAAGTGGAGAGACGGGGAATCCACGCCGGTTTTCACCCAGAATTGTCAAACACTTAGAAAATTTTGAAGAAAAAGTTCATCGACTTGTAATTTTTTTGAGATTGGGCAAACAAGTTCATTGAAATAATTTAAGATATTTTACACTACTCTTTCAATAAACTTTATCAAAATGGATACATACGTTATTATGCAAGAAGACACAAAAAGCAAAATCCAAAAAGCCAGAATTAATTTCAAAAAATCTCCTAAGGAAAGGATCACACAATCTTATTTGGAAACTCGGCTTGATACACTGGAAAACTACTGGACATTATATCGGGATACACATAGAGTCATCATTTCGGAATTTGAAAGCAAGGAATTGGCGAAATCTAACTATTACAAAACTGATGCATACGACAGCACTGAAGAACTATACACGGAATATAAAACGGAGTTAAAGGATTGCATGCTTCAATTTAAAGTCGATTCTAATACTGTTGCATCGTCTAGTTCTAAAGTTTTTGAGTCTAACGTCAGTCATTCTTTAAGTGTTAAGTTACCAAAGATCACAATTCCTAATTTTAGTGGAAAATATTCCGAATGGACATGTTTTCGCGATTTATTTGTATCGTTAATACACAGCAACAAACAATTGGACGATGTTCAGCGGCTGCACTATCTCAAGGGTTATTTAACGGGCGAAGCCGAACAACTTTTGCGGCATATTCCTATCACGGCTAGTAATTATCAAACCTGTTGGGATCAGCTGGAACATCGCTTCAATAACAAAAGATATCTTGTTACTTGTATTTTAAATCGTTTCATGAGTCAAAAGACCATACAGTTCGAATCTTCTAGTGCTATAAAAGGATTGCTTGATACAACAAATGAATGTTTAAACGCCCTCAAAAATTTAAACATCAATATTTCTTCATGGGACATTATTGTAATTTACATTATTAGTTCAAAACTTGACACTGAGTCTAGGAAATTGTGGGAAGTTCAAGTTTCTAAAGTCAATGACGAGCTACCTACATTAAACGATTTTACAAGTTTCTTAGAGCAGCGATTCAGGTCTCTTGAGTTTTTAAATAGCAAAATCATTCCTAAGTCAAACAATAATACTCACACATCTAAAGTTATGCATGTTAATACTTCTATTTCAAAATGTGAATTCTGTTCTGAAAATCATAAGCTCATCCATTGCAAGATGTTTGCAAAGGAAGATGTTGAAGCACGTCGTAATTTTGTCCAAACCAATAAGTTGTGCTTTAACTGTCTTGGTCCAAATCATTCAGTATTTTCATGTCGCAACTCAACCAATTGTCGTATTTGCAGGAAGAGACATCATTCTCTTCTCCATCCAAATTCATTCCCTAAAAACGATCGAAAGGATGATGGTTCGGATCAATCTCCACCATCAATTTCACAGAGCGAAGAACCTAACCACATTGTATCTTGTTTCTCCAATTTTAACAGCCAAGTATTATTGGCCACTGCATTGGTAAAGGTAGAAGCGAGAACAGGTACTTTCATGTTGAGATCTCTTTTAGACCAAGGATCTCAAGCATCGTTTATTACCGAGTCATCGGTACAGTTGCTTGGTCTTAAGAAGATTCCGAACAAGAGCTTTATATCAGGACTTGGCGGTGATCAGGGTGCAACATTGCATTCTAAATGGTTCGTCACCATAAAGGTTCAGTCACGCTATGATCCCAACTTTTTAGTTGTTGTAAAAGCTCATGTTCTTAACAGCATCACATCACTTCTTCCAGACCGGAAGATTGTTCTAACAGCACTATCGCCACAAATGTCGGACTTAAAATTAGCCGATCCTTTGTTTGGTACTCCAAACAAAATTGATATTTTGTTAGGGGCGGAAGTGTATTGCCAGATTTTAGTAGATGGTGTTATCAAGGGTCAGCCAGGGTCTCCAGTAGCTCAAAACACTACACTCGGTTGGATCCTATCTGGTTATTTACACGAAGGAAGTAATCAAGGTTCAATAAATAATAAAATTATTAATATGCACAATCATATTACTACTGATGATCTGTTAAAGAAGTTCTGGGAAATAGAAGCACCGTCTTCAGACAGCAAACAACTTTTATCAGACGAAGAGCAATCTTGTGAGGATTTCTTTGCAAAAACTGTTAAACGAGACTCATCAGGTCGTTATGTAGTAAGATTGCCTTTTAAATCAAATAACCCAGAGTGTCAATATGGCAATTCGTTAGAAATTGCTCGTAAGCGATTTTATTTACTAGAAAAAAGATTGCTTAGCAATCCGAAATTTAAGACGCAATATTCTGACGTTATTGAAGAGTACTTGACATTAGGGCACATGGAAGTTATTCCAGAATCAAAGAAAGCAAACTCTACTTCTGTATATTTGCCACATCACGCAGTTGTTAAGAATGAAAGAACGACTACAAAAGTTAGAGTTGTGTTTGACGCATCATGTACTCTAAATAATGGAACCTCATTAAATAGGGATATGATGGTTGGTCCAAGGCTTCAGCCTGAATTGAGGCACATCATCATGCGTTGGCGGTGTCATCCTATTTGTATTATTGCTGACATTGTCAAAATGTACAGACAAGTAAAGGTGGCTGAAGAAGATGTTGATTTTCAACGCCTTTTGTGGCGTAAGGATTTAAACTCAGAACTTCAACATCTAAGGTTGTTACGTGTAACATTCGGAACATCTTCGGCACCTTACTTAGCTGTACGGGCTTTGCAGCAGCTTGCGCATGACGAAGGTGATAAGTATCCTTTAGCAAAGAGTAGAGTTTTAAACGATTTCTACGTTGACGATCTCATGACAGGCTGTGAAAGCATTAAAGAGGGTATAAAAATATACAAACAAATAAACGAACTTCTTAGTCACGGAGGGTTTCAACTTCAAAAATGGTCTTGCAATAATTGTGATTTATTGCAAGCAATTAAGGAAGACAAACAAGATAAAAAAGAAAACTTAGAGATGAAGCTAGATTCTGTAATGAAAATTTTAGGGTTAACATGGAACAGATCTAGTGATGAATTTCAGTATACTGTACGACTTCCTTCACTTGAAACACCTGTGACTAAACGTAAGGTGATATCGGATATTGCAAGATTATTCGATCCACTCGGTTGGATTGCCCCCGTTATAACGACAGCTAAAGTTTTTATACAAAGAATTTGGCTTACTGGTGTAGGTTGGGATGATGAGATACCGGCGGATATACTCAAAGATTGGATGTCATATCGTACGGATCTCATTCATCTCACAAGTTTTCAACTTCCGAGATGGATTGGGACAAGAAAGGACGATATTCACATGGAACTACAAGGATTTTGTGATGCATCTAATGCCGCATACGCAGCCGTTGTGTATGTTCGAACCGTAAATAATGACAGAGAAATTAATGTGAATCTCGTCGCTTCCAAATCAAGAGTTGCTCCGGTGAAACAAATATCAATACCTCGTTTGGAGCTTTGTGGAGCCGTACTATTAGCAAAGTTGCTTAAAGAAGTCTCGGAAGTAATGGGTATCTCAAAGGAAAATATTCACGCTTGGACTGACTCTAGTGTTGTCCTTGCTTGGCTAAGTAGTCATCCTAGTAAGTGGAAGACGTTCGTAGCTAATAGAGTCTCTGAAATTTTGACTATCATGGACAACAGTCAGTGGTCGCATGTCAAGTCCGATGAGAACCCAGCAGATTGCGCATCGCGGGGAATTAAGCCAGGTGATATTTCTAAAATTGATATTTGGAAAAATGGCCCTAAGTGGCTATTAGCTAATACAGTCCATTATAGTAAAGGAAACTTTATAAAAACTGAGATTGAAGAGAAAAAGACTCAGGTTTTATGTCACGTTCTCACAGAAGACACAGATATTTTTTCAAGATTTTCAAGCTTGAAAAGATTAATACGGGTGATTTCATACTGTAGAAGATTTCTTAATGTCATAAAGAAATCAAATACTAAAAATATAACTACACATTGGCTATCATTTAAGGAAATTAATGAATCATTACTTACATGTATTCGACTGTATCAAAGGGAAGGGTTCCTGAAGGAGATAGAGTGCTTACAAAGTTTAGGTAAAATCAATAAAAACAGCAAACTTATCTCGCTTAATCCATTTCTCGATAGAGAAAGCATCCTTAGAGTCGGTGGACGTTTGCAGATGGCTAATGTAGTAGAAAAAATGAAACATCCAATACTGATTCCTAATAAATCGCATCTAGCAAATCTGATAGTTGCAGATGCACATGAACGTACCATCCATGGAGGTCCTCAAATAATGCTAAACTACATAAGAACACAGTATTGGATTGTGAACGCTAAGAATCTCGTCAGACAGTATGTCCGTAAATGCGTTGTTTGTATTCGCTATTCTCATCAAAAAAATCAACAGCTGATGGGCCAATTACCGTCAGCTCGTGTAACTGAGCGCCGCCCTTTTCATCAAAGTGGTGTTGATTACGCAGGGCCTATCTCTGTCAGAACCACAAAAGGACGTGGTTATCACGCTACTAAGGGTTACATCTGCTTATTTGTCTGTATGGCTACTCGTGCAATACATCTCGAGGTAGTCAGTGATTTGACCTCAGAAGCTTTTTTGGCAGCTTTTAAGCGTTTTGTTGCACGCAGAGGACATTGTGCAGATTTGTGGAGTGATAATGGCACTAACTTTGTTGGAGCAAATAGGGAGCTTAAGAATATGTTACCGCGGGAAGGGTCGGTAGTAGCAAGCGACATAGCTACTTGGCTTGCGACAAACGGCACCAATTGGCACTTCATTCCACCTCACTCTCCTAATTTTGGTGGGCTTTGGGAGGCTGGAGTGAAGTCCACAAAGCATCACCTAAAAAGAGTGATCGGTAACAGTACCCTAACTTTTGAGGAATTAACGACACTCCTGTGTCAAATAGAGGCATGTCTTAATTCACGGCCGTTAACTCAAGTTAGCTGCAGTCCAGAAGATCCATACCCACTTACCCCGGGGCATTTTATTGTAGGTGAACCTTTAGTGCTTGTCCCGGATTTAAACTACGAAAATGCAAAAATGAGCACTCTCAAAAGATGGCATTTAACTCAAAGGCTTGCTCAAGAGTTCTGGCGTAGATGGTCACACGAATATCTTACTCAACTCCAACACCGTTATAAATGGTCACAAATAACTCCTGAACCTAAAGTGGGAGATATAGTATTGGTGAAGGAGGATGATTTGCCGCCGGCAAGGTGGTTGTATGGCATCATAACTGAAAAGCATGTCGGTGTGGACAATCTTACGCGTGTTGTTTCATTAAAATGTAAGGATTCTATTATTAAGAGACCAGTGTCCAAGCTTATCATTTTACCTGTTGCCGTTTAGACTTAAGTAGATACTAAAGTTATGTTTAATTTCAAAAGCTATCTGAATGCAATGTGAATGAAGTTATGTTAACATTGTAATATTTTTATTTTTTATTGTTTTTGGTAACATCTATAGTACAGTCATGGTGGGCGGGTAAATACACTTGTAATTGTTATTTTGTAGATTCTTATGATTATGGACACTTTGTCCATGGTGGGCGGAATGTTAAATGCCAACAAGTCAAAAATGACACATTTTGTATTTTTTTTTGTTTATACCAAGCGCGATAGATGGCGTTGTACTTTTTTGTGTTTTTTTTGAAAGTCGCTGTTAAGATTCTCCGCCATTTCATGACCCTCTGTAATATATGTGAATAAATGTTTTGTTCTCTTTCGTTCTGAGCTCGGTATTTTCATTGGCTACGCCATAAGTACCTTGCAGGATCCTCAGATCTTTTTCCGGAATTTGTACACTTTACGTTTTAGAGGTAATGGAGTGTAGAAATAGTGAAGTTGAGGGCTGACTGCTGATCCTGCTCCACAGCCGTTCAATTGATTATCATTTGTTGAAGTTGCTGAAGACTGTATAACCACAGATTAATAAATAGTTACTATGTAACAGATACTTCACTCCAATACAAAAACCAAAATACCTACGCTATAATAGCCTACAAAATCATAATAATAATACCAGTTGTTTGCAGCAAGGAGAAATGTACCATAAGTACGCACAAAGAGAGTTGAGATTCTTTTGCCCGCCGCGCGACTAACGTGTGTGCGTGTCGTCCAGCAAATCTGCTAGGGTTATACGTATGATGATAATGGTAATAAAACGAATGTTTTAGGAAAACAATTTTTTTCTTATTTGTTGATCAAATATTTTTTACTTTGATAAAATGACTGATGCATATTTTTCGTTCCTTGAATTCCCGACTAATATATTTTAGTGTCGAAAATATCCAAAACCGCGTGAATAATTTTAATAAATAATCAAAAGGGAAACAGGAGAATTGGGAAACAGGGGAATTGCACAATAATCACGCAATAATTACTCGGTTTCGGCATTTTGATAGTCAGCGCTGTACCCGTGACGCGCGAGCACTCAGCCGGGCGCGCGACAGCCCGGTGTTCGTTGTATCGTCGACGATACGCGAAGCGGTAGGCATAAAACGCGTGGCCTTGAGCGAGTGACGGACGCCTGGTATAACTACCAAGATAATAGTATTGTACAGACTCAATGTGTTTGTATTAAATGAATTCACATAACAAAAATTAGAGGACTATGTACCAATCATTTACTATTTATATATATGTCTCTGGCAGTCAGGACAGTTTTTCATGCTTAAACGTCTCGCTGATGATGGCGTCCGTGTTGGATCATTTGGTTCCCTTCAAAATGGTTGAGCTATTTAGTGCCGATCCCTGCGTCATGTTCGTGGACTCAGTTGGGGCTGGTCATCTCTTTGACTTGGAAGTAGCTGTAATGATGCTAGATTTGGTTTGGGTTTAAGAATAAGAAGATAGTCTTCACATCGAACTGGATCTAATACCACAGTATGTGAACAATAATACCACAGCAGTAGTATGACTAGCCTCTTAGTTGTGGTTAATAAACTTGACTGCTTATTTGGAGATCGTGACTTCGATTTCCCAGAACAAATCTTTGTGTGATGACCATGACCGTTTGTTCTGTGTTAGCTTGTGATCAGACGACAGTATGAATTAGTCTAAGATATTTATTTATTATTAAATATATCCAAGAAACATACAATGATTTTATAACATTTAATCAATAGGTTCACACATGATCAAGAACAGACAGAAACAACAACACTGAATAGAAACACGATAAATAGAAAACAATAAAGAATAATGATTTCCCTACGAATCGATAAAACATTAACTACGTATTCGATTTTGAAAGTTTGGAAACGCGGGATAAGTAGAAAATTATACAAAATACAGTATTGTTAGTCTAGAAAGTAATAAAGGAATCCTTGATCTCGCAAACTATGTATCGTGTGGGGGCGGATTGAAACAGATTTGAATAAAGGAATCGCAAACATTGAGAGGCGAGGTTTTCTCGACTTTGTAGGGAAAAGGATGGAGAATTTATATTTTTATTGGGTTCAAGAGTATAACTTATACGTTATGTTGTCCTCCTTTAAAGCAAAATGCTTTTCAGTAAAACAAAATACTTTGTAAAGTTTATCTTGGCTGTCGGTGAAGAAAAATATTGTAAGAAACTTAGACAAAACAAACATGAGTAAGTGCGGTGATCAGTGCTCATGCCTTCTCTATATGAGAAGAGGTGTTTGCCTTGCAGTGAGACAATAATAAAACGGTATTATTTATCTAAAATAAAGTATAGAAGAGTGTAAGTAATGTTAAGCAATATATTTTCATAATCGCTAGCTACGTAACCGTTTTCATAAAATCACGTAAAACTAATTGATACTTCAAAATGGATTCCATTGAACTTTACTACTTAACCTTGAGACTGATACTTTATCATAAGAAATTATTCAATTTCTAAAATTGGTTTTTGTACAAACTAATTTCAAATAACTTAAACAAAATTAAGTAATAAGTCTAAAAAAGGTATTAGGCTAACAAATGGTGCATTATGATTATAACAATATTTTTTTTTTACTAAAACTATAAAATCTCTGAAGGAAGACGCTTTAAAGTATAAAAGAAATATTAAGTAAAACAGCGTGAGGAAACCTGGACTTTAAGTCTAAAATTGCCAGTCCACCTTGAGCAAGCGTGGTGATCAATGTCGTACCTTCTGTATCTGAGAAGAACTTTTTCCTAGTAGTGTCGAGAACGAGAATGTTTTAGGCCGAGTTTAACCTCTTGACGACCAACCGACTGCCGGCTGTCTTTCTATCGTGTCTCGGATCACGTGTGTTTGAAGGATTTATATGTAATGAATAAATGAAAAAAATAAATGTATGGATCGCAACTTCAGCGACTTATCTCCTTCTTGTGGACGTACCAGTCACTACAGCGGTTAACAAATGGCCTAACAGTATTATATTATAATGCGAAAGTCTATATTTTGCTCGTGATCTGCGGCAATCAAATTAAAATAATCATCAGTCTACGTCCACTCACATAAACACAATCTCATGCAAACCGCACAACTTTCAAGCCAGTTATTTCTTCCTCCCATTCATACAATTCGATGAATTAAACATATTTATCGCAGGAGAAAACCCATTTAATATTTGTTCAGTATTCTCTGCACCGCAGCTAGTGATTTATATTGCTCGATAAGTGGCGTTATCGATAGTACATTCATATAAGCTAACAGTGCAGACCACCCGTCCCACACTATCTGGCCACAACACTAAGCGTGTAGCCTTGGAGCTGATATCTTAATAGTAGGGATGTGGTGAAGTATCGATAGATGTTTTTTTAGTTAATAAGTAGATGAAGCTTATTGTTTTGATCATGATTTTGATGTAATGTCGTTTATGTTAATCTTTGCATACAGTTACAAAAGACCAGAAAACCAAATTGTCGTTGTATCGTAATCGCAGTCGATTTCTATACCAGTAGCTAATTCCCTACCTTTTCTCAACGATATGTGCTTCTTAGTATGAAACGGTAGCAAGCGTAATGAAAAGCGCAAAACGATTTGCCTAGTGGAAATCGACTAACAACCTACAGCGTGCATTGCTGCACATCACTAAAGTAGTTAGTGATTACACACATCACTATTGAGTCGTCAGTTCGCTAAAAAACATGGAAGTGCGCGCTCCACGAACTCCACGTTAATCAATCCTTTAAGTGATAATAATTCGGGCGGCCGCCCAAAAACCCTTCAAAATCATATAACCCTGCAATCATAAAGTACCTAGCGGACGAGTGAAGACAGCCTCCAGACCGGGGAACATCGAACTTTGGTGAGTCGTTTCATATATTGCTAATCGTTTTAACTAAGCCTTCATATCGTTGAAAGTCTATCACTAGACTTTCCCCCCTTATGTTGTGTTAATCCTGTTCCATAACGCGACATAATTTTTGGTGCCGAAACCAGGGACCTTTAGATAAGATATCCCATAGAAAATAGTAAATTTAAAATTCCCAATTCAATTTTACGTCTCGTCCGCCATCATTGTTAAGTGACCGCGGCGTATTGCCGGCCGGCGAAAATTATCTATTTAAATCTCGAATAGTATTGAATATTTCTCCTTAGTATATGAACAATTCGTCTTTATTCAATATTATTTAATTATTGCAGGGTATATTTTAATGCCAAATCGTGAATTAGTGAAGAAATCAACAAACATTCATTCCTTCGATTATTTGAATTCGTAGTTAACAAGGCAGTAATGGCTGCCCAGTCATCGTGAGTGACCTAATTAATACGTAATTCTAATTTCAAAAGTTAGTTTGGAATGGATGTGTATTTCTTCAATTTGGACGGCTCGCAATTAATTCGTAGTGTTTATCACGGATATAGACCAGTGATTTGTACCTAATCAATGTTCAGAATTGTTGCTTCGTACGTAATAAATTTTATGCAAATTATCGTGTTATTTCAGTGCATAGAAATTTGTGCGTACAACTTATCGTCGCAACAATTAATAGCAGGTAAACAACGTGTTTCCTAACTTAGTATACGTGTAGGTACAGATCAATCGTTTCGGTTCTTTGTTATAGTATCGTAATATTATAACATTGAAGTTTGCATGCATTTATCATTGACAAGTGAAAGTTTTATTGTGTTGACGCGAACTGTAGGGTTCCGTAAGCGTATCCGTGTGGTTCCGTGGGTGAATTAGTTCAGTGTTTCACTATATATTTTCCGTTCGTGTTTTAAATATTTTAAATCAATTTCAGATAGTGATTCATCATGTCTTATCTTACTAAAAAACGTTGTAGTGTTTCAAAGAAATCTAAATCTATAGATGTAGGTGGTCTGTCGTATGACGACCTACCGGTACTACGTAGAAAGCGTACTTTGGCCCTCAATCGATTAAAAAGGACGTTAGAAGTGGCTGAACTGGCTCAATCAGATTCTTCTCGTTCGGATGAGTTTCTCGCTTATTATTCTACCATTGCAAAGCATTCTAAAAGTTTTGAAGAAGCTCATTTAGATATTTTAAGCGTGATTGATGATGAACATGCTGAGCGTGAGGATGTCATTCGTTCTGAATTCGACAATATTTATTATAAAATTGTCGCGATTTATAGTTTACTCTTTCCGTCTGTCCAGTCAGTTGTTAATTCACCGTCTATCAGTCAGCCGCAGCCCTCGTCAGCTGTACGTTTACCAAAGTTAGAACTGCCTAAATTCGGAGGTAACATTAAAGAATTTTCAATGTTCTATGATGCGTTCAATAATCTTATTCATTTAAATAAGTCACTTTCGAACTCTGATCGTATGCAGTATTTGCGGTCGAGTTTATTCGGGGACGCATTAGGACTCATTCGTACTTTTCCTGTGGAAGGCGAGTATTATTCTCAAGCCTATCAAACATTAGTGAATCGTTACCGCGATAATCGTGAACTCGCTTTTACTTGTTGGCGAGAAATGATAAACATTAATTTGAAACTTAGTCCACCTACCGAATTTAGACGCACTTTAGATCTTTTTAATGAAAACTTAATTATTTTAAAAGGCCTTAATTTACCTACGGACCAATGGAATTTTATCCTTTGTTATCTACTATTGTCGAAATTAGATTCGAAGACGCGTTGTGCGTTCGAAAAGGCGCACCCGTCTCCTGAGTTACCTTGTTTCAACACACTTAAAGACTTTCTTGAATCGCAATGTGTAGCCCTCGAGCGCGACACTCACTTCGTGGGTTCTCGCGAACATTCTTCTTCTTCTTCTAGTAAAGGTGTCAAGTCGAACCTCTGTAACAATGATAAGAAAAAGGTTTCTTCGTCACTGTTAGCGAATTCAGAGAAGACAGCCACCAAAGCGTCTGTCTCCGTTTCCACTGGACGAAGCGAGTCTTCTAAGTGTCCGTGTTGTTCAGAACCTCATTCAATTATGCAGTGCAAATCATTTGCCGCGAAGTCCCCTCAGGATAGGCGTGATTTAGCAAAACAAAATCGTTGGTGTTTTAACTGTTTAAAACCTTCACATTTAATTCGTGACTGTAAATCTGTTTTTACTTGTCAGAGATGCCGTCAACGGCATCATACTTTGCTTCACCATGATATAGATTCGAATAGTTCTGAACAAAAGCCTTCAGCCAGTGAACCCGTTAGTGTTATGACTAATTTAGGAGATAGTTCGGTTGTTCTTCTATCGACTGCCGCTATCGATATTCGTGATTCGTCGGGCAACTACCAGTCTTTCCGTGCTGTTATCGACACTGGTAGTCAAACCCATCTAATTTCAGAGCGTGCAGTAAATCGACTAGGACTTGACAAACGCGTGACTTCGCGCCAACTTCGTGGTGTAGGTCAATCGCCAGCCTCCATCTCTGGAGCTGTTACTCTTCAGATAGGTATTAAAGGTCAAGTGGCTTTCAATATTGAAGCATTGACTATGCCTAACATATGCAATGATATGCCTAAATTTCATCTTGATAAATCGTCGTGGCTTCATCTTCGCGGTCTCAATTTGGCGGATCCAGATTGTGACAGACCTGGTCCGATCGACGTTCTTCTTGGCGCTGAGCTCTTCTCCTCACTCATCTTACCTGGTTGTGTGAGTGGTGGACCGAGGCAGCCTTCAGCGTTGAATTCTGTGTTCGGCTGGCTTCTCATAGGAAGTGTGTCTGATAAGCACACAGACAACATCGATTCATTCTTCGTCTCTGACGACCAGATCTTTCAGGAAGTCAAGAAATTCTGGGATTTAGACATTATCCCTACCGTAAACAAGATGACTTTGGACGATCAACGTTGCGAGCAAATCTATAGTGAAACAACTACTCGTGATTCTACCGGTCGTTACAGCGTAGCCTTGCCGTTCAAGGAAGACAAGGAACCATCATTTCCTGGATCACGAGCTTCTGCATTGAGACGTTTTCATTCTTTAGAACGTAAACTTTCCACTGATTCGATTCTAAAGCAACAGTATTCCGACTTTATGTCTGAATATCTTCAGAGTGGCCACATGAGTGTTGTACCCAGTGGCGATCTACTTAAAGGTAAATTCTACATACCACATCATTGTGTTCTTCGACCTAATAGCGCGAGTACAAAACTGCGTGTCGTTTTCGACGCGTCGAATAAAGACTCAGTCAAAGGCGTTTCGTTAAACGAAACCTTACTCGTAGGTCCGAAGTTAAAAGCAGAAGTTATTGAACTTCTCAGTCGAGGTCAAATGGAGCTACGCAAATGGGCCAGTAATAACCCAAAGCTGTTAGCTGATCTTCCACTAGAACACTGTCTTACGAACAATGTTTCGATGGATGTAGAGAAATCTAACACGCTCAAGATATTGGGTTTGAAGTGGGACCCAAAGTCTGACCATTTCGTGTTCGAAGTTAAACCTCAGAACCGTGCCTGTAGTAAACGTACCATTCTTAGCGAACTCGCACGCATCTACGACCCACTCGGTTTCTTATCGCCCTTGGTATTCTTTGCCAAGTATCTTGTACAACGGCTGTGGGTCTTAGGAGTATCGTGGGATGAAAATCCTCCTGAGGACATTCAACGTCAGTGGAATCTCTATATTTCTGAAGTTTCTATAATTAAAAATTTAAAAATTTCGCGTTTCCTTTTAGTTCCTCAAATCAAATCGTGCGAAATTCATGGATTCGCCGATAGCAGTCAGCGTGGGTATGGCTGTGTCGTGTACCTTCGTGTTGTAAACATTCAGGAAAACGTCAAAACCTTCTTCGTTATTTCGAAAGCAAAAGTTGCCCCTCTCAAAGTTGTTTCACTTCCTCGGCTCGAACTTTGCGCTGCAGTATTACTTGCAGATCTTCTCAAATTCGTTGTTGAGGTTTATAAGCCTCTTCTTCCTGTTTCAGCAACATATGCGTGGTCAGATTCAACTGTCACCCTCGCCTGGATTCGTTCACCTTCCTCGCGTTGGAAGACATTTGTGGCCAATCGTGTCAGCCATATTCAGGATGCGATCCCTGGTGCAACTTGGCGTCATGTACCCACGGCTGACAATCCAGCTGACATAGCTTCCCGTGGGCAAACTCCAGCGGAACTTGTCAACAATTCTCTATGGTGGGCGGGGCCTCCGTGGCTCACGCAAGATTCTCAGTTCTGGCCTTGTACCAGTTCAGATCTTTGTGGTGAGGACTGTCGTGCTGAAGAAAAGGTACAGGTTCTTATCACAAACAATAATTCTTCAGATTTAATTAATGACCTTTTGATTAAATACTCTTCAATTCGTAAAGTTCAACGTATCTTAGGATTGTGTTTACGTTTCATTCATAATTCGCGTTATAAACATAATCGCCGTTCTGATCTTCATTTAAATCGTACAGAACTTCATAACGCCTTGTTAATAGTCGTAAGACATGTTCAGTCTCTTCACTTTTGCGAAGAAATCAAAAGGTTGAAGGAAGGTAAACTTCTTTCCAAACAAATGCGAAAGCTTAATCCTTTCATCGACACCCTAGGTATTCTCAGGGTGGGCGGTAGGCTTACGCGTTCAGGCTTAGCCTACGCGCACAAACATCCGGCTTTGCTTCCTCGTCAAGCTAAGTTAACTTTCATGTTAATCGATGCCTTCCATAGAGAGAATTGCCATCCTGGCATTAATACATTACATTACTTAATTAGTCAACAATTTTGGATATTGTCGGCTAAGCGTGCCATACGACATCAGGTTTCGAAGTGTTTACAATGCTTTAAAACAAATCCAACTTCACTTGAACCGTTTATGAGTGACTTGCCTTCAGCACGCATTAATCAAGTCAAGCCTTTTAGTATTGTAGGTGTCGACTACGCAGGTCCGTTCCGCATCAAATCCGGTAAACACCGCGGTGCTAGGATTAGTAAAGCTTATCTCTGTCTTTTCGTTTGCTTCACAACAAAAGCAGTTCATTTAGAAGTGGCTACTGATCTTACATCCGACGCTTTTATCGCCGCTCTCCGACGTTTCGTAGGACGTCGCGGTCGAGTTTCAGTTATCCACTCTGATTGTGGTACTAATTTCGTAGGTGCTCACCGAGAGCTGTCGTCTTTGATGCGAAACGCGACCCACATCGAGAAGATTGAATTCAAATTTAATCCTCCTGCTAGCCCACATTTCGGCGGAGTGTGGGAAATTCAGGTGAAGGCAGTCAAGTCGCTACTGTATCGTACCGTTGGCAATCAATCGTTAACGTTAGAAGAACTGTTTACATTATTCGTTCAAATAGAATCGGTATTAAATTCAAGACCACTTTACCCGTTGAGTTCAGACCCTAATGACTTCGCGGTTCTTACACCAGGTCATTTCTTAACATTAGAGCCTCTGACGTCTGTTCCGGATGAGGACCTGTCCTCATGTAATATAACTCGTTTAGGGCGATGGCAGCTAATTCAACGTTTTCAACAAGATTTTTTGAAGCGTTGGAAAAATGAATATCTTCATTCGTTGACTCAACGTGCAAAGTGGACGAAACAGTCCCACCCGCGGGTGGTGGGGTCCATGGTAGTTATCAAATCTGACTCTCCTCCGCTTCACTGGCCTATAGCCCGTGTAGAACACTTGTATCGTGGTCCGGATGGAATAATACGTATCGTTACTCTTCGTCTACCAAACGGTTCTTCTCTCATACGTCCGTTGACAAAGGTATGTCCTTTGCCAACTTGCACAGATTAGCTTTTCATACGTTAATCTCTTCACGTTAGGTTAGTTTTTAATCGTTAAGTTAGAATTAAGCAAATTGTTCATATACTAGGATAACAGCCATTGGCTTCTATTTAGTTTACATTCTACCGGCGCCAATGAGCATTCACATTTCCCCTTTCCTTTTCATGAGTAACTAACTTTCTTTGAAAATACGACTAGCGTGTATTTTGATGGGCGGAATGTATCGTAATCGCAGTCGATTTCTATACCAGTAGCTAATTCCCTACCTTTTCTCAACGATATGTGCTTCTTAGTATGAAACGGTAGCAAGCGTAATGAAAAGCGCAAAACGATTTGCCTAGTGGAAATCGACTAACAACCTACAGCGTGCATTGCTGCACATCACTAAAGTAGTTAGTGATTACACACATCACTATTGAGTCGTCAGTTCGCTAAAAAACATGGAAGTGCGCGCTCCACGAACTCCACGTTAATCAATCCTTTAAGTGATAATAATTCGGGCGGCCGCCCAAAAACCCTTCAAAATCATATAACCCTGCAATCATAAAGTACCTAGCGGACGAGTGAAGACAGCCTCCAGACCGGGGAACATCGAACTTTGGTGAGTCGTTTCATATATTGCTAATCGTTTTAACTAAGCCTTCATATCGTTGAAAGTCTATCACTAGACTTTCCCCCCTTATGTTGTGTTAATCCTGTTCCATAACGCGACAGTCGTAATTAAAAATATACCTAAAAATCTAGGCGCAATCTAATCTCAGACACAAACGTGTAAAAAAATGGTTAAATAATGGCATGCTTTTGGTAGACTGACATTAGAATTTAGCAGTCTAATCCCAATCTGAATCAGTAAAAAAACCCATTTTTTACCATTGTAAAAAATGCCGTTATTTTTATTTCACGGCCGTTTCTAAAACAATAAATTGCTTTAAATCTCTGACAAGCTAACTTCAGGCTAACCAACAACAAAAAAACATCGACATTTACACTGTCTTTCGATACTTACTTCCCCTCATCCCTATCCCACGCAGGTGCGCCTTCGGTCGTTGCGATCAATTAGTCGATAAGCGTTGTGTGCTTACGGCTCTACGGTCCCTGGCCATGAACCACAGAGTACCACGCAACAGTAACGCAGTTTAATCTAACCGTAATGTTTTACGTTGATAACACACTTTATTTGCGTGAGAATAATTGTGTGGAATATTTTAGGAGATTGAGTGAAGCACTTAACGTGTTTATTTATACAAAGCAAAGTAAGAAAGGTTGATGTTCTGTATTGGGAAGTTTTTCCGAGTAATCATTTATTATTGGGAAATGTAAACAAGCTGTTTTTCCTGGAAAATTGAAAAAGATACATTATTGATTCCATGTGTTTTAAATATTGAAACAGAGAGATGAATAAATACCTCTTTACGCGTGCTCGCTAAGGCCGTTTGCTTTTATTTATGAAAGTTTTTATTAATGAAGTAATTATTGTTTTATATAAAAAGGTGACTATTAGTAGTCTTCACATTTTTGTATCATTAGATGGCCACTTGATGTCAAGTGGCCTCCGTCTCTTAAATACATTTGCCAGAGGTTTTACAGATGATGCGTTGCCATTCTAGAAACAAATATGACATGTCTCATGTGCCTGTGATGACACAACCATAGCTTCTAACTAGAAGACAACTGCGCTGATTTAAGGTCTTATTTTTAAAGTCAGATCTTGGGACCAAAAGTAAATCCATACTTCATTCTATCCAAATCGAACTCAATCGGTTTCAATTGATATGGTTGTATATAAAATGTAGCCACAATTATCTGCCACACCCTACAGTGTAGTTAGTTCTAGAGTGAGTCAGAAAATTGTGGCAATATACTGCACTCCTCAAGATCCTTCAAAAAGAGCTTGACGAGTCCTTTCTTATAATCAATCTGACTTGTCCTACTGTAATTCCTGCTCTGTGTATAAACCTCAACGTTATGTTCTAAGATGGTATTCATAGTGAGTGGCTATTGGCTTATTGTCTTAGCATGCATGTAAGATGCGATGCTATTGGAAATTCTCGAAGAGCCGAGTTGTATGGCCGTGTAAATATGGCTGAAGATTTATCCGATGGAGATAGGAGAATGTTATTTCGTTGGGTAAAGATCAGGTCAAGAGGATCTGAGTCAGGATTGACTTAGTTTGTTCCCATCTTTGTTCGGGCTTGCACTATTTTAATGGGTGTAATTGAATACTAGTGTTTTATATGCAATCCAATGTCTGTCTACCCAACCTCTTCATCTCAGCTAAAACTATATTTTTTGGTTGTCAGACTTTTTGACTTCTTAATACGCGTAACGTAGACGGTCTAAGATTTACGAATGAATTAATTAATGAAATGATTTATTTGCGTAACACAAAATGTTAATTGGGGTATATGGCTTTACGTGCGGGGTTTTCACACCATCAATGGAGCTGCTAAACCTTGGACCTTGACACTAACCAAAAAAAAAAAAAATTACAAAAAAGTTTTAATTTTTTAGGAAATTGTAACTAACGCTAGTTACAATTAAACAAAAAAATACGTTAACATGAAAACACTTTACGAGTAAAACATAAATCCATCCACTAGTATTTTCCGCAATATAAAAAAAACTTAGAAAACCGAACAATAACTTCATCAAAAGAAACCGTTATACAACCCAAGAAAACACCCAAATCCCAATAACCTACCTCCACTAACTAAACAAGGAAAACAATATAATCACAATTAACAATATAAACGTATATAATTCTTTTATAAAAATGTCGCATTTCGCCGGAAGCGAGGGTAGTCGGAAATAAAAGTTGAATGTAGGGGAGGGGGAAGGGGGGGGAGGGTGTTAATCCCCAAGTAATCCACCGGCTCGACCACAGCTCAGCTGGTAACTTAGATACTCTATGATATATATAAATAAAAGCATTTTAGTCAACTGAATAGCTCAAAATGACGGTAGTGGCTTTTTTGGGCTAACAACATGACGAGTAATGTTAAGTTGTCATTGCTTGTAGTCGTGTACAGTACCAGTACCAACGATGCATTGATATCCCCGTGGCAAAGATGATTGACTAAAGTGCTTGTAGTTATAAGGGCACCCAAACCGGAGCAAAGCACCATTGCAATGTGGTGGAAATTGATAATAAGTTACCTTTCCGGACCTAGATACCACTTTCTTTTTCAAAAATGCTTCTTTTACATATTATTTACTTTTTTACTTTTTCTATTCGTGATACTTATAAAAAAAGACTATTACGTTTTTGCGGCTGAAGTAACGAATTGATTTCAACGAAATAAACACGGAGTATGCTGCCTCATAAAAGTACATAAGCAATTTTATAATCACAAACTTCTTTGTACCCACGATAACCGGCTTTAACGCTAACGAAGTCCCGAAGCTAAAAGAATTAATAATGATTAACGTTATTTATTACATGCTGAAAATACACCACAATAAACTGATGTCGAAGTACGTGTTATTTATAAATGTAAATTCTCTGTTTGGCTACAATAGTTTAGATTTTAGTAGTTCCTACGTGACTGTAGAACTAACACAGCTTACCGACTGCCTTATGTAGGTCACACTGTTCTGATAAAACTATTTCTAGAATACGCTAACGACAACATTTATTATTCCTGATTTTAGTATACAGTTAGTACTTTTAGCTGCATTGAAGCGAAGTCTACAGAATTGAATATAAACTTCAAGGAACAGGATCAATATAAAACTGTTAGTATGCCATTGAATTTAGACGTCTTTCAAATTTCAAGCGTGTTGTAAGCTTGTCACCTCTCTTTATGAGGAGAGACCTTTACTAAGAAGCAGAAGTGGGATAATGCTAGGCAAGCATTACTGTATTTTTATTAGGACTATATTTTTAGCTTGCACATTAAGACAATGATCACAAAAAACGATACACTTTTATGTAACTTTCAGAATGTAAAAAATTTACCACATTTATGTTATGCATGGCGGTTTCGAGTACCTCACCCCGTGCGCCCGCGCACCTACCGAACGCGCCCCGAGCCTCTCAATCCGCGACCGCTCGGTCACGCGCGTCAGTGCACGGCTTATACCGACGGCGAATGCACGCGCTATTTTCCTCTCGCTAAATCGCTCATATTCTTCGCTATTGCCTAAGTAGTTAATAATAACTCAACTTTTCTATTTAACCTGTTAGCTTCAATGTTTGTATGCATCTTCCTTCATCTATTTTACTGTAAATCTCTGTGCCGGTGGAGTGTAATAAACATTATAAAATCTAACAGTTTTCTGACTTTTTCTGTGAATACATAACCTACAAGTACACAATACATAACCCACAATAGTATTTGCCAGAATAGCTTAACCTTTAAAAGACCAAGCGACAGCCGGCTGTTGAACTGCTATTGTCGTTCTCTTGTGTCTAGAGGCACGTGTGTTCGAAAGTTTAAACACTAAAGCCTAACGATCCCATTCTAAGACACAAGACCTACTAAATAAAGCACATACAGTTCAAAACACCAGCACCTAGTCTTCGCCAACATTAGCCAACTACCTTCCGATAAGCGAACAATTCTAACATTATCCAACTACCCTCCGATAGCAATTCTAATCCTACCCTCCATGTATCTTCCGCGCAAGTCGAACAGAGGGTAGGAGGCACCGAGAGGAGACTAGAATTAACTAACAATTGAATTTAGTACCGGTTTAGCAGGCTAGGTTTAGCATAGATTAGTGCTTAGGAACTTGGTGCAGACATGGGTTTAATTATTGGTTGTAGGTTTTGGATGTTGTGCAGTTAAGAAGAGTTTTTTTTGCTGTTTAAATTTTATATCAAAGGGTATGTATGTAAGAAGGATTGTGTAAAAGTTAATTAAGAATGAGTACTTGGAGTTCCTCGTATGTTCACTAGATCTACTTAAATTGTTCCAGCAACAAGCTTCAACTTTGTGACTCACCTCGACAACTCGTAAGTGTATAGTTATTGTGTGATGTGTACAATAACCAAAATAATTACTAAAAAATAGTGCTAGTATTGAGTATTTAATACTTAGTAGCATTAAACATATGCTACTAAGTATTAAATACTCAATACTAGCACTATTTTTTAGTAATTATTTTGGTTAGCATTAAACATATGCTACTAAGTATTAAATACTCAATACTAGCACTATTTTTTAGTAATTATTTTGGTTATTGTACACATCACACAATAACTATACACTTACGAGTTGTCGAGGTGAGTCACAAAGTTGAAGCTTGTTGCTGGAACAATTTAAGTAGATCTAGTGAACATTTATAGGTAATGATCATTATCATATAAGTCTATTCTCGCCCATTGCTGAACGTAAAACTCTACCAAAGAACGCGCCAGCCATGCCTTGTGCAGCACGCATCTAACCACTGCCATCCCATCCATCCATCCCATTTTTACGTACATACCATTCCCGAAAAAACAACCACCAAGCCCCATTTTTTCTACACCAACATTTATACAGATCAATGTCTAAGTTTATCAATATAATACTCAATATGTTTTTTTCGTCTAAACCTTTCAGCGGATCTAGCGGATTATCCGCCGGGTAGTTTATCAGCCCTTAAAATATAACCCTGTGGAGACGCGCTTTGTTGCTGATGACAAACTTGGCCTGTATTGAATCTCAGACAGGGATTAGGATGACGGCTTAGGGGATGTGCGGTAGCGGGGAAATAAACAATATGGCGGGGGACTATAGCGTCATCCAACGTACGGGCAAGTAGCTAGCAGGAAGCATATATTATAACCCGTACGCTTTCGCTGAAATCCGATCCCTTACCTTCCCCACGTGGCGCCCCGTATTCGCCTGAATTTTTAGTGCCACCTATGTTTATAAGAAAAATATGTTAATAATACTTAAAATTTATAGGTCCTTTGGTATGAATTTAGGATTTAATTTATTTAAATCCACTGTTATGTTGACTGGTAGAAAATGCACGCATTATATTCGCATTTGCAATGCACTAGCTTAAATGTATAATGTATGTATACGAAATGTTTCATTTCTAGTGACTAGTACTCACGTTTTATCAAAACAAATAAACCTAATCCATTACTATGCGAAAACTGGTAACTGGTATCCTGTCAACTATAGCGTCTATTTAATTAAGTTTTAAAGCAGTAAGTCTTCCACGATAATTAAATAAATAAATAAATCGCTACCGCCTCCACATTACACCTCAAACCAACCAATAGCGTTTGAGCGAAAGATTAAGAAGTCACCCAGCGAACATGTTTCCTTACTTTGTTGGCGAGCAAAGTCAGGGCTGTCACTAGGCTTACGGCTTTTACTGCAACTTTCACTTTCTCCTTTTACTTTTATTGGGAAGTTTTGTTGGGATGTTAGTTTGTACAGTGATTGGAAAAATTAAGTCGTTGGTGTTTTGGTTCATGGTGTTCGTATTATATGAGTTTAAATTAATTGAATAATGTAGATGTTTTCCTGCCTTTTAAGTTAAGTAACGTGTAGGATATGGATATAATCATTACATTTCAAAACAAGTTCTCCACCACGCCTGTTTGCATGTATGTCGTCTGTGTTGAATTTTCTTGCCGTTATCACCAATACTCAGAGTGATTCTGGAGGTTGGTCTAAGTGTTAAATACTTGTAAGTATAAATTAGTAACGAAAAGCCAAGAATAACCTGAGGTGAGTTGCTAGTTAATGACAAAATAAGACATGACTCCGATAAGACAAGAGATAGCAATCTGATAGAAATGGTTAATGAACGGTTAGAAATCATGAACCGTAAAAAACAAAATTTACGAAATGTAGAATCCATTTACTTACAAAATCTGGAAGACATAACAACAGCAAAGAAAACATTTTATATCTACAACAAGCATAATCTCCGTCAAATCTAGGTCCACGAAAACATCTCGAAATAATACTATTCCTCCACTCACCGCAACAAAACTTATCTCGAAAATGTCAGGCCATTTATTTACGAAATAAATAAAATCATCTCACGTACTCGCATTCGCGTCAACCCTACGACACGCACACATGCGCATAAACACGATGATCAATCACAGACGTCGGTGTCCGCGCGTTCGACGCACACATACGCCTACGTTAATTGGACGTTAGTGTGCGTAATAAAAGAATAAGGGTTGCCACCGGAATGAGTTTTTCTTGTAACTAGGATCTATTTTCTGCTATTCTATTGTAGTTCTGATGTAATGTATTTTTTTCTTGTGAGAACTGCCTTCTGAGTTAGTTTGAGATTTTTTAAAGGCAGTGACTTCTTTTGAGATTCTCATCGTGGTTGATTTAGCTCATGATTATTTCAAGAAACGATACATCTTTAAGTTAATAACTTTTAAAGTGAATTCAATTCCCTTTCCCATCACAAAAAAAAAAACGCAAATTACAATTATACACGACAACATTGTGTCAGATAATAAATAATACTAAAAACCCTCTACAATTTTTTACTCTAAACGCAAACTAACTCAGGAAATTCTAGCTGCAGAAATATAATTTAAAACCGAGGTGTTAGAAGTGTAAAATCAAGAGCAACCTCGCCGCAAACTAAATTTAGCAGCTTCGAGCTAAAAGTTGAGACCTCGACTAAATAAACTAACAATTTGTTTTAAATTGAACTTGTGACTTCAGCCGCCTTTGACAACACGACGCGGTGCTAGTGTAAGCGGGGAGCGGGTTGAAATATCGCAGATTTTTGTTGCTTTATATATTTTTTATTGTATTAGTGCATATCGTAAACCAATTGAATTACAATAATATTACGTTAAAGATCATTGGGTTTCAAATACTCAGTACTCAAATTAAGATTAAAAAAAATTTAATAATTGCAAACTGCAAACGAAGCTTTCGTTTGCAATTCTTGATGTTTCAGGCCAATAATTATTGATTTTAGTTTTTCTCACATTTTAGCAATCTTATAAAACCTTTTTAGTAAATCCAAACATGTTATTTTTTGACAAACTAAAACACAACCACTCCTGAAAGCCAGAATCAGCAATGGTTTAAGAGCGCAAGGAAATACTTTTGTAACCTAACACGACTTATTCAGAAAGTCAATGACAGCTAATGACAAGTATTCCCCGCCATTCGCTTACACTATGACCAAATCCTCACAGAATTACTCGAGAACGTCGCTTCGCATTTCATCCCTACGCAGCAGTGAATGCATTAAACATATTTAGAAGAGAAATAGGCTGGAATATGGCGGCAGATGGGTGGTAAGCAGGACCCTAGGAGTGCTTTTGAATGTTAAGACCGAGTGGATACTTTCTTTGTGGTATTACACGAGTGTGTGCGGAATTATGAAGTTATTTGGATTATGGATTGAGGTCCGTATTATACTTATGTCAGAAAGAAACTCTGTGTTTGATATAGTGTTATGCTCAACCACGCAACCTATTTTGGAGTACGGATTAGTTTAAGCCTCAAAGAAGAATAGGCTATCTTTTTCCTATTCTTCTTTGGGGTCCACTTTTTTGCTTGCATTCGAGATATCAGTAATTCTAGCAAAGTAATTGTGCAATAGCTGTATTTATATGTATTTAAAGACATGGCTGGTGGTGAAACGTGTTTATATTGTGTTGATTGAATTCGGGATTATTATTGCTAAATAACTTGGTAAAAGTTCTTTAATTACATAGCTTCATATAGCTTCTAGTAGTAGGGTTCTTTTGGTTTATTTATTCTATCCTTGGAAGCTAAAATCTTCCTTAAAACTCCATTCTCTTAGAATTTTCTTCGTTAATCAACGCAGGACCTTAAACCCACACTACATATTCCAAGGACGGCTATAATATTATAATTAGGAGGCCACGAGAGCAGGATCGTGGCCTATCTTTCATCTTCATCCTCGAGGTAAACTCAAATATATTTATTTTAGTTACCTACTCTGTTTTAAAAATAACAAGTTCCGTTTTAAAATATGCGCGACGAAATAAAGTTTGCTTGATGTGGTGAGAATTTTTAATGTTGTTGAAACTAAAATTTTTAAATTAGAGGAGTTTATTTTCTGGTGTAATTAATTATATGAAGTAGAAATGATTTAGTTTGGTACACGTTATTTTAATGACATTTATGTGTAACATAGTTGAATGTAAGTACATGTCTCTATGCATATGTATTTTTTATAATTACCTGCTCTGTCCCATTCCTGGGCAAAATGCATACTTTATGTGTGTCCTACTAGGTGAAAAAAAGTAATGGAGTAGCCAAGTGGGCAAGAAATATTAAGAACCAAATGCACACTCTCTTGCATGTAACTCGAGAGAGAACAGGCATTTCTGCAATACTTGTTTTAAAGGGACCTATAAAACCGCACACTCTCAGAGTTGCTACTGAAAAATTCCTAACAAACAAGTGCATTTTCTGCGACCTAAGAATCAAACCTAGTCAGAATTCACGTTGGTGGTGCAAAATACTTATTAAAAATCATAATAAAAAGCAGGAATAAGCACAGCTAAGGATATCAGTGACTCTCATCAAGAAAATGGCTGCCTGGCAATAAAGTGAGAACGCAATAACCGCCTACCGCTCCGTCACTCTGTCGCTTGACTTACGAGCACGCGGTAACCTACATTGTGACCATTTTCTTACTATTATAGCTTTGTACCTGGTATTTTTTTGTGGTCTGTTACTTTGTAGCCTGTCAAAGTTATGGCGAGATAAATACACGTTACTAAGTGCGTACTTTGACATAGCTATGTTCTGACTCTATCGTGCACTTGATGTTAGACGATTGGGTATCAGAGATAGGTAGGTATAGTGCTAAGCTAAAGTGCGTGCTAAGTAACGTCTTTTTATCTCGCCCTTAAAGTCGAGTTGTTGCTCGTTCCAAAATTTATGGGTATATTGTATAGTTTTGTATTGGAGAAGAAGTAAAAACTCCGTTGAAAAAATAAGGGTCGTAATACAGAGGGTATAATCTACTAATCATACTGATAAAGCCAGCTATTGCATCACTAGAAAAACACCTTAAGGGGAATGTGTATAAAGTAGTTTCTGAGGATTCTAAATTAAACTCATAACACAGGGATTAATCAAGTGCACGCTTTTTGGAGTCTATATTAGTCTTTGTTTAGTTTAATGGCAATCTATTTGGTTTTTTAACCTTTTTAGGCATTTTTTTCTTAACCATTTCAAACTATACCCTGTGGTACACATTCAGGTCTATTGTTTTTGAAAAATGGCTAGAGAATTTTCTTAGCCGAACTGCGTTGACCCTGCGCCGTAAAAGCAAACGAAGCAATCAAGTACACTTCTTTTATTTCTCCCCATCACAATAATCACAACATCATCAAAACCGGTTATAAACTCAAACATAAGAATCAAATTACTATCAAACTCACTTTTACTCAACCCCATCAAACGGGTAATCCGGCAGCGGACAGGTTAATCCCGTTGTTGCGCGGAAAATATCCGGACAACTATTCCGTGAACCCTTGTCCATTGTGGGATGTTCATTTTATCCGTTTGTAACCTGTAATGTTCGCGGATGATCGCGCAAGGGTTAAAATAAGTATTGTTGCGAATGCTTTTGTATTTGAAAAGGTTTTTTTGGCAGTTTTTGTGGTTGTAGGTAAGCTTGCGTAGTTTTTTTAAAGTAGATACAAATGTTGTGGATTAAGTAAATTGTCGGTCACGGGGAGGAAAGGCTCTACAGTAAAAAATCTCAGTGTCAAAGTCGTACCGAATAAGAAAAATAATATCAGTTCTCGTGGTTTCTTGGCTATATCTAACTTAAAAAGCTAAAGATAATAATGTTATAAGTAACCGTAAATTAAATAAAATTGTAATTCTGAATTGAGTTATAATGTACTCTGAATGGTGTTGCACATTAGTTGTAATAGTTACCGTGGCCCCGGAACATAAAGGGCAACCGAAGGAACATAGGTGGGGCTTAGTCAGTCAAAGACTGAAGCGCCCGCTCGCCCAGCCCAGGGCGGGAAACTTGATTCGATGATTTCCCACCCACCAAAAAAAAATTGTGTTAGGTGGATATCGAACTTTCAACCACTATGTTAACCCTTTAGAGGTCGCATTTTCAAAAATCTCTTCTAAGTGGATACCTATTCCTTCACAAAGAATACACCCTCAAAGTTTCATGTCTCTAGGACGAGGACTAAGCGGTTTGGGCTGCGCGTTGATATATTAACAATCACTCATTTAATTTACCACTTTATATACTTCTGTACTTTGTCACTTAAAATTTTGATTGCTCGGTGTCAGTTGTAATATATTGTGCAATTTATCCATTCATCAAAAAATATTCCACAAAATCGTCAGCATACCATCACCCACAAAAACCACAAATTAACAGAATTACATCGAAATCATATCCGTATCAGTTTGTCCCGCGGATCCGGTCATTTAATTCAATAGTTATCGCGTTACCGCCCACATTAGTGATGCGCTGACACGCGGATTATCCCGGATTTGTAGTTTTAATACTACGGACAGATTACGGGTTTAAAGTTATTTGTAGTGTGATGACTGATGGCTTTTTGGTTGTTAGAGTGTGGTTTATTGTGGTAATTAAATGATTAATGTAGTCGTCAATTTTACTGGTTGTACAAATAAAAATACATAACCCCTAATTGGTCAGTGGGATTCGTCTTAGGAATTTGTAGTATGTATAGTTAAAACTAATTTTTGTACGGTTTCGTACCACGTATGTACAACATTTTTTTTTCAAAATTGCGTATAAGTATAGAGTTCAAATGAACATCAATTACTCAGGACTGTTATCTCTTACAGCTGCGAAAAAAATTAACTTAAGTCATCGCAATCGAAAGACACTTATATTGTTTATACTGCATATTTTACGCTCGCACGGGAATTCAAACACTTTCCGTTAAACATAATCATCCAATTTGGTACCTTCAAAGCTATTTCCTATAGCACAGGTATTAAGACTAAATTCGAAAACAAAAACAAAAAACAATGTGATACTAAAATACTGACTCTGAGCACGCAAGTCTGAGCTGCATTTCACTGATATCTTTTTCCGGGTGTTCTAGAAATATCCAAGCAGACATTTAAACCTTCGAACACGGTTGCGGAATGGTTATAATAGTCACCGTGACCCCGGAACATAAAGGGCAATCGAAAGAACATGAGTGGGTTTTAATCAGTAAAAGTCTGACACAGGCGTGTCCCGCGGCTCCCAGGACGGGAGACGTCATTTGATGATTTCCCACTCACCAAAAAAAATAAGTTCGGACACATGTGATCTAAGACACAATAGAAAGACAATAGCAGCGCGACAGCCGACTGTCACTTGGTCGTTGAAAGATTCACAAATTCTTCCCGCACCAAATCCTTCAGAAAGCCAAGACTTGCACAAAATGGCGACATGCATACGTTTGCGTGAAAAGAGCGACAAAGGCTCTCTACCTTACAGCCTTGTTTTCAGACAGGTATTGTGCCGGCCCGTGATTTGCTGTCACGGGATTTTAATCCGGGATAAAAGAATTAAATCGCCTGTATGTAAACTGATGTGGGCCGAATGTGAATGGTTTAACGTTACTAGTGACGTTTTTATTTGGTTACGAATTCCCGGGGTCCGGGAAATTGTAAGTTTGGATAGTGTTGTTTTTCAAAAGGTGATTGTTGTGTTGGGTTCGTGGTGACTGCTGAGTCTGATTCTGGTTTTATACTGAGATTGGGTTAAGTGATATTGGAGTTTCTTATCCGGAATTTTTAGTAGAAACCTGGAGCTTGGAACATGTTGGTAATACCATCGGGGTCAGAAAGCTAGTTTGTCAGAAAGCATTGGTCTTGGACATTGAGTTATAATGTACTACGTACTAGAGGAGTCACCTCAACTAAATTTTTTGTAACACGAGTTAGAGTGCATGCACCCTAACTCACTTAGTCTATGTCGAGCGCTTGCAGCAGCTAGACGATTACGAGTGCAAAGTTTTGTTCAAAAAATGTGCCTTCGTGTGCATTGAAATACTGTTCAAACAGCTTGAGAAATATAAATAAAATTCAAGGAGTGATTTTTTAAGTTCAAAATATTAGCTTTAAAACATGCCTAATTTTATTATTTGTAATTATTATTGGTAAGTATGACGAGTCACCTCGACGGCGGCCATGTTGATGTTAATATCAAAGAGTAAAATATTTGTTGCATGCGTAGAATGGACACTATCTTCGGGTAACGTTAAACAATTACGAACAAGAAAGTGTTATTAATAATCATGAGAAAAAATGTATAAAGTAATATTAATATTTTTTATTTAATAAATATATATATTTTTTTAAGGTTTCGTCGGCCGTGTCCTAGTACTAGAGAATTATGGATTAAATTTATTCAGAAGACTCGCAGCAAAGTCACGTGATTGCCAATAGAATATTCATGAATATGTTCCGTTCATTTCAAGGAAAACGAGAAATACACCACAAAGTCCAGAAGAGTACTTATATTATTTCATGGGAATTAAAATTTTTACAGTTTAAATTCGTTTTATTTAAATATCATACAGGATATTGTGAGGCAACTGAAAATACTTATGTATCTTCTAAATTCACGACTTCTCGACTTATTTTGCCTCTGCTAAGTTCCACGTATACACTGACCGACACTTTGATACTCTATCTCACACAGTCCGGCTAGTCCACACTTCACTCTCTCACGACCCTTCCAATCATTTTTTTTTTATTTTGTTATTTTATTATTATTATTTTCCACATAATTTTATGTTATACATTTCTTATTTTAAATATAATTATTTCTATAATGATACCCATAATGCACATAATATAAAAGAAGCCTATAGAAGTAGACTTCAAAAATATGTCGCATCTGCGCGCATTGGTGTTATCTATGGCACCCGCTTGCACTGCGCATGCTCCGCTGTCACCAAATTACGCGCCATATTTTGTTTGAAATAGCTCCTCTAGTACGTAGTACATTATAACTCAATGGTCTTGGAACAGTATAATATTATCCTACATAACATGATTGACTAGCCTCCATCGCGATAGTCATTATGACCAAAATATAGAATGTCTTCTTGATGGCCTAGAGGATTATTTTTATGTACTTTTCTTGGACATCACAGACAACGGTGAAAAAAACATCGATAGGTAGAGCTTATAATATAGAATTCCTTCTGATAATTTATTAAACCTTTAGTAAAACCATTTGTTTCACCGAGTTCCTTGAATTAATTGTCTCTGTTATAAAATGCCGTTATCCATAGATATTGTTACAAACTCGTCCTATTCCTGACAGATTGTAATCGAGCCCGCATGATTGTGGTGCCTGGTTACTTTATCGACATATTGATAATACCAGTTCATTCAGCACCTGGATATATCTTACTCAATACAATGTAATGCAGTGTAGGAATTTAATTTTTTACATACAGGTAATAAAAAAAATGTGTAAACGGCGAGCTTAACCTAGAAATGAGTTTTCTTCCAGCAAACTATTTTATAATGAAATTTGCAGTAGAGGGTTTACTCAAGAGCAAAAACAAAACATTTTCTTCATTAAATTTAATGTTATAAATGAATAAATACTATGTATATTTTAATAATATTTTCTTATAATTATAGTTTTACTAGCTTTTGCCGGCGGCTTCGCACGCGTTAGAAAGAGACAAAAAGTAGCCTTTGTTACTCTCCATCCCTTCAACTATCTCCACTTAAAATATCACGTCAATTTGTCGCTCCGTTTTGCCGTGAAAGAAAGACAAACATACAGACAGACAGACACACTTTCCCATTGATAATAAATAAATAGGAACTAGTTTTTATGAAACAACAATGCATTACAGGGCCTTACACAGTTAACGATTAATAAGATTTTTTTCTTGTAAATTATAAAATGGGAAACGTCAAAATTAAATATGTTATTAAATGTTAATGACAATCTCGTTGTCTTTAGTAGCTTTTAAGAACCTAAGCAAAGAAACATAATCATTTAATTTAATGTTTCGTAACAAATCGTTAACTTTATTCCCAAAAGCCCACATCTTTTCAAATTTAACCCCAAAATGCTAATATCCCGTAAACCCGTGAATTTAAGCAACTGTTTGTTAGCTCGCAAACACATCGGCCCGATAAATCCCGCACACCACTCGATTTAATTAAATTCATTAGCGAAAGCGTTTACACCGCTGAGGTTAAGGTGTCAGCTGTTACAGGGGATAAGCTGAAACGGGGGCGATAGCGGGTAGACCGTTTAAGTTTTGTATTTATTGAGGTTTTTTTGTGAGTTGATTTCGATGTCTGATTTAGGAAGTTCTTTGGATTTATGTGAACTGGATTTAAATAAATTGATGTAAAATACTTTGAGTCACAGTGGCCAAAACTAGATAGGATGTATTTTTTTAATGGTAACAGCAAATAATTAAAAAATCTTTACTATTATTATGTAGATGTCTTTTGCGGTTTCCCTCATGTTTGGTTGCTGCTCCTCTCACTTGAATCGTGAATGCAATTATAAAGCCTTTTCATAGATCTGGTTATCATACGTTTCATACTAAAATTCAACTGGTACGTTCATAAATTAACCAAAATAACTCTTTAGTTGTATTATAAACATAAGTGCTGATGGCCAAAATTAACACTAATTAATTGAACTAGATTCCGCTAATTCCTACACCTTACACCACACCCAGAGACCCCAACTAATCTCCCATTTATAATAAACGGCTGCGAATGTATGTTTGCGTGTTTACACGCTTATAACCCTGTTTGAGTTAACTTTATGAACAAATATTTGTCGGCTCTTTCCACTTAATATATTACATAAATAAATACAGACTTTGCGTTTCTCTGTGTATTCTAATTAAAGGGTTAAATTAGGGATCGGAGGCTTTTTGATTTTTAGAGTTTTTGTCTGCAGTTTAAGGAAAATTTGGTTATAAATGAAAACTTTTTAGACGTTGTTGATGTTTTCTGAAATAGAGCTGTGTCCCTAATCTTATTGAAAATAGTTGCCAAATGAATGTTATTTGTGATGGTAATTAATAATAATAACCCTTAGGTCTTTCTTTTGTTGTTCTTCTTTTTATGAAGTTCAAAATTTCTTTTAGTGTAATTGAGTAAAATATTTTTAACTATAATTTCTATCTCTGGAATAGCCGATGTCTTTTAAAAAAAGTTGAAGACAAATTATCAGAAAACCACACTTCCTTCACAGATCCTTTTAACACCCACGACAACTTTAAAAAAAGTTTCTCTACAATTTCCTGATCTTAACAGAAAAATCGTTCCAAATTAAACTTCACTCCAATCGACCTCAATTAACCGTCTTCACCCCCCCCCTCCCCCCACCCCTCTAATTACACGTTACCTTCAACTAAAAGCACGTTCAATAAATATGGCGGTCGCAACACGTGCTTATTGACGATAAATTATCGATATTGCGCTTATCTATCATGTTTACTGTGGTTTGGGCAACAGGGGTCGTGTTTGTTCATTTAATGTATTTTTTTGTTAAATTTAAGTACCTTACGTGATGGTGGAAGATTCTAGAGTCACCAGAAAGTGAAGCTTGTTTAAAAAATATAGGCCATCTTTATCGTCCGCCCAGTTTTTCTTCAGCTATGTTGGGTTCGAGTTCCAGTCTGACCCGATGCCAGTATTTTTTCATAGAGCAATCGCATATTATTACATATCTGCCACTTAGTTTCTAAGTAACATGATACTTGTAAGAATTATTGTCAGACTTTTAGGCTTCAGATTACCCGTACTATCTGTAACAGAGTGCCTAGTGCGAGTTTGTTTTACGTTAACGCGATCGAAACGTTTACTGAGTTTAGCTCTGTTATTGGTTAAGAGCTTGAAGCGGGCCAATCGGAGCGCCGAACGTCATAAACGTGTCGATCGCGTTAACGTAAAACAAACTCGCACTAGGCACTCAGGTCTATAAATGATAACCTAATCCTTTTTTACGATATTGTTACGATAATTATAATTCTTTGTTGCAAGATATTCGTGGCACGTTCTGTTTCGTATTTGGCTTCGGTATATCAGTCTTTAATGTCGTTGATGTGTACTCTATCTTGTAGTTGCTAGAAAATATGACTTACAAAATATCTCTGAGATGACAAAAAAAAGCTTCAATTACCTGTAACAAAAAGATAAAAAACATTAAACCAGAAACATCACTATATCAAAATTATTAACAAAATATAAAATTGTTTTACCTAAATCTAAAATACAGTTAAAAAAAAAACACTTATTTTATTAGGTACCAAAGAGTGGTCAGGAAGTCAACCGTTAAAGAATAAAACGCGGATAAGCACATAATATAATTATGTGGAGCACTTCAGACTATGTAAAAAACGACTATCTGAACGGCTTAGAACAAAAACCGAAATAATAAAAACCGACACACCGTTAAAATTATTGGAATCGATTTTCACCACGCAAACATGTCAAACTATGTCAAAAACTAATGTCAGGCCTACCACAAATATATTAACGTATTCGACTCGATTTTTTAATTAGCAATATAAAAAACATTTATATTTCGCTTAAACTATTTTAAGCTGTAAAAGATAAAGATACATTTATGCCCTTACTAATAATCATTGTGTAAAGTTATGTCATGAATAAAGCCTGTGTAACCATACATTTTTTGACGTATAAACCTGTCATAACTTTATGCAGCGATTATTAGTAAGACGCTTATTTTGTAAAATATGAGTAGTCAATTTAATTTCATTTATGGTATACAACATTATACATGCACTAAAACTAAAAAACAATGTCAAAATCATATACTTCTAAAGATATAAAGCTTCTAAATTTTTACTTTTTTTTAAATTAAATAAACATTATAATTTAGCAAAACGCGTTTTAAAATTATCAATTTTGGTTAAAGATTGAATCGCGCACTAATGGTAGCTCTAACAGAATCAAGGATATAAGACTAAAAAGACAAAGATTCCTCAAAATTAGAATATTAGTTAAACAAAAAAAAAATTGGTATTCTAGCTTTGTAGCTCTATAAAGAAGAGAGCTTCTGTACCTGTCTATTCTGTGGTAATACGCTACATCTAGGCAACGTCCGCCTGTCTGTCATCCGTCGAATTAACTTGAACTACGAAACAGCTGCACTTAAATGCAGTTCCGTTTTATTTTTAGTTAAAATAGTGTTCTTTTTTTATATCGGGACTTGAGGTTTTATTTATAGGTGATATTGAATAGAACTTTTTTCCATTAGAAACTGACTTTTGAGAAGGTCACCCTGATTATGGATTGAGTCTCTATTTCTTTTAGATTTCCACAATAGGGATGACGCCAGCATTAAAAAAATGGCATTCTGTTTAGTCCGTCTGATAGATCGGCCAAAAATACGGGACACGTATTTTTTGCTTAATCAAATTAATTAAAAAATACAAAGATAAAGAGCAACAAAGTTTCAGAGTGGGGGCTTTTGACGTCACCGTCCAGCAAAATATGTATCTGATCGTGACGTCATGCGCAACTTTAACACACTGTATCTTCATCATTCTTCGTTTACGAGAAAAAAGAAAAAATACGTGTCCAAAATTTTTTGACAATCCTTCTGACGGACTAATTACTTTTTTTTGTCGTCTCGCCTATTAGAATAACCCTGTAATTCTCAACGATGGTCAGCCATTTTCAATAAATTATTAATCATTTTTGGGTACTACAGATAGAATTTTGACAACTTGTGTCTCTAATAATTTAATCTTCAGATTGATAGGTTATAGCTATAAGTGTAGTAGACAGATGTCGTGACGACGCTCATGTAAGAGGTTATTGGTTCGAATCAGGGCAAGTACCAATGTGTCTTCTTCAATCCATATGTAGACATCACAGTCAATGTTCATGTTTATTTAGTTTATCTTCGACATCACTGACATCCCGTGCCTCGGAAAGCACGTAAAGCCGTTGGTCCCGGTTGTCATTCGTAGAACTTTGACAGTCGTTACTGGTTAGCCAGATACTCTGACCAGACTAACCAAGAGGTATCGTGTCGCCCAGTTACTGGGTTGTGGAGGTCAGATAGGCAGTCGCTCCACGGAAAACACCGGTATCCAGCTGAATCCGGTTATGCTGGCAGCCGACCCCAACACGGTTGGGAAAAGGCTAGGGAGATGATGATGATGTAGACATCACAGTGATCCCGTGTCTTGTAAAGCACAAAAAACCTTTGGTCCTGGTCACTTATAGAACTTTGACAGTCCTTACGGGTAGTCAGAAGCCAGAAAGTCTGACTAGTCTAACGTCGTGTCCCCCAGTTACTGGGTTGGAAGTCTGATAGGCAATCGCTTCACGCAAAACACCGGTTTCCAGCTTAATCTAGTTAGGCTGGAAGCCGACCCCAATTAAGTTAGGAAAAGGCTAGGGAGATGAGATGATGAATAACCGACAGATAACACTTACGTCTCAATTTTTAATCTGAAGTCATATTATAATACCAACATTAATGTATTTTATATGCCAAGAAGTAATAGCTTAGAAAATTCACAATCAAAAGACGGAGAGTGTGAAAATTCCCAGCAAGGATAATGTAAAACTCAACGGCCTATGTAGAATTATGTACATAGATCTAAATACAAAATGTCTAAGAGAAAGTGCGCGAAACAATCGGATTGTAAATATTACCAGCTGTTGCCAGAATACACAACAAATGTATTACAGAAGGTCTGTATAATATGTTGCAGAAAACGAAAAAGTTCGGGATATAAATTACTATTTCTTGCTTTGAATGATCATACTACTATGACAGGTTTTATACTCTATGTTATTTCGGATGTTTCTTTTCAGAGTACTCATCTAGGAACCATCAGGCTAATCATTGGCTTTAAATAAGCTAAGAACCATTTTGACGTGATAAAGTCTTATATTTAACAAACTTACAAAAATAAATATCATTTTATCATAATTTTTAACCAACATTTGGACCGACGACTAAAAAAAAAGTAGGTTCTCAGTTCGACCTGTATGTATGTATGTTTGTCCGCGATTATCTTGAATTTGGCTAAACTGATTTTGATACGGTTTTCAGCAAAGTGTTTGTAGGAAAGGTGTGTTCTGATGAAGGTTTTAGTATGTAGCACTAATGGATATCCTTTGACGTTGCCCGCATATATCGCGTTTTGCTTTCTTGGATTGTAGATTTTCAAAGACAAAAATACAACAAAAATATTTATTTCTTAATTAGTTTACAATCAGTATGTGATTAAGACGATTGTATGCTTGACCGCGATTATCTCGAGTTTGGCCATACCGATTTTGATGCGGTTTTCAGAAAAAGTCTTTATTTTATACATCGTAATCGCCATGTAGATAATATTATGGCATGGCTATTGCCCCAAAGTTAAAGGTGGTGGACTGTTCAAAACAGAACTGTAAGTGCATTTATGATGATAATTAATATTAGTCTAGGATCGAATTTTAGATTCAATATTGTTTTATTAGAATTACTGTGCAGTGTGAATTATAACCATCAGTCTAAACAAGGGATATCGCAGAGTATTATTTGCTTCGTCCCAAATATATATATAGCGGTATCTGGTTAGACTGAAGCCCGACCCCAACAAACTTGGAAAAAGAAGCAGGTAATGATGACTAACAAAGAAATAATCGTATTAACGGTGTAGCTATAACACACACTATAATAATTATTTCATAACTTATTCCTCAAGCCAAGTGAACCTTCTGTACTATTCCATGAAACGTCAATAAGGCTGGGAGCGAAGCCAACAGCGGGATTTGTTTAATGAGACCCGACACGCAAGTTTGAAGGCCGCCTAATGGATCCGGCCAAATTAGAAGAAATGGCTGATTACTGAACGATTTAATATTAATTTAAAGTGCCGCCGAGTACAAAGACGTCATTAATTAAGAAATATAGATTCGTTAAGGATAAAGGGAGAATAGAGTGTTGTTTTCGCTTCTCTATGTAGCACCCTAAGGCGCTGAAAAAAATGGAAGGAAAACGTATTTTTATGTATCGTGTAAATGCCTCGTTGTTCACTCTATTTTATCACTTTTGTTAATTTCACGGTCTATAAAGTAGGAACGGATCACAAATAACAAACAATAATTTTCCAAAAGACGGGATTCCAATAAATAACATTTCTCTATCCACCCATCTAGCACTATTACCACATTAGTCAATGTCACAAAAGGGGTCAAAATCCGGCTTATCCTCGTATCATATAATTTCCGTGACACATTCGCAACCAAACACTCTCAACCTGGTTTTAAATCCATCAGTCTCATTAAAAATGGCCGGAATCCTTGGCCTAAAAACAAGGTACCCGAAGAAATTTATGTCGGTAAATTAAGAATAATGTCCACCGATATTGGGCAACTGCGAAACGGGATCCCGGAGTTGTGGCATGCCCAAAATGTGGGAGTTGGGACTTAGGACTTCGGTCAACAGCAAAATAACTTAAAGATTAAAGGAATCGGCGAACTTGGGTCGATAAAGGTCGTGTATACGAGAAGGTACAAATTTCTAAGATAAAAGGAAAATCTCGACGTTCATGTTTTTGAGGTTATATTTTAATAAGGAGGTGTATCGTAAAATATTGTGGGCTTTTAGAACGGTTTTCTTTATGAAGCTATTTACTTAAATACTTGGAACGATGTAAGTGTGTATTATGTTCTCTGTTTTGCAAAAGATAGTAACTTCAAAAGGATTTACTTGTTTGACACCCATTAGAGCTTTGGATTAATTTATAAGGAAAACGAGTGCATATATATACTTTCTTGCAAACATTTAAACATCTCCTTTCCTTATTCATACACATCTTCCAAGACACACCCCTTAAATATTAATTAAGGGCAGGCTCAAGGAAAAATCTCATGTGAAAATAAGCGAAAGATATAAGATTCCCACCCCCCCCCCCCCCACTTCGAGATGTAATCCAATATAGTCTGGAGCAATTACAAAAATTAACACTTAGTCGAGAATCTTGCAATCTCGCAAATGATATCGCGGGAACTGTTTATTGGATCCCCCGGGGATCCCGGGGGATGTGTCCGGGACTGTTAATCACGCCGGGATTACGGGATCTGTTGTGGTCATTCGTCGGAAAGTTTTCGATTATGTGCTTGTTATTGTGGCTTGTCCGGTATTTTGACGATGTTGTTATATTTTTCTACATAGAAATACCAACAGGCGGTAATTAAGATTACAACAGACTGATTGCGAGGCATTTGACTTCTTTTGCAAAAAAATACTTATATTTTGTTGGTCCCAGTTGTCAAGAAGCCAAAAATCTGGCCAGTCCTAACTAAGAGGTACCGTGTCGCGTAAAATACTGGTATTCAGCTGGATCCGGTTAGGCTGGAAGCCGACTCCAACATAGTTGGGAAAAGATATGGAGATAATGATGGCTTATATATATCATACCATTATATGTATTTGTACATCATTGGAGCGTTGCTGTGTTTATGAAGGATATAGATTCCAATATAAATGAAGGTGCAAGACATCTCAATTTTGACTCTGTGAAGGTAATGAATCTGCGAGGTTTTTGGTATTGCTGATGTGTATAGGTGGTGCTGATGCTGACAATTTAGCATTAGGTAGTTCTGCATTATAGATGAACGGTTTGTACACTCGCATTTTCACGCGTTTTTATATTAAGCTATTTATCAAGAAAATTATACTAGACTATATTCCAGCTGCCTCTTCTGTAGGACATAAAGTTATATAGCCTATGTGTTTTCCTGATGTATAAGGTATTACTGTAAAGTTTGCTTAAAATCCATTCGATACTTTTTGAGTGAAAGAGTAACATTCATACATACTTCCATACATACAATCTTTCACATTTGTAGTATTATTTGTAAAGATTAAAATCAATTTGAATGAGACTTGGATACAAGTCGCTACATTTTTCATAAAAAATGTTAAACTTAATAGGGAAAGATTTAACTTGCTTAAACAATTAGACTTGTACTCAACAAATTTAGAAAAATGTACACGCAAATATCAGACTGACACCAACAACTTGCAATGTGAACTAGACCGCCTTCAACAAAAACTTAGTGCGGTGACCACCAAATATACTGCCTCAGAGAACCAAATGAGGGAATATGTGTTGGCCATGAACGATCTGGTGAACTCACAAAGAGCTGACTGTGAGCATTGTCAATCACCAACTATTGATTCCTCGCTGGATCATTCATTGCCAATAGTAAATACCATTACCCCGCAGTCTTGTGCCAGTTTGGAAAATGTAGTAACTGATTGTTTATCCCAAGAAAGTTCAAATAAAGAAATTGTTCTGTTTTGTGATGAGATTGGAAAGGATTTAGGCCATTATTTGATAAATGAGTGCCCGGGACACTCAATAATAAATCATTGTATGCCTAGTTGTACGTTATTTCATATAATGAAAAAAATAATTAAATATAACTTTAGTCGGGATACCATATTATTAATTATTCTTGGTAATAGAGGTAATGTTAATAACAGAGAAATAATGCAATATTATAGTTCCTTGTGTAATATTAATTTAGCAAAAATTTTAATTTTCACTTTCCCCTATAGTCAAACCTTGCCACAGGAAGAAAATGACATTAGATTTAATTTGAATATGAAATTATATAATATTTGTTACAATAATAATTCATTTAAGTTAATTGACATCAACAATTATGTTGGCAATAATTTTTATTTGACAAAAGATAGATATTATCTTGAGAAAAGGTACTATCTTTCTAATTATCAGAAACGACAGATAGCTGTGTCGCTATCTTATTACTTTTCTATTACAGCCAAGAATTTGGCTAAACAGCTTGCATCTATTGAGCAAAGCGATCAATCGATTTGTTTAATAAATGACAAAGTATCAAATGTTGATACCAATAATCATTTAAATTAGAATTTAAGACAATAGGGGCATCCTCTGGCCATAATGTAAAAATAGCCAATAGTAGTATCAACCTGGTGCATCAAAATATTCAAGGATTTTTAAATAAGGACTTAGAAGTAGACTTATTCCTTAATTTGAATAATATTGATATTCTTTGTGTAACTGAACATTGGCTTAAAAGCCATCAGTTAATGTTTAATTTTAGTAATCACCAGGTTGGTAGTTCGTTCAGCAGAGATAATGCTATACATGGTGGTTCATTAATCTTAATACATAGACAACTTAAGTTTAAAGTCCGGAAAGATATTGTGGACCTCTCTGTTGAGCGAACAATTGAAATGGCCTGTGTGGAATTGGAGCAGTATATTGTAATAAGTGTGTACAGACCTCCTTTAGGACTGTATGATTGTTTTGAGATGGTGATGGATGAAGTGTTGCACAAGAAGAGAGATTTACATACCACAGCTTACCCAAAACGTATTACCTAGCCACTTACAATACCTAGTACTCATCTAAATTTCAGCAAAATGGCTTTCCTAAAAATCCCTAGAAACCTGGCAAGGACACTATCATCCTATTCCCCTCCACGTCACCGGGGAAAACAAAACAACATCACACCGAGACACTTAGCTACCCAAACCGAGAAAAAAAAGCCAAAATCAATAAATACTACCGTTGTACCGTAAAAATATCGAGAAAAAACTGTCACAGTCAGTTGAAGATTCAACCTTATACCTTTACAGGTAGAGTAAGTTTTTCTGCTTTTTAGTGTAGAAGTGACACGATAAGGGGTGGCCTCGGGTATACTCAATGGATTTTTATGCAGATTTCATATTCAATCTGCGATAGTAGAATTTATTGTCGTTCTGATGCGAAGTCGTGGTGTATTTTGTTTGATTTGTTATTTGTTGCTATACATGGAAAATGTTGAGGTTTATAGACTAGTATCAATATAATACATATCTATACTTGAGAGATATATCTATATTTGCGTTCATTGTCGTTTCACTTTATAATTGATTAGCTTTATCTCACGACTTTTGGTTTCCATATAAACCCATTAATCATTTATTTATAAAATTACAAAGAACTAAAATAAATTAAATAGCTTTCTGTTACTGAATTTTTTTTTGTGCAATCGGACTAGGGTTTCCAGAAATTACCTTCTCGAAATAAATAAACAGGACTCAAGATTTACAATAATGATCAACGTATTTTTAGACAAAATTCATAAAATATTCACATAAATCTTTAACTAAGACTTTAATATCCGAGTTCCATTTAATAGTTACAAAATAATAAACAAACGTCATATTTTATCAGTAACGGCTGCACAGAAATTGGTACAGTTAGTTAATAGCTTCAGATAATATCCGGTAGTAACACATATTTAGACCACCCAGAAATATATATTCATATGAATATTATTTCACATCTCAGACGTTACATGCGTATATTAGAGAAATTTAATGTAACATTAACTTTTAAAGCACAGTTAAATTCATGTTTTATTAAAATAATTTTAGTGAAATATCGTTAAATGCGATCGATGACTCCTGGTACAATGGTCTAATAACATTGAATATTAAATAGCCGATTAGCTAAACATTCGCTGCTTTTTAAATCTGCACTAATATTATAATGCTGAAAAAAAGCTTTTGTTTTGTTGAACCCCCAAATACTATTATTATTAAAAAACTGTGAAAATCCAATTTTATTTCACAGTCTTAAAATTCGTCCAAGGATTTTACCGAATTCAAAAGTGTTATTTATAATATTACTAGCTTTCGCCCGCGGCTTCGCTCGCGTTAAAAAGAGACAAAAGGTAGCCTATGTTACTCTCCATCCCTTCAACTATCTCCACTTAAAAAATCACGTCAATTGGTCGCTCCGTTTTGCTGTGAAAGAAAGACAAACATACAGACAGACAGACAGACAAGACAGACAGACAGACACACTTTCCCATTTATAATATTAGTAAGGATATATCAAGTTATACACATAATAAAGTTTATCCTCCAATACAAAATTAAATTCCACACACAATAAAAGTGTTCTAGTCCACTATTTTAACAAGAGTACTGTACGAAAATCCTTGGCGAACAAAACTAACGATGTGGTCATAGGCCCATCGGTTGACATGAATACCTTGCCCATACTGGCCAGCGAGATGAATGGGCCCTGCGTGTGCGCACCCACCATGTTAGGTAACTAGGATACATCCTGGAGCTCAGTGTTGCTTATTGTCGTCGGAGTAGGTAGAGCTATTTTAAAACGTTGATGTAGTATGGATATTCCCCGTGACTATAAAGCTCCGGGACATAGTTCAATTGTTCTTAAAACCTCATCTATACTATATATACTATAATATTATAAAGAGGTAAAATTTGTAAGTTTGTAGGTTTATTTTATACCATCACGCTACGACCCACGGGAGCGGAGCAGTAACGAAAAATGCGGGTGAAACCGCTGGGGACAGCTAGTTATATATACGTTGACATTGATGAAACAAATTACTGAAATAAGTTTTTAATTTCATTTTTAACTTATTTAATTACTAGATGTCCCCCGCGTTATAATATTTATTATGTAATCGGTTCCAGCTCAATTCTCGTGGGTCAAGCGTTAAGTTATGTAGTCTATATTACTCGCTGATAATGTAGCAATATACCTTGGTAGGTTAAAAAAAAATCGTTTTTTTCATTTTTATAACATTAGTATAGTAATATAAATATTTTAAATCCTAGGTTTCCAGGAGTGTCCATATCAAGACAACAATGACATATGGCAACAAGTACAAATAAGCACTACCTACTCCGATCACTGCTTATTATGCCGAGTTGAGCTGATTTTGAGGTCAATGGATAGTGTTACAAAGAGGTCGCGGTTGAATCGAGCTACTCTTAATATTGGGCACAGTTCCGCGGTTAGTTTTTAGATGGGTGGCAGTTCTGTACATTTAGACTTATTAGGGTGGGCGCATGTCGGGTGGAATGCTAGTATTGTCGGTGATGTAAAGTAACATCTAAAAAGGTTAAGTGGATGATTCTATGTCTGTCAAATTTTTTAGGCTGTTTGTTGATATTTTCCTCAATTATGAAACAGATTTCTTTTTACATGGTTTTACTAACTTAGTCCATTTTTTAATGATTTGTTGCCCAATCTCGGTGGCCCAAACGCCTCCTGCCGGAGGCTCTACACGGGGATCGTGCGGTCCATGGCCCTCTACGGGGCTCCGGTGTGGGCGCCCAATCTAGCCGCGGCTCCGGCCCGACTTCTGAGGGCGTCCCAGAGGGTCATGGCCATTCGCATGTCTCCTGTGAGGCGGCATGCCTCCTTGCCGGCGTCCCGCCGTGGGATCTGGAGGCAACAGTCCTTGCACACACGTACGAGTGGCGCGTGGAAGTGCAACGCCGGGGTGAAGTCCCGATGCCGCGGGTTATCGCGGCACGGCTCACGGAGCTCCGGCGAGATCTCATGGCGGAATGGAGACAACGACTGTCGCAACCTAGTGCTGGGCACGCCGTTATAGCGGCGGTAAGACCCCTCTTTGAGGAGTGGCTGGAGAGGCGTCATGGCACTCTCACGTTTCGCTTGACACAGGTCCTCACCGGACATGGTCAGTTCGGGAGGTTCCTGTGTCGGATTCGGGCGGAAGCGACGCCTGGGTGTCACCACTGCAGTAACGGTCGCCTGGAGGACACGGTCGAGCACACAGTAGAGGTGTGCCGCGCATGGGCGGAGCATCGACGTGTCTTCGTAGAGGCGATCGGCGGCGGTGACCTCTCGCGCCCGGCGCTGGTTCAGGCCATGCTCCGGGGCGAGACGGAATGGGATGCCGTCGCCTCCTTCTGCGAAGCAGTTATGCTGGTGAAGGAAGCGGCGGCGCGCGAGAGGCAACGACGAGCCTCTCGCCCCGGACTAAGACCCAGGCGAAGACGTCGAGAGTCGCAAGACGACTACCGGCCACCGTAGGCGCGGTTCTGCGGATGGCGAGCTATGGGTAGCTCGCCGCCCGGCTAGGACCAGGACCGCGTAGACGGCGCGTTTTGTTCCACGCGCGCCTCAAAGAGAAGGAGTCAGCACAGGAAGGGGCCCAACAGGGCCAACGCCTGCCGGGGTTGCGGAATGTTTATAATAGTTACCGTGACCTCGGAACATAAAGGGCAATCGAAGGAACATGAGTGGGTTTTAGTCAGTAAGAGTCTGACACGCCCTCCCGTCGCACCCAGGACGGGAGCAGTCATTGGATGATTTCCCACTCAACAAAAAAAAAAAAAAATGTAGACGTTTGGAGATCGGCTCTAATGGCAATGGATGAGAACTGAATAAAAACATATTTATATTTAGACATAGGATTACATTCCTAAAATAGTTCAGACAGTGGTTACCGCTGCTTATAAGACTAACTTCTGCAATAGCAAAGAGTTTAAAATTAGGACACAAAAAAGCTGCATTGCAGCAAAAAACAGATGCCATGGCTAAATATAATCAGTCTACGTTATGCAATACGTAACTTCCATCAATAACAATTATAACAGTACTACTCGCTTCATGTTATAATTAATAACCTAATTGAACAATATATTAAGACGCTCATCATCATTATCTGCGGATTCAGCTGGCTACCAGTGTTTTACGTGAAGCGACTGCCTACCAGACCTCCACAACCCAGTAACTGGGTGATGAGATACCCTTTTGTTGACTAACTGGCTTACCCGTAACGACTGTCACAGTTCTAAGAATCATAATCGGGACCAACGGCTTTACGTGCTTTCCAAAGCACGGGATGTAAACTTTAACTTTTTAACGACCAAGCGACAGCCGGCTGTCGGCGCTGCTATTGTCTTTCTTGTGTCTCGAATCCCGTGTGTTCGAAGTTTAAAATGTAATGAAGTGAAAAAGTAACATTGGTATGTACCCGGATTCGGACCCAAAACCTCTAACATGAGAAATGGATGTCTTATCCACTGGGCCATCACATTTGCAACAGCGTAGTTTCCCACCAATAACAATTACAACAGTCCTACACATTAACATAAACAGCTCTATAATAATTAATTACCGATTCAAACATAGTAAGACGCGGTAATAAATTTAGTTACTAGTCTATAGTTATAAGCAGATATTATTTGGATAATATGCTACGTAATACGTTTGAGTGACAGTAACATTAATTTTCCACATAACACAAATGATTGTCGTGATGTACAGACGTGCCAATTGTATATGTATTTAATGGTTTACTTTCTTTTGATGACTTTGTTTTGATGTGTTTGACAGTGGCAGGGGTTAATTACAAGTTAAAGTTCCTTGAGGAAACTATTTATAGTGCGTTAGTCCTAAACCGGCTAAGTGTAATAGGACTCGTATTGACGGTTCCATATTATACACCCTGAATGAATTTGAATATTTTTAAGATGGGAATAGTTATGGTTTTCGAATTTGTTTTGTTTGTTGTACTATAAGTCATTACTTCTGGTCAATTCTTCTTCTTCTTCTCTTTTTTTTTTGCAAGTTTCAACATATGCGGTATAAACGGCCGTGTCTTTTAATTGCATTGACTTAGAAGTTTATTTTATTACAAAACTTGCTTAGATCTGCCTGTATTTGTAATCTGATTGCAGGTCAAGCTTATTTTAGCTGCAATCATTAAACTAAAAAGTAAGTAAATCTTGAATGATCTACATCGTTTAATCGCCAAAACATTCTTTAATTTTCTCACTTTACGTTTTACCAAAGATTTCGCCACAAGCCCTATTTTTTCCCCACCATTAAACCTACTAAGCTGAACCCAGAACGTAAACACAGACAATAAATTAGAGCAACGCGAACATTAATCAAGTTTACTTCAATAACCCACATTGTATATTCATAAGCGGATTCCGCGAGACTAATCATTCATCTTGAGACAATGATAAATATATGAGGACCATGGGAAATGAGGCAGAAGGTTCAGTGTTGTTTCAGTTACAGGGCTTATGAGAGAGGTCCTGGTGGGTTACCATGACGTTTAAAGTAAGATTGTTTTATTCCTGTTCCAGAGTGTGCAAGTGACAGCGTTAGACATGTTGTCTAGCGCCGTGTCTTTCCCATTGAAAGTAATATCGAAGTAATACTGCTATAACCTCTTATACGTAGCGGCCATTTTTTTCAAAATGGCGGATCTGTGACGACATTTGCAAAAAAATGCAAAAAAAACGGGATGTAATTTTTTTTATTTAAATGGAATAATAACTTGTATGGCGGCTAATAAGAAAGCTATTCTTTTTGGAATCTTTATAAAACAACCTTAACATCAAAACATTGGTTTAATTAGGATTATAGTGTAAATATTGTAATTTGAAACCAGGAAAAGCGGGAAAATTCCAACTTTTCCGAGATTGTGTTAGGCCTCCTGGAGAGGTAGGAGTTAAAAGTCAAGTCATTGATAGTAACTTTAATTTGGGACAGTTATTAGACTTTAAAAAGGTATCCACCAAAACGGAAAAAAGGAAAGGCTGAGGTACTTCTCGCACTTGTCAACCACTTAATCTGTGTGAAATATGTTAATGTCTGATGCAGACAAAATCCCAAGTTATAATGTGGGTATACTTTACTGTTTACATACTTTAAACAAAAAATACTACCAAGATTACACGTTAACAAGTAATCAATATCAAAAAACTTTAGATACCGTGTATCTAGCTTTTTCAAGCTTTAAAAAAATATTCACCATCTATTTCCATTCAGGGCCCACGTGCCATTGATTTATATAAACCTCTTTGACCAGTAGACCTTCTGTAATCCCCTTATCATGTGTCAAAGACCCTAAAGTGACAGATAACGCCAAGGTAAGTCAACAGATAGTGTAGGGTCGACCTCAGCTACGTTGAAGCAAACGTGTCAGCTTGCGACATGATTGAGGAATATGGAGCAATGATGTATGGCTCTGAAGGTCCACCGTTGCTGTGAATGGAAGTATTCAGGGCAGTAAAAAAGGAAGGGATAGTTTTGCACATGTTTTGATTGAAGAACGATGGATGGTTTATGGTTTTTGTGTTTGTGTTTAGTTCTATCATAAGGAATCTATGTCAATATTATTCGCGTTTTATTATATGGTTGTAATAATTTCATACATTCAACGTTGATTAATTTGAAGCTTTTTGCTGAATTAATTTTACTATCAACAAACGGATGTTTTGAATAGGCAGAACCCTAGTTATTTGATGCTATACTTTTATAATTTTGACCCCTATTCCGTGATTTTGACCGTATCCTTGATGCTTGGCGTATCGATGTCAGATAAATAAAAAGGAAAGTTTTTTTTTGTTTGGCTCAAAATTGAGCGATAGCAATACCACCCGCAGTGGCAAATATAAGCTTAAAGCAATAAACACAACAACAAACGATAAACACACACACAAAATATTAATAATAAAACCAGCCTATAACTGTCCCACTGCAGGGCAAAGGCCTCTTCTCATACAGAGAAGGCACGAGCATTGATCACCACGCTTGCTCAAGGCGGATTGGCGATTTCAGACTTATAATCACTACAAGTCCAATGTTTTCCTTCACCGATGTCTGTGATCTCTAAGATAATCTTTAGAAAGTACACACAGTATTATCTTTGAAAGACTCATCATTGACTTTATTTCCAGCTCTATTCTACCCGTGTCATGGCCATGTACCAATTTACTGCAAATCCTACCTCAATGCACCAAATATAAACACAAGAAAGCGAACATCTATACCAGTCGAACCGTTCCAGAAATACCCACTAGTTCATCGATCGCTTCACAAATAGCTGAAACCCGATCGTCTAACATTACCCGGGAACCGATCCCACACCACAGCGGATCGAGTGCTGTCAAGTCGACTGTGAAAAGTGGTGACATTAGTGATGGCAAAGGATCCCTGTGTCACGAATCACTACATAGTTTAATACAACGTTCTCTGCTGTTTGTTTGTCAATATGTATGCTTAGATGTTTAAATGTACCTACGCAACGGATTTTAATGCGAGTTTTTTTCATAGATAGAAAGATTCAAGAGGTAAGATTATATTACTAGTATTCGCTCGCGGCTTTGCCCGCGTCAATGTTGAAACTTCCATCCCTTATTTTAGCCTTTTAGTGTTGGAATGGTCCAATAATCCTTTTTTACTGGTTACCTACTTTTCACAAAGGACACAAACTCCAAGTTTCATGTCTCTAAAACCAGCGGTTTGTACTGTGCGTTGATATATCAACAGTTAGGTAATCAGTCAGTCAGCTAACCATTTAATATTTTATTATTTTTACTATATAATATAAAATGGAAGTGAAAAACCGAGCTTTCCAAAGATTTTAAACACCGTACAAAGCTTGGGCGTGTCGCTAGTGCTTTATAAAGTTTTAAAGGTAATCTGTTGTCTGATTTAGAACTAAAGTTAAGGAGATTTAGGTTTAATTACAAGTTTGAGTGGCAGTGCAAGTTTGAGTTATCGGAATAGAGGACTAATTGGAGTCAGTTTCAACATTTCTGGTTAGTAAAGCTAATTAGCTTAAAAACTAAGGCCGAAAAAAAGCTTGATTTGGCTTTGTTACTCTTTGTCTCTCGCTTGTCGAAGTATTTTTACCGTATCCATACTAATATTATAAATGGGAACAAACGGCAAAACGGAGCGACGAATTGACGTAATTTTTTAAGTGGAGATAGTTGAAGGGATGGAGAGTAACATAGGCTACTTTTTGTCTCTTTCTAACGCGAGCGAAGCCGCGGGCAAAAGCTAGTTATAATATAATTAGCAATACATAAAGATGATATCTTTAAAAAAATCAAATAAGCTGTACTAATTACTTAATATACATAGAGGTTTAAGTTATTTTGCGTAAATATAAATCTTAACGCCTAAAACAGGAAATTATATCTTTCACTTTATAATTTACATTATTTTGTTATATATTTCAAATATTTTAAGTAAGTAAGAAGTTTCTAACCAAACTCCAAACGAAGAACTAATTCGAGAGATTTCTGAGAGAGAGATTCATTTATTTGCACCTAAATAATGGTCCAGAGCTGCTTCTTACCGGACTATCGGATACAAATAACTTGACATTACCCAAAACAAGTCAGAAGCCATCTTGTTTCCCAAAAAATATATAGGCATCAAATCCTAACAATCTCCTTACACGCTTACGTAACACAGTACACAAAACATAATATCCTAGAACCTATTTCCCGGTACTCGTACCGGTATTCTGGCCCCGGTACTTCGGTACCGGGTCTAGTATCGGAAGCAATAAGGCGTCGCACAAACATGTCACTCGGTGTGTTTGATTTGTACTTCGACACTTTAGCGGGGGAAATGTTAGGCTTCAAGTAGACTATCTATTACTAGACGGTATTGTGGATGAGTTTGACTGTGTGTCTGTGTGTAAGAGAATTTTTGTTTCACGTTTTCTGTAGGATATCACTTTTTACCCGACTTCCGATAGGAGAGTGTCATTTCTATGGCATACTTTTTTTAACGGATTTCAACATTAGAGGTGTCATTGAGTCTGTGTCAGTTGTGGGAATGACATAGGGTATATTAGTTTAAAAAAAAAGAAAAAAAAATTAATAATCAAAATCCCAACTGCAATTTCGGAAGTTGTAATTCATAGTTCTTTATTTGTATAACATAGGTATTAGAATACAGATCTTAGGCTAAAGTAGGGTCGCTGTGTTATGCCAAAATGCGTACAAATATGTATGTATTTAAGGTCTCTGTTGGTGGCAATCTGACACTCATGCAGTCCGTTATATGGATTGCAAATGTCAACAAGATAATATTTTATTTTGTAACCATGTTAAAATGAAGTAGTCTTCGCGTTTCTTCAATCCCGATGGTCTTATGAGCAGGTGCGGTTGCTGAGTATTAGGGGTCTTGGGTTCGATTGGGTCAGTCCAAGTGTTATTGGTTTTTTCTACTATGAATTTCTTAGTAGTAACGCGACTTTGGAAGTAGTAACTAAGTTAGGTTGGTTCTATGCAAAACGTTATGTTATATTTAATTATTAATTAATTGACACTATTTTATACAATGTATATACAATGTTATAGATTTCATTATCTGAAATAAATAAATTGATTGATTGATTGATTGAAAACATTAATATTCAGCTGTAGGTATAAGGTTTAACTGGATTAAGACTTTTTTTGGTGAGTGGGATATCATTAAATGACTTCTCCCGTCCTGGGCGGGGCGGGAACCCTCCCGTGTTAGACTTTTACTGACTAAAACCCACTCATGTTCTTTCGGTTGCCCTTTATGTTCCGGGGCCACGGTGACTATTATAACTATTCCGCAAGCCAGGTACTGAATTGTGACAGTCGATTCAAAAAAATCAGGGCGAAAATGAGTAAAATTTTCCATATCACAATTACCTACCAATTAAATTGGCATAACCCTATGAATAAGGCATATTCACTACCTATATTCAGTAAAAGCAAAACCATACCAACTTTACATGTATCTTAATACAAGCAAAACCACACTTTTCAGTAGTAACGGACATATCTCTCTTGTGACAGTAGGGCATCCATTATCCACGCGTCACTCAGGACGGTCCTGTTTACACTGGGTGACAGCAAATATCGTGAGTAGGGTCCCCACGCTGATGCGAGGAAGTGAGACGATGTACGATAGAGTTCTGGTTTCGTTTCCGACACTATTATATTGATAACTCGATATGGTATGTGTGATAGTTTAATTCTTGGGGCTGTCAAAAACGTGCGACAGTTTTGTGGAATTGATTTTGTGACCTTCTACAGACTTTTGAAAAGTTGATTGAATTTATTGGATAGTTTAAGCATTTTTTAAATGTTTAATACGTAATTATATTCCTAACTGAAACCTTTTGCCTGACCGTAAATTTTAATATCAGTTCTTGTTTTATTTCTTTTACATATTTATGGCGGCGATGTAAGTAGATATAATTATAAAAACGATCCAGCTATTCTTTAAATTTGACTGTGTGAAAATACAAACAAGAGAAATTAAAATAAAATTTACGTACAAAATCAACATTATTACAATATTTAAATCTTCCTAAGTTCATCGACACCAAAACCAGTTATTATTTCATTCAGGAAGACAATAGGAAATGATTGCATTACAAATAAGTTAGCAAGATCAAGGGGCTCATAACAACAGCATTATATGATAATGTGAGTCTTCTTTGTAAGATAAATTAGATTCCAGAGGCAGTCATTTAGAAAATGGATCCGCGGCCTTTTTAATATATGTAAAGACTAATATGTTTTCCTTCTGTGGTCCTTTTTGAAGTAAAATGTATTTTTTCTGTCGAGGGAAAACTTTGCAATGGAAATGTTGTTTTTAATTTGATTTTTTGAGTCTTGACGCTTTTAGTTTAAGTAGGTCTTAATTTTCTGTCTTATTTGCAAACGTGTGCTTAATGTATTTAAGATTTTATAAATTAATGTAAGTACTTACTATTACATCTTCATATATTTATGAAGAAATATGTCCTATGACTCCATAACGTGTGGTCAATTGTATTACAGATGCAAAACTTACCTGCAACAAAAGGAAATAAAATTATAAATATAAAGTTCAAATAATACACTTCCTTAAAATAAATTCAACAGAATAATGGTTAGAATCCTACTAATATAATAAATGTGTCAGTTTGTATGTATGTTTGTTACTCTTTCACACAAAAACTACTCAACGGATTTTGATAAAAGTTTACCTTAATAACTTACATAATTATCAGAATAACAATTAATACGTTACAGAACATCACGCTATAACCCACGGGAGCGGAGCAGTGACCAAAAACCTAACATTACGCGAGTAAAATCGCCTGAGATAGCACGTTCAAAATATTACCATGATAGTCCTATAAGTAATTTCAGAAATAAAGCGAAATTATAAAAAAAAACCGACTCTCTACATTTTTGCAACCTCCCCAGTCAGAAATTCAGTTTTAAACTATGTTTGCCCCCAGTCCTTATTCTCCTTTTGACCCCCGACATAATAAGGCATTTGTAAACAAAACTTTGTCATTCCTCTGTTGGATGGACGGTTTTACAATAAAGTTTCATCAAAATTCGGCCAGCGTGTTTGAGTTGTCAAAAGACAAACATAATTATATGTGCAACGTATCAAATAAGCATGTTTTGGGAGTCTATGTTATATGGTTTGGCATATTATATAGCATCCAGTATGTTAATATATTATTATAGCCTTGATATCAACTGCTCAATAATTCTTTTACAGCAAGTTAGACTATACAAAACGTATATATATCATTCATTTTGTTAAATAGGACAGGAATAGGAGGATTTATTTATTATTTCTACACATCACGTCACCAGCTTGCTTTCGGGACCGGATTTCAATAGTCCGGTTAATTTAAACAAAAGATGGAAAGATTTGGCTATTCAGGAAAATAAATTATAATGTTTTTTACAATATGATACTATATACTTTTTTTTACACCACTCTAATTATTAATAATAACAAAACTAAATCGAAATAATTGTAGACATAAACAAGACATTTAAATGTGCCCACAATTACACATAGGGCCATTGTAACGGTAATAAAATGAAGTTTTACGACCTAAGGTCACAATGGGATTGCACTATTAATAAATAATAGCAGCATTATTAGCTTGGTCACCGTTATATTTGTACGGAACCATCAGTTTTATGGGCTGGCAGTATTGGCATTAATATTACATGAGCACGGGGCGGATAGACCTCTGTGTTTGTATTTTATGGCATTTTCTATGTTTATACAAGAGTTATAGGGTATTGTTGTGTACTGTACAAGGCCCAGTAAATTGTAAAAGCTGTATCGTTAATTACAAGAAAAAAAACAATAGTCCCTTCGTTTGCTTAAAATTTGCCAAAAACTGACGTGTAAGTGCAGTATTTAATCAATTTGATAAATCAATTTTATATTTTATTTTAAAATCAAACAACTCATATCCCACATTTTGGTGGTCAAACCCATCTAACAAGCAAATCCTGTAAGCAGTCACAAAACAAGAAAAGCTTCAAATGCGTCTATATATTCCTTTACTCTAGCACTTCGCAACACAATCGACGTGAGGCAAATAGCGGCGGAGAAAGCTCCTCAAAGTCACTGATACCACCATAAAAGCTTTAAAGTGACTGATGGTGTCCATTCGCCATCAGTCTTGAACAGGGAACAATGGCGTACTTAACATAATTACTTCCCTTAAGGAACTTTACACAACGCAAAATCCACCTTAGAAACTCCAGCTTAGAGTTCAATTTTGATTGAGCGTCACACAATGGGAAAGGTCTCTGAATTTCTTACCAAAATTATGGCCAGTGGACCACACGTGTGCTCCAATTTTTCGCTTTGTAATATGGTTCCTTATTAGGGATTGAAGTGTTTGTGTGCATTCAATGGTTTTTGGTTCAAAATAAAGCGTGTTTCCTTTATTTTTGACAGATGTTTACAAACAAGAACGACGAAAAGAGTAGGTACGTTGTTGTTGTTAGGTAAGATTCATTTGTAATTGGCATAATTTTACTTTTTGATACTAAACTTATTAAGAGCAGTCTCATTATTGTCACATATAGAAAGTATTAATCATTACCCTTGCTGTAAGCAAATTGGCAATTTCAGGCTTTTGTTAATTCAGGTATCCTCATGATGTTTTTCATCACCTATGTCAGTGATGTCCTTCTTTATGACACTTACCCTGACGGACGGGCCTGTTGGTCTAGTGGTCAATGACCATTACTGCTAAGCCGGAGGTCGTGGGTTCGATTCCCACGCAGGGCAAACTTTGTGTGATGAGCATGATTGTTTGGTCTGTGTCTGGGTGTAATTTATCTATAATATTATGTATGTATTTATAAATTATATAAATATGTTTATCAGTTGTCTGGTTACCATAGTACTAGCTCTGCTTAGTTTGGGATCAGATAACCGTGTGTGAGTTGTCCCAGGATATTTATTTTTATTTTATTTACTTGTATTTGCGTAGTTCGAATCCGCAACCTTAAGATTAAGAGGTGGGCACCTAAACCACTACACCATCACGACAATAAACTTAAGTCGACTAATTATATCATTATACATAAAGCTTGGTATAAAAATGTCCCATGAACTCAAAATTCATAGTCTCCCTAATAAGTGCAATTTAGTACACCTGCATTGACGAGAGTCGGTAATGTTAGTAAATTACATTGACCATTATGCGGCGGTGGAGCTTTGGGTATTCAGCGGTATTGAAGACCCTCCACCGTCTATGTGTTTATAAAAAATACTTTTATTATAATGTTAAAATTTTCTTATATATAAAATTCTCGTGTCACAATGTTAGTTACCTTACTCCTCAGTCCTCCGAAACGGCTTTACCGATTTTTACCAAATTTAATATGAATATTCAGTAGGTCTGATAATCGGCTACTATCTATTTTTCATACTCCTAAGTGATAAAGGTTGTTCACCCTTGACATTTTTAACGCGGGTGACACCGCGGGAGGCAGTTTTACACAAACATTTATTTTTTAGTTAAAATAAATGATATTTGTATAACCAAGTTATTAATATTTTCACTTATAAACGCCATAAAAACTTTACATCCATGTTTATGGCAAGATGCATCTGAGGTTTAAACTTTATCCATTTCAGCCTGTTTATGGCAACCATTCTCCTTGCCAATACGGTAGTCATCAAAAACTTCAGAATAAAATATCATTTTACTCTTTAACCTATAAAAGTTTTTACTGTAGTCAATACATGTAATAGTGAAGTTGTATAGTGTTTAAAAGGGACGATAAAACTACCATACGATCATTTTACGACGTAGAAACGTAACTTTTACGATACTCCGAGGTAATAAGATATGGCGGAATAGTTTTAGATGTTGGATAAGAGATGGCGCTGTAATTAAAATGTCGGGGAAGATGTTTTGTTTTGCTAGGTGGCATTTGAATTAGTGATGTTCATTCAACAATAAAATGCCCCAGCGTTTGATTAAGTTAAGCAGAAAACAATATTTAAAAAAAACTTTTTCCAAAAAAAAGGTCGTCGGTGGCTTCTCTTCTGCCGGTCGATTGTGTTGCCTTGCCACCGACTTCCGAAATAGATATTTTAGAGCTTTTAGTTTTTGAAGTCGGTTACCTTTTTTTTGGAAAAAGTTTTTTATTTTTTACTTTTTAGTTAGAGTCCCAACTACGTTTTAGGAAGCTTTAAAAAAAAAAATACGTTTTTCTATAAAATTTGAGGAGTTCCCTCGATTGCGGCATGATACCATCATCAGATCCTGGACTTGATGACAATGGGACCATTTGGAAAGTCTACCCTTTCAAACAAAAAAAGAATTGTTCAAATCGGTTGGCAAATGACGGAGATATGCGCGAACAAACATAAAAAAAAAACATATAAACATTCGAATTGAGAACCTCCTCCTTTTTTTAGAAGTCGGTTAAAAAAATATCAATGACCAATAATGTTTTTTTATTTATGAGATACAAAACACACTATAAACTAAAGGCTTTTCTGCAGTTATTAAAACTACTTTTTTTCGTAGTACATAACTGTTGAGTGTACAATTAAATCTGATGGTGAGACTAACCTTTGAACGACTAAACTGATCCATACCATATTTACAGTACATATCATCACCACAATTTAATTTGCTACTTATATAAATATAAATAATAAAACTTTTCGACAGCTCATTACTTAACCCTTTACTACCACATAAGTGCCTACTTGACCTAAATGCGTGCGCGCAGGAGTTTGTGTTTGTACTGTCAGCAAAGTAAATTATTACGCAGTGCAGTCAGATTTAATTTAAACCTTCAAATACACGTGACTCGAGACACAATAGAAAAACAATGGCAGCGCGACAGCCGGCTGTGGCGTGGTCGTCAAAAGGTTAATTTAGATTTTATTGCACACGGATAATTGTAGATATTTAAATTAAATCTTCGGACATACGTGATTCGAGACGCAATAGAAAGACAATAGCAGCACGACAGCCGGCAGTCGTTTGGTTGCTGAAAGGTGAAAATTAAATTAAGTAGGCAGTAGGTAATTATCTTCTTTAATTTTAATTAATAATAAAAATTAATCCATCTGTTTTTTTACATTATCATTATTTTTAACCACTGCAACCTGTTATGGTAATAAATGATTTGACATTTACTTTGAATGTAAGTTTTGGCTATCAAGTTGCATTTAATTTACTGCATCATCTGCATATTTAAGAAACTTACATTCAAAGCTTTATTCATATTCTATCGGAATTAAACATACATCTATTTGTATAACAATTAATTCCTATTTTCCCTACAGCAACTTTTCATTCAGGAAAATTTAGCCAGACAAAAGTCATGACGAAAGTCTTAATGGTCGACATAACGTCTAACCTAGTGTTGTACCGTTGTTCCGAGCTATAGCTCTCCCAACTTTATGCTCGCATTAGCTTGGCGAGCGCCCAACACTAATCGTTAACAGCTTATGTTTTAATGTGCAAGCTAATGTGTTTTTGAAGGTTTTTCTAACAATGTGGACAAAACAGGTGTGGACTATTGTTCTGGCTTCTTATAGGTGCTTTGTTTTTAAAATATTCATTGGTAATCCTGCTAATATTATACATTGTAAAAGTGGAAATAAACAATTGGAGGATAAAGAGATTAATATTTGTTACTCTTTCACGCAAAAACTGTTGTACGGAGTATTAGAATTCACATATCATGGGCTACAAAATATCTCGCTATGTTACACGCGAGCGGAGCAGTAATCAAAGACTGATGCAGAAGAAATCAACGAGGACAGCTAGTTTAGATTAATTGTAAATAAAACTAGTTAATTAAAGAGAAAAGATTTTGTGTTTGTGTTTCCACTGAATAAACACAAAAACTGAAGACGATTTTTCATTTCTAGTTTATTTAAATGTGCTAATCTCTGTAAGATTACAATTATTATTTTTATTTATTAGAAGTTTTTTAATAAGCAATGGTATTCATACTAATATTATAAATGGAAAAGTGTGTCTGTCTGTCTGTATGTTTGTCTTTCTTTCACGGCAAAACGGAGCGACGAATTGACGTGATTTTGTAAGTGGAGATAGTTGAAGGGATGGAGAGTAACATAGGCTACTGTTAGTCTCTTTTTACCGCGAGCGAAGTCGCGGGCAAAAGCTAGTAACCTATAAACCATCACGCTACAACAATACAACCTACAGTAGCTTCGCAGTAACCAAGCACTCTTATACAAATATAACCCAAATCTAGCCACTTATGAAACAATCAGTAGCCACCATAAGCACCATAACATCAACACCTTGTTAATAGCTCATAAACGGATGCACCATAAATAATGGTTGTCATAAAGTGGCGATTGATATGATTCGTCATTGTGTCTTCGTGCCGAAGAATCGTTTACGATCGCTTTACGATTCGTTTTACGATTGTACAGTGATGCTGTGTTAATATTTAGCTGTGTGTACTTTTGTGGAAGAGGGTGCGATTATTAAATCTTATATGTATATAAAATTCTCGTGTCACAATGTTAGTTACCTTACTCCTCCGGAACGGTTTTACCGATTTTTACCAAATTTTATATGCATATTTAGTGGGTCTGAGAATCGGCTACTATCTATTTTTCATAGCCCTAAGTAAAAAGGGTTGTTTACCCTTAACATTTGTAACGCGGGTGAAACCGCGGGAGGTAGCTAGTAAATAAATAATAATAATCTTCATTGATTCATTTTTACAATATTTGTTTATGAAATTCCCTAGCTCCTGCTCCTGCCTGATTGTTGAGTAGCGGTGGACTGATTGTAAAATAATTAGTACCTGGATGGGAGTGGTTAGGTTTCGGTTTGATTTCTCGGTCGAGCAAAGTGTAATTGTATTTTTTTTAATTGACAGTCGAAAGCTGTGATGTTTATCGAGCGTATTATGTGTATGTATGTCTCATTTCTTTGGCACGCTGTACAGCCTAAAACGTTTAACAAATTTCGATATATGAGGTGTCATTCAATTAGTATCAGTTGTGGGAGTGACATATATTATATAGAGTTTATTATAAAAAAAAGACTTTTATCCAGGGTTATTTTTTATATTTCTTAAAGTAAAAGTTTCCTAAAGTTCTTAGTTTTAACTGGAAGTTTTGCCTTGGAAAGCTCGTAAACCTGTGGGTCTCGGCTGATTTTCGAAGATATTTGAAAGTCATTTCGTAGTCAGAAACCAGAAAATTTGACAAGCAGTCTGGCCAAAGGGTATCTTGTTGCCCGGTAAATCGTGAAGTTCTAAGACAGCCGCTCTATGTAAAACATAGTTATTTAGTTGCAATAGTACAGAGGTCTCGCTAATGGGTTGCCATCCAAAAGACAAGGATAATATGTCTCATGTGGTCATAAAAATAATGGCACCCACACCGTTCAAACCGGAACACAGCATTGCAGTGAAAATAAATTAGGACAACACCAACTTCTTCATTTCTTCACCAAATCATAAACCTCTTCACTAAATACACCATACATTACCACTTCCACCAACAACAAAACAATCACAAGCCATACAAAATCGGTAATGTAGTGTAAATTCTCACAAATCTCAGTCAAGGCTGTAGTGCAGCGCCAATTAGCCAGGAATGCTGGCTCAGCTTGCTGGGTAGCATAAATCTTTGCTGTATGCGGCTATAAGCTAATTTAGCTAATTTGTGGACTTGGGACTTAAGGGGAGTGTTTCTCTTATGTTAATTATTATGGAGGCTGAGGAACGGTTTGAATGGAGCCTGGTTGCTCATGATTTTGGATATATTGAGCTGTTAAAGGATATTGAGCAACCAAACAACGATGTTTTGTTGCGATAAATGATCAGGAAAATTAAAATGCCAAATAAGACTTGTTACTGTCCTTAGATGTCAGTTCAATGTCATTTGATGGCTCAGTATTTTAGCTCTTAAGATAGAATAAAACATTAAAATGAACAAAAATATTTCACTTTAGATAGAATAAAATCCCATAAATGAAATATAGCTGGTTTTGTCATTTATCGAATTTATTACACAACCTTCGAATTTTAATATTATTTCAAAATGAACTCGTAAAAATAACTGATAGATAAAAACATAACCAAACTTAACATGAAAAGCGCCGAAAAATTTTAAAACGGTCATAAAAATCGGACCGCGTACTTTGGTCAGCGAGACCGCACGCCGCAGCGTTGCAGGGGTACCACACCTTTTTAAAATGCACTAAGAAACAATTTGTATTGGGTCATTGATATCATATTGCCACCATCAAGTGTAAGTTAGCTAAAACACTAAATGGCATAATTATGACGAACGACAACAACAAACAGTAACATTTTAAATATGCAACGCGAAAGTTATAAGACAACAACGATCTATATCAACAAAATTAAAAAGACAAAAAGTAAAGCTTAAATAAATTTACCGACATAAATCTGTCTGTACATGATAGTCAGATTTATGAGGAATATTATACAGAGTCGCCGGAATGCATGAGGACTAAAATAATTTAGCGCAACATAGTAAAGTGTTAAAACATTTTTAGTTTTATTTACTTACTAACAAATTGTATTTTGATTATATGTATGCTAGGTTAAGTTATTTTTCTATAGACCTATGCAGCGGGAAATAAAGTTTTGTTTATTTATTAAATCACTCGACGACCTACGCAATTAAAACAGGAACCAAAACCGAAGGCGCCCCCGCAGGGTACAAGCTAGTTAAATCACAACAGCGTGCCTCAAGTTTACCATCCCTGCTCCATGGCGTAATGGCGGACCGATGGCAATTTTTATGGCTTCTGGCGTTTTTAATGTATTACAAAATATAATTTAGTGTAAATCGTATAAGAGGGGGTTTATGGGCCGTTACGGTTCGTCGTTTGTATGGGATCCTATCTCTTGTATGGAATCTGGGTGACGGTCTTGATTTAATGTTATTGGTGTGTTAACACTCTATTATTATATTATATATTATTATATTATTATTATATTATATATTATTATTATATTATTATATTATATTATAAGAATACACTTGTAATAATATATTTTCTTTGACTGACAGTTTGAGTAGTTATGCGGCCTACCCAAATGTCCTTACTTTGGTATTGTTCGTCAAAACGTTGGGCTCCTTACGTCTTAAGTTGAGCTAAACGATAGCTGACAAATGCTTGCACTGTCTGGACAGGTCCACTCAAATCTGTGTGCTTTTCTCATCAAGAAAGCACATCAGTCATTAACCTTCATGATCCTCGCATAATTTGACCAATACAATTGTATGGACTTTAAAAGAGACTTTGACCTCTGAGTTTGTTTCGGATGTTTCTGCTCAGAGTAGTCAGTTACGAAACACCGGCTCCATCGTTCGATTAAAATATAAAAAAACAAAATATTGACGTGTAAAAGTGTTATACATATAACCTATTTACAAAATAAAGATCATTTAATCATTTAATCATCAGATCATTTAATCATTTAATCATTAGAGATGCTGTTTATAAAATCATGTTTTAAGTAATACTACTTAAAACTTGAAGTCAAAATATTATAAATTAAAATACCTATATGCATCATTTTGGAAACGATTCCGCAATTGAAGGAAGTCAATCAGATGAGCGCATTATTGTGATATCTTTTACGCACATTATGCAAATAACTGAATATGGACTGCTGTTATTTTTTGAAATCATATTTTTTTTATTTCATGAAATTGCCATACTAATTTTCTACACAAATGTGAAAGAAAATCTGTCTGTCCGCCACATTTTCAATTTTAAACCACTAAACCAACTTCGAAGTTAAATAAAGATATTTGGTATTAAAAATTGAATCCCATAAAAAGTAGAGAAGGTACCTTTAGTTTAGCAATGACTGCGAAATTCTATGCATTCGCGACAATCAACGTAAATGCGGACAAGGGCACTAACTAGCTCAAGCTTACAATATACAGGGTGTCCCACGGCAATGCCTCATGGAGGGAAAGTACCATAAATGTTGCAGATAGAACATTTTACTAAAAAAAACATTATTTGAATTTTGAAAACATTTTAAACTGCATTCATAGATATTTAAATAATTACATAGTTGAACCGGGAATTGAACCTGTTCCACGAGAAATAATAATCACCCTGTAGTTTTATCATACCGATCGAAAGGTTTCATCATAAGGATTATTTTTTGCTAAATAACATAGTGTCACAATCAAAAGGAAGACCGTGAATTTTAACAAGATTTAAGGTACTTTCCCTCCATGTGGCATAGCCGTGGGACACCCTGTATACGGGCGTCCAATAAATGCGAACTAATAGGCAGTTCGAAGCGATATTGGCAAAATTCTGATAACAACCGTCGGGCAGTAGCTTACCAGAGACAACACTCGTCTGGTCGGAGGATTCCTTTCCTCCTTCAATGGAGGATAAAGAAGTTTACACTCTGTCCATACCTTAGAAAGTACTAACTCCAAATATTTACCTTAAAATTAATTTTCGAGTAAAAACACAGTGTAATTCCATTCATTTAACTGCTGTTCCGTCCACAAAATGTTTATGTTTCCTTATCTTTAAGTTATTCCAAATAATTGAGATAAATGTCCCACAATTAGTCTCCGGTAAATTTATTACTTCATTTATAAACACGCTTAAATTCTCTTGGTTTTCTCGGCTGTTTACTTTATTTACATGTTTACATGCCACGAGCGTAGAAACTGTATTGTAAATATAAAGCGTTGTTTTATCGGATCTAAAAGCTTAAGTAAGTAATTATTATATCCATACTTATAAAGCTAAAGAGTGTTTGGTAGAACGCACTAATATCAGGAACTACCGGTTCCAATTGAAAAACTAATTTTGAGTTGAGTAGTCCATTTATTGAGAAAGGTTATGAGCTATATGGCATCACGCACGTCCTACAAGACCGAAGAAGTAACAAAAAATGCGGGTGAATCCGGCGGGCAATAGCTAGTACATTAAGAAAAATGTAAATTAAAGCTGAAGAATATATAAGCATGAAAAGTACTCATTTGAAATCTACTGGTCATAGCAAATACATAAAAGTGCTATAATGATTGACCCCTTGTTTTGAAGACTATAAAGCGTATCTAATGATGTTACTCACTAGCTACGAGATTTTGAATTCTTATTATTTTTTGTACAGTAAACTATATGTTCCATTATTTCCACATCATGAATAATTCTTAGAAAAAGACAAGTTAGAAAAATTCCAACAATCTCCGCTGCTTTTTAAAAGGAAATATTTGTTGAATTTCAATTAAATACCGGAACATCGCTATATTTCTGCGTAACTATTTTGCATAATGAGTTCTTTGATACAATTTACGTTATCAAATGTGTAGATCTGTGATTCATGTCTACCTACTAGTTATGCCGTGGGTTAGTGAGTCAATGATTAAATGAGTAATACGAAATGCATAAAAAAGTTTTAAGTTCATTCATAACTCTCTTAGTCATGTGTTTCATTCATCTCAATATTGCCGTGCCATCGTATCTTCAAGGTCCTACAATAGGCGAAACGACAAAAAAAAGTAATTAGTCCGTCAGATAAAAAAAATTTGGACACGTATTTTTTCTTTATTCTCGTAAACGAAGAATGACGACGATACAGTGCGTTGAAGTTGCGCATGACGTCACGATCTGATACAATTTTTGCAGGACGGTGACGTCAAAAGCTCCCGCTCCGGAACTTTGTTGCTCTTTTTCTCTGTATTTTTTTATTAATTTGATCAATAATTCGATCTATCAGACGGATTAAACAGAATGCCATTATTTTAATGCTGTCGTCATCCTTATTGGTTCATACGTCACTAAGTCTATTTTCACCCATTTCTGTATTTTCCTCTATAGCCTGACCTGATGCCATTTCACCGATCTTGAGTTGATCTAATGCGGTGTTGATATAATTTGATGAGTTGATATAATTTGCGTCGCAGATCAGATAGTTTTTGAATGGTAAAATAGAGGAAAATCTATATAATTACTATCTCTTATGTGAGAGTCCCATTTACACGCGTTTTAGAAAAAGCCAGTATCTATAAATAAAGGTACATTGTGTGTTAAACTTACCTTTTAGTTGATTGTTACTATCTTTACGACTGGTACTACCGCACTGTTGAACAATTTAACTGTCGTGGTCAAAGTGGTCAAGTTAACTGTTCAAGGATTCTGAGATGTTCTTAAAATGTACTCTGAAAGGAATCACGTGTTATAGCTAAAAAACTTTGTACCGGAACCGAGTGAAAAAGAAAGCTTTAATTGTCTGTAAATGAAATTATAGTGTAAATGAGTATCTTGACTACAAAGTTTAAATATTTCATGACATTCCTGTTTTTTATATTGACATTATTATTCGTATAACAATGAAGTATGAAATAAATAAATGAAAATTATATTAATTTCAATATTGTAAACTTAGCAATAAAATTACAATGATGAATATAGCTGCTACTTAAAGTGTATTTATATCATCTGTTTATACCTATATTCGCAATAAATGAATTTTTACTTTACTTTACATTGTCTGTCTATTTGGCAAGAGGTTCTTGTAAATTATTTAAAATACATTTAACAATAATGTTCTATGTCCATTTAATGACGTAGTGTTTACAGGCAGGCTTATAAAGGAAAACAATCGAATTTAAAAACTTTCTGATGTCGTTTAAACTATCTTTATGTAATAAGAAACTTTTTAGCTGCGAAATTATCCACGTGGCATTCCAAAACCTATTTATTTCTATCGCTTCATAAAATTCTAACTTGTTTTTTATTTACTAAATTGCCATTCAAGAGTCAAGCAATTACCGAGATTTTTTTTAGTTGGTGAATGAATAAATGTTCACGTAGTCTTTAAAGGGATTTAATTTGAAATTTCCTACAGGCCTACAATAATCCAATAACTTCTACATCTCAATTACAATAAAAATCAACATAAAGGCATGTTCACACAACATAACAGCCCAATCAATCTCCCGCCACACCTATCTATGGCCGATTGACAGCTACTGCGGCCATTAAGTCATTAGTTTATAACTTAATAACCGTAGCCGCGACGTTGTTAGATAGCCGTTGTGTGCATAGCCTATATTCTGTGGCCTTGGTGTATTTTGCACCTTGCTTTATGGTAGTAAGTTGTTGGGTGGAATATGGTTAGCGGTTGCACCATAGTGGCATAGTATAAAATTGTTTTAAAAAATAAGAAGACAACATTATTAAATAAAATTTTAGCAGAAATATATCGAGGTTTTGAAGAAAACTATATGACTTAGATTTTCTTTTAAGACCCAAAGATGCCTACAAGAAGCTCCGATGCTTCATTAGCCAGATTATGTTGGTACCTTCCTACCTGATGACATCGATTAATCAGTATTTTGGCTATGGCGTTATTCATAGTAGCTAGATCATTTTAAATTCCAATTTATTATGTCTACAGTTTCTTTTAATCTTTCCACAGCCAAGCGACAGCCGGTTTTCGCGCTGCAATTGTCTTTATATTGTGTCTCGAATCACGTGTGTTTGATGGTTTAATAAAAACCTAGAAAAAAACAGATGCCAGCACAAAAATCAACAACAATAACTATCACTACCATTCTTTAATCACACAAATCTAAAAACTGAAGTCGAAAATCCGAAAGCCGCACGATTCGGAGTTCGTTTGGTGAATCGTTTGATAGGCTCCACTACGCGGCGCGCACGGACCAACAATTAAGAAGTCGATAGGGTAAGGCCACACCAGCCAGCGAGTTTGAAAATTTTATTTATTGTATGTAGCAGTGTAATCCTCTAAAATTAAAAAATACTTAGCAAAAGTTTGGATATAACGATCATATTTCTCGCTGCACTTAAAAAATTAAAATTAAAACAAACATACTTACAAAAAAAATTGTTTTACAGAAAACCTTATTTGCAGCAGTAGAATTTTTGTTTTTATTTTTATGTCCAATAAAAGTATGCACGTTATATCCAAATTTTTGCTAAATATTTTATATTATAGGGATTATACAGTACAAGTGTGTGCGTAAATATAAACTGAGATGAGATATTCCTATATAGCTAACTATCTCTGACTCGAAATTGCAAGCGAACAACGAAAACAATTGATTTAAAATAATCACATAATTTTAATAAACTCGCTTCAATTTCAGCTGATTCTTTGCTGTTCCAAAAACATATAAAATAAATTGAATGCAATTTTCAGCTTCATTCGACTTTTCATATAGGTGCTTAACGTAAAAAAATAATAAATTTCTGTTTTAATTACTTATTTCTCACGGGTATCGTATTAAGTTCAATTTGGCTTGAAAACGAACATTTTAAAGGCATAATTAAAATCAAATTATTTGTTTTCATTATACCATCGAAAAAGCCTTTTGAGACGACATGTACCTACATGTAATTATTACACCTCTCTTTTTGCATCGAATGATAAAAAAATTAATTTATTTCTAGCAGGCCATTTGAAAAGGTTGTCTCGATTGGTCAAAAAACTATACGACCTGCCTCTTTTATTTTGACACTTGATAATAAAAGATACATTTTTTTTTATTGTTATCATACAATTGTTCTACAGCACAAAATGGAGGCAACTGCTGTATTGAAGTAAGGAACTTTTATTAAACAAATTCTCAATTCGTTTGTTTTTTTTTTTACGTATGTACACCGATTTTTTTTTTTTTTTTTTTTTTTGGTGAGTGGGAAATCATCCAATGACTGCTCCCGTCCTGGGTGCGACGGGAGGGCGTGTCAGACTCTTACTGACTAAAACCCACTCATGTTCCTTCGATTGCCCTTTATGTTCCAGGGTCACGGTAACCACTATAAACATTCCGCAACCCCGGCGTATGTACACCGATTACGCTGAGATTTATGATCCGATTTAAGTGATCCTTATTAAGTTTGATGCAGAATAGTTTCCATGTGGTTCAATAATTTTTAATGTTTATCTATTTTTGTTTAAAATATGTTCTGTTTGCTATAAAGTTTAGCTTAACCTCTACCCGTAACTGGACTAGGTTTGCACTACGTAATCAGACAATAGAATTCCACACAAAAAAAAAACTTTTATTACTTAAAATTCTAACACAGTTGGAATATTTCGCAGTGTGGCCTCAGCTTTAGTCCAGCAGTGAGCTTTGGCAGTGGGCGTTGCGTCAATCAACGGTTTTTGTGAAGCGCTTTTGTTTCAATAACTATTGATTTCTTTTGTTTCGATACAAAAACTTGTAGCATTGTTAGAGGGATTGTGAAGTGGTGATGTGGGCTTTTACATTTTATCTTCGGACAATGGTAAATGTAATTAATTGCATAGAAACTAAGCGGTTTGTCTACAAGACAAATTGTACGGCGTTAATCATGGAAAAGTTATAAAAATTGTATATACAAGGTGTATTTTTGGTCTTGCTCAACCTGCTAGGAGATGAATCTACCCATGAAAACAAACAACTTTTACTATGGAACCAACTCTGAAATCGCGAAAAAAATATCAGCTATTTCTATGAAAAGTTCATTGCCCTCCCGACCATAATGTATGAAACAGCTGATATTTTTTTCGCGATTTCCGAGTTGGTTCCATAATAAAAGTTGTTTGTTTTTATGAGTAGAATCATCTCCTAGCTGGTTGAGCAAGACCAAAAATACACCTTGTATTTCCATGTTAGTTACTGTAAATGTATATCTCTTATATATCTTTTTTATGTGAATCTTACAGCTTCTAATTTTATAAATGCAGAAGTAAATTTCGATTCACACACGGCAAGGGGCAGTTGGCAAAACTGTATCCATTATTTTCCCACTAATCAAATTGTTTCCCTATAATCCCCACTAGCATCAATAAGACCAACCAATCAATTGCTTCTTGATCCAATAAACCAATTTAGCAAGTTATTCAATTAATAGATTGATATCATAGCCCACATCAATCTAGACCGGGCAATAAACTATATCAATTGGCTGTCTGTCTGTCAACAAGCAAACAGTATAATATCAACATCCTGTATCAAGTCAAGAGGAACATCCTGTATAGTGTGAGAGATTTGAAGTTGATCCACTTTTTAGTTAAGGGGTGATAAATTGACGTGGATAGGTCAGTACCAGGATGTGTCTATTGAGCAATTCTTAATAGGTAGTTTTTTCACACATGCATTGTTGTACAATAACTTCATATTGTGATCATGTATGACAAAATATAAGTTGATAAGCACTGAACTGGATAAAGCCCCGTATTCACTGTAAACATTTGTTTAGCAACTGTTGATCAACTGATGTTGTCGCTCGCCGGGCGTCAACTCTGCAGTACGGCGTGATCAACACTGCAACACAAGTGTTGCCCGTAATATGATGACAGCAACTCGTCAACTTGTTAATGCGACCATGTTGCTAAACAAAATGTTTACCATGAATACTGGGCTTAAGGAAACGTGATTGTAACAAACATTTGAAATAATAATTATGTAAAGCATTCGCCACACGTTACTATAAAATTTCTTTAATTTTATTTTTGTGTTAAATGCACAGCCACAGTTGTCAGAGTTTTTAAAAACCTTTACAATAAACTTAAAAAAAAAAACCCTTTGGACAGCTACCCTAAATCTTTCCTATTTTGAAACCTTTATTACCTAAAAAGATAAAATCTCTAGTCGCCTACTAAATAGTCTCGTCTGCTTCCGTTTCATCAGCACTTCGCAGAATTGTAAATACAGATCTACTCTAAAAGGCTTAAAAAAGAAATAAATATTTCATATTTTGCCAATACGAATATCAAGCAAGACACATCGAAAAATATTTTGAATAGACCAGTCGGTACAAAATTCTGATTCCCTCAATGAAAGCCGGGCTTCAAAAGTTCAAAGGTTCAATACAAGGCAAAAACAAATGACCATGTGCGTCCATCTCCGAAACAACATTTTAAAAACATTTAAAAATTAAAAATCACCTTGTTATACACCTTATGACTCAAGGAATAAGAATCAATAAATAATAAAGAAAAATGCAACGTTCCCAAATGCCTTTGACAGCTACTGTTTGATATTAAACATTCGATTTACACGCCAAAATGAACTCTACACTCAAAAGAAAGAGAAGAAAATTGCTTGTCAATGCCCTCGGGACTGCGTTATTCAAAACGTTGCTAGTCCTGTGCAAATAAGATAATAGAATTTTGAAAATTTATTACTGAATGAATTTAGATTCTATGTAACTGAAAATAGGGTTAAATTCAATTTGCCTCGCAGTTAGATTGGTTCTCCGTAACAGACAGAATTTATTATATTTTTGTGCAATTAAATGAAAATGGTTTATTAATTTATTTTAGTGAGATGTGGTTACAATAGCTGGCTGAGATAATTAATTAATTTTATGAGTGTGATAAAGACGATATTTCTCATTGTTTTAATATAAAATTGTATAAATTAACATTAATTTTAAACATGCATAAGTTAGAGAGCTTTTAGTTGTAGGTTATTTTATAATGGCCGTTTTTGTAAACAAGAAAAATAGTTGTAAAAAGTATATCCGTACTAATATTATAAATGCGAAAGTAACTCTGTCTGCAGGTCTTTCTGTCTGTCTGTCTGTCTCTTCTTCACGCCTAAACCACTGAACCGATTTGAATGAAATTTGGTACAGGCATAGTCTGGGACCCGAGAAAGGACATAATATAGTTTTCATCCCGGAAATCCCCCGGGAACAGGAACTCCATGCGAACGAAGTCGCGGGCAAAAGCTAGTTATTCATAAAAGAACTAGCTTTCGCCCGCGGCTTCGCTCGCGTTAGAAAGAGACAAAAAGTAGCTTATGTTACTCTCCATCCCTTCAACTATCTCCATCACGTCAATTCGTTGCTCCGTTTTGCCGTGAAAGAAAGACAAACATACAGACAGACAGACACACTTTCCCATTTATAATATTAGTATGGATTACCCATTCCTTTTATTTATTTGGATATGTTCTTTGTGAAGAGTAAAGATCCACTGAGTAAGGATTTATGATAATTTCTACCCAAAAGGGGTGAAAGGTATGTAAAAGCTCGTTTAAACGCCAGTTTTATATTTTATTATATCGACACAGTATCATAACCCAAAAATATCCTACCAAATAATATTACTGCAACACTTCTAAATAACCCAACTCAATAAATAATGAACCACATCGAAACACGATCGAACATATCCCACTCTATCCATATAAGCCAATGGTTTTAATCTCATAATTCTTAACCGCCCGAGCGTACCTACCGGCGTATCGATACGCCGGTAGGTACGCCGATACGCCACGATACACGTTGCACGTTGCATATTTGATTACGTCGTTACGCGATCGAGTTAGGCACTGCCGCTGATCCGATAAAGCGCTAACCCTATTTATTTCTATTAGGCTAATTGCGTACTCTTTTAATTTGTTAATAGGGAAAGGATTAAGTGGTAAACAATTAGGGTTGATTTGTCGGGTTAAGCTTTGGTTGATGTGGTCAGTTAATTAAGGTAGTCAATAGGGATGTTGACTACATCAAAAGAATGACATTCTATTTAGTTCGTCTGTTAGACAGTCCAAAAATACTGGCTGGACACATATTTTTTGCTTGATCAAATTAATAACAAAATACAAAGATAAAGAGCATCAAAGTTCCGGAGAGGGGGCTTGTGACGTCACTCCTCAGTAAAAATTATACAAAGGTGTGACGTTTCACGAAACTTCAACGCACTGTATTGTCGTCATTTACTGTTTAATAAAAAACCGGCCAAGAGCGTGTCGGGCCACGCTCAATGTAGGGTTCCGTAGTTTCCCGTCCGTCACAACAAGTGTACCTACTTATAAGTTTAAAAAAAGGCTATTTGTAACGTTGACATACACTAAGTACGCAAAAATTATTTTGTACAACCTTTTTCTCTTTTTTTGTACAAAAACTGTTCTTTCTATCAAGTTCAAAATAATTTTCCTAGAAAGTCCTTATAAAGTTCAACTTTCCAGATTTTTTTCATATTTTTTAGACCTACGGGTCAAAAGTTAGAGGGGAGGGGACGCTTTGATTTTTCCTTTTGGAGCGATTATTTCCGAAATTCTTGACATTATCAAAAAATGATCTTAGTAAACCCCTATTCATTTTTAAATACCTATCCAACAATATATCACACGACAGGGTTGTAATTAAAAAAAAAACACTTCCCTATTTACATATAGGGGGGCTACCCTAATAAAACATTTTTTTCCAATTTTTATTTTTGCACTTTGTCGGCGTGATTGATATACATATTGGTACCAAATTTCAGCTTTCTAGTGCTAACGGTTACTGAGATTAAGCGAGGACGGACGGACAGACATGGCGAAACTATAAGGGTTCCTAGTTGACTACGGAACCCTAAAAAAGAAAGAAAAAATACGTGTCCCAAATTTTTTGATTACCTATCTAACTGATGGACTAATTACTTTTTTTTGTCATCTCGCCTATTCTGGTATTTGTTATTAGATTTTAGTGGTTAGATTTTTCATAGTTTTTGACTAACTTTGTTTATGTAAAAAATGATGACGAAAATTGGACGATGACAGTAAATAGCTATAAAAGTAACTACCAGTAGAGTGTTAGTATGTATATTGGTTTTACATTAAATATTGACACAGTTGTATGAAAGTTGCGCGGTAATATGAGAACATTCCTACTAATGCAATGTAGGTCACTGTCTTCAGTTGATTGAAAACAAACACTAAAAGAAAAGGCAGATAGTTTATTTTATTAACAAAGTTTCAAAACAGCCACAACGAGCCATCTCAATATTTCTCAATAACTTAATAGGTATGATATAGAAAACTAAATCGACTTTATTCTAAAGAGGTTTCAGCGTTAAAAAATAATATAGCTTTCAATAAGTGAGTACTTTATTTAATTTTAAGATCGAATTATTCGTTACAGAAATAATTTACAAAGCAAAACAACGGAAAAATAAACCTTACTTTTTTATCATATTATCTACACTAATATTATAAAGAGGAAAACTTTGTATGTTTGTTTGTTTGATTGTAATGAATAGGCTCAAAAACTACTGGACCTATTTTAAAAATTCTTTCACTATTCGAAAGCTACATTGTCAACGAGTAACATAGGCTATATAATATCACGCTATGTCCCATGGGAGCGAAGCAGTAACCAAAAACCTAACGTAATTCGGGTGAAACCGCGAGGAACAGCTAGTTATTAATACAGTAAATAATGGTTGCATTTCATTCTTACCATAAACATTAAACTTATTCAAACTTATATATAAAAAAAAATATTAAAAATTTACAGCAACTGGTTCATCTTAGCAAAACTACATTCAATAGGCGTGTAATCTTTAATTAAATTATTACACAACTCATTACTCTAAACTTAACTTTAGTCAACGTAGTAATTATCTATGGCAGCATAATTATACCCTCACGACAATTGAATAGACACTGGGGTCGTTTCCCTATAAAAACAAATGCATGATACCCGAGCAATATTCATAAGAGAAACTTCACTTGCATGCAAGCTACAACTATCTACTATGGGTTAATTTCGAGCAATTAATAGCTTGGTGCGTGCGTGCATAATTACATAATTGGTTCCCTTGCGGTTCATAATATTGTGCCTGATTTCGCCGGCAGTAGGCATGCTCGACAAGGAGCGCCAAGCATCCGGATTTGTAGGGATCTGTCCTAATTTCGGACGTGCTTCGGATGGGACATTCGTTTTCGGATGTGGTAGGATTTATTTGGAAGTAGGTGTAATACGTGCATTTAAAGAAGTGGTGATAAATTAAGTACCTAGTCTCCGTTGGAAACTGTATGGACTTCTTTTTCTTAGTGTTTACTTTAGACTTTTAATAACCCAGTTGTTTTGTTAAATAGATCGTAAATTTGGGTCCTACAGGTATTCGTTCCAAGTCTATCTGAGCTTATTATAATAATTATAAATGCACCTAGGTATAAGTCAGAAAAATAGTGTGGGCCAACGTTTAAAAAATCATTTTTGTTCCTATACGAGTTTGTACACAGTACTGTCAAGGATTTAAATCAATAATCTTCTTTTCGTCCTTAATTTCGTCCACACTAAACAACATTGATGGTAATCCGAAAATTAGCATAATTAATTAACAATAATAGGGTGTAAGTGGATGTATCCATGGCGCTCGGCGGAAGCTGACGATCGATGCGCGATGAACGCCTATCGATGCCCATTGATGTACGTCGATGTACACTGAGCAAAATATAAAGGTATCCAAGGCAATACATAATTAATGTATTCTCAAAAACCAATCTATGGTCATCAATTTTTTTTGCAAAGAAGATATTAACTAGCCCTTTAAGCATAATGGTAAACTGACTGTTGATATATCAACGCTCAGCCCAAACCGCTGGCCCTAGAGACATGAATCTTGAAGGTTGTGTTTTTTCTGAAAAACTAGAATAGCCACTAAGACAGGACTGTTTGAAAATTCGGTAAAATTTTCCTTAACGGGGAAAAATAATGGATAGAAAGCTAGTTAATTTTAATTTTGTTTGAACACATCCATCGGTGTTAAAGAAAACTTAAGTTGTATACCTTTATACTTTGCTGACTGTACATCGATTTCCATCTATGTATATCGATACGAGTTGAAGACCACGCGGTTATCGATCGCTTATTAATCGTAATACGGTTATTTACTTGATTGGAGCGTGAGATTGAATCGGAGTGTTTTTTGTTTTACAAACTGGTCTGTTTTTTTTGTATTGCATTTTAAGTTTAGTATCTTTGTTCAAAAGTGTCTTGGAATTTGCCTCCGAAGAAAAAAATTGTTTTCTCTACTAAAAGGATAATGCGTCATCTAGAAACGTTGTATAGTTGGCAGACATTTATATATTGTGTATTTAGTTCACAAATTGATCAAAGGAGTAACAGTCGTAATGTGACTTTTTGATATTATCTGGACATGACTTTTAAATATGTAATGAGTGTAGTCGATACTTTAATAAAAAAAATTTGTTCACATTGTCAAACTTGTTAGTTAATATTACTAAAATAGTGTTTTAGCCGCTAGTTCAATAATAAAATAACTTTTTTATAGTCAAGATATGGCAAGGCAGGTGAGTGTGCTCATGAGCTACACGAGCTCATTCCCCCGTCTCCGTTTTACCACCGGACATCCAGACGTACTGCAGGATACCACCCTTTCATGGTCGATATTCTTCGAATCCGCACGCAGCGTTTTTCGAAATCCTTTATTAAGCGCACCGCAAAGGAATGGAATTCTCTGCCGGCGTCTGTGTTTCCAAAAGCATATAACCCGGATGTAATTAAGAGAAGAGTGCATAGGCATCTACTGGGTAAGCTCGCTCCATCGTAGGCCCCGTCTATGCCCTCGGACTAGTCTGGGACCAAGAGCAAGCCCATAAGTTATAAAAAAAAGGCAAGGAAAAAGTTTTTCTAGAGCGCTTCTTGAAAACACAAGTATCTAAATAATTAGCAAAAACAGTAAGATCTTTATACCAGTCTTGTTTTATCTTTACTATCACAAAACTAAACGCGAAAGTACAAACGTTAATGTTTTACTGTACATTAAAACATCAAAGAGGACCATTAAATGTGCTGAGCTAAACGGTTTCCCAGTAATATAGACAGTGGGTTCGGTTCTCGACTCGTCATTCTGATAAATGAAATTCTAGAGCAAGTTAATGGAAATAGATGTGAGTTTTGTTTCGGTTTTATTTAGATTCAGACTCATTTATTCCACATAAAATAGAGTACATCAAATGGTCTTAATTTAGGTTAGTCTCATCCATTTTGCTGGAGATCAGCATGTGATAAGTCTAAAATAATTTTGAATTTACATTATAATACAATAAGTCAATAAAAGTCAGATAATAGCAATTACTCTTATACAACACTCAGTGAATAATCTAAATCCTTACTTTTCCTTACTAATATTATAAATGCGAAAGTAACTCTGTCTGTCTGTCTGTCTGTCTTTCTGTCTGTCTGTCTCTTCTTCACGCCTAAACCACTGAACCGATTTAAATGAAATTTGGTACAGATATAGTCTGGGACCCGAGAAAGGACATAGGATAGTTTTCATCCCGGAAATCCCCCGGAAACGGGAACAAATTATTCCAAAGCTAGTATTTCAATAAATGTCAGAATACAAAATATTCTCATAAATTGCTATACTTAGTGTGTTGAAGTACGCAATCGTTAAAGTATAAGCTGTTGCAATTAATAAAATCTATTGTACTGTTGTATTTAATATAATTAAGGATTGGCATTTTAATAGTCATCGTCCGGAATGTACTGCCTGCTTGTTGGTGTTATTACAGGAACATGCGTTAATAAACATAAATATAAAAAAAAATAACAATGAGAACAACTAATTCAATTTTCATATACACAATATTAACAAACTAAAACTAAATTAAAAACCCTAGAATTAAAATAAAATGGCATCAAAAACTCCTCCACATCGCTGTCAACCGGTAAAGTGCCCAAGAGGCTGGCAGCATTGCCACGTTGGATGGCAATGCTAAGCCTCTGGCCAAGATAAAAGCCAGAGTAGTTGAGTAGTTTTTTTTTTGCTTATTACTATAACTATATTAATACGCTTTTGTTTTGATAAAATAGACCACTAAATATCTACCATAACAGGTATTATTTGCCTACCAACGAAGTACAAGATTAAAATAAACTCGTATTTACATTATAAATAAATAAATATAATTATCTTGGGACAAGTCACACACGGTCATCCCAAGCTAAGCAGAGCTTGTGTTGTGGTCACCAGAGAACTGATATTCGTAAATAACACCCAGACACAGAACAAACAATCATGCTCATCACACAAAGTTTGCCCTGGGTGGGAATCGAACCCACGACCTCCGGCTTAACAGGCAGGTTCACTGACCATTAGACCAACAGGCCCGTCATATTATTATTGACAAGCTCATCAAAATGCAAAACCAGAAAAAACTACACAAACAAACTGACTAGCAGTGTGATTTTTATTCCCTCAACTAAACTTCAATTTATCACATACCAAAATATTTTTATCATTCCTACTATTTTTCAAAAATGCAATGATTGTGCACTAAATAAAACTTCGTACAGTACAATCATGTTTTGGTTTGTGCAAGTTTTTCAGCGGACAATTTATCTGAATTAACAAACAGTTGAAATTTTTGCGCGTCTGCGCGGTGCAACGACCTTTGTGTGCTGTTTTTGCGCGGGATGGTGCTGGTAGGGTTGGCAGTGGGCAGTATTTGTTTATTTTATTTTTTCAATAATGAATTATAAGACAATATTTTTTTAGTCGTTTAATTTTAAGTGATAATTGGAATGTTTTTATTAATAAGATTTTTTTAAAGTCTTTAAATTTACTTAAAGGATCTTCATTTGAGTCTGGGCTAATTACTATGGTTAGAATTAAAACTGATACGTTAGCAATATATGAGTTTCCTTTAGGCTCCTTTAAAAAACGTTTATACTTATTTATATAAATTAAAACATCAAGAATTTAAGTCTAAACAGTCTAGATTATACATTAAAATTTATAATAAAAAGGTTCTGTTAAAATTTATAATAAAAATACCAAGCTAAAAGAACCTTGGTGTACTTACAAATCAAACTCCATCTACTAACAAATCACACACAATGAATCTGTATGTTTTTCTATTAACTAAAAGACCTATCGAGCGTGATATTGACTATGTACTCACGTATTAAGTACAAACACCTTATGTACTCAGTCTATATCAAATATGAACAGGCGAATTCTTTCTTAGAGAAGTGTTTGACCAACCCATTGTTGTTTTGATTGAGGCATAGTTAGATAAAAATGGAGGTTTTGTGTGTGTGAATTTATACGTATACATATATCTAAAATTCTAGAAAAATGAAGTTTTTGGGAACCTTAATATGTTGAAATATGATGGCTTACTAGTACTCACAATACCTATATATTTTTTATCTATTCCTATAATACAAAGCTGAGATTGTTTAATTGTTTGTTTAGTACTGACGGACCTGTTGGTCTAGTGGTTAGTAGCCCTGACTGCTAAGCCGGAGGTCGTGGGTTCGATTCCCACCCAGGACAGAATTTGTGTGATGAGCATGAATGTTTGTTCTGTGTCTGGGTGTGATTTATCTATAATGTGTATGTATTAAAAATATATAAGTATGTCTATCAGTTGTCTGGTTACCATAACACAAGCTCTGCTTAGCTTGGGATCAGATAGCCGTGTGTGAGTTGTCCCAAGATATTTATTATTATTATAATTTAGTTGAACGCTCTAATCTCAGGAAATGCTGGTTCGAATTGGAAAAATAGAAATATCTTCTTGTGTTATGCTCATCAATCGTGAAAGGCTACAAGCTATAAAACATAACGCCATGTGCTACGGTAGTAACCAGAGATTCAGGTGAAACCTTTTAAAAGTTTTCTCATTCATAATTATTTCCGTAGATAACCACAAGATATTCTCAAGTTTAAATTACATTAGAAATTAACCTTATCTATGTTGAGACCCTTAACCTTTGAGGTCAAAACGCGTTATAAATTATATTGTATGTGGGTATAGTAAGATATTGTCCGAGATAGAGCACGAAGCATGTTTATAGCATATAGAATTAACACATACATATTAATGTGTAAAATAATACGTGGCTGTAAAGTTTCTAATGGGTACAAGGCTTTAATTGTTAACATTAGATAGGATTAACTGTTTGATAAAAATAATGAAAATAATATTAATAAATATCCTGGGACAACTCACACATAGTCATCTGAGGGCAGAGAATATAGCAACCTGACAACTGAAACATCCATACTAATATTATAAATGGGAAAGTGTATCTGTCTGTCTGTCTGTCTGTATGTTTGTCTTTCTTTCACGGCAAAACGGAGCGACGAATTGACGTGATTTTTTAAGTGGAGATAGTTGAAGGGATGGAGAGTAACATAGGCTACTTTTTGCCTCTTTTTAACGCGAGCGAAGCCGCGGGCAAAAGCTAGTAAACTATAAATACATTCATATTATTGATAAATTACACCCCGACACAGAACAAACAATCACATGTCTGTCCTGGATAGAATCAAACGTGCGGCCTCCGGCTTAGCAGTCAGGATTAGTGATCACTAGACCAAAAGACCTGTTAAACTTTTATTTTGCTCAAGAAATGCAACCGAAGAATATAAAAAAAATCACAGTTATTTTTAAAAATATCAAGGTTAAAAGCCTTCTCTTAACCTTTCAACGACCAACCGACAGCCGGCTGTCGCGCTGCTATTGTCTTTCTATTGTGTCTCAAATCACGTGTGTTCTAGGGTTTAAAAAAAGGACACCATAATCTATTATGTAAGTAAATAAGGTTAAATGACACGGAAAACATGCGAACATCGCAATACAAATAAAAGAAACGTGCCTACATATTGTACTCGTATTCAGTACATAACATTTTCACATTTCCACGTACTATAAATAAAACAAATATTTTAAACGCTCCACTTTTCTATGTCGTTTAGCAATTTTTCTATTACAAAATAAAACAAAAGGAATTTAATTTATACACCAAGCGTTTTAAAAACTAATAAAAAAAATGTTTTTTGAATAGACTTTGTCAACAGGTTTAAAAAACGTTTTACTGTGAACACCTCCTCGATTTATTGACAACAAAAAACTATAAAAGGTTACTCTTAACTCGACCTAACAAAAACTATCGATGGTCGGTTTTTTCTAGATTTAGGGTTCCATAGTTTAAACGAAAAATGGAACCGTTATCATCACTTTGTTTTCCGTTTGTCCATTTTACAAAACCATCATTGAAAAAATCATACTCAAGTTAATGCAATCAAAAGAAACTACAGTTTATGCCGCCGAAAGGGAATAAAAACCTACATCTAGTTCACGTAGAATAATCCGCAATAAAAAAAAATTTTTTTCGACATGACATTGTCAAATATGTCAAAATTCACCAATCATGCTGCAGTTGATGTCAAAATTCACCAAATATGCTGCAGTTGGACCTCATGCCTGCGTATTGCCATCTAGCGGATTTTTTGTAAGGGAAAGCCCTCATTGGACAAGAATCAAAGTAATACAGTACAAGTACTGAACATTTTCCTCTTTCCAGATTTCAGGGTGCATTTTGGGAATACGCCGAATAAATGCGTAAACGAAAAATACTGTGACAAGACTTTGTACAGAACCCGCTGCAAGAGTTCGATTCGGTCCGTATTTTTGGAAGTTTTTTCTATTGTGATTTACCAGTGGCGGGTTTAACAGATTATGTTTTCGTCTCCAGTCGTGTTTAGTCGTAAATTTTAGTTACTGACATAATGATGTTGTATTTCCTTCATAAAAACCTTGTTTTACGTGTCAAAAAGTCCATCAATCAATATTTAATGTAATCAAAATATTTTTTGCGTGTGTAACCTTTGCCTAAAGACCATTTAAATAATGCAAATTGCTTTTTTGTTGTATGTACTAGTAGGTAATTTTTATCACATTTTGATGAGACTGTTTTGCATGTTTTTGTAATAGTAAAACAGGGTCATTTGTCAGCCAATAGATTTGTTTTTAAATTAATACCTATTTAAAAGTTGTGACTAGTTTTTAAATTATTCATATTAATCTAATTTGTTTCTCTATCTAGTGATAGCGACAGTTTAATAATTCCAAAAAAAAAACAAAAATCATTTTTAGATTAATATTGTAAACTGGAATTAAAACTAAAAGATTTTTAATTTGGCAATAAAATTGAGGTCAAATGATAAGCATTATATTTTTTTTGTGTTTATGTATTTATAAATAATATTTATTTTTATATCAGTTATCTGGTTACCATAGCACAGACTGCCTAGTACGACATCAGAAAGTCATGTGTCGCTCCCAACATATTTATTTATTCAATTAAATAATAAAAAAAATCTAAGAGCCAGCCCTAGCTACAAAGATGTTGTAATGCCCCGCACCTACATGCAACGTCCTACCGTCCCGTTGTGCGCGGGTCGTTTTAATCACCTTGGTCTTGTGTGGTGATGAACTGGATCCAAGAACCACTTTTTATGGTGGTCACACGAGGAGAAAATATGGGTGGTACTGGTGTTTATGTGGACACGGTAATAATTAAATTAAATAACAATGATTATATAAATGAATAATAATTATTGTTATTTCGGGGTTAAAAAGGAAAAAAGTACTGCCGTGATTTTATGTTAGTCAAAATCAATGTCAAAATTAAAAAAGTAAAAAAATATAAACAAATGAATTAATTGATTTATTATAAGATAATTAAATCCGAAGCCGGTGGGCTACTACTAATTATATATTTATAAAAAAATATTTATATGAAAATGTAAGTAACTTTTACGTGGTGTTAAATGAATAAAGGTTATAACTATAACTTACCTTATTTAAAAATGCCCATGTTCCTTAACCTTAAAATGTTTAGTACAACAGTTCAGTCTGTCACAGTGAGCAGCAGAAAGCTGCTTACTATTCCATTTTAGCTAATACTTCTAAATGTTGGTGGTCTTCTATAAAATGATCTCGGGATTTATCACAGCGTACAAAACCCAGCACAGTCTTATCGCCTCACGTGTAAAGCCGCTACGCTTGTATGAGGGATGTTATGAGCTTCGTATCCGCAATCGAAACCTTCGGATATCCGAATAATATCCGCAACCGTAACCGAATCCGATATAAATGAATCGGATAATTTTGAATATCCGAAATTATTTATCCCTAACAATGTTATGGTAATTTAAGTTTATGTTGTTACGCGCGTTCAATACATTGTTTACTATTTATTATCGGGTAGTCATTACCATCATCATCTTCCTAGCGTTTTTTCCAATTATATTGGGATTGACTTCCAGACTAACCGAATTCAGCTGGATACCAGAGTGCCTAGTGCGAGTTTGTTTTACGTTAACGCGATCGACACGTTTATGACGTTCGGCGCTCCGATTGGCCCGCTTCAAGCTCTTAACCAATCACAGAGCTAAACTCAGTAAACGTTTCGATCGCGTTAACGTAAAACAAACTCGCACTAGGCACTCAGTTCTGCTTAGTCAATACCAATGACACTTTTAAAATCCTAACAATCGTAACCGAAACTACCCCGATCTACATAATCCGAAATTATTTCCGGACCCTATTCTATTACTTCTATATCCGTTATCCGAATCCAGATCCGATTTTTCACATCCACATCCCTAGCCTGTATCACATCTCGGTGCAACCCGTGCGGGCTCTAATCGCAATATCGATCGCGTTGGAATATGTTAAACAGCTTGTCAATTGCTTGCCAATTAGTATAACACCGTTTTCAAGGATACTGATCCTTTGAGCTTGGTACTAGGAGACTAGGAGGTTTTAAGAGATACGCTGTTATAGTTTGTGGTGCTAGTCTGAAGATTTTAAGGGATTTGTGAGGTAGATAAAGGAGGTAGTTTGTCATAAAGCAAAAGTTTTAACAGGTTCATCAAAAATCTTGAATTCATAATAGAAAATAAATGGCAGAAAAATGTGTTGCTAAGCGAAATACTCAAGAAGAATGGATCAGTAAGGGAAAAACTTCGAAAAGTTGACCGGACTATTATCAAATTCGGGAAAATCTGGTCGTCATTACGAGATCTCTATGTGAAATCACGATCGTATTCATTTGGTAAAATAAGGTTTATCGGTTTAGACAGAGTCAAACAACTATTTTGAAATAAATTGTCGTATCGCTTTAAAACTTTACATAATGTGAAACACTGAAGACAACACAATGATATTGCACCACCTAACTGATTTGGCAGACCCTGGAAGGTTTATTATATTTGAATACCCCTCATAAAACAACGTATCCTAATCATGTATTTTATACAGCCAGTATTTGCCCGTGACTTCCCTCGCGTTAGAAAAAAACAATAAGTGGTCACTCTCCGTCCCATCAACTATCTCCACTTAAAAAATGCCGTCAATTCGTCGCTCCGTTTTGCAGAAAAAGTGGACAAACAAACACATACATTTTCCCATTTATAATTTTATTAAGATTAGCATGTAAACGTACCCTAACAACGTACTTATCAGGTGGTCCAGGCTTATCACTCCTCGTCTAACCAGCAAGTTAATTCTCCTATCTCTTATCAGACGCTGTGGTACCTGCAAGTCAGAGGTCGCTGATAATATCTCAGGGTGCAACTGACGGCCGGCGGAACCCGAAGTTCCGACTTTCATTTTAGGTGAAAAATTGTCGGGAATTTCGTGAATTTATGTCCGGTGAGCGAAATGTTTGAATGTTAAAGCAACGAATTTAATATGGCGAAGGAAAACTGTGTCTTTTAGTTAAAATGACGGTCTTTCTTGTTGTGTTATCTTTATTTGTAAAGAGACAGGAATTTTTGGTTATAATTAACGCAGAACCGAAATTACAGAAGGTTGAGACATAGAATTCGTATAGTAACTTCTTTTTATAAATTTCCGTTACTAAAAAAAACAGAGGATAAAAGTACAATATATACCTATGAGGCCGCAGAAAGTTTGCACTAGTCCATCACAAATAGCAAAAATTACCTACATGAAAAATATAAAAAATACATTTTTGCGCCGAAAAAAAAAGGTAAATAATTGTCGAACTTTGTTATTATCGAAGAGAAATGCATATCACAATAAAATAACTATATGTAAATATTTTCTAAAAGAAATAGAGAACTAAAATTAAACTAATATAGAGCTGAAACATTTCGCAGAAAACTAAAACGTTTGATGTAGCTTTTAGCTCGCGGGGTTTCAAATTGTTCGCAGGAATTCTTATAACTATGAATGTAGACTCTCTTGGAGAATTTTATCAAACATTTTATATTTTTTTAATAATTTTCTATTGATATAAGTGTTACGGCCAAGTATGTATAATTTTGGAGATTAGTGGCATACCACTACCACCACAATAATAACTTCAAAATCAAATTATGTATTAATTATAACCCCACCGCACTGAAAGCAAGCGTAAAATGGTGCTTGATACTAATTCATTCATTTTATTGATGGTAGGATTAAGGCTTAATTGAAAACAGACGTCAAAGCAGCAATGCTTTAGGATCAGCTCATACAAGTTGAATTCTTTATTTGTTGAATTTTGTGTGGTTGTAATCGAAACAGAGTTGGGACGTGTCTCAGTATAAACCAACCTTTATCTACGAAATGCGGACATTCAGACAATAACTGTATCTTATTTGCAATCTCAAAATCACCTCAAATACATACAACATCTATTTCCTACCTCTTTGAATTCTAAAATCAATAACAATAATATTGGTTGCAGCCATAACGGTGTATAAATTGTAATAGTGTCAATTTGTTAGGCGATAAGAAACATAATAGTCAACACCGTTTAGCTTGTTAACGGGTTATAAACTTGAGATAAATTTTATTCTATCGTTACTAGGAATACACTGTAACTGCAATCTGTCGCCGTGATCAGTATCTTTGGATAAATTATACAAGTATAAATATGTATAACTAGGTATCCCCGGCGGTTTTACTCGCTAGTTCCTGTTCCCGTAGGATTTTTGAGAGGTAAACTATACTTTGTCCTTTTTCAGGCTGAGGACTATCTCTATACCAAATAGCATTTGAATCGGAGAAGAAGTTTTGGAATAGACTCTTGAAAGTACACATGAATTCAAAAAGTTATATTGGTACGTATCCAGAATCGAACCCATAACCTCTTGCACGAGAGGCGCCTTAGCCAATGAACCGCCACGACCAATCAAAATCCTAATCCTTTAGTACCATTAGTGGTACTATTTGATGGTACCACGGTAAACAAACCCTAAGCTTCTAAAATTACCTAAGGCGACCAATTGACCTTATCCATTTCCAACCCATTTATAAGTAAAATGTATGACTTCAATAACGTATTACAAGAAAAAAAGCTCCACAAAAGGTAAATTCATGTCACAATTACCTACAGTTTAATTCAAAAGCAAGAAACGATGTATCTTTATATAAGTAATTCTTTTGTTTCGAATCCTTTTTAAAAAGCCGACGTGGGAAAGATGGGCACAACCATTATACCTTGAAACTTGAGGGTGGCGCTAGTCGTTAAGACAAGTTGAATTAACGTACATTTGGAGATTAGTTCCTAATTTCGCCGTAGGTCAGGTTAAAGTGGTTGATTTGAATTGTTACATTTAGTACAGTTATGACATAATTCGGGTCACGATTTGGTAATGTAGTGAAAATAGCTTTTGGTGTGTAAGTAATGGTATTGGTTTGATGACTGTGTTTCTATTTAAACAAATTGAGGAATTCACAGGAAATCCTTTTGATATGATGCATTTTGCAGGACCACCCAGGAGACGAATTGTCACAGAAGGATTCGTCACAAATTAAAATCTAAAGTAATAAATCAATAACAATTTGAATTGTGCTCATATTGATGTTTGTTTGTAAATGTTCAATTTGATTATGATTATATTTTAAAAATTACTTACAATTTCGAACTTCGGTTCTAAGAGTAAAATTGTAACATTTGCGATGAATCACAACAGGTCCTTTAAATGTGAACACTTATGACAAAAACAATAAAGGGATAAAAAAATGCGAAACTCATGTAATTTAATTGATATTTATGATCCCTTCGAAATGTCGACAATAATAATTTACTTGATTACAAACTTATTTAGCTACCTTGTCCATATATTTCTTAATACCACTAAAATGTAAGCCAGCAAATACTTCACTAAGCAAATTATAAGTAGGAAAGTATTTAACCCTTCTCCGCTTCGTGGGGTCGTGGTCACCCCGAAAGTTTGAAACCGAGCAATTTAATCACGCCAAATGATTTTAAAAGGACAAACTCTAATTTCCGTGAAATTAATTTGAAATAATTGAATCTTCTTTTTGATATAATTTTATGAGGCGGTTTTAAACGGTTAAGTTCGTTTTGTAATTAATTTAGTGATGATTGTGTTATTTGTAAAACCGCAATAGAATCGTAATTATAATTATAATATACTTTACGATATTACAAAAAAGCTCAAATCAAAGTCCAAAATAAATCAATAATACGTGGGTTCCTATTACCTATTGGTCATTGACACCGATAAATATGTCTCGTTACCCCTCTAACCTATGGGGTTCACCACAATTACAACGTCCGGATTACAACCCACAACCTTCCGGTTGGGGTCCGAACGACCCCACCTACAAACCTACCTATGTAGCCCTAAATCAAAATTTAAAATCAAATCTATATGAATTTAAAATCTCTATTAAAAAAGGTCGTGATGGCCTAGTGGTTAAGGCGCCTCCTTGTCGATTCGTATCCGGGCAAGTACCAATGTGACTTTTTCAATTCATATGTACTTTCTTAAGATTATCTTAGACATCACAGACACAGATGAAGGAAAACATCGTGAGGAAACCTGGACTTGTAGTGAATATAAGTCCGAAATCGCCAATCCGCCTTGAGCAAGCGTGGTGATCAATGCTCGTGCCTTCTCTGTAAGAGAAGAGGCCTTTGCCCTGCAGTGGGACAGTAATAGGCTGGTATTATTATTTATGAATTAAATTGTCTGACCGACCATTGATATATCAAAACACAGCCCAGACCGCTGGTCCTAGAGACAAAAAAATGCAGGGTCTGTTATTTGTAAAGAGTAAGCTACCACTAAGAAACGATTTCTGGTAATTTGATGCCTAAAAGGGTCAAATATTGATATTCACGCGGGTGAAGTAGCGGGCGAAAGCTATCTAGTCTATCTTAAACAGTCCTTTTATATCTCTATTGGTACCACTTAGACCTCTGCTTATGACAAAAGGCATGCATAAGTACCTTGAATAAATGATGAGAAATGGCCAGATCGCTTAGAGCGTCGGGAAAGCTCTGCTGATTCTATTAGAGGTAGGGGTGAAGATATTGCAGTAGTAAATGTCGCTGTTTGGAGTAGTGCTTTTAAAATTTGTTAGCACAGGATTTTTTTACTATTACAATTGCAGAAATATTGTGATTCTTGCGTGACAGTTTATGAGTGTAAAATAAAATCTTATAGATTTTATTAATAAACATAATCAGTGCCACTGTAAAGTAAAACCTACTTTAATTTTACTTAGGTAATTAAAATATAAATCTGCCCAAATACGGTAGTTTTTTTGGCTATAAAAATGTATTATTTACCTAAACCACCTTTATGAGTCGATCTATCTATTGGTGAAAATGACATGGAAATCTATTTAACAGTTTTGTAATTTAACGCAAACAGACGCGACAGAGGATTTTGTTTAATATATGTATGTAAGGATAATTTCAATTTTAAAAATATTTTACTTCTAGTCTAGCTTCTAGTCTAGAAGTGAATTTCACCTTAATATCAATGCTATAAGCTACGATATTTCGCGTGGATGAAGTATTCTACAAACTGTGATATGGCAAACTGATTACCATACCAAAGTAATTTCGACCTTCCATTATTAAGTTAAAAACGATAACCGACTGTCTTCTCCAAAGTAATTAAAACTAACTATCAAATTATATTTCCAACCCTAAACAAACATTAAATAAATCAAGAGGTAAAATTAACCCTTACCGATGGGCCTGTTCGACCACACCAATTGTCCACAAACACGCATGGGGTTAAAATGACCCCAGCAATTATACGGTTATTATTATCATGTGGGCTTTAATTAAATACTTAAAAACATACTTTCAATTTAGGGTTACTTGATTGTGTAATATTTTGTTTTAATTAGAAGATGAAAATGAAAGTTCGGAAATTCCGGTTACATAATATTCTCGTTGTGGCTACTTGTTTGAGGAAAGCTCGGTATGGTCAAAAGAAAGTTTAAATCAGAGTAAAACAATAATAATAAAAATCTTAGGACTCCTTACACGGCCATCTGATCCCAAACTATCCATAGAGCCATTATGTTAACTGGATAACCGATGTACATGCTTTTATAACTCAAAATACATACATAATAATATTCATAAATTACACCCAGTCACAGAACAAACAATAATGCTCATCACACAAAGTTTATTTCCAAGGTGGGAATTGAACCCACGACCTCCGGTTGACAGTCACCGTCGCTAACCACTAGAACAACTAACGGGCCCGTATTTTTTTCTAATGTTAGCTATGTACATTGCATATTACATTAATATTTTGTCAAAATCCATTCAGTAGTTTTGCGTGAAATAGCAACAAACATACATCCATCAACAAACTCTCACATTTATAACATTAGTAGGATAGGATACAAAATAGCTTCGTTCATATTCCTATCCAGTCTTCAAAACAGCCAATATTTACATCAAAGGTATCCACTGAATACGGAAACCGCATTTGTAACCATAAATGTAAAGTATAAACAAGTCACACCACAAGATGCTCACGCCGAAGCGATAGATCATATCTAACGCGATGTGGCGATAGCTAACGCGATAACTAGCGCGATACTTAACGCGACATGCTGGGAATGTTTATAACTATGTGAACTGCGATACTTACATGTCAATGTCGACCTTAGTTCATGAGAGGTGAAAAAATGTAACAACCGTGGTACGTTTACACGTTAGAACATAAGAAATTACAAGTTGTTCGAGGTTTTCAACAAGTCTAAGCACAAACACAAACAAAAGGGATGAATTTTGAGAAATTAATACAGTGCTTGAAATGATTTTAGAGTTTCCAGCTATAAAATACTAGCTTTTGCCCGCAGCTTCGCTCGCGTTAGAAAGAGACAAAAATTGCCTATGTTACTCTCCATCCCTTCAACTATCTCCACTTAAAAAATCACGCCAATTCGTCGCTCCGTTTTGCCGTGAAAGAAAGACAAACATACAGACAGACACACTTTCCCATTTTTAATATTAATATGAATATTTTTCGCACAACTAGAAAATGCAAAACTAAGTAAGTAGAAAAAAAGCCCTGAAGAAAAGCAATAGAATAGGAAAAAATAAATACCCCGAAATATTATGGTAGAAACTCATAATTACGAAGTAAGTATAACAGATTACTAATCATCTTTTATTATGGACAATAACATTCTATAGAAACCTGAACTTAAAATACAAAGTTTAAAATTGCCGCCCCGCCTTAAACAAGCTTTTTGAAAAGCTTTTGCCGCGGAATGGGATAATACGCTGGAATAGGGATGACGACAACATTAAAAAAATGGCATTCTGTTTAGTCCGTCTGATTGATCGGCCAAAAATACGGGACAAGTATTTTTTCCTAGATCAAATTAATAAAAAAATACAAAGATAAAGAGCAACAAAGTTCCGGAGTGGGGGCTTTTGACGTCACCGTCCTGCAAAATATGTATCTGATCGTGACGTCATGCGCAACTTTAACGCACTATATCTTCGTCATTTTTCGTTTACGAGAAAAAAGAAAAAATACGTGTCCAAAATTTTTTAATAATCTATCTGACGGACTAATTACTTTTTTTGTCGTCTCGCCTATTATTATTGTGTATTAAAAGAGCGAATGACAATTATAGGTCCACCATGTATTTGCTTTATAGTGTACGACAATTACAGACCAAACCATGATCAGAGATGAACTTAGCTTTAGGGCCTAAACCATTATAAATTCGTATAAATGTCCGAGCATTCTAATAATTGCATTACATGTAGTAATGACTCTTCGTTATTCTTTTATTACAAAATTATGTTAATATATAAGCAACGGAAACATGTTTTGCCTGTGTTAGTTTCGTCAGTAACATTTGAAATTATAACTACGGAATTACAAATGTGATTGACGTTGATTTTTTTGAATGCAATGTTAAATTACGAAAGAAATGGGTTTGTTAGGGTTCTGTGCTTGGGTTGGACTGGACTTCTATCATGTAGAACTTATTCCATATATGCTTGGTTTTCCGGTTAATTAGCTGCAAAAAAATACTAGAAGATGAGTGAGCTATAACATTAAATCCATACTAAAATTATAAATGGGAAAGTGTGTCTGTCTGTCTGTCTGTTTGTCTTTCTTTCACGGCAAAACGGAGCGATGAATTGACGTGATTTTTTGAGTGGAGATAGTTGAAGGGATGGAGAGTAACATAGGCTACTTTTTGTCTTTTTCTAACGCGAGCGAAGCCGCGGGCAAAAGCTAGTAATATAATAAAGTTGAACAGATTTCTTTGTTACAACATCACGTTGCGACCCCATAAAGCCGAGTGACAAAAAACGCAGTTGAAACTGCAGGGCCAACTTTGGTTTATTAATCTGGATTAACGTTTAACTGACTAAATACCACAACACATACAACACATACAATACATAAAATTTAGATTTTCCAATCTACCGAAGACCACTAAACTCAAGTAAAATCCACCGACAGTTTACAAGAGCACTAAAGCGCACACTTGCACTATTTAATATGCAATAACCAGCATTCAATGCATTCGGTACGTTAGGACATGCATAACCGGAGGCTTTTCATACATGCATCGCCTTCACATGCATCGGCTTTACATACATATGGCGGCTTTGATGCAGCGCCTTCGAATGCGGACGGAATTCATTATTACGAATATGGCATTTTAGTATAGGAGATGGGAGACCTATGAATAACGCGGTACAGGTGTTTTTGTATTAACATAACATCATGACGGGTACTTTACGCCAAGTATGCCGTATTAAGTCGTGAGGTTTATGTCGCTTTTGGATTGAGATCTAAGAGTCGCGACAGACCAACATACAAAATTGCCAGATATGAACATTGGAATGCTGATGTGTAGTCCGTCTTTGTATGTAAAAAATTGGTATGCTTATGTGTGTAGTCCGTCTTTGTACATTTGTGTACGAAGTTTTAATAAATAAATGCGTGGTTCGTAAACATTGTTACACGTATTTTAGCTGTAGTGGCATGCCCTTAGACTCAAAGTTGGAGCATATTTTACAATAAAAAAAAAACAGAATTTATGTTATGATCTTATAGTTGTACGAGTCTTTTGGCTTGTATAAAGCAATTAACAGATCTTAACTAATAAATATTTTTGATATAAATATAATAAAAGCAACTCAAATTCTGCACTTGAGTCAACTTCTATAGTTTAAACACATGACTGCGAATGTCTCCAATGTCTACCAATCGTTGCCAAAATTTACCCAAAACAACACTTTTAAGAAACAGCACAATTTAAAATCGAGGAGCCTAACAATATTCTGCTAATTAAGTGACGTCCTAATTATCATTTACGGTTATATCAGTAACTTCTTTATCAGCACCACAATATTCTTACAAACCAATATAGAATAGGAACGCAGTAAAAAAACAAGGAAACACGTTTAATTGAATGTCGTAATAAGCCTTTGTTCGGGTGAAGTGGAGCGGAACAATCATGCGAAAGGGTTCCTTACATTTGATAATAATGCTCTGTCTTTTACAGGCCAAGAAAGGTCTGGAAGTTTATTAGACCTGTTGAAGACAGCACCAAAGGTTGAGGAAGAAAAACATGGGTCTCTGGACTAAATGGGATGGAATTGTCAGGTCTTTGTGACATAAGTGCAGACTGTTTCGTTTTATTCGTGGTGATTGTGATGTAGTCTAATAGTGAAGTCTAGCTCAAATATCTTAGTCTAAGGTAAAATAAATGAGTTTAGTTTTGCCAATATATGCCAACCTATATTATTTTTATAACTCACTTACGGTAGACGTCAAATGATTACAATAAATCTAACTATATGAACAGCTAAAAATTACCTACTTAGTTACATCAAAAAAGTAATGTTTACAACAGTTTCAAAATTATTCAGTGTTGAATCTCTTTATCCATTCTAAATACTTGTCAAATCACACAAATAATAATATTAAAAAAAAAACAAATTAGTGCTACTTCACTGAAATTACCTACTAAACATCTAAACACACTTTCAAACCACTAATTTAGCTCAAACAATAGTCTTAACATTGGAGGATATTCCCAAGATTTTCAAACGTTTTTACCGTAAAATAACAAGCTATTTAAAAAGGCGGCGAAGATGGTCGACTACCTTATTTAGTCATCACACGACATCAAGGTCAGAGGTAATCAATGACCAAACGACCATGGTCGAAAAATTATGTGGTGACTGTCAAAAATATGGGAAAACGTGACCACGTGAACATATAGTAAAAAACTGTAACAAAAAATCTCAAATATTTATGGTATCTAAAATCCAAAATATTAAAATTCTCGATATAACTTTATAATAAAAAAATAAAAGAAATGTTCCGTTAATATAAATACCCGTTGTATTATAGTGAAAATGATTTTTAAATGAAATACTTCGTGTTAAGATTTATTTCTGTTTAATATAAGTACGCTTGTGATGCATGTTTAATGTTCTTACTTTGTGTTTGTATTTAGTATTTTGTGTAAGTATTTTACTTACAATGAAATATTTATTTCTTTCAAAAAAATATCTGTTACTTATATCCCATATATGCCCAAAGGGTCGATAACGACCCACACATACTCAAGGCAATTAAGTGATTATTTATGTAATTCTTTTAACACTTGTGACCAGCAATGACCAGCCATTCGAAGCTTGACAAACATCTCTTTGTTCTTATCTACAATCGTTTCATTTTTTGTGAATATGAGAAGTTATTTTAGTACCTTCAAATTATACCAGCCAAATTGTGTCGTTGAGTGCACACTTCCCTATTTATAAATGTAAGTATTTTTTATTTGTCTATACGAAAATATTTTTTTGCGGTTAATTTATATTGACTAATAACTAAAGAATCATATCAAATACACAAAATTGCAAATAATAATTATTACAATAGTTATAATCAAGGGAAAACTTGGTTGGGTCGTTAACGACCCTTTGAGCAGATATATGACCTAATAATATTTATATAGGAGTTCACCATATGCTCAACACTTTCGAGATTTCTGATGAATTGAAAACGGTAGCTGAGGAAAATACAGTTGGTGAAATAGATATTTACATAAATCCCCTAAATAGTGGTCAAAATTCAGAACTGAACTCTGGAGATGAATGATGTAATGATTCAGATCGGCTCAATCGAGCTCATCTTCAGGCACTTGCCAAATTAGTCATAAACAGAAGACATCTAGTATCTGAGCGTAAAAAAGAAGAAGAAAGTGAAGGTGAGCCAGCTAGACCAAGAACTTCACAATCCTCTAAAAGACGAAGTCTCTGTAAAAAAACCAGCAATACCAACGGAAATGAGGAAAAAAATGTTTGTGCCAAAAAGATTGCCAAAATTACATAATAGGTACATGGAAAGAGTATACAAGCTTGATGCCAATGAAGGTGCCCCTGATGGCAATGCTATCTATATAAAAAATTGTATATGCCGGTCATGTTATGGCTTGTGAATGTAGCTGTAAGCAGCGCTACCCTTTTGGAAAAATCTCTTGGCAGCTTTGTGGACACTTTAGAACGCTTCTCATGAGATTTGGAATGCCACGAAATAAGCCAGTTCCCTCAAGCCCATCAACATCAAGACAAATAGCATCTGCAGTTTGCTATTTTGAAGCATATAATATGATAATTACCCGACCAAAAAGCAGATGGTGTGCTGTGTGTAACAAATATGACCATAAAAACCAGTAAAAAGTGTGAAATTCGATTACTTATCAAATGTTTTGCAACTTATCATCATAAATTGTAATAATAAAGTTTTTTTTATAAAGTTTATTTCACTTTGATATGACATGTTTCGAGTTATTTATTTAATACCCATAGGGCTGGTATGTGCCCAGTGGGTCGTTAGTGACCCACCATAAAAAAACCACTTTCCCATTTCTTTTTTACAAAAGTAATGTTACAGATATGTTTTTATATACACTTACACTAATATATCAAAAAATTACAAAATTCGGAGAAAATAATAATTACGGGCATATATGGGATATACAAAAAAAATGGAACTGTAAATACTGTCGATTTTCTTGGAAATATTAAAGTGCTGTTGGTACTTTCTTGACATAAGATATTTTTATGAGACGTCCAGCTCACTGGTTTACAAGAAAAAAGTAGGATTTAAATTCCCACAGGTCTGTGATGATTGCCCTTAACAACGACATTGTATCTCGCAAAGGTATCTCTCCCAAGTTTATTATCTGCTTGTGAGTTTTCTCACGTTTGTCCATTTGTTTACAAGCTAAACATCCAGAACCTTAAAAAAAACTACTTAAACACACACATCGATCTATCAGAGTATTATTTCTGATTTAACACCATTAAGTCATCAATGATATCATTATTTAGCGATTTTTACTTCCGTGAAGACCAGCTGATTCGTCAGATAACAAAAAACATACGTACCTAACACGCGGTTGAATGGCCCTGCGCGTACGCAAACCCATTGATTGACACATCTCTATGAATGACGCCTTTATGCAACCGTAAAACACTGCATACACACACTTACGAACAAACACTGTATTTTCACTAGCTTCAATACACACACACAACCACACACGAAAAAAAACAAATGAAAACGTTCGATTTTTAAATTTGACAAATGTCAAACGCAGTACAGTCTCGCGCCAAAGTCACTCGATGATTTTTATTGTACGTTTTAACATGCGGTGCTCAGTCGTGCGACTACTACTGACTGACTAACGGTCTGTCCGTCCGTCCGTCCCGCTCTACAGTTGTGCAACTAACGGGGCATAGAGTAAGCATTTTTGTGAACAGAACCGCTGTTGTAAATAACTTTGTTTTGAAGAAAGCTTTGTCATTCAATTGATTGGCTTTTGTTTAAACTTTCACTGAGTTTAGTAGTTGCAAGTAATGTTGACTGTGATTTTAATTTTAGTTTCAGCAAATAAATTTCAAATCTCAGAATAATGGATGTGCCATATTCACAGCAGTAAAACTATAAAAAGCTCTCAATCTCTGCAAAGAAATATTGATGTTTCGCATAATCCAGCGATTTATATTATTGTTGCATCTGGTCTGTACTTTTGAACGGATTGTATTAAAATTATTCATAGCTTACATTTTTTATTTGTCTGTACGGAGCAGTGTTTGTTACTTTTTCGTTTGCATAAATTCTTGAAATTGAACGGCGTAATTAAGAAATATTTTTACTGTTTTTGTTTTCATAAATCTGTTTAGAGTTCTGGGTAGCAGATTAAATTAACACCAATACATATAGATTACATTAAAAAAATATGATGATTTTATTAAATTTGCTTTTTCGTCTTCATTTTCTAACTCAAATATTTTCACAGCAAAGCGACTTTTTGAGGTTCATCCCATCGCCATTTTTACGAACAAAACCAAAATAATCTTTGTTTAACAATTACGAACGCGCCCACGTGTTCTGGTGTACGTAAACTACACAATAGGTCTTTAAATCACTTGGTTTACTGGCCATAAAGAGAAAGAAGTTCAAGACTAACAGTTTGTCTGTGGCGCCTGGTGTAGGTGTTTTGGTCTTAGCTTGTATCTGATACAATAATTACCATGTACAGCCATAAATAACACATTTTATTGGTATTAATTTAATGATACGGTGCGATTAGAGGTTGCAATCGAATATTCGAATATTCGAATTATTCGAATACACTTTCCAAAATTATATTCGAATAGTAAATAAATATTTATTCGAATATTCGAATATTACCCAAAAAAATATCAGTTTAAAGTCTATGTTGATAGAGCTTGAAAATTGTTGTTGGCAACACTGCTTGACTCGACGCCATTTTGTCACTTACAGAATACGTTGTTATTTATGTGTAAAGTGGTGCATTTTCTTTTTTGAAGTGATTTTAGATACTTTTATTTTGTTTTTATTATTAAAGAGAGAGAACGACTTTAAAATTTATTAAAGAATTTTATACTTAATATGTAAATCTGATTTTTTTCCGAATTAATATTGACGAATTTGATTTTTTTGTGACATGTGATAGTTTTTCTTTTTATTATTAACGAGCGAGAGAGAGATGTTTATTTTGTTCTTATTATTAACAGAAGAGTTGAATTTGTTTAAAAATGTTATAACAGGTAAATCTGATTTATTTCCGAATTATAATTGATGAATCTGATTTTTCAGTGTAATATTGCATATTATGAAAATAATACTGTAACGTTTTTAAGACACATTTACGTATGTATGTGATACTTTTTGTCTTATTATTAACAAGAGAGAAAGACATTTATTTCTCGTAGAGGCGATCGTGTCCTCGTAGAGGCGATCGGCGGTGGTGACCTCTCACGCCCGGCGCTGGTTCAGGCCATGCTTTGGGGCGAGACGGAATGGGATGCCGTCGCCTCCTTCTGCGAAGCAGTTATGCTAGAGAAGGAAGCGGCGGCGCGCGAGAGGCAACGACGAGCCTCTCGCCCCGGACTAAGACCCAGGCGAAGAAGTCGAGAGTCGCAAGACGACTACCGGCCACCGTAGGCGCGGTTCTGCGGATGGCGAGCGATGGGTAGCTCGCCGCCCGGCTAGGACCAGGACCGCGTAGACGGCGCGTTTTGTTCCACGCGCGCCTCAAAGAGAAGAAGTCAGCACACTCTTGTGCTGACTTCTTCTCTTTGAGGCGCAACAGGGCCACGCCTGCCGGGGTTGCGGAATGTTTATAATAGTTACCGTGACCCTGGAACATAAAGAGCAATCAAAGGAACATGAGTGGGTTTTAGTCTGTAAAAGTCTGACACGCCCGCCCGCCCGCCGCACCCAGGACGGAGTAGTGATTTGATGATTTCCCACTCACCAAAAAGAAACATTTATTTTGTTTTTATTATTACCAAGAGAGAGACTTAAATTTGTTGAAAAAAATATATAATTGTTTTGATTAACATTTTCATGTATAATTGTTTTAAAATTCTGTTGAATAAGTGAATAATTATTGTGCTAGGTTTACTTATCTGCATAAAAATATAATTCCTAAACCAATAAACGCTGATATTCTGTGTTTTATTATTTTATCCTAAATATTCGAATATTCGAAAAAAATTCGAATAGCACTAAAAAAATATTCGAATATTCGAAAATTAAAATTATCGAATTTTTGCAACCTCTAGGTGCGATGCACTGTCTATTAGATTTTTCATAAATTATGGGTTTTATATCGAATTGATATTATGTGTGATCCCGATGTGGGAAAGGATTTCAGAGTAAAAGACGGTATCGAGATATCGATATTTAAGTTGTTTTTTTTTAAACAAGCTGTGTTTAAATAATCTATAAAACGTATTGTACGTATGCATGGTTATTGAAAATATATCAGCCGAACGCGAGTCGGATTCGCAAACAAATTAATCTATAGTTAAGGATTACAGGACTATCTAGAATAAAATTCTAATACATGGTAAAGTTCAGTAGTTGTTGGAGATAAAGCCACCTTTAGGAGGTACCGTAAATGATCATTTACTAATGTAACTAAATTAACTAGTTTTAGTCTCAGTTACAGACAACCAGTAACGGGTCTACAAGGGTTTTAAATTCTTACACACGGAACCCCATAAAACCTACTCACGAACAAATACTTTACTGGTTCAGCTGCCAACTCCGTTCAAAAGACACAATACAAAAGTATTCTACTAAACCGAACTGGAATGTTAGACAACGGAGGCCGCGGGAGGCCTTGACATCAAAGGTCACGGACTTGGCCTCCGGCACGCTGCGGCCTCACGATAGGCCTCACCAATATTGCCACAGATCTCACGCTGTATTGACAGGTAATTGGATTATAGTAATGAGTTATATACTTATAATCTATCACTTTAAAAAAAATTTAAATGTGTTGCTAAGCACAAAACTCAAGAACGGGATCAATTAAGTATGTTATTTTTATCTTTGAATGTTCGTTGTAGCCCTATGAAGAAATTTTTGGAACGAAAAGTGGGTAAAATCACGTGAATAATTTTTAAATCCGGAAAAAACTTGTCGATTTATTATGAACGTAATTAAGAAAAAACTTATTTGAATGAAGAAGGTCTGTCGAGACTAACAAATTATATATTTATAATAAAGATAAATTGGGTAGCCAAAAGCCAGAAAGTAAAAAAAAAAAACAATCTAACCAAGCAGTAGCGTGTTACACAGTTGTGCAGGGTTGTGGAGGTCTGGTTTGATGTTTAGCTGTATCAGGATAGACTGGAATACGACCCTAACATAGTTGGGAAAAGATTGGGAAAATCTACTATGTATATACAATGCAAAACTATCTATTTGTTGACATATCAACGGACAGCCCAAACCACTGGTCCTAGAGACCCTGAAACTTGGACTATATGATCTTTATGAAAAGTCAGTTTCTACTTAGAAGGGATTTTTGAAAATTCTAGCCGTAAAGGGATATACTATGGGATGCAAGATTCGACATTCACACGGCCGAAGCCACGGGCAAAAGCAAGTAAATATAATATTGGGACAGATGCGAAAGTCACTGTTAGTCTATCACGGCTAAACTACTAGAGAAGCTATTAACAATAATCACTGCAGAGGTATATAAGTAATTGACTGTCATCATCATCTCCCTAACCTTTTCCCAACTACGTTGGGGTCGGCCTCCAACCTAACCGGATTAAGCTGGATACCAGTGTTTTTCGTGGAGCGACTTGTAGTATAAACTCTGTTGATTGTTTGATACTGGCTTATTTATCTAAAATTTCAAATGTGATTGGTATTATGTTTTTCCAGTTCTTTTGTACTTACGTCACTCAATAAAATATTTTCAACCGTCAGAGTCATGTTTCAATGTAAATTTTACAACAAATCGTTATCAGCACGAATCGCAGTATTTTAACTAGTTTAATATTGAAACCTAGAGGAGCATTAAGTGGTGATATTATTTTAGCAGAATGCCGCTTTCAGACGTGCCTCCAGAAGGTAGGAATTTTAATTCAATGGGATCGTCGTCAAACCCAAGTTCTATTAGACCTCTAATCAATAGGGATGGTTATAGTATTTGGAAATTTAAAATGCGTATGTACTTACTACACGAGGAACTCTGGGAAGCAGTAGTTGGGTATCCTGATGGAGATACTACACCAGAAGTATCGAGAAAAAGAATGTTAGCTGATCAAAAGGCATTATCTAAAATTTGCCTCACATTGGACGGGAGTGCGATAACGCAGGTAAGGCAAGCAAAGACTGCAAAAGAAGCTTGGCTTGCGTTGTCCGCAGCCTACGAAGATAAAGGTATGGGCAGACGTTTGTCTTTAGAGAGGAGACTTTATCGGTTGACTCTTTCTGACGTCGATAATGATATTGAGCGCTATATCAATTCCATTGTCAGTATTACGCAGGATCTGGCGGATATAGGAAAAATAATTGAAGATGAAAGTATTGCTGCGATCATGCTAGGAGGATTAGGACCTCGGTATGATCCACTTATAATGTCATTAGAAAATTCCAATATTACGATCACCAGCGAGCTAGTTAAAAGTAAACTTTTAAATGATTTGTCATGGAATGTTGACAAACCTTCCACGTCATCTGCAGCTTTAAAGTCTTCACAGGGTATTAATAAACAGAAATACCATAGTAAGAAAGGCAAGAAGCAGATAGTATGTTATGATTGTGGAGAACATGGTCACAAGAGACCAGACTGTCCTAATAAACAAGACAAGGAGAGAAAAGCCAAAACCGTAAGTTTATTAAGCGCTTTTAATGTTAATGATGAAAGTTCATCCACAAAATGGTTTATTGACAGCGGTGCTACCAATCATATGACTTCTAATGTTAGTCAATTGCATATTGTAAACTCATTAGATAATCTCAATATTAAAAATAGCGTTACTGTAGCAAATGGTAATAAATTAAATTGCACTGGTGTGGGAGTTGCCCATTTTTCTGGTAAAGACTGTAACGGAACTATTTCTGATATTGTAGTTGTACCCGAATTGAACTGTAATTTACTGTCGGTAAAGAAAGTTTGTGATAAAGGTTTAAGTGTTGTATTTAATAAAAACGGATGTGATTTTTATAAAGATTTTACTTGTAAAGGCGATATTGTAATGCATGGTTCTGTTTATAATGGTTTATACACTTTAGATTGTGCGGTTAATGTACCTAAACAAATTGCTGCCCCTGTTTTATTAGATGCGAGTAAATTCAGACTTTGGCATAAACGGTTAGGCCATCTGTGTCGTATAGCTATGGACAGACTTCGCAAGGGTGAGGCATTAGGTATGGAATACGAAACTGTGGACAAGGAACCATGCGTGTCGTGTCTTGAAGGTAAGCAAGCAAAGAAGCCTTTTAAGACCATTAAATACAAGAAAGCTACAGCCCAGTTGGAATTGTTGCATGCAGATGTTTGTGGTCCAATGTCACAAATGTCTTTTCAAGGTAACAAGTACCTTTTAATAATTGTCGATGATTTTTCTAGAGCTGTTTTTCCGTTTTTTATCTCGGCGAAGAATCAAGTCACTAAAATGTTTTGTGATTTTCAGTCGACAATTGAGCGACAGACAGGAGCAAAGATTAAATGTCTCAGAACAGACAATGGATCAGAGTTTGTGAATAAGGACTTAGGTGACTATTTACGTAGCAAGGGTATCAAACACGAAACGACGGTGCCTTATAGCCCCGAATCCAATGGCGTTGCTGAACGGACTAATCGTACATTGATCGAGAAAGCTCGTTGCATACTTGCGGGAAGCTGTCTTCCGAAAGCATATTGGCAAGATGCGGTCGAAACAGCAGTATATTTAAAGAATAGGTCCCCTCACCGTGCTCTAGGAAATAAAACTCCATACGAGAAATGGTACGGTCATAAACCTAACCTTTCTCATCTCAAGGTTTTCGGCTGTAGAGCTATGGTTCACATACCTGATTGCAATAGGAAGAAGTTGGATGTAAAGTCAGCGGAACACATATTTGTAGGTTACACTGATGATCATAATAGTTACTTCTTTAGAGATGTTCAGTGTCCTCGTCGACTGATTAAAGCTAGAAATGTTTCGTTTTTTGAAGACAAGTTTTCCAATTTAAAAGGGAACAATTCTATAATTAGTGATGTTGTTGAAGTACCGATACATTTAACTGAGTCCTTGGGAAACTCAAACATTACTGTCGAATCTTCAACTGCTAGTGAACTGGCTAATCATAATGAAACTGCTAGTACAAGTAAAGATAGCCAGATACATGTATTCACTGTAGAAGAAGAAAATAATTCAAAGCAGAGAGAATTAAATACCTCTCAAACAGATGAATTTTATGATGATGCTGTTGAATCGTTTCATTCTGTTGATGAACAAGATAATAGTGTTGTTACAGATGCTAACATTGAAAAGCGTCGCTATCCATTACGAGACAGAAAGCGTAAAGATTTTGGTCCTGATTATATTCTTTACAAAGCCTGCGCAGAAGAAGCAGTAAGTGAAGAACCATCTAGTTACTCTGAAGCCATGGATGCAGATGATAAAGAGAATTGGTTAGCTGCTATGGAGGAGGAGTACAAGTCTTTATTGAAAAATAAAACATGGTTGTTAGTGGATAGACCAGTTAAAAAAGTAATCAAGTGTAAATGGGTATATAAACTCAAAAAGGATGCGCTTGGGAACATAGTCAAATACAAGGCAAGACTTGTTGCGAAAGGCCTATAGTCAGCAAGAGGGAATTGATTATTCCGAGACTTTTTCACCGGTAGTAAGGAACTCGTCACTACGGATGTTGCTTGCTGTTGCTGTAGAAGATGATTATAAAATTAAGCACATTGACGTTGACACAGCTTTCCTTAACGGTGACCTTGAAGAGGAAGTTTACATGGAACAGCCTCTTGGTTTTGCTGAAGGTGAAAATAAAGTATGTCTTCTGAAAAAGTCTTTGTATGGCTTAAAACAGGCCGCAAGAGCATGGAATACGAAGCTTGACGAGATCTTAAAATTATTAGGTTTTAAGAAATGTGTATCAGAATCTTGCGTGTATACAAAACTTTTTGATAAAGAACTCGTTATACTGCCGTTTATGTTGATGACATTACATTTTTGCATATCAATGACAATACTTATGACATTGTAAAGAATGATTTAAGAAAATATTTTTCTCTGAAAGATTTGGGGAATATTAAATATTTTCTGGGGCAAAATATAGTAGTCAAAGAAGATATTATACAACTAAGTCAAAAGACGTTTATTTTAGATGTGCTCAAAAGGTTTAAAATGGAGGATTGCAAAACATATAGTACTCCGTTAGCTAAACATAAGTTGTTGCCAGATGAGTCAGGTAAATATTCTTTTTACCCATATCAGAGCCTCATAGGTTGTTTGATGTTCATCGCTGTGAGCAGTAGACCGGATATAGCTTTTGCCACCAGCTATCTAAGCCAGTTTAATACAAAATATAATGAAACACATTGGTTGGCGGCAAAACGTGTACTCCAATACCTTAAGGGTACAATCGACTACTGTATAACTTTCAGGAAAACGAAGGAATACCTTACTGGGTACGCAGACGCGGACTGGGCAAATTGTCTCGTTGATCGGCGTTCGTACACAGGTTTCTGGATGAAACTGGCAGGTGCCCCAATTTCGTGGGAATGTAAGAAGCAGCCGACACCTGCACTATCCTCCACAGAGGCGGAATACATGTCGCTTTGTTCTGCGACGAAAGAAGCAGTTCATCTGCGCCGACTCTTGCAAGAACTTACTGGTATGTGTGATTCTGTTAAAATTTATAATGATTCACAGGGTGCTCAAAAATTAGCTTTAAATCCCATACATCATAACAGAACCAAGCACATAGATGTAAGATTTCATTTCATACGGGACATGCTTTCCAAGGGTTTTATTAAGTTAAGTTATATGCCTACTAGTGATTTGTCAGCTGATATTATGACTAAACCCTTAGGACGTGTAGCACATGGTAGGTGTATTGTACAAATGGGCCTGGGTTAGTTAATGTAAACTTTTTAATTTTAATATTAACTTTTATTGTTTTATTAATGTTGATGTTAAGTTGTTTCAACATTAAATAGGGAATAGATTATTTTATTTATTTGTTTCTTTGAGATTTTAGATTAAGTGGGGGTTATGTAGTATAAACTCTGTTGATTGTTTGATACTGGCTTATTTATCTAAAATTTCAAATGTGATTGGTATTATGTTTTTCCAGTTCTTTTGTACTTACGTCACTCAATAAAATATTTTCAACCGTCAGAGTCATGTTTCAATGTAAATTTTACAACACGACTGCCTATCAGACCTCCACAACCCAGTAACTGGGCGACACGATACCCTTGGTTAGACTGGTCAGACTTTCTGGCTTCTGACCACCCGTAACGACTGTCAAAGATTCACGAATGACAACCAGGACCAACGGCTTTACGTGCTTTCCGAGGCACGGAATGTCAGTGATGTCCAAGATAAACTTTAGAAACTACGTGTGAATTGAAAAAGTCACTCTGTATAAGTAATTGGTTGTATGTATACTCAATAATACGTATTACTCTGCGCAGACGCATGTAGACGCTCAGTTACCCAGAACTCAAGAGGGAAGGGAACTCATAATTATTGAGTACTGAGAATTTTGTGTTAATAGAAATGGTAATATAACATCCGCAAGGCGAAGAATTATATTGGATTTGTAATTAAGAAATTATGAATTTGTTACTTGTAACCATATTTACGTTTATGAGAAATTGCTAAAGTTAGAATATTGAAAATTTTATTTTTAGTGTCTTTTTGAAATGTAGACTAAGTTTTTTTTTTGGGAATTCTACCATGGCGTTTCTTTTTTGTTGTTCACTCTAACACACGATAACAACGAACAAACATACAAACATACCGGTCAAAGTAAGAACCTTTTTTTTAAGTCGGTTAAAAATATATAAAAAAAAACATACACTTAGCTCATAAAAACAATTGTTTTTGTGAAACTGTAGTTACTGTGCGGCTTTAGAATAATGTTGTCGATTGAATATTCAATTATTTATGCTCATGTTTGAACACAATGGCACATAATTTAGTTTTGTCGTTTTCTTTGCACATCTTCAATAGAACACTTGAAAACTGTTTTAGCTTTAAACTGTTTACTAAGATTTTCTTGTCTTTGTAAAGATTTTTAATTATACAGCTGATCACAACAGACTTTAGTATTTATTTTAAGTTTTATAAATTACAAGTTCCTTTCATTAAAACTTGTTTTATTTATGCATTGATTAGCATGAAAAAGTCTGTATTTTATATACAACTTACTAGCTGTCCCCCGCGGTTTCACCCGCGTTATATCAGATTTTTGGTTACTAAAAAAAGAAGAGAAAAAGTATTCTATGTCATTTTATACCTTAGGCACTACTGCTTGGCACTACCGGTAGTGTCATGGCAAATTTTGTTTTCCTATGACGCTACTTCTCTGATTGGCTCATTGGACGCATATAACAAAATTACCCGTGATCTACTTAGTTACCCGTGGTACTACCATCCGGTTGATTTAAATATTCGTGACTTATCGTGTACCTATATTATGTATTAAGCTTAATTAAATGAAAAAAAAAACATAGATGCGTATTTACTCGCCGAAAATGTCTATCTTAATTTCTCCAACGTATTCCCAACCGATAATTCTCCGTTGATAAACTGAAGAAGAATGTTCATAATATAATCGTCATTATCTATAGCTATTTTAGTCCGCTTTGACCCCTTGTTCGTTTGTTGTCGTTTCATCTTTGTGTTCTGGACCTGCCTCAAGAGTTTTAACAATCGTGGTAACGTGATTGAACCTTTCGTGACCATTTTATTAATTTTGGAGTGCCAACCCTCCATAGCATTGTTGGTTCTATGACGTAGACCATAAACACTCAACATTTTACGTATATTATTTTTTAACCAGAAACGTTCTACGTAATTTATAAACTTTTGCATGCCCAAGTCTTGACTTTCTGATATTAGATATTCCCAACCACGCATTATTTCTTCTTCGGCAATAAAGGGAGGGCTGCTGTTAGTCCAGTAATACGTTTGTGACCTTTTTTTTTATTAAAGCCTATTGCTTTAGCTTTTTTCCTACGGCTCTTGACCATGGTAAAAAGCAGCCTTTCAGTTGAATGTCGGGGAAAACTTCTGTCAACGCATTGATCGCTGCCAACTCAAAATCGCAGTGGAATAAATCAGAGACCAATTTGGTAGCGCCGATTTTATTAAGTTGTATAAGGTTGTGTATGTTTTTTGGTTTTATTTGGTAATAAAGCAAAAATTAAGGGATTACGTTTGTAGTTTCTACCGTGCTACCGATGTCCCCATGAATACTGTATAGCTCACCAAATGGTGGAGGGCAGCTTTAAATGTAGCATCCCCAAAAAATTCACGGATTTCACTTATCATTTGTCTGCAGTCCGGAGAACAAAATAATAAAATTCGACTCTCTTCGTGATAATAGTCTGCTAAAATAAAATCACAGAAATCAACTGGAATTTGAACTTCTTCAAAATCTCGGTAAACTGTTTTCAGAACTCCCAGCGATTTGTTCCTCATATCGTACAAACAATGCTGCACACTTGAAAATGGGGGTAGTGAGGCCACAAAATTCAAACCCTTATTTTCAAACGAAATACAGGTCTCATCGTATAATTGAGTGATTGGTTTATCAGATTTTGTTACTTTAATCTTCAAATTTTCTATTTCTTTAGCAACAATAGACCTGCCGACAGAATGTTCACACGTGTGAACTTTTTGTGATGTTTGATTAATTTGTTACCCTAAAAATAAAACCATAAAATTAGGAGATAAAATATAAATAAATAACTACTATGAATAATCTGTAATAGGTACCTAAGACTTACTTTGATTGTTATTGTTCCTGGACATTTCGATTTTTTGTAGGCTGAACAACGCCATATACTTGAACCACTTTTGAAATCTCGGAGCTTATGATATTGATAATCACAATGTATAATAACCGTTCCGCCTTTATGTTGTCTAAAGAAAAGTTCACTATCGTCGACCTCCATTTAAATAAATATTAAGTAATTAATTTTTTTAACAATATCTTTGTAATTTTAAATATGCAGGTATGAATTGCATAATACATTTATTTTAATATTGCAAATAATGTATGACATTGACATTGTCTACTTGTAAACATTATCTCGAGTGCCAGTAGATATTATGAATTGGAACAAGCTCTAAGTAGTTTGCATTGCAGGATACCTCGCGTGCCAAGGGAAATTAATTTTCCCGTGCCACTACTAGGGCCACTGTAGTGCCACAGAAACTTCTTTTTTACCCGTGGCACTACCGGTAGTGTCGTGGGAAAACAAAATTTGCCATGACACTACCGGTAGTGCCAAGCAGTAGTGCCTAAGGTATAAAATGTTCTATGTCCGTCCCCTGGTCCTAAACTACCTCCCCACCAATTTTCAGCCAAATCGGTTCTGCCGTTCTTGAGTTAAAATGTGTAACTAACACGGCTTTCTTTTGTATATATAGATTTATAATAAAATACGTTGCGTATGTACTCATACTCACATAGTAATGTAGACAACAGAAACATATAATAAGTACCTGAAACAAACAATGTTAAACATTAGTACATGTTAAAAGAGTGCGCATTCCAAAAAATGCAAAAAAATGCCCGTTATCAAAGAAATCTCTTTAGATTTATTTCATTACCTATTATGGATGTTGAAAGTGAGTGCAATATTGCAATCTGAAAAACATTTCTTTTAATTTATTTTTATTAATAAGTACTTGAGAGTACGAGTAAACAGTAATTGGGTAGTACGAGTAAACAGTAATTGGGTTAAACAATAAATGCTAGACACAATTTCTATAAAACCTCTTTTAATTTCAGCCCAATAAATTCGGTTCATTTTCAATTTGCTATATAATTTGATTTTTAGCTGCTTTGAAATCAATAAATAGATAGTCAACTGAGTTGATATTTTAGTGACGTCATCAGTTGCAATTGCCATACAAAATCTACCGTATTCATGCTAATATTATAAATGCGAAAGTAACTCTGTCTGTATTTCTCGATTTGCCAAAACTCCTGAAAAAAAAAGGTCGATAGCCTAAGGCCTGAGTATAGTCTAAAAAAAGAGAAACTACGCGGGCAAAACCAAGGGGGACAGCTAGTGCCCAATACTTCAAAAACTATTCTTAGATGATTATGATAAACTCGGTTTAAGCGCTATTTAATTTCCACGTTTTATTTTTTATTTCCGCGAACACTATCAACGTTACACAAAAAAGCTGCTACATCGCTATAAAGCGGCTGGATACAGCATGTTTACAGTCAAACTGTGACATTACAGGGCTGCATATTTACTTCACCTCAATATCTCAAAAATTGCACGTGAAAAGCCCGCGTATCCGCGCTCGACAAACAAATGACAATATATAAAAAACATCAGAAGGCTTACTTGGCGTAATTCCACTATTCATTGTTAAACATAATATTATGTGAAAGTAACTTGTTTTTCTGTTAATCTGTAACGGTCCTGAACCGATATTGATATAATTTGGAATAATTACTTTTTAATTCGCGACTTTGTCAATCTCGCAGATCAAAATTATTATAGGTATTATGTTCTTCATTCGATTTCAAGCTGACTCAGTCTTAAGACTCAGTTTTAACTAAAATAGTCCCTTAAAAGTATGATTTTAAGCCACCAACTTAAATCATTGTAAGGCCGTATACAGAAAGCTAGAAACTTATAAGCGCTTGCCGGCGCTTGTCAGCGCTGGTAATCCGCGCAGGAAAATATCTAAACACGCGCCGATAAGCACTGAACGGTGCCGACAAGCTTCAACACGCGCTTGTCAGCGCTGGGCGTTGCCATAACAACTGCAAGCAAATTATTCCGACATTTTGCTTAGTCTGCTTCAACCTGCTTCCTTTGTGTAGAACGGACCAGCGCTGACAAGCGCCGGTAAGCGCTTATAAGTTTCCAGCGTTCTTTCTGTATACGGCCTCAATTTCTAATGACAAACAAAAAGATTGAGTTACTTTCTAATTTACAATATTCAAGATACATAATTATGTCAGTATGGATTAAAAATATTTTGTACCAAATGAGCCTTTTGTCGTAATTTTGCCGTGAAAACGGCTCGGAGCAGGCTTTCACGTGGAATAGTGTCAAGTGCGATCGATGGAGGCGCCCCCTACTGTAGGTGTCGATACGTAGGACCAGCCCTTGCGTGGAGGGTAGTTTGTTACAAGGGAGCGCAGTTTTTATATGGTTTTAGTTTTAAAAATATGTCTTTATGGTTTTATGAACTGACTTGGTTTTTATTGGAAGGATGTATTTTAAAAATGTCGGGCAACCATCTTTGACTACGGAGATTTGAATATCCTTTTGATTGGGGTGAAAATTTTTAAAATCTATCTTTAGTGGATTCAAATCAAATAAAATCATCATTGTCATTCCATCTGCTATTTCAAATTACGGTCTCAGCGGTAGTCTAACGCTCTGCGTTGGTAAGTTTATGACCATTATTTTTACATATCAAGCAAGAATAGATGAAGAAATCTTCTATTGCAAATCTCACTTCTATGAATTTTGGTTGGTAGAAGAAAACTCAATTCTGGTTTAAGTAGGTTTAAGGTCATAGCTCATTACAGCCACCCGGCAGCCACTCCGCACCGACTCGCCTTATAACCGAGGCGATCCGGTGACGGTACGGAGTTGATATAGTGAGCGCATGCCCATACAAGTCCATATAAAGAATACTAGCCGCCGGAGGCGAGTCGGTGCGGAGTGGCTGCCGGGTGTCTGTAATGAGCTATGACCTTTAAGCTCGACATTGCACATAAGTTATTTGTATTTTGCTATTTGTTTTTTTTTATGTTATGTGCAATAAAGAAAAAATCGAATCGTAAAAACATTTTCCAATAATTCAGGTGGCGACTGTACTGTTAATAAAAATAAATGTAGGAGTGTTTATTACCTAATCCCGTGCTTCGTAAAGAGAGGTGTGAAGGTGTTAACATAATTACACCTCTTTTTATCATGCGAACCATCAAAGATGCGGTCGTGACTTTCGAAGGTGCTTTAGACATAGCAGGTACTATCAATAAATTAGATCGGTATGCAGGCCTGACAGATATTATTTAAATTACCTTATACACTGATGGATTCAAATAAAATTTTAACTAATTGAGTAACTAATTACTTTAAATCAAAACTATCCATGTTTTGGGAAAACTTAATTAATAACTGCCCGGCCATACTTATCTTTTTACTCGACTGCCGAAAAGAATATGTATCCCTTTTTGTCTCATTCTTTTCGCATGCTATACAGACCAAACGGAATACGACATAATGAGTTTTCATTAAAATCAACTCAGTTGTGGAAATTACAAAATCTTAAAAAAACATTAGAGAGTAAAAAATTATATAGAAAAATCAAAAAATCCAAATGCAATTTCGAAGGTTTGCTTTGAAATTGCATTTTGATTTTTTGATTATTTAATTGTTTTCTTTTTGCCGAGTGTACATTAGACATCGCAGCTACATGAGACATGTAGGAAGTGCATTCCTAGATCAGGGTCGTGGGCGCCGACCGTCGCGGGACAGGTTATGCGTGCTTGACCGAATTTGGGCCTACTTTTACTTTTCTACGGATGCTCAAGTTCATACTTATTGTTGCTTGAATATTATTGGTAGTATTGGTACTGTTCTTAAGTACGTTTTGGGTGAGTTGGCTTCTGAGATGTTGGGAGAGATTTGAGTTGGTATTAATTGGGAATGTAGGTTGGAATAAAGACTTGCGTTGTGTAGGAGTGGGACCTAAAAAATGTCAGTAACCACGCGTAGATGTAATTCTTGTTTCTTGAAAATCATGTTTGAAAGGTTAATGAGTAATTTGTTTATCATTCTTTTTACTCATAAAGACAACAATATAAACTCTCATACAGAAACATCTCTCATATTTGTCCCGTGCTGAAATCAAACGGTACTCAACAGTCACTCCATCTTAGCCACTCCATCAACCGAAATTTTTGCAATATTTTAAAATCTATTAAAACTAATGTATATTTTCCAAAATTAGTAAAATTTGGAGCAGACGATTTGACAGAAAACCCATGGAGAACTCACACAATATTAAAACCATCACAATTTATTACTTAATTTAAAACAACAATAGACGATTTGACAGAAAACCCATGGAGAACTCGCACAATATTAAAACCATCGCAATTTATTACTTAATTTAAAACAACAATTTCTAAATATCTTTATAATAGTCAGTGAAACCATCTAAACAAAGCGACAACCATTGTGACAAAAAGGAAAAACAAAATTAAAAGTATAAATCACGATTATTACGATTATTACGTGACAACCGTGGCGCACATTGGAAAGCGTTGATAATCAGAAACCATATTGGAGAGAATCAGTGATTCGGAGCGGGCAAGGCACTGGAAGTAGTTCTGTAGAAATTGTCACAGATACTGCACGAAATAAATTGGAAAACAAACAAAATAAAAACAGTAAAAATCTTGACAAAATTAAAGTACTATCCTGTTTTATTTTGTGCACTTTTAATAAGAAAGCAAATATATGTGTTTAATGAACAGTTGTGCGAGTGCGTATTAAATAAATAATTGAAGTCAATTGAATTGAAATAATCAATTCTTAGTAGTGCGTTTAGTATAGTGTAGGCATATAATTGCATAACAATTTAATATTAAGAACTCTAGGCTTTTTTTTTGGGGGAGTCGGAAATCATCAAATGACTTCTCCCGCTATGGGGCGGGAGGGCGTGTCAGACTTTTACTGACTAAAACCCACTCATCTTCCTTCGGTTGCCCTTTATGTTCCGGGGTCACGGTAACTATTATAAACATTCCGCAACCAAGAACTCTAGGTTAACAATCTAACATTGAAATGATTATATTATGGGATATTATTAAAAATAAAGAAGTTAACGCATATCTGCAGGAACGGTGATTTGTTGAAATAATGGAATTTTGATGATGATAAAGAAGAGCAGAAACAGTTAAATAATTTCTAAAAGCAACCAAACGAAAAACAATTTTTAATTCAAGACAAACCTACCATTTACCAATCTTGCAATTTCCAACATAAAGTTAATGGAAGTCATCAAAATACTCTTAAAAGCTGCATTTGAGGCCTAAGATAATTTTCACCTGCACCATATATGGGCCTATCGTCACTAGATACTGGGCCTTGTTTGGAAAACTATTTGACAAGTTGGGACGTGGGATGTCCCGAAAGAGGCCTTCGGAGAAATCTTAAAGATCAGGTTTGGATCAGCTCCTCGCCCACGTGGGGTCAGTTGCCACATAACTGTTGGTGTAGCGGAATGTTGAGTTTTGAAGTGTACCCCACCTATAATTAAGGAAAGTTATGAATGTGTATTGACCTCGTCAGCGATGATAGTGATGAAATTAACAATACGAATCATTATAAGAGTACAATGTTCAGGAGACAGCCATCTCCCAAGACTTTACTTGACTATGTTAGGGTGGTCGATTTTCAGTCTAATAGTATAAACCTTGGTGACGAGTACCCATCAGACCTTCACTCACAGCTCACAGCTCAGTTACTGGGTATCACAATAGAGATGAAAAGGAAGAACTCAAACAAACTGAATGATAAATATCCAGAACATTAGTCCGTAGTTAAACTGATGCGCAATAACGAAATGAAAGAGGCCCCTCATGGTAACAGAAATTCGTATGACCTACATTACAAGTAATTGCTGGGAATATAAATGCTTGGAAACGACACAAAAGACAATATACGTCAATGTAAGTAAATAAATTGAAGCATTATGGTGTCGCAATAATCTAAACGAAAAAAAAAATAAGTAAGAAATACAATTTTAACTTAAAACAACGAAATCAAAAAGACATAATACACAGTGTTACCAAATAAACAAACACAATAACAAAAGATTGACTTCCCGCTTGCGATATTATACAATCAGTAATATTCAAATGACTACTAAAAACGTAAACAATCTTGGTGAACAGGTTGGCAGACGCCATTGCATCGGAACTAGTTTACGTTAACGGTGGAACACCTACGCCATGGATTCATGAATGAAGACGAACTAACACTACTATGGAAATAAGTTCGCAACTAAGTGAATAGTTTGTGAGAACGGTGAAGTGAGTGAGAGTCGAGATTAATTGGTTGGTGGTGATTGTAAGCATCCTCATTACAATAAAAATGTTGTACCTTTCACGTATCTACCTTATTATTCAAAAGTTCCAGGTTTATGACACATGGACATACAAGCAGTGGAATCTTAGCCGCAGGGTTTGGGTTCAGATTCAGAGATGAAATAAACCTTTATGTTTCCATTATCTCCCAATTGTATAAAACAGTGTCTAGGAAAACCACGTGGCTGCAGTATGCAGTTTTGCGGCATACACCACAATGCAAGGTAATAACAATTTCATCCTTACTTCGATCAAAATGATTAACAGCTCATTGGATTCAGAAATACACACATTCTTGCCGATCGTGATATAGACCTCGGAATAAGGGAATTTAAATAATTAAATGTAATTCAACATTCTAAATATTAATTTCAAACTCTAACAGTAACTATAGGTTCGGTGTAAAATAAACCTATTTAATTATACACCTCATTTATCGAGAAAGGTTATATCCAAGTGAGACTCAACTTAAATCAGGTGGAACAGCGCGTGATAACAATAGTGTTATCTATACAAATATTATGAAGTCGAAGAGTTTGTTTGTTAAGGGGAAGAAGGAGGAACTACTGGTCCAAATTCAAAAAATATTCTTGTGTTGGATACCCCATTTATCGAAGGAGGTTTTAGGCTTCATAGCATTACGCTACAACCTACGGGAGCGAAGCAGTAATAAAAACATGGAAGCCAGTTATCTACCTTAACCCAAATATCCCAGTCAAACTCGATATTCACTCAAAAAAACCGATAGTTAAAGAAAACGAAAACTTAACAAAATATCGTTCATTGATGGAGTAAAGTTTCGTAACTCCATACATATTGATGTCGGCGTGGGAGTGGTGTATGATGCTGATACTCCAGATGATCAACTTGAATCAATTATGGAGATAACAGCAACAATTTTAGTGGCTCGTCTTAAAGTGGCTTTTGAAAACTCAATACACTTCCATTTGGTAAAGAATTTTAAGTATGATGGATAGTTGATGTTGATGAACTTAAAGCTGTATGATGGTGTAAGGAATTTAGAATTATGAGTGAAGAAATTGAGCAAATACTTGAAAAATATGAAGGTGGTTCAGGTTTGGTAAATAAAACTAACAAAAATAAAATGGAACAAAAAACATAGGAAGCAAGTAACTAGATGAAACAATGGTAGTTACTAAAGTAAAGACAACAAGCTTAGTCATTAAAGGTAAGAAAAAAACTCGTGAGATAGTTGGAAGTTATGAGCAATTTATTAAATAACAAGTGGACCTCGATAGGCCTTGACTTGTCTTGCCCCATGATTTGGTTCGGCTTCACTCGATAATCCCGAACATAACAATTATCCTAGCTTTCCTATTTATTCTCTTCATAAGAACCTTCCTTGCTCGACAATTATTTCATGAATGATATAACCGTTTTCAAGTTTTACGCTGAGCAAAACATTTAGCAATACATAAAAGACATCGATACACAGATTAAAAGGTTAAAGTTTTATTTTTATTCAACAACATTACAAGTAGACGAGCAATCAAAACACAAGTACCGTAATCCAACTTGAGAAACCTATTATGAATACACTTTAAATAAACAAACAACGCAACTCCCACGCTTAAAAACGCAACTAATAATCACATCTATCATTAACCGCACTTAGAACCGCATTCTACTCGCCCAAAAACTGGCCCCACTACTCGCGCAAGTAACTAGCGTAATTGATTGTCAGCGGCGTGACAACTTTCGCAAGATGATTGATGATGGCGAGTGTTAATCACTTGTCTTACTTGACATGTATGGTGGCGCCCTCTGCTGGCGTGTTTGTTAGTTGTTGTAAACACCTGCGGCGGGTCGGGGCGAGTTTATTACGGGTATATGTAGATTTTAGATTTTGGTCAGTTTGATAGTTTTTCTTCATGGTGAAGGGATGTGATAGTGTGGTATTTGGATGTTGTATTATAAAGTATCTTGTTTGTACAGTAGTTGTACAAAAGGATATCATTCACTTTTCATACATTTCTAGTCCAAATTTGAAACTGCCGGCGAAAGAAAAAATTTACAATACTGTTAGAACTGGTTCTTCTAAATATTTTTCATTATAGCATCAAAACCGTATGAACATTTCAATTAGTTTTACTTTAGTTTAAAATCTCACATATTTTATGTAAAATAAATTGCACAAACAATAGATTTGACTTTTGAGAAGTATGAGGAGCACCGTGTTTCTCAAGCATCCTTCGACCTTCGATGTGTTGTGTCTGGTGAGTTACTGCACTTACTGCCCGACATTTTCGAATTTGGATCGAAATGAGTTTCTTCTTTTGTGGAAAACAGCGATGTGTCTGGAGGTCCGTTTTTATGAGTTTTGGGCGAAAGGCACGCCACTGGCTGAATAGACATTTAATATTGACACGTAAGCAAAATAAGAAATACACCTTCTTTAATAATTCAACGGTGGGGAGAGGTGAAGCTTGATATCAAACAATCTCAACTCAGAAACTACTCAAAACAAGTGTCTGTGTGTCATTATTTGATGCGATATCATATAAAAATCGCCATTTCATAAAGTTGTACAAATACTTTATAATTTGGCGCAGGTTTAGCTTTTTATTTTATTATAAAATTCGATTTAAGTTAAAAAACCAAGGATTTGGTAATTTCAACTTCAACTCTTAATGAATGGTATTTGTGGAACAGACACCACAATTGGACACTGATAATAAACCATCAATCGCTGGAGAGAGTTTAACGAGACTTAACCGTAAACATAAAGATCAAAATAGAAGAATTTCTTCACAGACGGACATTACGTCCACAGATTCCACGATGTCCATGTAATACAGACTTTTCCAATTAAGTACGAGAAAAAAAAATGACATGAAATTTTGGTATTGCCATCCAGCGAATTTCTCATACGCAAAAACCCTCATTATAAAAGAGCACAAAAATGCAATAACATTACTCTGACAGCCCTATGCACAACTGACAGTTAAGACATGCAGTATGTGTCAATCAGCACCTGCCAGCACTTACACTAGTAATGAGTATTAATGACAAGTAGCAGCCCCGCCCACGCCGCCATGTTGGACAAATTGATGACATACATACCTACTACATACTTTCATAATAATTATGTTCCTATTAGCAAAAACTAAAGTTAGTTTGAACAGCAAAAAAGAGTCTGATACAAATAAATTGGGAAGTATATACGTTTATCTTAAGAACTATTACGCATAAAGAAAAATATTTTGTGTGTAATGGCTCTGTTTTCAAGTTGCTGTGTGACATCACGTTACGACGCATGTAAGCGGAACAGTGATAAAAAATATGGATACTAAACTCACAGTTAAAGTAGACATTAATTAAAGGGAAGCCATTTAAAAGAAATAAAGGACATTGACCACCATAGTATAGGACGCCGTTGCGCATAAAAAAAAATGGAAACTTAGTGTAAGTTGGATATAAAAGAGGGGAGAGGTCGTACTTTCCAAGGAAATAAAAATTATCTACTTATTTTTAGGGGTTTTTGTTGAATTTTGATTTATAAGTGCAAGTTTTGAGGTTAGTTATGTACCATAACTTCTACCAAAAAAAGTACTAATTACAACAATATTATGATTTCTATTCTCATAAAACAAAACAGAATACTTTTTGTTAAATAGAAACTATTTAGTTGATAAATTGTACTGTATTTGAAATTGGACGTTGTTATTCTTTTTATAAATGACACAAGTCTGCTACAAATGTCTGCCGTGTGTGGAATAAACGTTTCCCATGTAATGATATTTTAATCTTTTATTTCATTAAAACTCCGCACTCTATAACAATGGTTATGGGCCTCTAAACCAGGATTAGTGTCTGAATATTACATCCGACGTGAAAAGGAATAAAATATCTGAAAAGTAAGTACGACAAGAGTACATTTTTTTTTTTTTTGAGTTGCCCGTATTGTTCGTATTGAAGGATTCATTATGACTACAACTGTGAGGATAGAAAATCTGGGCAGGGACAATTATGACTCCTGGAGAATTCAGGTACAGGCAATTTTAATTAAAAATGACTTATGGGATTACGTAGACGGCAAAATTCCAAGACCAGCAGAAATCGCAGAGGAAGCGATATGGCTTTCGAAGGATGCCAAAGCTAGGGCTGAATTAATTTTAGCGATGAATCCAAGCGAATTGAGGCATGTAAGAGATTGCCAGACTTCTAGGCAATTGTGGTTGAAATTGGAAGCAATTTATGCATCTAAAGGACCGGCCAGAAAGGCGTTCTTGTTGAAGCAGCTCACCTTGTGTAAAATGAACGAAAGTGATGATCTTCATACGCACTTGGCAAATTTTTTCGATGCGAAAAATAAACTGCATGACATGGATATCGACATTCATGATGATTTGGTGTCGATTATGTTGTTATATAGTTTACCGCCAAGTTTTGAGAGCTTTCGTTGTGCAATAGAGTCGAGAGATAGTTTTCCGGATCCTGAGGTGCTGAAAATCAAAATTATTGAAGAAAATAATGCAAGAAATGCTGGAATGCATGATAAGGTTTTCATCGCAAAAGGAAAGGGTCGAAGTAATAAGGAAAAGATAAAAATCGACGATAAACAATTTGAAACGAAAAAACAATTCATTATGAAATGTTTTAAATGCCATCAAACAGGTCACAAAGCCTCGGAGTATAAATTGAAGAAAGAGAAGAATGATAGCGTAAAGTATGTATCTAAATGTGTTATGGCTTCTAAAAGCGATGACGAGTTTATAACTTTTAATTGTTTTACAGATGAATGTCTTGCTGCAAACTGCGAGCAGGAAAAATGGATCTTAGATAGCGGCTGTACAAGTCATTTGTGCGGTGAAAAATCATTTTTTGGAAATACTTTAGAACCTACTTTTGGAAAATTGAGTTTGGCTACCAATCAGAGCGCTCTTGTACAGGGTAAGGGTACGGTAAGATTGTACGCATGCAACGATGATTCTAAGTACGTAATTGAACTATCAAATACGTTGTTTGTTCCTGATTTAAGAACTAACTTGATCTCGGTCGCTCGGATCACTGACAAGGGTTTCTGTGTAACTTTTAGAAACGACAGTGCTGTAGTAACAGATTCTAATGGGGATGTTAAGTTAGTTGCAAATCGACAGGGTAATTTATATTACGTTAAGGAACGATGTGCTCGAGCTTTTGCGATTTCTAACGACATAGTTGATATTCGAGTATGGCACGAGCGTTTAGGTCATCTGAATGTGAAAGATTTACTCAAACTCATCAATCACTGTAACTTGAGGGTTAAAACTGATATGACAATTGTCAAAAAGTTGCATGATTGCGAAACATGCATTCGCGATAAGATGAGTGCTACCCCCTTCACTAGCTCTAGTGGACCTTGTGATGAAGTTTTAAAAATAGTCTATTCTGATGTTGTAGGACCAATGAGAAATACAGCTCTAGGAGGTGCAAAATATTTTGTTACATTTATAGACTGTTGTACAAGATGGTGTGAAGTTTACTTACTAAGTAAAAAGAGTTCAGTTTTTACTGTTTTTAAAATATATAAGCAGTATGTAGAAAATATAACTGGTAAACGTATAAAATATTTGCAAACCGATAACGGTGGCGAATATTGCAATAAAGAGTTTGACGATTTCTTGGAAAAGGAAGGAATAACTAGGCGACTCACAATTCCAGGAACCCCACAACAGAACGGGATAGCAGAAAGGATGAACAGGACACTTGTCGAAATGGCAAGGTGCATTTTGTTATCATCAGGGCTTTCACCAGGTTTTTGGGCTGACGCAGTGGTTACTGCATGCCATATTAGAAATAGATGTCCATCTAGCGCGATCAATGGTAATATACCATATGAGAAGTTTTTTGATAGACCTGTACAAATTTCTTATTTACAATCTTTTGGATCAAAGGTATATGTTTTAAATAAAGATATAAATAAAGATAAGTTTGCAGATCGTAGCAAAAAAGGAATATTTATAGGTTATCCTAGGAATCAAAAAGGTTACAGAGTATGGTTACCAGAAGATCGGAAAGTAATTGTTGCTAGAGATGTTCGTTTTTTGAATATTGAAGAATCTGGGAACTATGAGCCCGGTGATCCTTTTCAGGTAGAGAATCCTACATTGAAGCCGGCGCAGTTTGTGGAAATGGAGATAAATCCACAGCCTGTTTTACCGCAAGTCGAACATAACGTAGAAACACCAGTTGAACCAGTTCAACCTCTATCTTCAAATGAAGAAATTCCATCTCAGCCTCTAACCGAACCAAATGAGGAAATGAAGAGAGCCCCAGGTAGGCCAAGAATCCAAAGAGGTCAAGTAGGTAGACCGAAGAAAATATATAAGATGGTCCCTGTACGTACAGAGCAAGAATTGGAAGAGGAAATTGCTCCTGTGCAAGTAGAGCAAGAAGTGGAAGAGGAGAGATTTGAAATTGGTGAAAATAGGGAAACAGAAAACAATGATAATTTACAGTCATGTGAACAATTTCTCGATTGTGAGGATTTTGTTGGTACTGTAGGAGAAGTGACATTAAGAGAAGCTCTTACCAGTAATGATAAAAAGTTATGGGAAGATGCGATAATGTCGGAAATCCGAAGTCTCGTAAAAAATGAAACGTGGAAGATTGTTAAAAAGCCTCCTAACAGAGGTATAGTGGGATGTCGTTATGTACTCACCACGAAGCTTAACATAGATAAGACTGAAAAGAAGAAAGCCAGATTAGTAGCAAGAGGCTTTAGTCAGCGCTACGGTATTGACTATCGTGAAACTTTTGCTCCGGTCATGAGACTTAGTACAGTTAGGTTACTTGCCGCATTGTCTATGGAGCTAGATATGGAAATACATCAATTAGATATCAATACGGCTTACCTAAATGGATATCTAGAAGAGGAGGTGTATATGAAAATTCCAGAGCTCTTGGAAGACAGTTTAAATAAAATATTGAAAAATGAAGAAGATAGCTTGATTAAAGAAAGAGCTAGACAAATGCTTAGTGACATAGCGGCAGGTGGTAACGTATGCAAGTTATCTAAATCATTATATGGTTTAAAACAATCTGGCAGGCAATGGAACATAAGGTTGGACGAGAAACTGAAGAAAATGCAGTTGAAACAATCTTTGAACGAGCCTTGTCTATATATCAAGAATCTTGAGGGCGGAGACAAACTTTTTGTTTGTGTCTACACAGACGATATATTAGTCGCTAGCCAGAAAAAAGTTTCTATTGAAAACTTTAAATCTGAATTGGCTAAAGAGTTCGAATTAAAGGACTATGGAGTTGCAAAGTTCATTCTAGGCATAGATATTGTCAGAAGTGACAAGAGTCTGAAGTTGTCACAGACTTCATACATTGATAAAATTGTTTACAAATTCGGACAGGAAAATTGTAAAGAAATACATACAACGCCGATGGAGGTGGGTTTAAAATTACAACCCATGCAGCAGAATATCGATAAGAGCTTTCCGTATAGGGAATTAATAGGTTGTCTAATTTATTTATCTGTAGGTACCAGGCCGGACATTGCCAATGCTGTAGCAAAGATGGGTCAGTACGTAGATAATGCCGATAAAGGATGTTGGAAAGCAGCTATAAGGATACTGCGATATTTAAAAAGAACCAGGGAATATGGTCTCATTTATAAAAAGACAGGTAAGTCTTTGATAGGATATTCGGATAGTGATTTTGGAAATTGTCATATAGATCGAAAAAGTTTTTCGGGAAATGTGTTTATATTAGCAGGTGCTGCTATTTCGTGGAAATCGCAGAAGCAAAAGTGCGTTGCTACTTCAACGTGCGAAGCTGAATATGTTAGCTTAGCTTTAAGCATGAAAGAAGCAATTTACCTAAACAGTTTACTAAGTGAGATAGAGTTACATAACTTTAGTAGGGTGACGTTGCATGCGGACAATCAGGGAGCTATTACACTTGCAAAAGATCCAGTTTTTCATGCCCGCAGTAAGCACATTCATATAAAGCATCATTTCTTGAGAGATACTTTGAGGAATAATAAAAGTATCATATTAAAGTACATTTCAACTGATGTGATGCTAGCCGATATTTTAACGAAACCACTGCCAAAACAAAAGTATTATTTATGTGTAAGTGGTTTAGGAATAGGTTAGGATATTTGATGTGCTTATTTTTTTAGTCATGTTTTTTAATGGTTATTTTTTTACTTTATCTTACTTTTATTTTAGTTTTATAATAGGTTTAGTTAGTAAAGCTTCTGGAGTACAATTTAAGGAGGTGTGTTAAATAGAAACTATTTAGTTGATAAATTGTACTGTATTTGAAATTGGACGTTGTTATTCTTTTTATAAATGACACAAGTCTGCTACAAATGTCTGCCGTGTGTGGAATAAACGTTTCCCATGTAATGATATTTTAATCTTTTATTTCATTAAAACTCCGCACTCTATAACACTTTTAATAAACCAATGAAAGTTCCCAAGTAAATGGTAATTAGGTCATACTAAATCTAAGTGGCTTATAGGCATAAAGAGTAGAAAATAAACGGCCCCGCATAGAATGGAGTTTTCTATCCCCTTTTTAATTGTTATGATTTATTTTTAAAATAATGTTTACATGATTCGAGACACAATAAAGACAATAGCAGGGCGACAGCCGGCTATCGCTTGGTCGTCAAAAGGTTAAGGTTTAAGGTGGTAAGACGAGGACGGGCGGACATGACGAAACTATAACCGCCTTATTACAAAACAAGGTTTTTCTTTAAACCAGGTTTAAACCATGGAGCCGGGTTTTGTAATTTGAATCTTATTCTGATACGATCAAAATTCGAAATACAAAACCTAGCTCAATGGTTTAAACCTGGTTTAGAGAAAAACCTTGTTTTGTAATAAGGCGGAAGGGTTCTTTTTGTAAAAACCATTTGAAACTAATTTATTATTGTAAACAGACGAAATCTTATTTTAGTCATCATTGCAATGCGTGTAATTAAACATTTCAAATATTAATGTGTGGAAATAAAAATATTCAAAAGTCAATGGCATTTATTTTACTTAGATTATTTACAAGCACTACTGAATTTTCAGAGTTGGACGGTTATTCAGAATACTCTGTATGTTTTAGCTCTCAATGTGGAAGATCTACAGACAAAGCACACATGTTGATGTCCATAAGCTCGTTCAACACTCATTACACTTCTCATTCGAGTATAATATAACATTCCTGAGAGAAGAGGATGTTCTTCTGCCATCTGAAAATAAATATAATAAATATTATTACATGTTATTGATTGATCTTAGCATTAGTTTAATAGGAAGTTCGTCCGCGTGGAAACCGAAAATGATTCTAATAGGATTTTCAAATAGTTTTTTTTTTCGTTATCTGCTGTTACAGTTAGCTGTACAACAAAATACAAATAGTGTTATTGACTTGGACCATCTTTGGTATTATCCATAATAACATTTAATATTGTTAATAATATAACAATAATGTGCTCATTTTCTACTACACTAACGTCAAAAAAGCGTGTAAATACAATATAATAAGATACTAACCGTTGCCGGATTAATCCAGTATCGTAGAATTGTAACCATTGCATCCGTTGCTTCCCCCAGTTGGCGACGGGGTAGAGGATGTCCAGAGCAAGAGGGGCACAGTCCACACAGCGTGTTATTTTTATTTTAACAAAATTGTCGGTACTGCATAAAGAGAGAAACGATCCGAAGTCGTAAAAACGTCGACGTACGAAAGTTTTGAAAAAATTGCTTGATCGCGCAGAAATCGGAAGAGTCTGCTGTACACGAACTAACCGCAATGATTCGTTATCTAATAACGCAAAATAAACTCAATTTTCAATAAAAATATTCGTCGCTTTGTTTTACTTGAAAGTGTCAATTTTGACTGTTAACATTTGAATTATTCCGTGGCAGTGCTACCCACAGCTGATAAAAATCGACCATAAATGATAACTTAGACACCTAAATACTTTTTGTTAGTAAAATAACATTATTTTAGAAATGTTAATTAAATATAAATTGTTGGTAACGCAAATGAATGTTATAGTCGTAATTATTTTTGAGACATCAACGTGTGCTCTTAAAAATAAAATATGTAATACTATCAGTTAAGACTGATTATGGGAAGGTTTATGAAATTGGCAACACTGCTTTCACGTAAGTACGTCATTAAAGGAAGAATGCAACAAAGTCGTATAAATAACTAATTAAATATAAAATATTAACCCTTAAAAAGATTTCCATGAAGTTATTTTATCAAAGTTAAAATATTATGTTATGATTTATGAGTATATTTTTGTGGCTATGCCCTCTTATTTTAAAGCGATGCTAGATTTGAACATTCTCCTTTAGTTGCCATTTCCAAAACGTAGTTCCCTAAAGAGAAGAATAGGCAAGAAACTTCATACTCATTTTTCTAAATATATATTTTTTATGCATGTTGTAAACTACATGTAACTGAACAAAAAACTAAACTTAAATCTAATTCTTCAGCTAAAATAAATTAAAAAAAAACCTAAAACTGCCAAGTAATATAATTACAAGAAAACTTAAAAAGTTAAGTTGTAACAAGGTATAAAGCAAAAAAGAGTGCCCTTCCGTTCCCAGGGGCCGCGGTATCAAAAGGCCGGGAGAGTACAGCGCCAGTACTTGCACTGGCGCTAGTGTCGATGCCAGTCGAGTGGCGAATCTTTCAAACGGTGGCACGGGGTTATTGGGAGGTGGCCAACGTTTGTGGAGGTTTAAGACTGTCTTGGTTTAGTTTATAATAAGAGGGTTTTTTGTATGTTGTTTGTTGGATTTTAATATTGTGTGGTGGTCGTAGTAAGGAATGCTTCAAGTATGATTTCGACAGATTTAAAGAAAAACAAATTGTTTATTTGTGACTGATAAGTTACAAAATACAAAGGTTAAACATTTTTACTGATATTTGATAAAAACTTTTTAAACGCTAACGTTATTAACAATGCGTGGTCATGTTTAGCAGTAAATTACTATAGACATATAGCAAACAATATGACAGTTTCTTTATAAAAAAAATTACAAAGTCATGTCAAAATAGTTCAACATAAATTAAATCAGTAACTGACATAGGCGGACTGAAGCACACTCGAGGGCTCTCCGACAGTCCACCGACATAATGATATGTGGCCACCTAGCGGCTAATTTCAACAGTGAGTGTTCAATAATGCGGTTTGGAGGTTAGGTAATGCGATGTGATTGAATTGTTACGGGGATACTTGGTGTAACATGATAATGGTATTTTTAGGAACTTTAATAAATAGTTTTATAGTGTGGCCATATCCGGTTATCCTGGCTTTCGATCGAAAATCCTGGCATAGCTCGAAGATTTTTAGTGTTAGAAAGGAACATAAATATCATTTGGTATTAACCACGCTAAGGAAGTGGTAAAATAATATCCTATAATTTTGCCTTTTTTTCAATGATGTTATAAGTAAAAAAGTGTAGATAGGTTACCCAAACGAAATTCTATCTTCAAAAACGGCACACTAACGCACACATACATTACACTTCAAAGTAGGATATCATGATTGAAGTAGTGCGAGTGAAAAAGAGGTAAACGTCAAATGTCAACGCGATACTCAGAATCATGTTTGTCAATTGGCAAACTTTTAATGTGCCACTTTTTGTCTGCATATAACCTATCTACACTTTTTTGCTTATAACATCATTGCTTTTTTTAATTTTTTAGCTCACTAATAAATCTATTGGATTCTGCGCCCAACACGCACTTGCCAAGTTTAAAATTGGAAGATAGCTTAGAAAATTGTTACTACCTCCACTAATTTACTTATGATAACTTCTTGGAAAGAAGAAAAAGTGATTATTAAATTCACAAAAACTTCACTTCACAACACGAAACCTCCCAAAATATCTCAAAAATATCTATCACAATCTAAACCCGCGTAAACAAACCAACCAATAAACAAAAAAAAAAGAAATACGCCTCCATTTTGTAAAGCTATGATAACCACAATTTAAGCGTCGCGCAGGACACGACCCGACTTCTCGGAGGCGTTACAAAGAATTATTTTTATCAGGTCGTCAATAAATAAAACTGAAAACCTTTCAACGTAGATGGGAAAATATTTTTTTTATCCAAACAAAGGCCTACGAGTCCTCGGGAGGACTCGAAAAGGCCTCGTCCTACAAAGTTATGACAGTAGATGTTACTGATATCTTATCTCTGATATTGAATTCTAAGTAACGTTGCGAAATATATTGGAAATTGCGATTTTCTTCTTTTTCCATTTTTTTCTAAGTGAAGTAAATATTTTGATTAGAAAGTGAGTTTGGTGTGGTGTTCTTTATCTAGATTTGAAAGTAATGAGTCTAGCATCTGTTTTGCGGATGTTATCTATGAGGGAAAAATTTCATTTTATATTTTATCAACTGATCCACAAAATGTTGAAAATATAGTGAGAAAATCCATAAAATTACATTACAACCTTTCATAATAAAAATAAGTTTATTGTCTAAATGTATGTTAAAGAAAAAATAATTTAAACTAATATTACAAAGTTTAAGAGTTTGTTTGGTTGAACGCGCTTATTTAAGGAACTGCTCGTCTAAATTGTAAAATATTTCTAGTAGTATTAGTAACCAAAACACTTGGATGAAACCAGCTCGTTCAGTTACTTTAAATAAAACACTAATAGAAAGCTACATTCTCCCCGAGGCTATAAAACATCGCAAAAACTCCAAAACAAAAATACAACATACTCAAACAGTTCCCTCATTCCAACAGATTCCGGTACAAAATATACAGCATGCTCTCATAGAGGTATGCTTTCAAACTGTCTGCTGCAAGTAAAGCGGTATCTTGTAGGAATTTGCGATTCAGCCGAAGTTGTTCCGCAATGGACCGCGCTAGTTAGCCGGCCGCTGCTTTATGCAGTGCGTGTTGCGAACGATTCCGTTTTATTTTATGTCACAATAGTATTAAAGCCGCTTTAGAATTGAGTGTGAGTTGGAGTCCCGTTTTTACGACACTACGGAAACACTTTAATGTTGTACACGACAAGTCATTGAGTATATTTAATACTGTCTTTTTTGCGTGACGTCGTCCAGGTGTACTTTTACTGACTACTACTAGATTTCGTCCGCGTGAACATCGAAATTTCCCCTCCTCTATTTTACACTTACTCGTCACAAAGAGCATACCGTTGAAGTTTCATGTCGCTGGGAGAAGCGGTTTAGGCTGTGCGTTGAAATATTAAAAGTCCGTCAATCAGTTTTCCATTTTATATTTATAGGTGTTTAACTCCTTATCGAGTATAAATAATATTAAATGCCAAATCTAAATCCTTTATTTATTTCAGATTACTGCAGTCTAGCTGAATAACAAAATCTCAACAAAAACAAAAGCTTTCCTCCCTTGTGAGTAGTTGTGAGACAGTGTCAGCAAATTCGCCTGTCATTTAAACTTACATTCTATATTATTTATTCGATGACCACCGACTTTCTAATGCTTGAACATGCTGTATTATTTACACTTCTGTTTCGCAATATATTATATTGATTTATTTCCTTTTTTTTTTGAGGATATATTCTTCGATAAGTAGATGAACTTTTGTGACAGTTTGTTAAGTTAGAAAAACTAAGCAATGGAAATAATATTTTGATTATTTATACAGGGTGTCCCACGGCTATGCCACATGGAGGGAAAGTACCTTAAATATTGTAGATAGAGCATTTTACTGAAAGAAGACATTATTTGAATTTTGAAAACATTTTAAACTGCATTCATAGATATTTAAATAATTACATAGTTGAACCGGGAATCGAACCTGTTACTCGAGAAAATTAATCAGCCTGTAGTTTTATCCTACAGATCGAAAGGCCTAATCACAAGGATTATTTTTTGCTAAATAACATAGTGTCAAAAATAAAAGAAAGACCATGAATTTTAACATTTTTAATACAAAATTAGTCATTTTTTTAATGCTCAAAACTAGTCCCTTCTTCTTGAATACAAAGTGATAACTTTTGATTATTTCGTTCCCTGACGATTTTTTGGTCTTGTTGTGGTGGATTTTTATTTATTAAAATGATGCGTACTACTCAAGTGGGTAGATTAATTAGTAATAAGTAGTTATGATTGTCAATTGTATGTCCTTACGGCAATGTAAGCTTTTAACTTTTCAGGACATAATTTTTACCTCAAATGTTAAAATTCACGGTCTTCCTTTTATTTGTGACACTATGTTATTTAGCAAAAAATAATCCTTATAAAGAAACCTTTCGATCGGTATGATAAAACCACAGGGAGATTATTTTTTCTCGAGGAACAAGTTCGATTCCCGGCCCAACCATTTAATTATTTAAAAATCTATGAATGCAATTTTAATGGTTTTTAAAATTTAAATAATGTCTTCTTTCAGTAAAATGTTCTATCTACAAGATTTAAGGTACTTTCCCTCCATGTGGCATAGCCGTGGGACACCCTGTATACAGCTTATTCATAACTGTCCTCCGCAGTGTAATTTGTGTCTTTGGTAATTGCTCCACTGCCTTATTCTGTAGCGTGATGTTATATAGCCTACACTATTCTCAATAAATCAAGCTATCAAAATACAACATGCTTTGTTATATATGTATGTATGTCTTTATTTATGTATTGTATACATAGTATATACTTTATAATTAGGTAATGATGTCTATTCTTTTTAATTTAAAATGTATTCTACTTTTCGATTTCTTTTTTCTTTTTATTAGTGCACCTGCCAGATAATATCTGGACCACTTTGGGTAGACTGGTAGAGAATGCCTAAGTCATTAAGTCCGCCATTGTACATATGTGCATAAAGTTTATATAATTCAGATTGAAAATTAAATTCAAGTTAATTAAAAACTCACACAAAAAAGTTTTATAACGAGCTCATAATTTCAAAAATTACAACACTAAAAAAATTAATATAAAAACTCCTGCTCTCTGACTGAAATCCAGCAAAATACCTCTCACGCCAATTAAAAAGATCATAAAAACCGATCGAGTTAATAAAATTCCTCACCCTTACAGAATCAGCACTATTTCAGTAAAAAAGTCGAAAAAAATACCGGACAACTGCGGGTCTCTATTTTATAATCAGTTTAAACGGGAATCGAACCTAGTAACTCGTATAAAATACGAGCACTTACCTGATTGGTTGGTTGAGAGATGGCGGTTGCCCTAAACTCCTAATATAACGCCACTAACTTTTATTTGGTTATTTATTTAGCTGAACATACATTTTGTGTATTTTTCTTGGCTATTCTTATTGGGTTTGCTCGCCCATTTGTCTGGAAGGGTTGGCGTGGGGTGGCCATACTATGTGTGTATATGGATAGGTAGGTATGCTACGCAGTTATTGTAGGACGTTTGTTTGCGAATATTTAAGTAAGTAGACGGTTCCTTACATATTTTTACAATTTTTCTCCAAAAGTTGCAATATTCCCAAGATCCGTCGGTGAAAGTCTCATTAATATTTGTATCTATTTATTTATTTTTCAAATAAGTATGAGTTCAACATTAGGAAATCTATTTGTTTACGACTACGTGAATCCGTACTATATTAATATTATAAAGGCGAAAGTAACTCTGTCTGTCTGTCTTTCTGTTACGCTTTCACGTCTAAACCACTGAAATGATTTTAATGAAATTTGGTACAGAGATAGAGTTGACCTTGAGAAAGAACATAGGATAGTTTTTATTCCGAACTTTAGAAGAGTTCTCTTGAAAACGCGATATAACCGACATCCACGCGGGCAAAGCCGCAGACAAAAGCTAGTATTCTATATTTAACCTACATAACAAACTTGGAATGCGTAACTTAGCTACAAGCTTAGAGGCGCAGAAAACTATCAACCACGATTCACATGAATAATGCTCAGATGATTATATTATCAACAAGGATTCTTTAATTTTAGGTGACAGTGAAGTGAAGTACACTTATCTACTAAAAATACTAATCCCATGGGAAACTGAAGAACCTGTTAACAAAGACTAGTTTAAATGTACTTACTTAATGACTTTAACTTAATGACAACATTAATAGGTTACTTCATACTAAAAACATTGGCGCCTCATAACCCCTACAATACCATCCAAAATAACAATACACTTTCAACACAAACACAAAGTTTGTTCACAAGTAAGTTGGCCGCACACCTGCGACACGACAACTGCGACCGGCGCGACCGACGCGACAGACGGACGACCTCGAGTTTCAAACACATCACTATTCATATAAAATGGGGCTAGTTTATTGTTGCATACCGTTGTAGATATTATGTCGTTATATTGGTGACTTCTAATCTGTAGAATTAAAGGGATTGTGAAGATAAATGGATGGATATTAAAGACTAGCAGTCTGCGCGGTTTCACCCATATCTTGGTTACTACTCCTCTCCTGTAAGACTTAGCGCGATGTTATATAGCTTATAGCCTTTCTCAATAAATACTTAAGCTATCAAAATGAATTTTTGCAATAGACCTCATGATCCCTAGCCTTTTCCCAACTAGGTTGGGGTCGGCTTCCAGCCTAATCGGGTTCAGCTGGATACCAGTGTTTTACGTGGAGCGACTGCCTATCAGACCTCACAACCCAGTAACTGGGCGACACGATACCCGATGGTTAGACTAGTCAGACTTTCGGGCTTCTGAATACCCGTAACGACTGTCAAAGTTCTACGAATGACAACCGTGACCAACGGCTTTACGTGCTTTCTGAGGCACGGGATGTCAGTAATGTCCAAGACTAACTTTAGAAAGTACATATGAATTGAAAATGTCACATTGGTACTTTCCCGGATTCGAACCCGCAACCTCTTACACGAGAAGCGGGCGTCTTATCCACTGGGTCATCACCATTTTGAAATAGACCTAATTAGACTTTTTAGATTTTAATTGTTTTGTATTCCTTTTATATGCAGTTTAACCCGCGTCTTTAGTTTCTGCTCCGTCCCATACATCATATCATCTCCCTAGCCTTTTTCCCAACCGTGTTGGGGTCGGCTGCCAGCCTAACCGGATTTAGCTGGATACCGGTGTTTTACGTGGAGCGACTGCCTATCTGACCTCCACAACCCAGTAACTGGGCGACACGATACCTCTTGGTTAGACTGGTCTGAGTTTCTGACTAACCAGTAACGACTGTCAAAGTTCTACGAATGACAACCGGGACCAACGGCTTTACGTGCTTTCCGAGGCACGGGATGTCAGTGATGTCTAAGATAAACTTTAGAAAGTACATATGAATTGAAAAAGTCACATTGGTACTTGCCCGGATTCGAACCCACAACCTCTTACACGAGAGGCGGGCGCCATATCCACTGGGCCATCACGACACTCGTCCCATACATCATAGCGTGATTTAAATATCATATTAGTAGTCCTCATCAATCAGTCAAAATAATGTCAGTTCTAGGGTTTAGCAAGTTTAGACAAACAAAAAATCTAAATGCCTCTGCATTTTTACTATATGAGTATACATATATCTTGTTTAACTCAGAGGAAACCACACGAAAAATCTAGTACAGCAATAAATTATTTAAATATGCCATGTTCCTGCTTATATTTCTCCTCTACATCATATGCAACATTCTCACAACTTACGTTGTAGCAAAAATTTTTATTTTAACGTTGTTCTGTTGTACACAATAAACGATAAAATAAAACATTTTAATATCGCTGTTAGCTCAGCAAGCACTTCTCATAATACTGCACTATCAGCTAAATTAAACTTAGTTATTGATAGCTAGCCATCTTTGTATAAAAATGAAAGAAAAAAGCTATTGGAATACATAAGGGCTTGTTCAGGTGGGGCGGTTTTTTTGCGATGTTATGTTCCTAAAGATGCGCTAAGATTGGTAACCAGATAGACTAAATGTGGCTTTGCTTTTATTAGCTTCAGTTATAAATAATATTTTAGAGCAACTCACACATTTGCTCCCAAATTAGGCAAAACCTGTACTATGTTAACTAGACAACTGATATACATAACACTTACATAATCATTAAATTCATAAATTAAATAAACTAACAGTGCTCTGCGGTTTCACCCGCATCTTGGGCTTTGTACTGGCAGTTGACTTAGAAAATCCTGCTCAGATTGCAAAAATATTTTCACTGATACAACGCTACTTGATTCTCCTAGTAGATAAAAGGACGCGACATCACACGAAAAGGTAGTATTAAATAAACTCAATGCCTGTTTTTAACGTCGAACCACGTTAAAACGAAACTCCAACTCACACTCAATTCCAATGCAGCTTTAACACAATTGTGACATAAAATAAAACTGAATCATTCGCAACACGCACTGCATAAAGCACAAGTACCATTTTATTCCGCACTTTGCCGCGGCCGGCTAACTAGCGCGGTCCATAGCGGGACAACTTCGGCTGAATCGCAAATTCCTACAAGATACCGCTTTACTTGCAGCAGACAGTTTGAAAGCATACCTCTATGAGAGCATGCTGTATATTTGTAGCGGAATCTGTAGGAATGAGGAAACTGTTTGAGTATGTTGTATTTTTGTTTTAGAGTTTTTGCGAAGTTTTATAGCCACGGGAATAATGTAGCTTTTTATAAGTATTTTATTGCATGGGCTATTCAACACATTTTTTTTCTAATTGGATCAGTAGTTTCTGAGATTAGCGCGTTTAACCAAAATAACAAACTTTAAGCTTTATATTACTCGTACTAGTATATATTATCGAGAAATATAACAATTGAGCTATTTTAATTGCCAATGTTAGTACTGGATTGTGGATTGCAAATTTGACAAGATGATACGATTAAACAGTAGTCGTGTGATTGGTTGCAGCTTTGTGTCGCAGGTTCGAGTCTCACACTGTTACAGCCAAAAGGTATTAGTAACAATTATTTAATAGCACATGATGCAGGTAATAAAGTCGCGTCAACACGTTTCCCTAACGAAAAATGCACAAAAACCGCCCCATGTACACAATATCTTAGCATAGAAGCAATCCTTGAAATATTTCAGCATCAGGAAGGAAGCGCAACTTCCTGAAACTAGCGCCCCCTGCCGCCGCTTTATTAAAACTTGTGAAACTTTCAGTAATTGTACCCACTGTACATTATTAAGGCGGTGCACTTTAATTTCTTGGCTTTTCTTTAATTAAAACTATATTGGATATCTTCTGAAAGTCCCGAGGTCTTTGCGGGGAAATATTTTTCTTGCTTTTTCTTTTTTGGGTGCTGGTTGTGGATTGTTCTTGAAACAGCTGAAGTTTTGACAGTTTTTGTTAATGTTTTAGTGTCTTCGGTTTCATATTCGTCAGATTCTGTGTGTTTCATCGCTATATATAATCATATAAATGAGATTTTGGTATTTGTTAAAACCAACCCTTAACTGTTTCTCAAGGTGTCCGACAACATCATTAATAAACGCAATTTATATAGATGTTAGATTTTTTACACTCTACCAATATTCTGTTATTCTTATAGTGCGACTCCATTTTGGCGTATCTGGTAAAATATTTGCGTTACTTGGGTAATGCAAACTATAGTATAGTGTTAACAGTATAAGGTACATATTACGTTGCATCGTACACACAAACAGGTAGCCAAATCATCATCATCAGCCAATAGACGTCCACTGCTGGACAAAGACCCAAAGATTTCCACATGCATCGGTCCTGCGCCACCCGCATCCAACGGGACCCGGCAATCTTGATGGTTAGTCAAATACGCCATGTGAAGTCACACCACAAAATAAAGCGCTTGTGGCGACATCTATATACAGTAATATTGTAAAGCTGATTTTTTTTGTGTGTTCGGATGAACACGCAAATCTCTGTTACTACTTCTACATAAAAATATCGAGGTAGTCTAAAGCTATATAACGATGAGGCCGGTGTTTCCTAGCTGACCATTTTGAGAAGAAACATCAAAAACAAACTTTGAGGTCAAAATTCTCTTTAAAGTCTGTATTGGTCTAACCACGCGAGAACCATTTAGGTTACTAACTAAGGTTACTTGATGAGAGATATCTCACTGTTCCTCATATTCCTCAAACTCTCCAGTTTTAATGCCTTAAGATATAAACTAAAAAGACGCTTACTCATGCAAATATATGACAGAAACTTCCATAACTTTGTTGTAAGCATATCATAAAGTTGTGTGATACAGTCGTTACGGAGGTGTTACGGCGTATGTGGCTTTCAGCATTTACCTAATAATAATAAGTTAGACGCTACTGTAAAATAAAATTGTATGTACGGCTAAAAGGGAGTACTTTTTTAAATAAAACAATGTTAAGTCGTTTTAGACATTAACCTTGAAACACTTTAGCTATTACATGTTTTTGTCTTTAAATATTCTGCAAGTTTGTCGAAACGTTAATTTTTTCTTGCCATTTCGGCCGCGTGGATGTCAAGTGCACTATAAAACATATTCTATGACACTTATGTCTTAAAGTAACTTTCCATTAACCTTTCAACGACCAAGCGACAGCCGGCGGTCGGGCTACTATTGTCTTTATATTGTGTCTCGGATCACGTGTGTAAATGTTGTTTTTAATCAAATCAAATCAGATCGCTTTTCCTTAATGTTTCCAACAACAAACCAACAGACAAGCATACATATTTGTAACATTAGTGGTAACTTTCGTAACTCCGTTAAAACGAAGAGTTCCCTAAAGACAAATATAAATAGTTTGTAATCCTTCTGATTTTCCTATTACTTTTTTAATAGTGATATATTTTACTTATGATAAAAGACTAAATATGTCTTATAGCTTATCTTTTTTGGTCATCTTCATCAACCTCTTTCATTCATCTGGATAAGGTCTTCCGTTTCCACAATAAGGTTAAACCCAGTAATAGAACATCCAAACAGTCATGCTGATGAGATGAGCAGGCGCTTCCGAGGCGGAAGCTGCCCTAATGAGGGTCAGCAGCCTTGAGCTGGCGCTGATTGTAGACCCTGGTTAATAGCATTATCAGGGTTCAGCAAAATGTGGGTCGGGATTTTAAATGCGTCGTGGTGGATGTTGCTGAGAAAGTAAAAGAAAATGGAGCCAAGCTAACATCTTATGTATGCGTCTATGTAATGGTAAAATGCACAGAACATCTTTGATTAGGTATATTTATCCATGTATATAAAATGGTAAACTGACTGCCTGATTGAGTGATTGTTAATGTCCCACAGCCGCAACCGCTTGTCCTAGAGACAAATGAAACTTGGAGGCTGTGTTCTTTGTAAAGGTCATAGCTCATTAGAGCCACCCGGCACCCACCCCGCACCGCCTCGTCGCACGGCATCCACTCGTTGTCGACAGGTAGTCCACGGGTGGACGTTGCGTTATCACCAATAAGCGTCCCGCGGTCAACCAGTGGACCCCGCGCGGTCAACGAGTGAACGCCGAGTGGTCAACGAGTAGACGCCGCTTGATCCACGAATTTTAAATACAAATTAATTTTGAGCGGTGCATCTACAAGTTCTTATGATCCTCGCGTGTATAGTGATACACGGCGGGCAGCCAGTCCAGTCGGGACCCGCGTGTTGGCAATGCCCAGTCAACGCAAGGCAAACATTCGAGCAGCGAGTTGTCAACGAGTGGTCCACCCGCCGTCCGCGCGTGAAGGACATATAACCGAGGCGATCTGGTGACGCTACGGAGTTGATATAGTGAGCGCATGGCCATACAAGTCCATATAATTAATACTAGCCGCAGGAGGCGAGTCGGTGCGGAATGGCTGCCGGGTGGCTCTAATGAGCTATGACCTTAAAGAGTAAGTATATACTAATAAAGGGTTTTTGGAAAATCCGACTTGGAAAACGGGAGAATAGAATAGGAAATGGAAGTTTCCACAACCACACTTGCGAAAGCTAGTAAAATATATTTAACCTTTCAACGACCAAGCGACAGCCGGCTGTCGGGCTGCTATTGTCTTTCTATTGTGTCTCGAATGACGTGTTCGAAGGTTTAAACACTAGAGAGAAATTAAAATCTCCGAATTGAGCGAACGTAGTGATAAATGCTCGTGCCGTCTTTTGTGAGAAGAGGTTCTTTGCGCAGCAGTGAATCAATAATAGGCTGGAATTATTACTAAATTAATCATTTTAAAAAACATATTATTTATAATAGCTTCTACTATTATTACTAAAGAAAATCCTTCATATGTAAAAAGATTCCTTCCGAACATCGAATAGAATACTATGTAAGAACGCGAACTTCGTTGAAAATCCTCCACATATATAAGAACATGAGTCACTCTGTCTGGCAATCCGTAGCGAGGTACAATTGTGACACTTCGGATTACGCAGATGCTACTTTTAATTACAGTAAGTACTCCGCTTTGTGTAAAATGGTTCAAGATTTTTGGGACAGGAATGTAATGGTGTATATTTAATTTTGTTTAAGAAATGAGTGTTATTTAGGTGCTTGTTCTTGGTAATCTTGACAAGTAAGGTAAACTCTGTCTACCTGGTTTCTTCTGAGCCATAGCCTTATTTGTTATAATAGTACAGCTAAAGTAATTATTGGACAACTGTATTAAATTTTCCATCAAATAAGAAAATTTACTGAATTTTGGTGTTGGCATTGCTTAATTTCTTAGTACACGTCGCACTGGTTAATAAAAAACATTAAAAATTATATGGGACAAAGAGCAAGCCCATTATAAAAAAAAAATTGAAAATACTGTTATTCACTTACGTCGATTTTACTGAATCTAAGGAATAAAAACACAAAATTACGTCTTGTTACGATAAATCTCTCTTTTAAATTAATTACAGATAATAACTTTAAACAAATATCGACAACACAAAACGTGTCTGTATAAAACTAAGCGTCCCAACACTACAAAATATAATATTCTACTGCAAACAAAAACACCCCTTCGGTTTGCAGTAACACATTTCATATTCCAACGACGGGAGATAATTTGAACAAGCACCCTTGTATAATAACAATTCCTCATTAAGGCATTTCCGGGCGCCTCAAAGACTCCCTTTGGTAAAGGTACCTGCGAGTACGGATAGCAACAGAATTTACCACGGCTGCGAACAGAGGTGTCGCACACACAGGCTCTAGAAATACTTCCAGTTATATAGGGCTGGCTGGCATTGTGGCAATGTTTACAGTTAGGGACATAAACGGTTTAGCACACTGATAGGCGGGCAACTATTTATGTCCCCAACTGTACACTGCCTTGCGGCAATGTTTAGATGGGGTCATAGATAGTTTAGCACATTGATACACTACAATGGCATTTTCAAACAAGTTTAGATAAATAATGATAGCTGTAATTAGGTTGTACTAACAGTTACCAAAAAAATTTCAGATAGAATCACAAACGAAGAGATAAGAAAAAGAACAAAAATACATGATGTAATAGAGAGAATTAGAAGTATTAAATGGAAAGGGGCTGGCCATGTATGTAGGATGCAAAGCGACAGATGGACAAAGAAAATTATGGAATGTGTCCCACGCGACAGCAAAAGAAAGAAAGGCAGACCAAAAACAAGGTGGGAAGATATATTTAGACAAAAATGTGGCCCAGATTGGATGAGACAGGCCAGGGATAGGGTACAATGGCGAAGATTGGGGGAGGCCTACGCCGATCAGGCGACTTCCATAAACACTAATGTTTAATAAAAATATAAATTAATATAAGTTCAAATTGAATTTCTATGTATAATGTATACTTAATCAAACTACAAATTAATATTAGTTAGTATAAATTAAATTATTGTGAATTATATATAATAAAATTGGAAATTAATATTGGTATAAGTTAAATTATTATGAATTATATTAGTACAATAGGTATAATAAAATTGTAAATTAATATCAGTACAAATTAAATTATTAGGATATATAGATATTATATATAGATATTATTAGGATATTTATAGGGATTTGACTTGGTTTAATGAAATTACGTTACAATAAAATAGTTTAAATGAAAAATAATAAGGCGATGCGCGTGCGTTGTGCTTGAGTGTCGTGAGCGAGTGTCCCCCGCGGCCGGCCCGCGCCGCACCTCTCGTCCGGTTCGCGTGACGTCATCGGCGAGGACTCGTAGTCGGCGCAAACATCCTGCCCCTCCTTGAAAGGAGCAATCACTTTCAAGATTCTATTCAGCCTCCTCCTCCTCTTCATTGTTTGTTAGGAGCGGACACACTTTGTTGACGGCGCGCCGCTCCGTTCCACGATATGTGTTGAAGTCGGCGACGCGGACTACTCCGTCAGCGCCTGGGTATACTTTTTGTACTCGGCCCATCTTCCACTTGAGAGGTGGAAGGCCCTCTTCTTTGAAAACTACCAGGTCACCAATTTGTAAGTTTTGTTCCTGTAGGCGACATTTTGTACGTTGTTGCAACTCTGATAAATATTCTTGCGTCCACCTTGCCCAAAACTGCTGTCTTAAGTTTTCGATTAAGATGTATCGGTTCTTGGGGTTCTTGTTCTCGCCTGGAGGTGCTGGCAGTGACGTCAGTGGCCGCCCGATCAGGAAGTGCCCTGGGGTCAAAGGAGAGAGATCGTTGGGGTCAGGTGATAAAGGAGTAAGGGGTCGGGAGTTGAGGATCGCCTCTATCTGTGTAAAAAGCGTACTCAACTCCTCAAAAGTAAGACTGGCATTTCCTACAATACGCTTAAGGTGATGCTTAGCACTCTTTACGCCAGCCTCCCATAGCCCACCGAAAGTAGGAGAATATGGTGGGTTAAACACAAATTTAATGCCTTCATTGCTAGAAAAATCGTGAACAGAACGTAGACTGGACCGCAACATCCTACCCAATTCGTTCTTTGCCCCTACAAAATTCTTTGCGTTATCGCAATAAATACTATAAGGTTTTCCTCTTCTGGAAATAAATCGTTTAAGGCAAGCAATGAAAGCTGCGGTACTGAGATCGCTAACTGTCTCAAGATGTACTGCTTTTGAAGCGAAACAAATAAATATGCATAAATAACTTTTGGACACTCGATTGCCGCGACCCTTCTTACTTGATATCATGAAGGGGCCAGCGAAATCAGTTCCGCAGATCTGAAATGGATAAAATTCAGTAACTCTGCTAGAGGGCAGATCACCAAAATATGGATTTATAGTTTTAGCCTTAAATCTTTTGCATATTATGCATTTACGAACTATACTTCTGGCTAAAGTTCTGCCTCCTATAGGCCAGAACTGTTCTCTGAATGAACATAGAAGAAGTTGAGGACCGGCGTGAGCGAGACGCAGGTGATCGGCTGTCATTAAGAGTTTTGTGAAATGATGTTTGGAATCTAGCAAAGCTGGATGTTTTTTCTCATACCTAATAGCAGCATTTTTGAGTCGACCGCCTACTCTCAACACACCGCTGTTATCAATGAATGGAGATAAACTCAAAATATGTGATTTAGGCTTAAGACACTTACCGTTCGATAAAGTTTCGATTTCATTTAAGAAAGATTCTCGCTGAGCCATTTTTATAAGAAAATTAAGAGAATGTTGAAGTTCAACGTCGTTCAACGGCGACTTGTTTTTAGTTAAAGTTTTACAATTACTAATGAATCGAAATACATAAGCATAGACTCTTTTAAGCTTGGTAGCACTAGAATAATTTTCAAAGTTAATGAATTTATGAATTTCTTGAGCAATATTAACCTTAATTTCTGGTAAATCTACTTTTAAGTTTGGGTGAGTAGGCCATTCCGATACCGAGTTTAAGAGGAAGGGTGGGCCTTCCCACCATAAAGAAGAATTAACTAAAATACTCGGTGCTACCCCTCTTGAAGCCATATCCGCGGGATTAAGATCGGTTGGTACGTATTTCCAAGAGTTTCTTTCGGTAAGCTCATGTATTTCATTAACGCGGTTGCATACAAATGCTTTCAATAATTTAGGCTGAGTTCTAATCCAACCTAACGTGATGGTTGAATCAGACCAAAAATATTTACTGTCTATGCCACAACGCAGTGCGTTACTGACTTTATGCATGAGGCGAGCACCCAGCAATGCCGCGCACAATTCAAGTCGCGGAATTGTCACAGGCTTTAAAGGCGCTACACGAGTTTTAGAACACAAAAGTTTTTTAGTTACGACATTATCAGCATCGAGTGAACGTAAGTACACACACGCTGCGTAGGCGTCTTGGGAGGCGTCCACGAAGCAGTGCAGTTCCGTTTTAACGGGTGAGGAAGCCATCGCGTACCTCGGAACAGAAACTGTTAGAAAAAGGTTAAGATTGGTAATTACTTTTTCCCATGACTTTTTAATATCCTGTGGGACGGGATCATCCCATTCTAATTTTAGTTTCCACAATTTTTGCAACAATACTTTTAAAGTAATTGTGCAAGCGCTCAGCAGGCCAAGAGGATCAAATATCCTGCATGTATTGGATAGAATGTTTCTTTTTGTGAGTGTTTGTGTGTCTGTATTTATATTAATAGAAAATTTAAGTAAATCAGTGTTTGGAGCCCACAGGACCCCTAAAACATTAAAATCCTTATCTAGATCAAGAGATTTAGTCTCCATTGGGGATGTGAATATCTGAGAACAATTTGTACGGAATTTATGAATGGGAAAACAAGCTGAAGCTAGTGTCTCTGTCACACCTTTATGAATGTGTAATAAGTCATTTTGATTGGATGAGCCAGTAAGTAGGTCATCCACGTAAAAGTCATGTTTTATGACCTCTGATATTATAGGATCTGTACAATTATCTGCTAGTTGCTTAAGGCATCTTGTACTTAAAAACGGTGCAGCAGCTGTACCATATGTGACAGTGTTGAGCTGTAAAATGTTAATGGGCCTTGAATCATCATCGCGCCATAGGATAAGCTGTAAATTTCTTTGAGACTCGTCTATTTTTATTTGTCTAAAAAACTTCGTGATGTCGCCTGCCAGAACGTATTTATGCTGGCGAAATCGAATTAGAATGTCAAACAATTCATCTTGAATGGTCGGACCTATGGCTTGAATGTCATTTAATGATTTTTTTGACGTAGTTTTAGCTGACGCATCAAAGACGACCCGGAGTTTTGTTGTCTCACTAGCCTCCCGTATCACCGCATGGTGAGGTATAAAGTAACCGAAGGATGGTCTATCTATTTTAGTAAGGTGACCAAGCTCCTCGTATTCTTTAATAAAATTACAATATTGTTCTCTTAGGCTAGAATTTTTCAGTAATTTCCTTTCAATGTTTAAGAATCGCTTTTCAGCCATGTAATAGGATTCGCCAAGCGCTGTTTCAGGATTCTCAATAAATGGCATTTTAACTGAAAATCTACCATCTTCCAACCGGGTAGTATTTTCAACAAAATGTTGTTCGCAGAACTCATCGTGCGGTGATAAAGGTAACTTTGAAGTAGAAACTTCCTCGATATTCCAAAATTTTGTTAAGTTATTATTAATTTCTTTAGTAAAATTACAAACTGTATTTTGAATCTCCGATTTATTAAGTGAACCTGTTGTTATATTAAGAGGTCCCGCTACAATCCATCCGAATTGAGAATCTTGGAGGATGGGCATCCCCGGCCCCATATTATGTTTGTTAGGAGAAATAGCTTCGAAAAATACCTCTGCACCTAAAAGCAAATCGACTTCTGATGGCTGACTAAAATTAGGATCAGCTAACTTTATGTTCGCGGGTAGATTAAGACGCGAAACATCCACAGGGAAGTTAGGTAAGTGACCAGTTATTTTAGGCATCACTAAACACTTAAGATGAGTGATAAAGGGACTGTTTAGTGACTGAATAATCACCTCACAGCTGTCCGACAAATTAATCGTATTATTGCTAATGCCGGTGACGCAAAAACTAGTGTTTTGAGTTGTTAACTTCATTGTATTTTTTAAGTTTGCTGTTATGAATGATGATTGACTGCCTGCATCAAGCAACGCGCGAGCAGTATAAGTATTTTTTGTTTTAGGATCTATGACTTGCACCACAGCAGTACCTAAAAGTACCTGACCTTGTGACTGTGCTGACAGCGATACAGATAATGAATTTGAGGCTGTTTCATTATTATTATCATTGTTTTGATCTACGTGTAACAAAGAATTATGTCTTTGTTGGCAAACTCGACAAGTACCATCCAAGCGACATTCCTTTACGGCATGGCCTCTCCTCAAGCAGTTCAAGCAAAGATTAAGTTTTATGGCCTCACTTGATCGTGCTTGCGGTGTCAACTCTTTAAATGTGCTACATTCCACAATCCTATGCTTTTGATTGCAGAATGGGCATGTACGATTCTCAGTGTTATTATGCTTTGACTTGCTATTATTAGCAGAAGCGACAAAACTTTTAGAACTTTTTTGATGAGAAGAATTTTTATGATTATTATCACTATCAGATCTTTTTATATCTTTTTGTGAAGAAATAACATTTTGTTTCGGTTTGTCGCTTTTACTAACGAACATAGTCTCAAGAATGTCTGCCCGATTACGTATAAATTTAATAAAATCATTTAAGGTAGGGTAGTCTGTAAAATTGTTTTTATTTTCTTCCCATTTTGATAAAGTAACCGGGTCCAATTTCGTAGTCATAACGTAAATAATAAGAACGTCCCACTTATCAGTAGGTAGACCTAAGGTCTCAAGTGATCTTAAGTTTTTTAATATGTGATCAATCAGAAATTGTATAGCCTTGTGCGACTCACGGGTCATGGGCTCTAAAGCAAACAAAGCTTTTAAATGATTGTTTATCAAAATTTTCTTGTTATCGTAACGAGCACATAACAGCTCCCATGCTATTTTATAATTAAGTGCCGTAAATTCAATTGACTTGATGACTACTGTCGCGCTGCCTACCAAAGACGATCTCAAATAATGAAATTTGTTTATATTGGACATTGACTCGTTTGAATTTATTAACGCATCAAACGTGTCCCTAAACTCGAGCCATTTAAGATAATTCCCGTCGAAGGTTGGTAAATTAATAGTTGGAAGCTTAATATTATTCATGTGATTGCAACCCGTGCTCGCAGATTTATAAGATGGTTGACTATTTACGTCGTTATTGTTATCAGGATTAGCTTTCGAGTACGACTCAATGACTTCCTGAGCAAACGCTACGCTAGAATAATAAAGGTCCTCGAATAAATCTCGCTCGAGACGCTGTTTAGGTTCCTCGGTCATCACTTCGATTTTGTTTTGAATTTCATCGAATTCATGAATAATATTTTCTATTTTATTCAACCGAACAATTAATTCCTTATTTTGTTTATTTGTAATAGATTGAACAGAAATTTCAGATAAAGTGCTTACGAAATTATTAAACTTAGTTAATTGACCTTTTTTAGTGCCTCTTAAACTTATTAATTCCTTTAAGGCTGCACTCACCGACGCGTATTCTTGAATTTCATCATTTCCAGAAGTCATTATTAATAAAAACAATTATTGTTAAGGGCAAATAAACAAATTAGTTAAGATAATAACTGTGCATCAAACCACTATGTTGATTAATACGACGATCCAATCTTCGTAGCTGTTACTGCACGGTGTCACAGACGGCCGAGCGGCGGGCGCTTCGGTGTAAACGCTTGGTCCCTTGCACCTGCGCGCTAGCGCAGCCGGCCGGTCGGTCGAATGTAGGTCACGCGCACTACGCGCGATCCGCTGATATCCTGGAATGTTCGGCCAAACTGCGGTGAATGCCTTTGTTTATGATAATTAGGTAATTAATCTGAATAAGTTTAGGGCATGAGAAGTGGCTTGTGAAAAGATTAATCATACAAAAATTCCGATTATTGTTTGAGAATGTGGGTAAAATAAAAATTAATTAAAAATGCTATTTTTAAGCATAAGACTGAGCTAATTATGTGGAAGAATATCACGCTTGCGACAGTTGAAATGAATGCTTAGTTGTTATTATGTAAGTAATTATGTATTTAAGAAATAGCACGCACAAAATGATGATTATGTACTTAATCTGCACATTAGCAATTAAGACGGTGATTATAATTATGGAACCACTCGTTGCGATGTGCACTTTGGAAGCATAAAGAATAGCTAAGCACCAAGATTAAGCGTACAATGTTCTCACTGCACCGGCTAAGCGCGCAAGCTGATATAACGAAACTCGCGTGAAACAATTCACTTATTTTATATTATTAAATGTTAAATACACTTTACACAAATAGAGAGGAATAGTATGGATCAAAGGAATAAAGGAAAGAGCACTCCCCTGGTACAGTAATGTAGCCGAAGCACACCCGGCAGCCAACCTCCTGGATCTCGATTCCTTTGTCTCGTCACCGATGTTCCGTTACTTTTTAAATTTCTTGATTTTTTGCAAATTCCTTTGCCTTAACGGTCGCCAATATTGTCCACGGAGCAGACAATTAAAAACAAGTATTACGATTTGACTTGGTTTAATGAAATTACGTTACAATAAAATAGTTTAAATGAAAAATAATAAGGCGATGCGCGTGCGTTGTGCTTGAGTGTCGTGAGCGAGTGTCCCCCGCGGCCGGCCCGCGCCGCACCTCTCGTCCGGTTCGCGTGACGTCATCGGCGAGGACTCGTAGTCGGCGCAAACAAATTATGTACTTAAAAAAAAATTAGAAATTAATATTAGTGTAAAACAAATTATTATGAATTATAAATAATTATGAAATTATTATAGTGAATCAACTTATTGCATGAAATGAAATTATACAGTCTTGATTAGATTAAGTCTAGTTTTTATAAGACAAAGTAATATATTATTATAATGTTGATTGTGCACGTTAAAGTGTTTTGCTATGAGAAATTTATTGTGAAATTGTGTTATGGTAGAATAAAGGCTATTTTATTTTATTAACAGTTGCCAGTCAGTTTATGAGCAATTTTTCTGACTGCACTTGTTGGTAGGCAAAACTCGTTAATGATAAGTGAAAAAGTATCTTCCTTGGAACAGAAGCAGTGGTAACATCCTATGACTAAGGGAAGTAGTACTTATTAACACTGGCCATTTTCACAGCAATATCCCAAAACTATCTTGTTATCGTTGTCAAAATTATTAAAAAAAAACCTGCAATAAATAAATAATAAATAAATATCCTGGGACATCTTACACACTAAACATAACAAACTAAACGACGTTAAACATGGCCCATAAAATCGATCTCTTTTCTCTTAAAGCTTAAAACCCTTCACAAAGACGTAATAACTCAGGAAAATCACGTCATAAAATAATATGAAGGTGGCAACCCTAACTTGTCGCGTATTTCAAACGACATGGCAACAAATGACGCGCCGAATCCACGCGACGTTTACACATAAAGTTCTCATATTCTGCCAGGGATTATGAACATTTTGTTATACGCAGCTTCGCTTCTGATGATTCAGATATTGGATTATAGGTGGCAGTTGAAACAGCTCATGTCAGACAGCAAATTGCTAAAATAGAAACTAAGTTAGAACATGTACGAAGTTAAAGAAATTAAAGAAATTTTGCAGAATTACACGACGCCATTTTAGACGCGAAATCAATAGAAACGGTAATTGAAAATTTGTACTAGTTTAAAAACTTGTTTTGAACTATTTAATTTCATTCAGCACTAGTAACGTGAAACCCGCAGTACAAGTAGCATTACGAATCACTGAAATATTTACTCATTTAACCCTTTCACGCACAAAACAAGTACGCTAATGTTTTTACGAGTATTATTGGATTATTTAGTGTGCGAAGGGGTATTTTAAACATATGTAGTAAAAAATAAGAAGAAATCCCATTGGATTTTGAGAAATTACTTGGGACAAATGTGTCCCAATATGCGATAAGGGACGATATTCATGGGATTGTAAGGTCTTTATTTTTATTATAAAAACATAACTAAATTCTTCAAAATAATATGAATTTATTAATACATTTTAAACATGGAAGTCTGCAAAACAATTTCGTGTTGCTTTGTAACATAAATTTACTTCGCATATGTCATAAATATTATTGGTACGATTTTCAACTCCAGTAGCTCTACCATGAGTTTACATCAATAAATTCGCTAGCGTCTCCGTAAATAAATTGTATGAAATGTTGCAAAGCGCCCCTAGCGGTTACAGATAGAATTGACAGTGACATATTGAGAATCATAATTAAAAAACCACTAAATCCCTAAAGTAGTTCACTAACAGCCAACCTTACTATTTAGTCGGATTATTGACTGGCACATCATTTTTACGCCTACGGTAGCGAGTAAGTTTTCGATAACAACTCATGGTAGGGGTACTGTTCTTGCACATTGCGCGCATCGTTTACGTGAATGTCCCTTTATTATAACATGTGAAGGCGTAGACTGCTTATGACCTAAGTAGTTTTGAGTCCTCTTCTTTGTCATTGACATAGATGGCAGGGCGTGTTTTCTAATGGAAAAGTTGCCAATCATGGCTCTGGACACAACCTGCCGGTATTCGAGCGACGATAGCAAACTACCTTCAATGTGTTGTTGCGCATGCATTTTTTCGTACATACATACACATACGTTCATCCACGGATTGGATTATTCATTGCTGATTGGAAACTTAAATTGAAATGATTCATTACTAATCTTATTTTGTGTGCCCTATCGAAGCCTGGTGATGTCAGAGAAGGTTGTGATGCATATTGTCACAGAAATGCAGGTTTCTTCTTATTTCTTCAAATCTCGATAAAGGCATAATTTTAGCTATGTAAGGCACGCCCATGTCAGGTTCAGTTGACCAGTAGCTTCTTAGAGAAGGTAATACATGGTAACCCATAACATAGTTCATACCGATAAAAGCTCTAATTTCTTGGAGGTCTGTAGTGAATACTGAACCATTTTGATGAGCGTAACGTAAGGACTCCGGTATTATTATTTCTTCAATCAATGAATTTATGTTTGTGACTGCCTCAAATATATCTATTTGTTTTAGTGAGTCTAATTGCTGAGAGATATTTATCTCATCAAATTCATAATCAGTGTCTGAAAAATCATAAGGGCGATGAGTATTCTTTTTCCACTGGAACTCAGGAATCGGTTCGCACAATAGTGAATCAAGAGAGGTGGTCGATGATGAGTCTGATCTTAAGTCTGGTTCTTAAGAAAACTCTGGTAGGGCTGGTGGTTCGATTATGACGTCGGAAACTCTAGCTCACATGTCTTCTTGTAAAAATGTCTTTGTCGTCCAAAATGAGTGCATCTTCAGTGTCACTATTATCAGCCATGAGGAATTCCTCCACTTCGGTTTCAGTCAAATAAAATACCTATTCTATTTCCTTTACGGGCCTAAAACAATGAAGATTAGTGTAAATATTGTAAGTAAAACCATAAAATATTTTATGTGGGTTTTTTATAATTATTGACCTTTCGCGCATATTGGGACACCCATGTCCCATACGGAAAATATAACATTTTAGGTACTTCAAAGTTACTTATTGCAATATGTAACAATATAATAATTATTATTACTTACCATTCTCATAAAATTTAATAAAAAATAGTTCAGAAAGCTGTAAAAATGTAATATAATTCACTAGAGAAAAACATTTTAGAAGCGCGCCAAATGACACAAAAGTAATTAAGAATATTTGTATTTATTTTCGCGCGCCGAGGTTCCAACATCAGAAAAAAATCAAAATTGGTTCGGAAATTATCGGTACGTGTTACATATAAGTCTAAAAAATGCATTGTTTTTGTATAAATACCAAAAAAGTATTGGGGACACCGGTGTCCCATATACGTCAAAGGGTTAAAGTACTTTGACAAGCTGCACTTACTTAGAAATTTATATAATTAAATTTTACTGTAAAATGAGAGACTAGAACACGAGGCGGCAGCAAGTTTCTTAGAAACTGCAAGAAATAACTTTTGTTCCCTATTTTCTTCCTAAATGACGCAAAGAAACGTTGATTTAATTAAAAGTTGAGTACCTACAGGTTATTGTCCAACAGCTAGTCTCTTCTCATACAGAGAAGGCACGAGTGTTTAACACAACGCTTGCATTGGTGGATTGGCGGTTTTGGACTTACATAAATTGCAAGTCTTTTATCTTAATGATATGTTCGTTTACCGATGTCAGGGATAACAAAAGAGAAAGACTTGACAAATTATATAAGTTTATTTATATTTTCAAACAAGGGCAACTTGTGGTGTTCCCATGGGAGTGCCAGACGATAACAGTTTCATGTTACGTGTGTTCTCAAGACGTCACAGAGGCTGACCTTGTAATAAAGGGGTAATTAGGGAAACTTTGCACAATTAGGTTATCCATGTGACGTGATGCTGTAGTTAAGTTTGGAAAGTACTTGTTTTTATTCTAAATCTTATTTTACTCTTTTCCTCAGATCCAAGACTCTAAGAGCTTCTAATTAAAAATAATCTTTTTTTCTACACTGACCTGCTTAAATATAGCATAGTCAACGCTATATTTAAGCAGGTATATAAAATCGTGACTTATTTTGTAGCTAATAAAAAATCTTCAGGAGTCCAAGAATACACTAACCTTGGTTGCTACTAACCTAATCTACTAAGTATAACGCTTACTGTAGAAGATTCCATCAGTACAGCTATATGCATCAGTGCATCCTTCTAAGGTACAGCTATACAAATTCAATATTAACAATTAACCCGAATGTCTGTCTATCTCAACATCCTCACACACAAACCAACCACATGAATCCAGAAGCCGCTGCACCTATTGAATTGCGGTTCGTGAAAATCCCTATCATGTATTCGCGCTAACTCTGGCAGTTTCCATTATGGCGGCGGCAGATGGCGCGTCTGATGTATAGTTCGGTATTTTAAACGTGGAAACTTTTCGTTCATCGGGCACAGTTGGGATGCTATCAAAAGCCAGTATTTTGGAAATGTTTCATAATATTGATAGAGCTATTGAAACTCAAATTAATGGAGCAGTGGTTCATGTAAAGTAAGTAGCTGTTAGAATATTATAAAATGTTGTAGTTTTCGGGGAATGAGAAATTAACATGCAAGCTAGTACAAATATAAGTCGTAATAAAAATTGGTTTGCTTTCTCAAATAGAAAATCTTATATTAATTCGACTGTCCTGTTGGTTTAGTGGTTAAGGAGCCTTATTGCTAAGCTGGAGATCATGGTTTTCAATTTCTGCCAGAGGATTGGGGATTATTGTTTGAGTATGTATTGGACCAGGACACTTGCAGACCCTGGGGAGGACGATGTGTAGTCTATATCTATACTAATATTATAAAGAGGTAAAATTTGTAAGTTTGTAAGTTTGTATGTAGGGGGTAATCTCTGGTACTACTGGTCCGATTTGAAAAAATCTTTCAGTGTTAGATAGCACATTTACCGAGGAATGCTATAGGCTATATACCATCACGCTACGACCCACGGGAGCGGAGCAGTAACGAAAAATGAGGGTGAAACCGCAGGGGAGAGCTAGCCTACTAAAAAAGGTCTAGGAATGGAGACGGTGATAATGCAGTAGGTATCATTAAACCTTCGAACTCACGTGATTCGAGACACAATAGAGAGACAATAGCAGCCCGACAGCCGGCTGTCGCTTGGTCGATGAAATGTTAAAGCTGAGAAGTAAAGAAGGAGATGTGGTGTGGCTAAGCTATGTTCACGCTAATGACTGAAGATAATTTTAGTTTTTGTCATGAGTATATCATTTAAATTGACATTTCTAATACAAATTAACTGTCTATCTATTATAACAAAACTACAGAATGATTGCATAATGACAAACAAAAAATAGTTTACCACCTAAATGGAGACATAGACTTTTTAGTGATCTAGCATTTCATCTGCGTCTGCGATAACTGACAGACAACCATGCAACGAAGTCAAGAATAATGAACTCAAGAATAATATGGACGGTTTTAGGAAATAATTTACCGGAATACCACCTGATGCCGTAGATGCTGTGTTTAATAACATACCTGTAACAATAAAAAAAATATAAATTAATCATTTGCTTTTTCCACAAGATATTAATGTTGACTCGTTATTAATGACAGGATTAAAGGTATAACATAAATACAAAATGTTGCTAATTAATATAATATTAAGCTGTTATTTGTAAGACATCGATTGATTCTATAATTAAAACATTCTGTTAAAGATAAAATTATAATATCTAAATTGATGTTTGCCGGGGAGAATTCTTAGAAATAGACAAAGATCTCTATGGTTGTGTTCAAAATCAGAATTTCCTTTTATCCGTTCCCGAGTGTGTTGCCAGTTAGCAACTTGTTAAAGAAAACTTCGGCAAAGGAAAAAAATCCCCGAGGAACCTTTTAATCAGTAATTCAGGTAACTCGTGTAATGATGTGTAAGTATCCTTTTCAAATAGTTCGGAGATACCAATATTTCTGTAATGTCGTGTTTTAGTGAAAAGAAATGTGAGCCATGGGAAAGTAGGACGAGAAATAAAATAAAAATACTGTTTTATTGTACACAAAATGTAAGTATTAATAGTTCTGAAGGCAAGTAGCATACATTTATGAAAAAAAAACCTTTTCGATGTATTCAAACAATATATGATATACATATTTATATATATTTACTATAGTATTATTTAAGTATAAGTTTTGTAAATAAATCATATATAATAAATCATATAATAATAATATAACAATATATATATATATATATATATATATATATATATATATATTGTTTCTTAAAATGAATTGTGTTGTGTATCGTAGAAGCGTTTAAAAATAAACTCACATATAAAAATAACTGCAACAAAAATATTGGTAAATTAAAATAGATAAAGTAAACGAAAATAATGTCGGACTTGTTCAATACAAACGAAGATTATTCTGTCCAGATTTTGACCTGCATATATCAATAAAAGTCAGAATTAATAAAATAACCGATATTTTTTCTCAAAACTACCGAACGAACGCAGCAATGTCATCTGTCAATAACAAAGTCCGCCATCTTGGTTTTAATCAATCATGTTCCCGCCAAATGGGACTGATTCGTTTTCAAATGGATTTTTGTGTATTTGTTGTTGGAATCCAATTGGATTCCGGGCTGTTAGGAGGAATTATTACTTTATTGCAATATTATTATGGTCTTTTTATAATTGGACTTGCTACTTATTTGATTTCGTTATGGCTGTTGGTAGTGATTGCAATGTCTTTAATTTGATAATGACTTGACGACATGTTTTCTATTAAGAGTGTGATACGTCATTACATTTCCTGAAATTAAACAACACTTTATTGTAAAAAAGTAAAATTATTTTTTCTTGTTCGCAGTAATTCCACAAAACACTTATTATTATTAATGTAATATTATCACACAACACATTTGTAGAATTTCATTCCAGCAACAATGGCGCGGTTCACGCAGGCTTGCACGTAGATGGCGCCACGGAGCGTCATTAGTGGGTCGCACTTCCGCTTCCGCTGGCTCCCATCCCGCTTCCGGGCGCCCGCCCCGTTGTGGCGGAGCCCCGACTGTTGCTCTTGTTTTTCAGACATTTTAAATATAATTTAATGTCATTGTGGTGTTAAATACTTGGAGAATGATGCCGTTAAAACTTATTCAATTTGTAATTTACGTTCGAAACCGAAGTTCTTATCAGAAGAGCCAAGTTTAAAGGCTGAATTAGCATTTATTAGGACGAAGATGTAACGTCCGCAATGTGATTCGATATGACTTCTGGTCTTGAAAAGGTAATTTGTTCAAGCGACAAAAGGCCACCGATTCAAATCTTAAATAGTATAGTGCCAATATTGTATTGATAACAAAAGTTGAAAAGTACGAAAGAATGACATTTTGAGAGTAGATAAAAATATATACGTTCTTGCTAGTTTCTATAAGGGAGCATTTTTCACATATCAGGTACAATAGACACCTTACTCTAAACATACATAAAAACCAACCACCACATTTGCATATAAATGAGTAAGGTGCCTCATATCAGATACCTGAAAAATGGTCGGATTTTTACATTCAATATTTGGTCAAATAAAATTTCGAAACCTGGGAATTCTGTAGAAATTGCGAGGAATATTGGAAAAGATAAATATGACTGGTATTGCATTCAAAGGGACAGGCGGCGCGGTGCAAGTGACATATTGACCCATTTCCTGCTCTGTCACCAACGACCATCTCAGGAACTAAGCAGAGACATCTATTCACTTCACAACAACACAAGGTTACGTAAACACAATTAATTTCCACACAGATTTACGCTTCGTTTAAATATATTAAAAATGAGATTAAAACTATATATTATTGTGAATTCAATAATCAAATCGATTGGGCATGCGTTTTAATGCGTTAAGAGAAACAGTTTAAATAGTAGAAGTGTTGAAGGAGATGTTATCTTCGGTGAGGCGCGACTCACTGTCGGGTCCAGTTTGTTGGGTCCAAGAAAATGTTGAAGATCAAAGGGAGCCTATGGCTTCTCTTCCTCGTGGCTGTGGCGGTCACGGCCCGACCTGACAGCGGTAAGTAAGCCAGCATGCTTGTAACATCCAACGCCACGCTACGTATTTTTGACTAAACGTCTGAAGTGGCAGTTCTAGATGAATTGTGACCAGCAGGCGCTATTAAAATGGTGTAGCTTGGCATGTTATAAGTGTTTTCTTCACTTATGGTAATTTTGTGTATACAACACATATTATGCAACAACTCTGACTGACTTTTTGTATGCACCCAATTTTTTAGATTGGTGACTGTTTTTAGCGATCCTTTTTTGTCAAAAAATTTGGCGAGGTATTTAATTTTACTTTTTGTTTTCTGAGTTTCAAAGTAAATACCATTTTTGTCAAAAAAAAAAAAACAAATCAAGAGGCAATCACATTTTAATATATTTTTTTCTTCTTGCATTACGACAGTTGAGGTGTTAGACTCCACACCGAGTAGCGCCGAGCATCAATTGGGGCATGCACTAGACTCATTATCTCAAGAATCGTCAGGTATGTATTCCGCTTTGAAGAGTTTAATTTGCTATACTGAGTTAAAATATTATTTCGTAATGTAACAGTTAAAAAACTACACTTTTTAAGACCATAACAAGAATAAACGGAAAAATCCGCAAACATGACATTCTTATGATTATGAATATTTTTGGGGCCAACCTTACAATCAAGAAATATATCAGTTGGTCTATACATTTTCATTCATTTACATCATCAAAGTCTTTTTGCAATACCTAATCTTTTCAGATGAGCCAACTGAAGCCAAACCAGACGAATCTAATTCTGATGAAGGTCGCATGTTCAGGCCTGATGAACTACTAAGCTTCGGTAAGTGAACAGGCATGACAATCAAATAACAGTCATAATAAAGTCCTATATAAAATATTAAAACAATTATAAATTCAAGTCAAACAAAATAAGATTTGATCACTAAAATAACATAAGAAAGAGATAATCAAAAATCCAAAGAAGATTCGGACACCAACATTTTGTTAGATACTTGTTTGTTAAAGATGGCTGTGTACTTTACTTACGTGGAGAGCCTACCGGCACTAACTACTAATAACAAAATTAATTGCAACAAAGCTTTTAATAGATAATGCAAACTGTTTTTTATTTACTATTCCCTATTTTTTTCTAATTAATTTCATTGCGGGTTCTTAGACAGTTAAATTGTTGCTTGGGGCTCGTTAAGCTTCATTATTCACTGCTTTTCTACTGTTGATAATATCTACCAGGAGTTGCAGTGATTGAAATAGTGTGGAGGGATTATCCCAAATTAGGATTTTAACGTTACTGTCCAACGTTGTCAAAAATCAAGCAGTAAGATCGGCTAATTTGTTTTCTTTTTTGCGCAGACCCGATACAAAAATGCGTCGCGGAAGGTGACATGTACTACCTGAGGAAAAACAGCATCTGCTATGTCTGTGCTTGCTTCAGTTCTTCGGGTCTCTTGTACTCCAAGTGTGCGGCCTGCGAGTTGTGCGTCGGTAATAAAATCAACACTATTAAATTTCCATCATTTTTATTATGTTCCTTCTTCTCACTTAACTTCTAACCTCTATTGACTTCCCTCAGGACAACTCCCAGTACCTATACGACCACAGCCAAGTAAGTTATTACACCATCATATTAACTACTGTCGTATCGTTGTCTTCGTTTGTTTTCAATAGTTTTTTATTTGACTTCTGATTTTGTCAGCGAGTTTGCATCAACGACTTTTGTTGTACGAATGGTATCTATATCTAATTTAATATTTGAGTTTCTTATAGTGTAATATTTAAGATTTCTTTTCATCTGTGTTCGTATCGATTAGGAATGCTTGTATTGTACGTGTAATCGTTGTTAAGTATTTGTGTAGCAGAGCCGCGAAGTTAAACACTACCTATATAATAAGTCGCAAAAATGGATCTTCCTAGAAAGTTTCGTTTTTACTTAAACACTGATGTGCCTCTCGCGTAGCTTAAAGAATGTGATTCTTACAATTTCTTTATCCAAACCCAGGGCGGTTTAGAAAATTTTAATTGATCTAATAAAGAGTACTTACTTTAAAATTAGAAACACAGAATAGTTTACAGTACAGCTTTTCTAATCAATCTTATATTTCAGCTCCTTTGCCCGTGCCACCTCCTCCATGTATGGGTGTAGAGTGTTGGCCTGCACCTGTATATCCATCACCAGGTACGTAACTTTCATCACATCATCTATATACTGAATCAATCAAAAGTTAATGTGTCAGTGGAAATGTTAGAAGGATAAAAGTTTGTGTAGAAACTGTCTCAAGCGCTGTATCAAGGATAAGAGCTAAACATATATTTTTAATTTTCGATGTGACTTTACTTAAGGTACTGTTCTGGTAAAGGTCATGGGTATTAATTGACATACCATTTTTCTGTAGAAATACCACAACCAATATTATCACCAGAGTAATATTGTACAAATTCCACACTATTCGCTTTTCATTTCTTTAACAAAATGGTTATATATTAACATTTGAATAAGTGCAACATGCTTTCACACACTGGTAAGATTAGATTTACGAATACCCAAATTTCTAAAATATACATACTTGGTATTTTGAGGTATACCAAAAACGGATTATGCAACAATTTTTAGATAGAGGTGTCCGTTGAAAATCGATTGATTTTCCCCATGGTATCAACCCATAACATGGGTTGCTACCCCATATTATGGTCATACGGAAGTTTTGTAACCATGATATGTTGACAAAGCTGTTGGGCAGATGTAGTCCTAAGTTCATTTAAAACATATACAAAAGAGTTAATTTTCTTGCAAACTTCATCAACTTGTGCTTTCCGATACAGATACTCGTCCATGGCGAATCCTAAAAATCGGAAGATTGTAGTATCCTTAATTTTTGTATCGTCATATGAGATGCCTTTGAATGGTCCGATTGCCACGGGTTTGCGTGTAAATATTAACGTGTATTATTGTTCTTAAGCTTATAACCAAATCTATGGTAACATTTAGTTCAATTTCAAATTCTTTATTCATTAAAACGTTATATTTCAGCGCCCCTCCCGGTGCCACCTTACTCATGTATAGGTGGAGAGTGTTGGCCTGCACCTATATATCCAATACCAGGTACATAACTTTTATCACATTATTATAATCAAAATGTATTGTTCTGCTTACTGACTGACTGATTCATCAACCCAGAAACTGAACTTCCAAGGTTTAAAATGCTGGCCGTTGATGAAAACACTGGTCACTCTATTAATAAAAAACCTTTAATTGACATTCTTCTCGCCGCATGGACTACATCGAGGACAACAGCTAAACATAATATGATTTTTTCGATTTGACTAAACTTTGTACACAATAGATTATTGGTTATAATAGAAATACTTATTTTCTGCAGAAGTACCACAGCCAATTCCAACACCAGGTATAGTAATAGTTATAATTTTATATTGTAATGGTAACAAAAGCTCACAATAATGTAGCCAAGACTTGTTTTTGATCTTTTTCATGGTCCACCTTTGTTTTGGAAAAGGCAATTAGCGTCATCTATCTAGCTCTTGAATTGAAATTTGGCTTTTGTCTTACTATTCAGATTTTTCTTAAGCATTATTTGGGTTGACGTTATTACAACACCACTTCCGATACCACCTCCTTTGAGCCCAGGTACATTCTAATTAATAAAACAACTCACCAAAAATATTTAACTAACTACCGATATAACAGACTAATGCTTTTGTTGTTTTGATCGTTTCAGAAATTGAAGAAGTAGTAGTACATGATCAATCTGCAGGTAATTGAAAATTTTGTTCAGGGCACACCTTTTGTGCCTTTCTCGAAAGTGTACTTCGGAGGCGGTTCAATTTTTGTTCAGTTATTATACTTCGTCTTTTACTTCAACACCAATACCTGGAGTATTGGAACCTTCTTAGTTACTTCAGTTTATTCCTAATTCATAACTGAATTACATTTTTCAACACCAGTTTTTATATTTCCCTGTTGGTCATTGTGTTATATTAATTGATTCATTATCTAATTCTAGAGCTTCTCTTCTTACTTGTGGAATTGCCATTTTGATGGTCTATCAAATTTTTAAATAATTTTAGAAAGTCAAGTTATGTTTTTGCTCCTATGTTATTTCTCAAAAACGTTATATTTCAGTGCCTCTCCCGGTGTCACCTTATACATGTATAAGTGGAGAGTGTTGGCCTGCACCTATATATCCACTACCAGGTACATAACTTTCATCACAATCACAATATATATTTATAATTATTTTTTCTGCTTACTGACTGACTGATTCATCAACGTAGAACCGCCAAGATTTATCATTCTGGCCGTTGATGACTCTTTTGTTGTGAGCGAGGGGAAAAATAAGGGTTAAAAGTATGTAAAAAAGCTGTCAATTTCAAACATTCTTTGACACACTTTTTGTCACACAGGATGAATCGAAAACCGTAGGTAAACAAATAATTAGAATTTTCGATTTATCTTTACTTTGGAGACTGCGAGAGTGTTGATAAATGTCATGGGTATTAATGGATACTTATTTTCTGCAGAAATACCACAACCAATTCCATCACCAGGTATAGTAATATTAAAACAATTTAATATTATAATGGTAACATACACGATAATATAACCAAGATTTAAGACTTGATGAAAAGCGTATCCGTAGAATTTCTTGCTTGTTCTTCTCCATGTTTGGAAAAGGCAACTAGTGTTACCTATCTGGCTAGTCTATCGACATTTTGACGGCGTGGATGAATGGTAGGTTATTCAGATTTGTGTATTATTTGGCTTGACGTTTTTACAGCACCACTTCCGATACCACCATCTCTTCCCAGGTGCATTTGAAATCTTAATATCTTTTTTGATATGAATGTTAAAGTTTTACCTCTATGGAATTGAATGCTTCCATTTGAATATTTTTCAGTTACCTTATCCAAATCTTAGATTTCAGCTTTAAATACAAGTATACCATATCCACGTATGGGTAGGTGTTTCAGCATCTACCCGTGACTTCGTCCACGTAAATTTTAATCATTTACATTTTATTATAATTATGATATAGCTAGATATTCTCTTACGGGTAGTTAAGGATAATAAGAGTTTATTGTTCACCCCATATAGTGTTCTTGTGTTATCCTAGGTTCGTTTGCTCCCACTAGTTCTACTAAACAGTTCTAGGTAGGACAGACTAATGGGGTTTTATTTTCTAACTAGTTCTACGATATTATGTATAAAAACATAGTAGAATTATAGGGATTCCCTATTCCCATTTGATTTACTGAACAATCCCACGGTATAAATATTGAAAGTTTTTGTTTTGTATTACGATAAATATTCAAATTAGTACAACTAGTAGGAGTCTCTGCTATTCCCACTTACGTAGGAAGAACAATGAAATATTTTATTATAAATATATTATGAAGTTTGAATCATAAGATTTCTCTCGAGTTTCATGTTTTTTAATTCCAGTGCTTCCACATTATCCAGGTAGTAAAAGATCACACTTTATTTGTTGCATTAGTTGGAGGAGGTCATTTCAGAATTTTCTATTGATGATATTGACTTTTAAGTGACTATATGGATCAGATGCTTCCTGGTCGACTGGTTCTGACTGTGTTTCCGTTTCTTCATTATTACGTGTTTCTGTAAGACTTTTTCCTTTATCATTCTTATCGCTGTGTATATACTTGTTCGCAGATATATACCCTCAACCGATGCCGCTGCCTCCTCCAGGTATATTATACACTTAATTTAGTTCTTTTAGTACATCAAGTTTTAAATCGGGTACAAAATCTCCTTAAAAGAAAAAAAAAATCGATTTCCCTTGGTGTGAAAGTACAAATAATAGATCGGTGGTCACGGGCAAAAAAAGCACAGTTTAAAAAAATAGCAAAACTAATAAAATCTTATCTGTTTTAGTAATACCAGAGATATGGCCGCAACCTTCACCTCCAGGTATTTTTTTTTAATCTTTTATTTGCTGTAACTTCTAGAGAGTATTACAACTTTTAAAATATTTTCCATAATTATCGGCTTAATAATACTCGCATAACCGTCGAAGCATGACAAGCAGACAGACAGAATAACAGACAGAATTACTTTAATATTTATAAATATGAAGAATCATAATATCTTTTCTGTTTCTAGAAATACCAGAGATTTGGCCGCAACCTTTACCTCCAGGTAAATAATAATTTAGGGTTACGAGAAATAAATTCGCATTCTAGAGAATAACATAACCATCGAAGCACAACATACACTTAGACAGAACAACAGACTATATTACTGTCATATTTGTAATATTTATAATGTATGATCACAGTGTCCTAGACATACGTATTTAGTTCGTAAATATAATAGTCGTGATAGCCTAGTGGCTTATCCACTCATGTAAGAGGTTGTGAGTTCGAATCCGGGCAAGTACCTGACTTGTAGTTAGACGCCAGATACAGAAAGTCTAACCAAAGGGTATCGTTTCGCCCAGGGGGCCAATTCTCGTTTTTAGAGATGATGTCGAATTCGACAAAAAATTCGAATGACGTCATTTTTTCGTCAAATTTTAAAAGTTGCTATTCTGGGGATGTCGAGTTCGACATTTGTCGAAGGCTATCGTTAGAGTTCATGTCGAGTGCTTCTGAGCAGTAGAGATGACATGTCGATTGTAGAGATACGTCATTTCTGAGTGAATTCTTTGAGTTTTGGATTGTACACTGTGTTTTTATTTCCTTATTATTTTAATAAAATACGGCTTGGCGTCTCATACTTACTGGAAATTCGATTTATACTTTTTGATTTGTGCATTGTGTTTTCTTGAAACGACGACCACGATTAGACTTGAAACCACTGAAAGATGGACGAGTTTATTTGTTTATTAGAATTTCTATCTTGCACACCCAAAAAATCTAAATTACGTATTTGTTGAGTGCACAATTATTGTAACCGATTTTATTATAACTGATTTTTTGTATGACTTAGCTATTTTTATTTTTAAATAAAGAACTTTATTATTTACTTCCTACCTAACACTTGAATTCTGTCACTGACAGACAGTCAACTGTCAAACTGTTACTTTTACAACACATTATAAAACAAAATCATTCACTCACATATGCTACTTTTACTTAGCTACCAAAAACGGAACGTGCGATTCTTCATAATGGTAACATTATCTTCACTCGACTCGACATTTTCGTGACATTTATTTCTATTTTGACCGAGAATACGGAATTCTGCTCGATTCGACATTTTTTGGTAGAGATAGAGATATTTTTGATAGACATAGAGATAGACTTACAATCTCGAACTCGAGATAAATGGCGAAAATCGAGAATTGGCCCCCAGTTACTGGGTTGGAAGGTTTGATAGGTAGTCACTTCACGTAAAACACTGGTATTCAGCTGAATGAGGTTAGGCTGAAAGCCGACCCAAAGAAAAGGCTAGAGAAATGATAGCGTTTATACAATTTTACTCTATATCAATGTTTAAAAAATAAAAGTTTTCTCTGTTTTAGTACCAGAGATATGGCCGCAACCGCCAGGTAATTAAGAACATTTTTTGCTCCTTTATTTATTTTAACTTCTAGAGAGTATTTTTAAAATATTTAAAGACTTTTACTTTCACATCTATAATATAAATATGTATGTACAACGTTTAGATACACATATTTAGTATTTTGTTACGATTTTATTGTTTATAAATTATTTAAAACAAAAGATTTATAAAAACTTTTTTTTCTAGTGATTCCAGAATTCGATATAATTTTCCCGCATCCTACACCAGGTAATTAGAAACATTGCTTTGCTTCTGAAAAACTTCTTTCGTCTCTTGTCTTTTGCCTTCCAACTTTCGTCCTTGTGACTGTTAAATTGCACTTATTTTCTTGTATTACAACTTTTAAAATCTTCTATATTTGTTTAATCTGTTCATTGGACAAGTGTTTGCGAGATATATTTTATTATGAAAAATTAATACAAAAACTTTGGCATTTCTGTATATTTTCATTGATACCAAAGTTTTTGATTCCAACTAGGTTTTCTAGCACTTAATATAGCATATATTTATATTTGATTTCCAACGCCTGCACCTTAACCAGGTAGTAATAATTTGAGTTTCTTTTTATTGTGATATCCATAGTTTTATTGATGGTTTGAGGACATTTATTTTCCTTAATATAAAAGTACACAATTTTATTTTTGTAGTAACGTGGTTTTCTTCATAGGAGTTTACTCAAAAAACTGTTTACCCTATATGAATGTTTGAAAATAATAATTTTATTCTTTGTAAAAGAAACATATTTGGTTTTAGTAATACCAGAAAAAAAATAATGTGGTCATGTGCAAGAAAAGCACAATGATCATTAAAAAACTTTTAAACCTTTAAGAATGTTTAAAAATAGGACAAGTGATAGAAACTTATTTGTTTTTTTAAATACCAGAAATATTTCCGCATCCTCCATCTTCAGGTAATTAAAAACTTTTGTGACCCTTTTACCCTCGTACCTTCTAGTTGTTGTTAAGTATATACCCTAGAATGTACCATACATTCACAGTAATTTACAAAAAAAAACTATTTACCCTTTACCTATGTTTGAAAATAGAAAGATTAATGAAAATTATTTATTCGTTTAGTAATACCAGAAGTATACCCGCAACCACTACCACCAGGTAATTTAAAAAATTATTTTTATTTTTTTCTTATTACTTCTGACGGTTATATTTTTTTGTAGGTAATACATCTTATAAAATTTTCTCACCTTTAGCTGCTTTATTTTCTCTAAATTATTTTTCTGTAAAATAGAATTTTGTAATAAAATCGATCGTGTTCCCCAAATCATTGACGTGAAGGTATAAAATTTTGATTTGTTAGTCATGTGCTTTTCATAAAGAAGTTTACCGAATAAGTATTTTATAAAATGTTATTTGTTTTTAGTAATACCAGAAATATTCCCGCAACCTCTACCAGGTAATTAAAAACATTTTTTTTTTATTTATTAATCCTGGTAGCTTCGAAGTTGTATATAAAGGACATTGCAATGTTTATTTCTTACCGGTTTTTAGTGAAGCCGATCGTTATTCAACACGAGATTTCAATGTGATGGTCTTGTTTTTTTTATATATAAATAATATTTTAACCATAGTCAGTGATTTTAACCACGAAGTTACTTACTCCGTAATTGTAATTCTTTATCAGTTTGAAAATAGAAAGATTAATGTGCCTTTATTTATTTGATTAGTAATACCAGAAGTATACCCGCAACCTCTGCCTCCAGGTAATTAAAAACGTTTTTATTTTATAGATTTTTTTCCTTTTTCTTTAAATTTCTCATTGTGGCGAACTCAATCGTTTCTTTATTATTCCTGGATTACCTTTATTTTTTAAGTTGGCCAAATACTTTTTGTACAGTAATTTTTTCTTTGCCACATTCGTCATTAAAGATGACGAAAATATTATACCAAAATTGTTGTAGAAATACGGCTAAACGGTTAAAAATAATTATACTTAGTGCTAAAATATTACTAAGTATATTTTTACTACTACTCAAAAATATTTTACCTTTAATTAATTAATGAAAATAGAAAGATTAATGGCAATTATTTATTCGTTTAGTAATACCAGAAGTATACCCGCAACCACTACCACCAGGTAATTTAAAACTTTATTTAATTTTTTTTTCTTATTACTTCTGATAGTTATATTTTTGTTTGTAATACATCTTAAAGTAAATTCTCAATGATTTTATTTCTCTCTAAAATATTTTTCTGAAAAATAGAACTTCGATCGTTTTTCACAATTCTTTGAAGGTATAAAATTTTGATATATTAGTCATGTGCTTTCCTTATAGAAGTTTACCGAAAAAGTCTTTTATAAAATCTCATTGTTTTTAGTAATACCAGAAATATTCCCGCTACCTTCACCGCCAGGTAATATTATAGTTTTTTTTTTTTTGGTTTTTTTTATACTTGTAACTGCTAGTCATTGTATACATAGTACATATTTTACCCTTATTCAATATTTGGAAATAGGAAGACAAATATTTTTTAATTTATTTTTAGTAATACCAGAGGTATTCCCGATACCGCCACCAGGTAATTATGTTTTTTTTTTCAAATTATTTAAATTTTTCCTTGTAACTTCTACCACTGGTATTAAAATTACATTTCAATTTCTGATTACTTGGTATACTATACGTCCAAAAAGCACTTTTTAGTGTCTTATTCCTTTTTACAGAAGTTATTCCTCCGTTACCTCAACCGCAACCAGGTATTTTATATAGCATTAACAATTTCATCAAAAATTACGAAATGATTTAGCTTTAAATAAAGTGGAAAAACGCCTAAATATAAAAATAGTATGCCAATTCAAAAATCCGATTCATCAAATATATTTAAACGAATGCTTTTTTTAATTTTGATTACATTAATAAGGCGAACGATTACCACTTTTGATTTTTGTCGTTTTAACAAATTAACAAATTAAGCATTTTCTTTTGCTTTTTCACTCTTTATCAATGTTTGAGAATTGAAAGATTAATATTAATTAATTTCCTTTTTTTTAGTAGAAATAGAAATATTTATCTCGCCAACTCCAGGTAATTAAGATTCTTTTGTTTTTTTTTTATACGAACATAAGTTTATTTATTTATTTATTTATTTTGGTCAGCCAACAATTGTCTACACCAGTACATTCACAGTTATTATAAATTAAGCATATTATATTATAAGTGCAACAATTCCTTACAGGCTAACACTGCATGCACAAAGTTATACACTAGGTGAACATAAATTGTAAATTAGGCAAAGGACTCTATATAAAATAAAATTAAAAACTGGTATTATTATTACACTACTTAATTAGAAAAAAAAAAGTTGTTGTTATTGTTAAACGACAGTTTAAATATTAATTTATAAACACACGAAGTCGCGGGCAAAATCTTGTCTATCATAAATACAAAATAATAACAATAACAAATAACTAATTTAAATAAATGATGATAATCTTTTTTTCGTACATTAGATTTCAATTGTATAAACCCTATAAATTGGCCCTTACATAAGTTTTTGCGAACACCAAATACATACATACATAGTCAAAAATTATAAAATAATCTTTAATGTGTTTTATAATTACTGTTTTCTAATCAGTAACACTCTTTTTTTATAATTTAGACAGACTACAACTTTAACTACAACTTTCTGAACGAAGTAATTTATTATATTTATCTTACATATAAAATTCTAATGTCATAATGTTAGTTACCTTACTCCTCCGAAACGGCTTTACCGATTTTTACCAAATTTTATATGCATATTCAGTAGGTCTGAGAATCGGCTACTATCTATTCATACCCCTAAGTGATAAGGGTTGTTCACTATTAATATTTTTAACGCGGTTGAAACCGCGGGAGGCTGCTACTATAGTTATAAACATTATGTTTCCAAGTTGATAGCGAGCCTTCGGAGAGGCCTATCCGACAGTAGACTGATGCAATTTGATGATGATGATGATAATTACGATTTGTTATGATTTTTATTGCAGAAGTTGTGCCTCCAAGTCCAATACCGAGTATGTTTTTAAATTACTTAAAGCCCTAAACACTTGTTAGCTGTGTCTTCGTTATTGTGTAGATCTTCTTAATTTCATTGTTTCAATATTTCATATTGTTTCTTTTAATCAAGGGACATGAAGTTATTTTCTTTTTCTACAATTTGTTATTGGTGTTATAATTTGTATGCAATCACTACACTTTAACTGCAATTGCTACTGTTAATTTCGATTATTTGCAGTAAAACAACGAAGGTGAGGAACTATTCCGAATCAAGCCAAAACATAAATGGTTACAGATCAAATTAGTAGTTCAGGGCTTTACTATATAATGTTACTATACGTTTATTTCGTCCTTATTTTGGACATAATTTTGTACTAAACCCGAAATCTACCGTGGACTGTAACTGATTAAACTGTTCTCTGCTTCGATTACATGAACGTGATAAGATTTTTAAATTTGTTTACAGGTCCAATGCCTATGCCACTACCACAACCACTTCCTCCTCCATCTGAAGTGATTCCTCAACCTCCCATGGAACAATACCTATACTGTAAGTATTTCTCTGTTCCTTGTTATTTATATTACTATATTGGAGAATTTGTTAGTTAAAAGCTAAAATTTTCGAGACCTTTGATCTGATTCTAAAAAAATATTTCTATAATGGGAAGACACATTATCTTAGTTCTACTCTTGGATAATTTGTGTCTTCTTAAGCTATAAAGGTTATTAAAAACATCCACCGTTCCGTAATATATAATTAAAAAAAGTCCATGTAGTGATGAAATTAGTACAACAATTTTAATAACATTTCAGGTCCACCTCCTAGGTATATACCAGGACCGCCACGTCCTTACCCAGTACCAGTACCGATACCAGGCAAAAACATCTTGGTACCAGTACCCGTCCCCGTACCAGTACCGGCTGAAAAGATCTACATTCGCGGACCTACTGAGAATGTACCCGTTCCATATCCTGTAGACAGGTCAGAATATGTTTATGAAAGCATTTCTATTTATTTAAAAACGAAATTCGAAAAATTCTTTACTCATTGCAATAAAATGCGAAGGTCCGATTTGATTTTGATAAGACCGAGGAGAAGAACAAAAGACGACATACGTCTGCTAAAATCAAATTTGCAAGATACTGCTAATCATAATAAAAAGAACCTTAATCATTTAATGCGTTGGTTGCTTTTCCTAATAGACCTTATCCAGTACCAGTCATAGAGCAAGTACCAGGGCCAGAGGTGAAGGTACCAGTTCCAGTGCCGTCACCACCATTAGTCGTGCCTTTCCCTGTAAACCATTACATCACTGTTCCTGGCAAGGACAAAGTTATCCCAATGCCTGTGCCTGTTAGAGTACCTGGAGGTAAGAAACAAATATTTACTTTAAGCAGAGTCGGAGTTTAGAAAAATATAATCTGAAAGTCCTCATTGTTCCTATCTTATTCAGTAGTAATGTGAATAGATAGCCGTTAATGGACGTACTATATTTTTGCAGATACAAAGTACTACCCTGTACCGGTCATCCTTTATGTTGGTAAGAATTATTTATTATGGAAAGATTTCTCACTTTTTATGTCAGATTGAACTGAACAAACTAATCACAAAGACTTTATGATTTCTAGCTCCTGAATGCAGAAACCACCAGCCTTTGGTACCTTTCCACGTACCATCTGAACCCTGCAAACTTCATGTCTGCAAGATTATTTACAACTACGTCTACATCGAAACGCACCCTGACTCCACTTGCTTAGGTTAGTTCACTTATTTTGTGACAAATGTGACATGAAACAACGATACCATCACCACACTCATAATTCAATTGATGAGGCATTATAAAAATCGTCGTGTCATGGCTCTTTGCCACATCTGAACACCACACACGTGTGTGTGTGTGTAAGAGAACCTATAATATCACATAAGTGACTATGTTCTAACTGCCAATTTTGAACAAGTATTAGAATGAGTTTTTCTAATTCAACTCTACTTAAACCCTACTTCATGGATTCCCTTTTTTTATTTTGGGTTTTAAGACTGAGTAAAAACGATAAAATATCAATAGTGTTTTTTTTGTACTTTTTCAGTTGGCCCAGAATACGGACCTATCTGGGACTTACCAAATCCAGGCCCCAGCAATAATATCGTATATTATGGAGTTCCTGGTAGTGCCAGTGCATCAGCAGACGCATCAGCAGGGTCTTATGGCTACGGAGGTTTCCCAGGAGCTTCCAGTGCATCAGCAGATGCATCAGCAGGGTCCTATGGCTTTGGAGGTTTCCCTGGAGGCTCCAGTGCATCAGCAGATGCATCAGCACAATCTTACGGCTATGGAGGTTTTCCCGGAGGCTCCAGTGCATCAGCAGATGCATCAGCACAATCTTTCGGCTATGGAGGTTTCCCTGGAGGCTCCAGTGCATCAGCAGATGCATCAGCACAATCTTACGGCTATGGAGGTTTCCCTGGTGGTTCCAGTGCCTTAGCTGATGCTTCAGCACAATCGTACGGCTATGGAGGTTTCCTTGGTAGTTCCAGTGCATTAGCGGATGCATCAGTAAACGCTCCAAGTGGAAGTTATGAAAATATGTTAGCTGGATTGGATTGGGACAACTTGAATTCTAACGCAGCAGAAAATAGTGTATTGTTTGGTGGAGAAGATTTTTTGAGTGCTAATGCTGCTGCAAACGCCGCAACTGGTGGTTATGTACCTGGATTTAGCGCAGCAGATGCGCAAGCAGCGGCCAGCGCCGCAGCGGGGTATGGTGGATATAACTTTGCAGACGCCCAAGCCGCTGCTAATGCTGCTGCACAAGCAGCCGCAAATGCCGCAACTGGATATGGTGGTGGATATAGTACATCAGAAGCGCAAGCAGCAGCCAATGCAGCTTCTGGTTATAGTTGGAATGATCTACTAAGTGGATACAAAAATGCTGGTTATACTGGTTTCGGCGGACCCAGTGGATTAGTAAGCGGCTTCAGAGATGCTAATGCCGCTGTTCAGGCAGCAACTAATCCTATTACTGGGTATGGCGGATTCGGAGGATATAGAGACTCTAATGCCGCTGCGCATGCTGCGGCGAATACGGCTTCCAATCATGGTGGATCAGGCGGATATGGAAACACCAATGCCGCCGCCCACGCTGCATCTCATACAGCTCCTGGTTACGGTGGATACGGCGGACATGGAAATGCCAATGCCGCTGCCCAAGCTGCATCTCATACAGCTCCTGGTTACGGTGGATACGGCGGATATGGTAATGCTAATGCCGCTGCTCAAGCTGCATCTCATGCAGCTCCTAGTTACGGTGGATATGGAAATGCTAATACGGCTGCTCAGGCTGCGGCTAATTTAGCTTTAGGTTATGGCGGACATGGCGGCTATGGGGATGCAAATGCAGCTGCCGCAGCCAATACTGCCGGTCATGGAGGATCGAATACATTGGTTGGAATTCGAAGTGGAGAACCAGAAAACAGTTCAGAACTCGCCAGATCCGGTCATTTAGAGGAATTAGATGATAAAGATGATGATGAAACTACCACGCAAGAATCTAGAAAGAAACGTAACGCTGAGAAGCGCCAGAGCAGGTTTAGAATGAGAGCATAATTGCTTATCACTAAACTCACAAAATGTGTAAGTTACATGGATAATTCATATTCACTTATATAAATTTGCTTATTGTTCCAACTCCTAAACCCACCAAATATAAAACAGCAGGTGCAAAAATAAAGATTGTGGTAGATTTTTATTTTTGGAAATTTATCTCACTTTTAACGTTCTCCAACAAACAAGACCATTAAACTACTTAGGCTTTATGCAATTAATTGCTAAAAATTGAAATGTCAAGTAGTCAAATCACACAATAACAATGTTTTTCTTACAGATCGACGCTCACTACATTGATCTCTCTACTACATGGCAAGAATATGGATTCGAATTTGTTTATATTTAAGTGAAGCATCTAAAAAATGACGAGCAAACTTTAAACTTTAAATATGTATTTATAATAAAGCATTTAGTGGGATACATCTGTTTTCTTATTTTAACACACCGCAAACAGTAAAAAGGTCAGCATTATCTACACTTCTATACTAATATTATAAAGAGGTAAAATTTGTAAGTTTGTATGTAGGGGGTAATCTCTGGAACTAATGGTCCAATTTGAAAAATTCTTTCCGTGTTAGATAGTCCATTTATCGAGGAATGCTATAGGCTATATGCCATCACGCTACGGCCCACGGGAGTGGAGCAGTAACGAAAAATGCGGGTGAAACCGCAGGAGACAGCTAGTTATCTATAACATTAATGAATAACACTAGAACCATTTGAGTCCTTCATTTATCACATCAAAAACAATGATTCTTTTCAAAAGTGACTTATTTTGTCACAGCTTCAACTTTTACCCAAAGGTAAATGACGTACATATATGTCATTTCAAATCAGGCATAACTATCTGAATGACCCCTTTCTTGGCAATTCAGTAGTCCCTGTAAAACGTTATGGTTTTTTGTTGGAATCATTTACATCATCATCTCCCTAGCCTTTTCCCAACTGTGTTGGGGTCGGCTTCCAGCCTAACTGGGTTCAGCTGGATACCAATGTTTTACGTGAAGCAACAACCTATCAGACCTCCACAACCCAGTAACTAGGCGACACGATACCTCTTGGTTAGACTGGTCAGAGTTTCTCGCTAACCAGTAACAATTGTCAAAGTTCGTCGAATGACAACCGGGACCAACGGCTTTACGTGCTTTCCGAGACACGGGATGTCAGTGATGTCCAAGATAAACTTAAGATGTTATTTGGCCCGGATTCGAACTCACAACCTCTTACACAAGAGGTGGGCGCCTTATCCACTGGCCTATTACGACTTGACTGTTGGAATCATTTACAAGTCATTAAAATATATTTATAAAGCTATTTGTAGCTGTTTGTTATCCTTCTACCTAAATCCTACATCCATGAGTCCTTCTCAAGTTATAAATCAATTACACACGCCCGTTTGACGTCGAAACAATAAATTATAGTCAAACAAATATAATCAAGCTAATTTACACACGGTAATAACATCATAAATCACTGTGCACATATATTAAAACGCTAAATGGTTATCAAACAGAATTAAAGCGTTTCTTATAAATACGTCTGTACTTTTTATTGAGCACATTGATGTAAATGGTGAAAGACTAAGTACCAGTAGTTAGGGTTAAAATGCATTAAGCCAGGATGCAGGTCGGGGTCATTGGAGGCATTTGCCTCCTTGCCTTCCTATTATCTGAAGGCAATGCCGAAGAATCTGACAGTTTACAAGAATCTAGAGTTCTCCAAGACATAGACAGGGTGAAAGAAGCTCCAAATGATCTCAAAAACGGTAAGAATCCAAAAAAAAACTATAACACTTTTCTTTAAAAAAGTAAATTCAATAGCGACAATTAATACATAATAAATAAATAAATAGATAATTAATTTTTTATACGAGAAAACATTTCATTGTGAGAGACTAGACTAATATATCAATGTTTGTTATATGTCACTATTGTTTCTGTACGTTTTGGAGATTTATGAGGCACGATGTAAGCACGTATCAAAGATTTCAATCTATTTTTAGAAATAAGTTTAGATGAATCTCAATCCGATGCTCGAACTAGTGAAGGGTCGGGTGATAACGCACAAAGTGAAGATCGTAGTTTTGCAGGTAATTCATTGTTTATTTTATTTATTTAAATACTTAGTACGTAGTGTACAGGCGGACTTAATGCCGTAGGCATTCTCTGCCAGTCTACCTTCAGGTGGTGGTGGTGGTGATGGTAGTATTTTTATTTTATTTATTTATTTATATAACCATTCACATTGTGTCTGAATTACATTAATCAACATAAAAAAAAACTAAATTAATTAAAAAAACAATAAATAGTAAATATATAACAGTAAATTAAATTATTAGTGATTTTATACTGTATGCAGTTATTTGCACAACACCTAGGACAGTTAATATTTATGTAACTTTATTTTTTTCCAGCATCTGCCGTCAGTATTTCTGCCGTCCAATCAAGTGGTGAAGGATACGCTTTAGCTGATTCTGAATCAAAAGCATCAGCTTTAGCTAAAGTCTCTCCATTTAACCCTTTTGGTGAAGAATTAGGTCCTTATAAACAGCCTGGAACCATTTTATCGCAGGCAGAAGCCCAGGCTATCAGTGGCGGCACAAACAGCCAAGGACTAAACTCCTATCCTTTCGCCTCACCCTACCCTTATAGTTCTGGATTAAGCTCGGCCCAATCACAAGCCGACAATGGATTATATCAACCGCCACATAATATAAATCCACATGCCAATGGTGGATTTTATCAACGAGATCCAGTTTACAACCCCTATTACGGATTAAGCTCTATTCAGACGCAAAATCAAGCTTATGATGGATTATATCAACCAGGTTATAATGGTTTGCCCAATGGGAGCCCATATAACCAAGGATCGAGCTTTCCTCAGAAACCACGTCAAAGCGACAGTGAGTCACAACAATCCATAATTGAGCTTATTTCTATGCTACCAAAACCTGATCGTAGGATTAACTCGGCTCCGGATTCGCTCTCTACATTTTCTTCGTCTTACCCTTATATGTCAAAAACGAGTTTCAGTCCAGATAATACTGAATTCAAAGACAATAATCGACCATATCAACCTATCCCAATACCAAATTCTGACACCTCACCCTATGACCAATTTTTAGTACCTTATGAAGAACCTAAATCTGCAAAAACAAAAGGTGGCTTTGCCACATACAACACGTATGGTCAAAATAAAGCTATTCCTTTACCTGATCCAAATCCTTCTCCATATGATGCGTTTTTAGTTCCTTATAAGGACCCTAGTATTTCTCATGCACAACGTGTTAATAACGAGTATCAAATCAAGCCTATCCTAATCCCAAATTCAACGCAAGAAGACTCTATATCTAGATTGTTCGGTGAGAATTCTTACTCTTTTGATGATCACACTTCATCCTACTCTCCTAGTTCTGCTAAACAACAATTATCTGATGAAAAAGGGTCATATCAGGCTTATTCTGAGGTACCTCCTAAACCATACAACTCTTATACTATTTCAGGCATTGTGCTTGGTTCCTCTCAAAACCAAATCAATAATGAAGTATACCAACCCAGCCCGATTCCAATTTATGAATCTTCTAAGGTCCAAGATCAAAATTTTTATCAAACGGATTTTGCCATGCAAAACAAAAACAATGCGTATGATTATAAACCTGTCCTAAATATGTACGATTCGAAAACTGAAACAGTGGTATCTTCTTCATCTGCTTTGTCGCAGGAATTTAATAAAAATAACGATGTTGAATCAGAGAGCCGCTGGGCTGTAGTTTCTTCTAATCCTTCCCCACCAAATGTTCCCAATCCTAAGTTATATCCTTCAGGATCTGCACAAGGTTTTTCTGATTCTATAGCAGCTGCCGATGGTGCTATTAAACCATATAACATGGGAATAAGTTCGTATGCAAGTGGTTCTTCATCAGAATTATCTTATCGACCAGGAGGTTATAAACCTGCAGAAAAAGAAACCCAGGAACAAAGTAATGACTTTCCCAGTAAGTCATTCAGTTTTAACTGTTATTTTTTATTTAAATAATACGAATTCAGTTAGTAAGAAGTGGATAATTATGGTATACCTACAGCAACTTCTTACTTTTTTGAAGTCTGGTTACAGTGAGTATAATAAGTATTATTCTTTAACAAACATCGTTTAGTAAAATTAACTAGTAACATTTTCTTATTTAACTAACCTATTCTGCCGTCGTTATTAGAAAAGGCACAACTAACATTTTACAAATGTTGAGAAAATTGACATTTAAATATTTTTTGAATTTTGTTAAAAAAAGCACGTTTAAAATGTGTTTTTCGAAATTGTGTAAATGTAAAAAATTGCGTTTTTTTAGTATGTATACAAAGATAGCAATATTATATTTTTAATTTTAATTGTTATATATAATAATTAGCATATTTCTTTTTAACTTAACATAAAAAATAACATGAAAAGAGCAATATTATGTTTAAAAGGCACATATAACCAAATATGCCTTTTCAATGTAAAATTTTGAGTAAAAAATTATTTTACGATAAAAATGCATATTTACTCAATTGCGCCTTTTCATTGTAAATTATTAAAATAAATACATAGGTAAATGTGTGCAGTTCTAAGAAAATAAAACATTTAATTCAAAAAGTTTACACAAACTCAAAAGTACCTACTATCTAACTATCACAATTATATCAATAATTAAGGACTCAACAAAACAAAAACAGAATTGTTTACTAAAAATGACACTTAAAAATTAGGTATAAATGAGATCCCACCAAAAACAGTACATCTAAAAATAAGCTAACTCTCTACGCACTTCTACTATCGTAAAAAGTTTTGAGATCGCATAGAAGCCAAGTCCTGTTCAACTTATTTTGTAATAATAAATCAATATTTTGTGATTATATCAATAGTTCTGTTTTCTACATTATTATAATAATGACTTGGCCATGAGCATAATGAGATAGAAATACAAAACAGCATATTTGGAGGGGTTGAAAGTTAAACATAAAGTTCACAGAATAAAATTCTTTTAGTCTATTCAATTATTATTAAATTACTGACAGTCAGTCTCATCCAAGACCAGTGAACTGCACATGCATTGTTCGGTATGTTTATTCTATGGTGATCTTACTTTCCAATCAGTTACAAAATGATGTCCTTAGATTCGACTGTATTTGCAACTTGTAGAGAGTTGGCTTATTTTTACATGTATTGTTTTTGGTGGGATTTTATTTTTCTCTAAGAAACTCAGTAGGCGACCATTAATCAGTCTTTCCATAACCTTAGAAATAGCTGAAAGGACAGAGATCGGTCTATAGTTGTTCGCACAGTCCCTGTTCCCGCTCTTATAGATCGGGTGGATCAGGGCCTTTTTGAAAGGTTCAGGGAAAATTCCATTTGCTATGCTGCCGTCGTTATTAGAAAAGGCACAACTAACATTTTACAAATGTTGAGAAAATTGAGATGTACAACAGGCACAACTGACGGCATTCCCTGCATACCTTACCCCCCTCACTTCATCTTCGTTCAGAAATGTTTAGTAGTAAAGGCACAAACGCCAATGGGCCTTTTTTATATAACATTAATAAGCGTAGGGTTAAATAGAAAGGGCATAACTGCCAGTTGTGACTTTTCTTTCTACATTAATTGCTAAAGTGTTCGTATAAAAAATAAGCACAATTGCCACATAAGCCTTTTATATTTGACATACGTCAGTTATGCCCTTTCCATTAAATATATCAATAATAATAAGGTGAAATAAAAGTCATATCTCACAATATGCCTGTTTATTGTAATAAAACTTAAAAAATGATGCAGTTGTGCCCTTTAAGCTTATGCTATCTCTGTTTATTTTGTAGCTAAAAATCCACAAAAAATCAGGCAGATAGGCCTTTTTTTCCTGATTCCGAATATATATATAACTCATTTTGGCAAAAAGTGTTAGTTGTGCCCTTTTTCGGTAACACGGCAGTATTACTGTCGACAACAACAAACTTAATAATCCAGTTGGTTTAAATAACATCTCAAAACAAATAAAATATAATCGAAAACGTCAAGCAATTAATATCCCCGTTAAAAAACTTTTCATTTGTTTACTGAAATATTTCGTTTTCAGGCGGGCAAATTTCACCGATCGCGTTTGAGGGTAATAATTTAATTTGTGATAATAAATTAATAACGATATCAGACCGGAATAAAAGTATTTAATTATTATGAATTGTTTCAGATGCGCAGTCCAAGCTGATACTGCCTTTTGAATATATATTTCTTAATAAAGTTCCTGGTGAGTTTATTACTTGGTAATATACAAATCTATGAAAAATAAAATACTCTGTAAATACTAAAAAAAACAGATTATACAAATTACTATATTTTGATCAAAAATGTCTGTGCCAGCGACTTGGTACGAAGGGTACTTCACACTATCATACCCTGATTCCTATACTCAAAAATGATCTAATATCTAAACCCTTTTAATTTTAGGTGGAGAAAATGCAATACGGTGTACAAAAGAAAACGAATTCCATCACTTTTGGTCGAGAGAGCTCAGCTGTTTGATCTGCATCTGTCTCAATGATTATGGAGTCCTGACTCCTGTCTGTGCGAGTTGTGGTGGATGCCGAACTCCAGGATCGAGGCCTCCAGAACCAGTTCCACGATTACCAGATGCCATTCCGATTCAGCCTTTAAATCCCTTTGAGCCTATTCCGATAGTGCCTGAACGATATCCAGATGAACCACAACCTGGACCTACTTCAGAACCACCGACTCCAGGACCTTATCCTGTATTTCCAGAATTTGTCCCTACTCCACCTGTCCCAGTAACTTTTCCAGGTCCTGTTTCAACGCTGCCACCACAACCAGCCCATGGTAATCACCGTTTCATTCCTAATAATAAGTACCTATCAAAACTTTTTGCGAAGTAAAAAATCTTTTAATAAGAACCATAAAGCTCAGACCTTTTAATTTACCAAAAGCAGGTCTCATGGGAATCCAATCAAGATCTCAAAATAATATTTCACTAAGAAAGATTAACGATCTTTCTTAAACTGCTGTCTTAGTCTGTCGTTTTGATTAATATCTTCAAGTTAAAATGTTACGAGTTTCCAACTGAAACCACCATTTCAGTTTAGTTTGCTCATATTAGTTAAAAGCATTTGAAGGTATTTATTTCATTTTCTTTCACTTTTACGTTTTCATAAAGAAAAGTTATTTTAAATAATCCTGATTCGGATATTGGACGACTTTTGCAAGTTTTCTCTTCATAAAAAAAAAAAACTCCCAAGGGCTTAAACGAACATTAGAAAAAAATAACATTGCCTAATTGTTCCAGTTCTTGTCAAGTTTGCGGTTAATGACACATTTAATGATTATGTTTTAGATGTTATTAGTGATTAAAGAACTTAATTTTTTTAGCACAATGTCATCCGCTACCAACTGGACAACCGTTTACGAACCCGTTGCACCCTTGTCAAATTTGCATCTGCAGAGAGTCCTACGTGATGGGGAAGAATGAAGTTCAGATCGAGTGCAAAGATAATCCTCAATGCAGTAAGTAGCTCTCAAAGTCTTCCTATATGAGTCACCAAGGATAAGGCGCACTAGTGTCTCTTATTCTAAAAAATACAAACAGTTTACCTTAATTTTTTTTTATTTTTGCAGTTGCTCCTGACGAAGTGACCGCTTTACGTAAGTGTTTCAAACAGAAAATAATTTGAATTAAAGCTTAGATTTCCTCTTTCTTCATTTAAAAATTAGGATAGTAGAATATATTTTGTCGAAGTCGAAACAAAAGCTAACTCACTTTTATTCAAGTGAGACAAAAATTGTATTAAATACACTTTTGTGACACAAAGTTGAAAGTAGAATTTATTTAACTTATATTGTCGTATTGATTTTAAACTGGTAAATATATGTAATACTGAAGATAACGCAATAATATGAGACAATCGATTACATCATATTATATACTTTGTATGCTGTAATCATTATAAGAAAATATGAAAATAAGCTAATAAAATTGCTTAATTATACATTTTAGCCCCGATACCAGATGAGCCACAGCCAGTTCCACGTAAGTACTAATCTAAATAATTAAAAATAATATACAAATGGAATCCTGTAATGTCCATAAGAACTCCAAAAGGGGAGTAAATAAAAAAGCTTTTTATAAATTACATGTCGAATGTGCACCTTAGAAAATAAATTGTGTGACAATAAGGCCCGTATTAATAGACGTCACTCAACTCCGAGACGCTCTCAAGTCACTTGCTGTCCTTGTCATTCTAAAGGGAAAAAATAAGGACAGCAATAAACTTGAGAGCGTCTCAGAATTGAGTGACGTCTATTAATACGGGCCTAAGTGTTCCCGACGAACGTTACTCAGTTGAGTATCCCATTCCTCCACAAAGTGTTACCCAGTGGCAGAAACCCCATTTATCAAGACACATGATTTATGAAAGAGCAACAAAAATCCATAGTAGTAGTAGATATTAAATCACTTTGTCACCATAACCAAAAAAATCATTAAAGCGTTCCTGATCAGTAAAAAGCATTCACAATTCCCTCTGACTTTGGAATGCCATATTATAATCAGATTTCATTTCTTCCAGTACCGATATGTGAAAAGTTCCCGGAACATATACTGTTTCCCCATCCCACGGACCGTTGTAAACTTTGCAAGTGTTCCAAGAGTTTGTTACAAGACGGAAATCAAGAGCAGCAGATAACTTGCTACCCACATCCTGAATGTGGTAAGCTTTATCTTCGATAGACTATTCATATGTCGAAAATCTTGGTGATGGTGGCATGTGCGTTGGATCATTTGGTTCCCTACAAAATGGTTGAGTTAAATGGTGCCAATACATACGTCATGCTCGTGAACGGGCGCTGTTATTTGGGATTGGTCAACTCTGAACTGCCACAGTTTAAACCTTCAAACACACGTTATTCGAGACACAATAGAAAGACAATAGCAGCACGACAGCCGGCTGTCGCTTGGTCGTCGAAAGGTTGATTCTTTATTTTGTAGAATTATTTTAATTTGCTTCTTATCTTTATTATTTTCACATATAAAAGCAACACGAATGATATAACCAAGATATTGCAAAACTTGAAGATTGAAAAGAGTGTACATGGAGTTTCTTGCTTGTTCTCTATAGAGATTACGTTTTGAAACAACTATCTTCAACTTTCTGACAAATCGACTGACGCTATGACAATCCATAAATACCTGTAAATGGTCTAAGTGAAATAAATGCTTTAAATACATTTTCTATAGCTTCAGTTCAAAAGATATAAAAAAGTGTATTATATTTTTCAACAGTGCCAAAATTTGAATCCGGGTCAGAGCCAATACCTCTTCCACCCACTCTTTTGGATCCATTTAGAGAGAAACCTGGTCTACCACCTCAATCTCTACCAATAGAACCTCTGAAATTACCCACGGAACCCATCCCTGCCTTGCCGGAGCTCGTAACAGTGGAACCTTGTAAGTAATGTTTACATAAAATATGTCTTTAGTTGAAGTACACATGGCAGAAAATAAACTTGAATCACTTTAAATTAGGAACCCACAAGACAACGGATTAATTTTGTAACACCTAGTTAGACTTTTCTCTTTTTATTGACTTTTTTATTTCTTTAATTTTATAGTATCTATATGGCAAATAACTTAAAATCAATGCCCATCTACATCGTAGTAGTCTCTCCTCACTTCTTTTAAGCCCTTTCACTCGTTTTGTCTGCCAGCAGACTGTTGAATAAGTTATTCGTTATATTAGGCTTCTATTACCAAAGTAATGGGAGACTCTTTTGATTTAATAAGTCCTTAAAATATATGATCAACCAAAGGCTTTATCAATATCTTCTGTTTGATCAGTGCCGTGGCCTCCTATAACCACGACTACAGCAGGTCCCCAGCTTCCTGCGCTGACTCCAAGACCTGGACCCCTACCTGGACCTTCGCCACGTGAGTTTTGCGAATCTAGTCTTGAAGCATGAAGAAACGAAGTCAGAATGAAAATACTGCCAAACATGCTGCTTAGCTGTTTTATACGTAATAAAAAACTATAATGTTAAATATTTCATGGTTACATAATATACCTAAAAAAGTAACTGAATAATGTATTATTCTAGAAAACTAATTGTAACAAATTTTAAGATAGCATTTAAAATATATATGGATTTTAGTACAAATAAACCTTTTGACTAAATCGTTTTCACTCATATTTTTTTAACTATTACAACTCCTGTCACGTTCTAAGCTAAAATCTACATAAGAGACTTTCCCCAGATGAGTCCTGTCAGCCGTACCCTCCCAACCAGACATTCCAGCATCCCTGGGATGAGTGTCAGGTCTGCATGTGCACCGAAGCCACTGCCGTTGGGATGATCACCGTCGAAGTTAACTGCTACACCAAGCCTTCCTGCTGTTAGTATATATTCACTTACTTCTTAGTCATTTAGACTAGAATGTCATTTAATCGTGGTGATATTTATTTCAGGCATTGAAATACCAGTTTCTGGAAAACCAGGTGAGAAAAATATAGACCTCTTATGATTTTCGTACGTTTATAAAGCGAAAGTTTAAAATTGTAGTCACGAAAATTATGTTTTTGTTTCAGGACTCCCAGGTAACCTAATACTGTCTATAGGTGAGCATAGAGCTAAAGCAACTTTACGTATATCGTTTCTGTGTCAGTAAACCTACAGATTGAACATTTAATTTCAGATAAAATTCGTCAGGTCAAGATTCTCATTGAAAGTTGAGCACTCGAGCGGGCAGTTGAAAAGTTTTACAAAAGCGTGATAACTGTCGATTTTATGCCACCGTTTGCTCGCTCGTTTGCGCCCCAACGTGCGGGAGGTCCACAGGGGGTGACAGAGGGTAAAATAAAAAACTCGTATCAACTGGAACATTAAAAGCAAACAAATAAAGTAAAAATTTACGAGCAGCTGCGACATGCCGTCAAAATTGCAGATACAGGTGACGTAAAAAAAGATGAAGTGGGACTCGTTGGTCTGCCGATAGGACGAGGTAACATATTGAAATAGCACGTTCCTTGAATTCGAGTTTCATTATTCCTGTAACACGTTTCCTTTACGTATTTTTGCTGGGAGGAAATACTGAATTTTCTATGTAGAGCACTGATTTTTCACCAAAAAATATAGACTAAATCTCAATCTGTTGTTAAATTAAACGTTTCCCCCAAAACATTTGTTATACAGAAAACAAAGCTTTACCCAAAAATTACGTAAAGCGTCCTCTACCCCTGGTAGCATTCTGATAGCAGATAACAGAACAAACAATGGTACATAAATCAATCGTCCTCCGAGATAGCGGTCCCTAATTAGTGGGAGAGCATTGAGGAAAACCAATACGGTGAATCGTTTTGGAAACGCAATAAGGGTGAGTCTGAAACGGGCAATGAGCGCCAATCGAGCAAACTGACGCGCTATAGATTGGCCCTCAAGTGTATTGACACCTCGATGTCCATTTACCGGATCCACTCACCCCTGAATGTGATAGCGTGAGGGTAATTGTGTTTTCCATTCAAGTGTCACTCCTGTTATCACTGTTTTATTGGTCCACGTAAAATTTCGTTTTATTGTTGATGATTTTTTTAACAGAGTGGACGTAAAATTTTAAATATGGACGGAAACTGTTTCAATTTTGGTCGGAGATTTACACAGACATTTGGGTTTGGGTTACTGTGCCGTAAATATGTAAAATAATTAGATCTTTGTCTTTCATTAAAAATGATAGTACTTAACAAACCAGTTTAAACAGACATTTATATTATTTAAGTTCCAGGTTACACCAGACAGCTTACAAATGGAGCGACTATCTCCGACACCGTGTCACAACCAATCACCAGCACTTACAAGTCTCCACCAGCATACCCATCATATGGTCCAGCACCCGTTAATGTGAATGCTGGGGCCAAACAAGTGGGAGATTCTTCAAACCAGCCTCCAGTATTCTCCAGCTACATGGACCAATCTAACTATCAATACCAACCAGGCTTCGCACACAGATACGTTAACACACAATTTTCTGACCTTCCAGCCGTATCACCAGTTCAATCTGGGTCTGGTGATACGATTGGACAGTACAAATCCAATAATTTCGGATACTCAAACTACCAGTATGCACAAGGAGATGCTTTAGGGGGTACCCATCCGCTGCATGGTCGCTATCATCAATATGATCCAAGCTTCCAGTCGGTTCCGCCACCGGCGTACCCTGGGATGTACCATCGAGCTTACGAAAGGCCTCCAATGTCGCCGATGTACGTTCACGGACAGCTCAGAGACAGTTATGTGAATCCGCAAATCCCAGCATTTGTTGCTCCAAGTGAGTCTTTCTTAAACTTTTGATTTTATGTTTAAAACGTCCTATTTTTTATCGTTTTTTTTTTATTTCATGGGGCATTCATTTGACTGATAGTCATTTCTAATTTTAGATCCTTCTTATATGGCACCAAGTTACGCGAAAGCTGTAGGACATCCGAAGTCTGCTAAAGGTAGATAAGACAACTCATCATTTTCGAAAAAAATGTTTCTAGTACATAATTATTTTTCTTCCTCGAGTGATAAAAGAACTTTTACCATTGATCTTTTTTGTAAATACGTACGGTAACAATATTTGTATGCCCTGCAACAAAAGCTATTGATTAAATGATGAATACATCTTCAGTTCAGCATATACCCACAGATGTTTGCGAAGGAAGCCCCAAACTTTAGAATAATTTTTAACAAGCGCACGTAATCCTGCGCGGATCCTTCAACTTTTTGGACATAAATTAAAAATATATTAGGAGAGCAGATGGTAGGACGCCAGCCATGCAAATTATATTTAATCAAACTTTGTGCCTTCACTAGTTATTTCCCTTGTACTTTAAACCCTGTTATGGGTACAAGCTATCGCTTCACTTTTATTTTGGTAGAAAGATTTAGACACCAATTTAGTAGTTAATAATCAATTTACAGTTATTGTAAATCAATTAAATTTTTCAGATGGATCTAATGATTTACTAAGAGATGGTTCTCCTAATCTAATAACGTGTAAGTATTAGATTAATGTTGATATAGATTCTGGTTCGAAATCTAAATTGTTGTTCAATATTGGAAAGAAAAGGTGTTGAGCTCTTTTAAATCGAATTATAGATAGAGTCTTATATATGAAACAGTTAAAACACTGTTCCCGTTCCAAATTAAATTAATCCATTACTTATGAATTAACAAACAGCTGTGTGTTAGGTTTAACGATCGGTTGAACTACTTTCAGGAATTGTATTCCTTATGAGTTAGTTAGAACTACTAAAAGTTATTTATTTGATAATGCTTAATTCCCAACCTCAAAATCTGGCGGAATTTTCTCGAAACGACACAGTATTAAAGTTAAGAAGTCCACAGGCGCTTTCTGTACTAAAGTTTGTCTAAAGAAACAATAAGACATCGTTTAGGAAGAATTAATTACGTTTTAATTAATTAAAGTATTATTGTTTCAGGATATAATATTTAAGAAACAGACAACAAGGCTTGTTATGGACTATTTGAGTAGTTTTAAAGTGTGTCAGCAAGAGATGCTTCTAATTTTATTTGTATTAAATAGAGCATCATACATTGTTTGATTTATTTCGAATATTACACCCTAACAGTCTTATACTAATCGATAAGTTTGAATTATATGTGGAGTTCCTCAAGGGACCATTCTAAGCCCAAACTTTATTATCTCTTTATTTTGCTCTATACACGTTATAGATAAAATTATTTTGTACCTCCTCATAGAGTCGATGAAAAAGTTTCTTATATTACTAAGAAATTGTAAAATCATAAACCACTTTTGTATAAAACAATATTATTGGAGTAAATTGCAATATAAAGAAAAGGTTTCACAATGGCAATAAAAAACAAAAATAGTTTACCTATATTACCAAACAAATTACCTATATTTTTCAGATTTTCGATAACACAAATGTGAATTTTATTTCAGAAATGATCCTAAATGTGTTATCATAATGTTAGTTTGGATATTTGCGATTTCACTCATAAAAGGTAAGTGATTTCGATTTTCTGTTGTACCTTTTGACAAAATCTTCTGCTTTTCTGTTTCCTATAACTATATTAGGATATAATTAGATTACCATTTTGTTGGTACTTATACATTACACATAGTTTCTTTAATTCACTGTTAAATAAATATGTCTTCAGAGACAAACTAGCGTCCCTGTTATATAACACCCGTTTCACTTGAGGTCGAGTGAATGTCCCGACAAAATTAAGGAAAGAGCTTAAAATTTCCCTTAGCGTGCAAAATGACAAATTCTCCACATCTTATTAAGTTCTAGCCATTTTGCTCCAAGTGGAAACAGTTCCAACTTCTCATAATATTATTCGGGAATATCATTTAAACTTATTATTGGAGCAAAATCGTCTGAGAGTCTAATGTTGTGACATTTGGAGCTTGATAGCGACAAAAACATTAAGTTTATTAGTTTCACGCAAAAAAGAAATGAGAAATAATAATTGTAGCTAAATGGAATGTCGTTTAGATATTTTTTTCAACAAATCTTAGTCTCCTGTTTGAATTTTTCGTGTAGTAATAAGTTTACATATTATAGCCTCACAAACATTGAAAAATAAATTCGGCCAAATTGTTGACCAATGCTGGAGTTGTACCCGCTACATGGAGATCCATGACAATAGTTCAGCCACAGCGCATATTGTCTAGTGCGCTTACTAATAATCACTGTATAAAGTTACGTCATGAATAAAGCCTGCGTAACCATACATTTTTTGACGTATAAACCTGTCATAACTTTATGCAGCGTTTATTAGTAAGGCGCTAGATAGATAAGGCGAGAATAAAGATTAAACATATTTAACGATGTTTTCTACGTAGTATGGACGTCGGGAAATATCTAGGTTTAATAAAATATTTAGAAAAGTTTTAAGCAGATAGTGACATTCGATCTACAATAAAAAAAAAACCGTAAGCTCTTCATGGTTCAGGTTTTGGATTAACAGTTTAGTAAACAGTTAAAGTTTGATGCTGTCCCTAAAAAATAAACTATCAATTCCAGTATCAAAATGCACAGTGGTCAAAGAACTGGTCCATCTGGACCAGATTCGTAACGTGGCCCAATTTGGAGATGCTGAGCACCGAGGTCCTAACTTCTACGACTATAAGGATGGGACGAAGGAGAGTGAACTGAGTACCCTGGAGTCGAAGGACTCAAGCTCATCATTGAGGTATCAGAGAGGCTGAGCGGGCCTCTTCAGCTGATCATATTTTATCATCATCATCAGTCCTGTAAACGGCGGTTCTCCTGGTTAAAATCGTTTAAGTTGTTGCAAGAGTGCGGTGCGGCTGAGTGTGGTAGTTGCATTTAGTTATCAGCAGAACAGAGAAATAATTAATTAAGTGTGGACAGATCCTTTTTTCCTCTGCATGCTTCAAAATACCCATTCAATTGGTTCCGTCACTTATTTTATAGGAGTGATGTGTGTGTGACATGACCATATTTTATTCAAACCCAGCCTTTACTGCATTAATATGAGTACTGAAAATCTGCTTTCTCCACACAACTTCGAAACCCCAAACATACCCACATCGCTCATTTAGCTAAAGGAAAATTTTCTAGTTGAGCGAAAAGACCCCGTCCTTATTTATGAGATAATTTATTTAGGTGCGCTGTGAAATAAATCAGGGGAACGACGCCATTTTATACGGTCAGCCCTCCTCTGAGATGCCTCAACAATAACCGGACATTATCGAAATATTTAGCAAGAGTTGGGATCGTAGTTTTTGCTTGAGGTTCAAAATGATAACTTTGAGTTACTTTGCGATTAGACGTTTGTTCGGTGACTTGTGGTTGCAAGTTTAACTACTGAGCATGGAGTACTGGCTTTAATTCCCGGTTTGGGCAAATAGTTATTATGGGATTTTAAAAATTTCTCAGTTGCAGCCCGGAGCTTGAGTGTTGCTGGTGTGACCCCCGTTGCTATTCTTAGATCTTTGTCAGTCATGATGGTTAATCACAGGTCAAAAAGACAAAACAAAGAGTCCAGTTACGTGGAGATTTTACACTGCTATATTCGATATCTGTTTAATAAATTTAATGAAAAAATATTCTAAGTAAAATTTACTTCATTTTCACAATAACAGATAGTTGCATCATTTGGAGTTTAACATTAACTACTTCTATTTACAGTCAGCTAACATATTCCGATTCAATCTCAGACACGTCTTCCGATTCTTCAAAAGTGACCAGCGAAAAGAAACGAGCGTAAGAAATTTATTGCACATTCTTGCAACATCATAATGAACTCTATTCCCAATCAATAACGCTCTTTATTTAGTACACAGTTCTACCGGACTTGTACTCCTTGTGTCCATGATATGCTGAAGAAGCATACGAACATTGGCATCAAGTGGTTGTGTGGTGGTTACCAGCGAGCTAGGCGCACCTTCAAGAGTGAGTGTATGATGAGGTACAGGAACTGCCAGGATGGGACCAGTTAGTTTTACCTGTTTATTATATGAAGTATATTAAGAAAGAGATCTATCAAGTAGATTCTAATGTTGTTAATGCAGAGAGAACATTTTTTTGTAATGTGAAACGTCTTTTGGAGTAACTTCTTCATTATGATCATTTGCTACAAAATGTCTGAGCAGTATTAAATTGTGAGAACAGACGTTTCTCCAGTTGACCTTTTACGTAGTTTCATATTTATTCACTCTACATGTTTTAGATTATAATAACGTTGTTCTTAGATTATTTCCAATATAAAATCATAAAAATCACAGTTTTGTATAATCTATGATATTATTTAAAGAGATTTTCCACATTTCCAGTGTTCGTGAAAATGTATGAAGGCAAATGCAAGCATGACCCTTACCATGGCAAGAGCTGGTTTTACGTCTACAGAGTGTAATACCTATATTAATAAAAAATATTTGATGATTATGCTTTGCATTATTTACTGTCGCACATATTGACCAAGTCATTTCAATAAACAAGTTCAGACCATTTGTGGTGAGGTAGATCCTGACCAAGACCCCTAAACTGAAAATACTATAATGTCAACTCAGGGAATCAGTGAATCAAAAATTGTAAGTTTGGAATTGTGAGTTTTGTTCTCCTATGGAGAAACTACCTACCTACTTGGAAACTTCTATAAAATCTAAATGTAACATAAATAGTGTTAGATTCTGCATAATACAGTGCATGGTAAAGAGGTACAATAACACAAATAAAAATTGAAATAGCTGTAGGACTTATGATTTTATCTGAACTATCTTACCATGTAAAGTTGTTGGTTTTAGGTCAGTGAGTGTAATATAGCTAAGGCAAAAACTTGCTAACTAAGATTTATTAATCTTGGGCGAGACGACAATGACCTAATACTAGATAGTAATAATGTAGTTTCACGATTTTCAAGGAAACCAAATGATTCAAGTTCGACACATGAAAGGCATCGGAATAACAAGACCAAAAGAAAACATTTCAATATAGTATAAACCTTGTTGTTTTTTGAAGTCGGTTAAAAATAACACAACAAGGTAATAAAAATAAAATGAAAAACAAAATTACACGTATCGTAAAATCGTAAATAAAATGAAATCGAATGAATATAAATCTGTCATGGCGGTAGATTTATGTGTTTCTACACATCTACGTTTTATTAAGGGGTGTAAAATGATTGACGGGAAGCCATGGGCCGACTGTTGATTTATTTTGTTCTTACGTTGATTTTAGGTGAGTTTTCAAACGTTACTTATTGAAATATTAAAAGCATTTCGTGATGCTAAAATCTTATCTAATTGCTCTTAATCTTATTGCTGTATCTTTAGGTTCAAAGATGATTGAAAAAAAAAATAGTATTTTGCAGTTTGTTGAGTCTATGAATTGATTCTCTTTTTTAGTTCCAGACGCAAAAAGAGTGGTGTTCTAAGTTTCACCACTATACGTGTGTCTGTCTGTGGCACAATGCTCTTAAACGGGTGTTCCGAAAGTAGGTTACATAGCAATGGTTCTTTAATGTGTTTCATCAAAATTGCTTTAGCCGTTTTGAAGTTATCATCTTTTTTCATACTGAAGCCGCGATTTTCATAACCCGGGGCGTGTTTTTTTTTAACTTCCACTATATCCATATCCAAGGAAGACCAAGTCAGGTTTTTAACACCGTTATTATTTTACCAGCGCAAATAGCAACAGCCTTCATATTCAACGATACATTACTAGAAGAACCTGACAATAAACTGAAAGGAATAGAAACTAGAAGACAGAACAATAAAAAGGCGAAGTCCACATCGTCGGACAGTAATGATAGAAGTAAGCATTCTGCTGGCAAATTGCAAGAAACTAATTTATTTATAACTCCTGATGCAAAAAGAGAGGTGTTATAAGTTGACCGGTGTTTGTCTGTCTGTTTGTTTATTTTTGGTCTATTTGTCTGTGGCACCATAGCTCTTAACCTTTCATAGACCAAGCGACCGCCGGCTGTCGGGCTGTCTTTCTATTGTGTATCGAATCACGTGTGTTCGAAGGTTTATACAGGTGATAAGGTTGCGTGGTGGTTTTCATTAAAGCAGGTTATCTTGTGGTGGTAGTTCCTAGACACGTTTTCCACCAAAATCGGTTGACCAGTTTTGAAGTTGTTAACTCTTGTAAGCTAAAGTCGTGATCGTAAAACTGCAAGGGGTAGGGGTCTTTTTAAGGGTTTAACAGAAGAAGAATATTTCAATAAACGTGCCGAAGAAACAATCAATAACTCTAGTTTGTCAACAGGATCATCAGGCCAGGATGATGACGCGAAAGAAACTTTAGATGAAGAATTCACGGAGGGATCTTCATCGGATTCAGATAGCGGTGAAGCCAAGAAAAAACATAGGAAGGCGAGGAAAAAGAAAGAACCTGTGTCTTCTTTGGAACGTACAGGATGGTATGAAGAATTATTCAACACATAAATTGAAATTTTTAATAAAGTGTTACTTTAAAAATATCAATGTTAAAGGAGCCGTTCAAAAGTAATAACTAAATTACTGCCTTTCATGAATGAGGATACGAGTTCAAGTTCCACGCATGCAAAAATTTTAGACTTAAAATGTACTTTTTATAGTTTATTTTGGATATTGCTAACATCGGTGAAGGAAAACATCATAAATAATAAATAAAATAAATATCCTCGGACAACTCACACACGGTCATCTGATCCCAAACTAAGCAGAGCTTGTACTATGGTAACCAGACAACTGATAAACATACTTATATATTTTTAAATACATACATAATATAGATAAATCACACCCAGACACAGAACAAACATTCGTGCTCATCACACAAAGTTTGTCCTGGGTAGGAATCGAACCCACGACCTCCGGCTTAGCAGTCAGGGTCACTAACCACTAGACAAACAAGCCCGTCAAAAGAACATTTGGACTGACTTTAAATTCAAAATCGCCAACCCGCTAAAGCAATAAAGTAGAAACTCATGCCTTCTCACAGAGAACAGTAGGACAGTAACATAATGGTTGGACTTTTATTATTATTACTTCATCTACCAAGATGTCAAGGTCTATACAACATTTTCGAAGTGTCTCCATATAAAAATCTTTCAGGCGAAAATGGCATCGCAAGTGCACAAAATGCCCGGAGGACATGAGGAAAAAATGGCGGGATCCCTCCATCAAATGGATCTGTGGAGCTTACCAGAATGCCAGGAGGACATTCAAGAGTACCTGCATGATGTACTACAGGAACTGTCAGGATGGCACAAGTGGGTACACAGGTTCACAACTAATTGATGGCATGAAATTTCTTTTGATGAGCCTGATGGTCTAGTAATGACCCTGACTGCTAATGTGCGGTATACACGACAATTTATCGCAATTAGTTTGTGCAGTTTTATCAAAGATTGTGAAAATTTGATGGATTTTAATTTAGCTGTAGGACAGCACTAGTTAGGAATAAATGGTGTGGTAAAATCATACAGGTCGATCTAATAAAAGCGTGTTAAAAATCCTGTTTGTCATACTGGTGTGATAATCTAGTGTGACTACGAGTCGGCAATGATGCTGACATCGTGATCGAGGACGAGGACACGCTATGAGCATTCGATAAACGTCACAAATCAATTTTTTAAACACTGCACATTCTAATGTTTCAAAAGTTATTCTGCTATTCGGTGGAAGACAGATCCAACAAATTAAAACAAAAATCTGTCCAACCGTCTATGATTAATGAATGGTAAAAATAACCCAATTGTACTTTAAATATATCGCAGCCAACTAGCTTAATGAGCCGCTAACGGCGAGAATAAAATAATTCTTTTTTCGACAGTGTTCACGAAGATAGCAGATCACCGCTGTCCCAACGGCACTGCAGACGGCATCAGGCCGTACAGATACCATTTCTTCTACGACTACAGGGCTCCGCTGACTGAAGACTCTTCAGACTCCACATCACATGTCTCCGATTCTGAGGAGTCCAGCAGCGTCAGCGAGTCAGAGCTGGAGAAACGCTTACCGCCAGTAATTTTTCATTAAATGTTTTTCCTTGTTTAAAAATATTTCTTTATGGAATCGATGTCTAAGATTTTTATTCTGAGACAGTGGATACAGAGCCGTTATATTGTTAATTGGTGTGGTTTTGCGCTGTTGCACTGTGTTAAGCGTATAGTAATTTACAAATTGGGGAATAAAATTAAGCGTAAATTAAAAGAGGTTTGATAGTTATTTAAAGATCTAACGGACCAATGGTCCGGATTGACTAAGCCCATGTTTTTGTAATATGACAGCATCTTTATTAATATTAAGTATAAAGTTTTAGAGTTTTTTTTAGTTTCTTTGATTGATTTTATTAAATAATTAATTTCATTAACTACTGGTCCGAATTCAAAAAATCAAGAAACGCTATGTAACATCACTCTATAATCAACGGGTTTCACCCCCATTTTTTGCTACTGCAGAGACAGGTAGTAATAAAACTACCAAGTTTTGATCTCAGCATAACCTACCCTCGTCTACACTCGAATCCAGCCTCTGTAACACTGAGATAATAATCAGTGTATCAGGCGCACACTCTAAACGCCATACATCATGTTCCACTATCTTATATCAGATCATAAATCTACAAAGCATCATGATACCATTAATCGTTGCCTGGCTACAATTTGTCACGCAGACAGACAGACAGACAAGTATATGATGAGACACCGAATACATTGAACTGCTACATCACACGTTACACCCCAATATCACCGAAATAAAGTTCAAATTTGCGTAAACCAACCGATTTAGTGACTTGGTTTTTGGTGTGTGATGCAAATTTTAAATTGCGGTTGAAGTGGACTTTGTAGTGAAAGGATTAAAGGCGTTTTTTGCCTGGTGTTAGTTGAGTGTAAATGCATTTGTAATGGGCCAGTTTGGAGTGTCGCGAACGATGGAACGTCATCACTTTTGCATTGAATTTTTTGAAGTCTAGTTTGTTACTGGTGATGCCTGACTAAGGCTAAATTTTTTAAAACGTTTGCCAAAATTTTTTTATTTACTTTTTTGGTTGAATATGTTATGTTAAATTAACTTGGCAAAATAAACATCTAAGTAAATATTTCACATTAGTACTGTCAAAACTACCTTCCAAAGGTTGAGAAAGTGAAAGTGGAAAACGAATGAAATATTTATAAATTCCTTCCATTTATTACCTTCTCAAGCCAGAAACGAGAAAGTTGACTTTTCTGGATTAGGTTACAGACGTAAATCCTGTACCTAATAAAAAGTCTAAAATTCAAGAACTTTAACTTTACTTTTCATTGCTTGATTTTTATACCAATTTTAACACCCATTTTTTTTTTTTTTTTTTTTTTTCGTGAGTGGGAAATCATCCAATGACTACTCCCGTCCTGGGTGCGACGGGAGGGCGTGTCAGACTCTTACTGACTAAAACCCACTCATGTTCCTTCGATTGCCCTTTATGTTCCAGGGTCACGGTAACCACTATAAACATTCCGCAACCCCGGCAGGCGTTGGCCCTGTTGGGCCCCTTCCTGTGCTGACTCCTTCTCTTTCAGGCGCGCTAGGAACAAAACGCGCCGTCTACGCGGTCCTGGTCCTAGCCGGGCGGCGAGCTACCCATCGCTCGCCATCCGCAGAACCGCGCCTACGGTGGCCGGTAGTCGTCTTGCGACTCTCGACGTCTTCGCCTGTTAACACCCATTATCGCGGTAAAAACACAAAACTTCCATAAAAAAAAAATTCGATTCAATCATCCTGTTTACAAGATGTTCACCCCCAAAAAGCCTTAGACATACATATATTTCCCCTCCTCTAACAATCTGTTTCATCTCACATACAGGGTGTTGTCAAACTTTCACGCATAAATGTGCAGCTTATTGCGCGTAATAGACAATTTACATAACACCCTTTATAAAGGACGGTTAGCAAAAAAGTCTGTAAAAAAGTGAAATTGGTGTTAAAATGTAATCAAGTTCACGTATGCATAGCTTACGTAAGTGGAAAAAAAGAGAAAAAAAGTTTTTTCGTTGTTCCAGTCAAAGTTATCAAGCCTGCTTATTACACTCAAATTGAACTCAGCTAATGGGTTTTTTAGTATAAAATATGCTAATATATTTTGCCAAAAGGTATCATATTCCTTTTATATTTAAATATCACAGAAGTGTTTTCGTAATTTATGTTTCAATCTATAAGGTAAATCCGTACTAATATTATAAATACGAAAGTCTCTTCTTCACGCCTAAACCACTGAACCGATTTGTATGAAATTTTGTACAGAATTAGTCTGGGACCCGAGAAAGGACATAGGATACTTTTTATCCCGGAAATCTCTCGGGAACGGTAACTATTGTTCCACGCGGACGAAGTCGCGGGCAAAAGCTAGTAATAATATAAAATATTTTTAAATAAATCTAGTCACTCAATTGTTACAAAGCCAGCTTTATTCTTTAAAGAAGTCATTTTATTTGATGTAACATAAAAGAAACATAAAAGTTTTAAATTTTTTTATACCTACTTCAGAAATTCAATGTTGTCAAAAAGATAGGTCGTCGTGGGACCATATTAAAGTAATGATGAATTTAAACAACTCAAATGGTTTATTTGATCATAAAAAATGCATTTTGAAACGTTATTTATAAGTAGAGAAATTAATGTACTGTTTATTAATTCCATGTTTAGAGTATTTTTTTATTTATTTACGATTAGTTCTACCTCTATGTTAAAGAAATAGATAGCAACACAAAAACTGGCCTATTTTTGAGCTCGTTTTAATTTTTGAGCTCGTTTTAATTAATTGAATTTACTTTGTGAATGACGGTAAATTCGATTTACTTTGTCCATTATTCTTAGCTCCAAAAAGGTAAAGATAATGGCAGCAAAAAAAACTTCGCAAAACTTTTCCTCTGTCGCTATATATTTCTATTTTTACGTATCACAGGTGACAACTCTCATTTACGCGACGCTCAGAGTAGGGTCTGCACAAAAATATATTTTCATAACTAATAAAACGTACAGAATACCTTAACTTCTGAGACATACAGGTGAAAATTGCTTGTAAAAAGGAAATTTAGCTGACGAGGAAATTTGTTTTATTTTACTACAATGATAAGTATGAATAATGCTGTATAACGTTTTTGCCGCATATTTCATAGTTGAAAACATTTTAAAAATATTTGGCTACTTTAAATATTTCGTGGGCGGGCTCCATTTATCCCCATTTAGCTAAGACTTCAGTGATGAGTTTATAATATTATTATGACTAGTGAGACTTGGTTAAAAGTATGAGAGATGGAAAATAGAATATCGTTGTATCCGGCATAAATATAGGTGTATGTGACCATTTAGGATAGCTATATATAAAAATGGTAAATTCACATACTGGTTGGCTGATATCTCAAAGCACAGCTAAAACCGCTGGTCCTAGAAATATGACATTTGTAGAGCGTGTTTTTTGTAAAGAGCAAGTATCTACTGAGAAAGGATTTTTCGAAATTTGACCCATAAAAGGATATAATTAGTGGTCGGATGTTCGCCATTTATGCGAGTTAAGCCGCGAGCGAGAGCTAGTCTTTTATAAATCATATATCTACATACCAATTCCTCGTATTGGAAAGCACGAATACTAAGCCTGGGACTTTGAGTTCGGTTCCCAAGGAAAAATATCACTTAAAATTTTCATTAGGAATACCTCATAGGCCTAAAACATACACAAGCGACGTAAGGCAGCAGGCGTGGAACAGGCGTGGCGCCGCGTCGCTGGCAACGAAACGGCGTGTCTGCGCCGCGTCGCTTCAGTATAATTCAAAAACGTCGCCTGCATACATTTTGTATGAAATCTTTTTGAAGCGGCGCACGCCTGCGCCACGCCTGTTCCACGTCTGCTGCCTTACGTCGCTTGTGTATGTTTTAGGCCTTAGGATTCCCGGAGTTTGAAACTACAAGATGTGACATTCCATAATATGGCGGTTGTCTCAGTTGTCATTCGTTCGTGACAGTTGGTTTAAAAGCCAGAAAATGACAACCTGTCTTACCCAAGGATACCTTGTTACCAGTAACTAGGTTGTGGAGTGATAGGCCTACTGTAATATTAACAAGTGAAGTGATATGACAGGCAGTGGGTTCGAGTAAGTCGAGGTGACAAATAGTTCGTATGATATCTCAGTTTATACATATTTATAGTGAGAATTCGCTTGATATCAGTAAAGGAGGAGAAACGAGCTTTATAATGTGCGAGTCACAGCACACTGTGATTGATGTACGATCTGATCTCTGGAACTATCAGCTAGAATGTAATAAAAAATATGGTTTTGTATATAACAGCCCGATTTATAAAAATCAATACATATATTTTTTTAATGTTATTAAACTGGAAATCTAAGGAATCTATGGAGGAAAAATTATGGAGTTTCATTGCCCATTCTTCTTAGATTCACTTTTGTTTTGTAAATGACGTTTCAATGTGCGTTTTTTGGGGTTAATAAATAATTTTACTATCAATTCATATGTAGTTTCTGAAGTTTATCTTGGACATCACATACATCGGTGAAGGCAAACATCGTGAGGAAACCTGGACTTGTAGTGAATATAAGTCCGTAATCGTCAATCCACCTTGAGCAAGCGTGGTGATCAATGCTCGTGCCTTCTCTGTATGAGAAGTGGCCTTTGCCCTGAAGTGGGATAGTAAAAGGCTGGTATTTTTTCTATTGACTATAATTAGCATTACACTATTCCGCAACTTTACGTCTTTAGTTACGCTGAAAGCGTCTGACCACCTCACCACATCAGTCAATTCTGATCCTTTACCCAAATGAGACAATCCGGCAACACTTAATTTACTAGCACGTGTCACGGCGTGTACGTTACGTCACACCGCATGACGTCACCAGCCTATCAGCAGTCCCCGATGACTACATGTGCTCTCGATTGCATTGCGGCGTTGTGCATGTGCCTTAATAACTGCCACTGTCGGGAGATGGCACTCCGATTGGTGAAGTTGGAGTGTCCTTGCTAATATTATAGGTGTGAGATTGACTGTTTTGCTTTCAAGGCGTAACTATTGAATATAACCGATTTAATAATATAATAGGATAATGTTTATCCTGACATTTCCCCCCCTAGGTTTTAGAGGTGATTTTGGGATTAGGCCGAAATACTTTTTATTCTGAAATTTTCCCCTTGGGAGGTTTTTTAGAGGAGATTTTGGAAATAGGCCGACACAATTTAATTTTTTTGGCTGCACCTTTAAATGTGATTATGTGAGTTCAGGTGTAAGTTTAAAATTAAAGAGCAAAGCTGGCAACAGTAAGAAATATATAACATTGACTATTCAGGTTGTTTGTTAATAAGTATCTTTTGCCTAGCAAAGCGGTAGTAGACAAGAGTTACCAGACACTTCAAGAGTCCCAGCTAATCAATAATTGACATAGAGTGAAGTTTTAACAATTCAGCACGTTGTTGTTAGTTGGTTTTTTCTTTAAACCCGCCCTAAAATTAATGGCCTAGTGTTCTAATCTGTAGTATACAAAATGTTCAAAGCCAAAATTCAAATAAAGGTCCTTTCTTTCCAAATTCAAAAATGCAAGCTTGTATCCCTATATCTGTATCCCTCGTCAACGTGGGTTAAACCCGAGTGACACCGAACATGGCCGAGCTAGCCCGAGTGGCTTAATGAAGTCATGTCGCTACCGGCCGATGACTACACGATGGGAGGGCACTGTCAGGCATACTGACTACAATTGAACTATGTTTTTCGTAATATAGCTGTGGCATGTACTCTAGAGAAATCAATTTTCTTTTTTTTTATTTAATCTTTGGTTTTAAAACAATGATGATATGGGTAACTGTTCTTCAACTTCAGCGATATTTGGCTTGTTTGATATATGCGAATCAGGCTACAGGTCTATTTTAATGAAAAAATAAGAAACGTGAAACGAGACTTACGTAACACGTTACAATCGTTAGCGTAAAATAAATATAATTAATTTATGAACACATTTTCTTGTAACTCTTCTTCAATCTATTATTTAAATACTCCTTATATCGAAACAAATTGTCATTTTAAGCGACGTTTCTTGCTAAGCAATTGGTCAGTAGTCCACTGAATAGTCAGCGGTTTCATCTATGTTAAAACTACGTTATTTAAAGCGAAGCACTTACATATTTCATATTATATTTTCTTCCAAAACTGCGGTTAAGGTTTATCTCTTACCTGAAACAAATAAATAAAACACGTTAGAAAACCATACCAATGTTATAAAGCTTCATGGGTTGAACGAAAGAAAAAATCATTTATAGGTAGATAGCCCATTTATCGAGAAATGTTATATAGCATCACAATCGCTGCAATAAGTAAAAATGTGGGTATTTTCCAAAATGCGTTTCTTTTTTTCCTTTCCAGGAACAGAACCCTATAAAAACTTGCAATGATGGGAAGATCAAGCATCCTTGCTTCTTACACTTTACATCCATCACATGAATAGAAGAATATTATGAAACGGATAACGACCTCTATGACCGTGTCTCAAGAGCTTTCTACGAAATAATGAATATAGATATTAACCCATACATAGAAGAAATAAAGCGTATCGGCAAACGAGGAGAAAAAAGACCGTTGCAAATTGACCTAATTAGCAAAAGAATGGCAAAATATATAACGGAAAACGGAAGAGCTTTTAAAAATACAGGGCTCTCAGTTGGTAAATTTTTGGATAGAAAGGAACTACAACATCGAAATGAACTACGAAAAAAAGTAAATATTGCTAGAAAAAACGGCCAAAGAGCATATATAAAAAATAATAAATTAATCATAAACGGAAAGGAATGCGAGGGCGATAATGAACGAACATACATAGAGAAACAAATACCAACCACACACGACTTAACACTCGGAAACGAGAGCATATTACATGATACACAACAAACACCGACCAACTTGATGACCCCACATCCAAACAGCCCAACAAAATCACCTGAAAAACAAGAACTGAAGCGGACATTTCGCTACTGATCTAATATTATCGTTTCAAAATATACAAAGTATTGGAAATAAAATGGATATACTTGAACAAACACTGTCAGATTCTAATATTACAATACTATCACTATCGGAGATATGGAAAACATCATCTTACTGCGAAGCAATACATCTACCAGGATATAAAATTGCATCTTCATTCTGCCGCAAAAACCGTGAAGGAGGAGGAGTTTGTTTATTAGTTAAGGATAACCTAGAATATAAGGAAAGGAAAGATATTGTTAACTATTCTAAAGAATTTATAATTGAATTATGTGCAATTGAAATACCTAAGATTAATTGTATTATTATAGGATTATATAGAGCTGATCGCCATATTAATATTTTTTATGAACAAATGGAGAAAACATTAAATAGTTTAAAAACAAAAAATAAGAACGTCATAATAGGAGGCGATTTCAATATAAATATTCTATTAAAAAACTCTCGATGTCAAGAACTGCTAAACTTTATGCACTCGTTCAACCTTTGTCAAACAATTAAGAAACCCACAAGAGTAACAAAAACTACATCTACTTGCATAGACCTCATATTTACAAACAATAAACAATTAATAAACAAAACTTATGTACATGACTATGGTCTGTCTGACCATAAGTCAACAAATGTTAAACTAAACCTAACAGAAAATATATTAACAGATAATAAAATGTGGCGAACAAGAAAAAGAATATTTACACAAACAAAAATGATTAATTTTAAAAAAGCGTTACAAGAAACTAACTGGGATACAATAATAAACCCAAATAAAAATATAAACGAAAATTACAATAGATTTTCTCTACAAATAAATGAATTGCTAAATAAACATATACCCACTCAAAGCATAAAAATAAAAAATACACATATTAAAGGTTGGCTGACAACTGGCCTAAGAAACTCATGTAAACATAAAAGAACACTTAAAATATTAATAAATGAATCAAGTAACAATGACATTCTAAAAAAGTACTATAACTTATATGACACTATATTAAAACGCAGCGTAAAACTATCAAAAAAACGAGAATTTATACGACTAATGGACAAATCAGATAACAAAACAAAAACAATGTGGAAAATAATAAACACAAAAACTAGAAAAATAAAACCTAGACAACAGAAAAATATAACACTTAAAATAAATAATAACATAGTAAATTGCCCCAAAACCGTCACCAATACATTCAATGATTTTTTCGCTACAGTTGGCGAGACTAGATCCAAAACAAAGAAATTCGGACAACCGGTCATAAATACTCCATCATATTCGATGTACCTACGACCAGTAGATCGAAAAGAGATCATTATAATAATCCAAAACATGAAAAACAAACATAGCTGTGGAATCGATGAAGTGCCACCCATCTTAGTAAAACAATGTGCGGTAGAACTCTCTGAAGCTCTCACACTTCTAATAAATCAAAGCTTTCGAGACGGCATATTTCCAGATTTACTCAAAACATCATTAGTAAAACCCATACACAAAAAAGATGACATCACCACCCCAAGTAATTACAGACCCGTAGCTCTTTTAGTTACCTTCTCAAAAATTTTCGAAAAAGCAATGTGTAATCGGCTATATAGTTTTTTAGAAAAATTTAAAATTTTAGATGACTCTCAAAATGGTTTTAGAAAATGCAGATCGACTACAACCGCAGTTTATAAATATGTTCAAATGGCCCTCCAACATATAAATGACAAGAAAACAGCTCTAGGAATACTCTTAGATATGACGAAGGCGTATGATAAAGTGTCCTACGAAATCCTGTTAGGTAAACTTTATGGTTCAGGAATACGAGGACCCGCATACAATTGGTTTAAATCGTACCTTAACAACCGGAAACAAATAGTACAAATAAACTACCACAATAATAAAACCCACACTATAGAAAACATACAATCAAAAACTCGAACGCTAACTTGCTCAATTCCCCAAGGAAGTGTATTAGGATGTATATTATTTCTAATATACATAAATGACCTTCCTAAGTGCCTCAACACAAAACAAATCCTCCCTGTCCTATTTGCAGACGACATATCACTATTAATCAGACGCGAAAGCACAGAAAACATCAATAATATCCTAGAAGAAACATTAAAAACAGTTACACATTGGCTCAACGATCATAACTTAGAAATAAATTACAGCAAAACAAAAATAATGCAATTTAGATCTCACAAAACACCCTCCGAACAAATTACCTTCACATTTCAAAATGCGCCAATAGAACAAGTAGACACTTTTAAGCTACTCGGAATACAAATTGATACACATATCAACTGGAAATGTCACATAGAAGAACTAAAAACCAAACTATCAAAATTTACCTACGCACTATTCCAACTAAAAAATTGCACAAACACAAAAACAGCTCTACAAGCTTATTATGCTTATGCCTACTCGTGGCTAAGCTATGGAATCATGTTGTGGGGAAATAGCGTTAATATACATCAACTGTTCGTATTACAAAAGAAATGTATTAGAATCATTGCCCAAATAAACAACAGACAGAGCTGTAAACCCTATTTCTTAAAATATAATCTACTTACACTACCTTGCATATATTTACGTGATATTTGTATGTTTGTTCATAAAAACATTGATACATTTACCAGAAATAAAGATATCCATAACTATAATACAAGAAATAAAAATAAATTATACCAACCCCCATCCAAAATAAAAATGCTATACCACAGTCCAAAATACATGGCAATTAAAATATATAACAAACTGCCGCAAGCAATTAAAGACGAAACCAGAATTGTCCCATTTAATAATAAATTAAAATCCCTTTTACTAAAAAACTGCTATTACTCTATTGAAGAATACCTAAACCAAAATCCTAGATAATTTAAACCTGCACTATAAATACTACCACACACACACTTACATAAATACACCCACCAAAATACACCTACCCACATTTATAAAATTAATACGGCGATCATAAAAAAGAATAAATATCTTGATTTATATAAATTGATTACTATTAAAAATAATTATAAATGTAAAATATCTATTAAAATGTTATTAGCCTCTCAAACCTCAAAGTTTGCAATGCCTGAAAAAGGCCGCTAAGTTGTAAGGACTACTTGATATTATATATAAGACCACAAATGTACACTTAGTAAGCAAATAAATACATTGAACATTGAATAAACTCCCCATCACACGACCCCTAATATCTTACATAACACGTCAAAATAATCGCGTACCCAATAGCGCAGAAATTGCTCCCAAAAACAACATGGCGCTTAAAAATAGCTGTTACAGAGAGCAGTTATTTTTTATCGACACAACACACGCTTGTACTACCAGAGGACATCTGGACGTAAAATACGGAGCTTGTACATGGCTGTGGTTATACCGATGTGTAACGCGAGCGCCAATGTTTGCGCGGTAATGGATAGGTTGTGTTTCGATTACGTCGCGCTGTAAAAAAGATTTTCAAGGTTGAGTGGTTATGATTTGTAAATCGGGTTTTATGAATGGGGAAGAAGCTTTGAAATACAACCACAAATTGGATGAGTAATTCGTCTTTTTCAAGGTATTGAATACCAAAGAATTAAGGGCATTTTATGTTCAAAGGCGTATACTCCTATATAGCTTAAAAGTAAAACGGTAAAAAAAAAATAAGAAAAAAGATCTTTTCAAAAATGTTTATTATTTCCACCTGTGTTACACTACGGTGTAAATGCAGCTGAGAGTCATTATAATATAATACGGGCCGACCCTTCCGTTTATTCTGCGGACCTTACTTTGTTAATTTTTTGCGTGCCCACCCCCATTCCTCACGTTGACGGCGTGAAGGTGTGTTGTTATTATGTGTTATTTATTTTATGTTACGAGGAAACTTATGGAGACTTTGTTAAGGGTTACCGTGGCCTTTTTTGTTAACTTATGCGCAGTTTTTTTTTAATATTGAGTCGAGCGTGAAGAGATTTAGTTTTGAGCTAGCTTTTAATTTACACATTGTGGTTTTTAGCTAGAATCTCAATAAATGCGCTTGCTTGACTTTGTATTAAAACGAAAAAATATTAAACAAAGCAAAAAATACTGGTTGCTTAGAAATGAAATGATTTAGATACTGCCTACATGTTACAGGTAGAAATATTCTAATTAATTTTACTTTTATTATTGTGTAATTTTGCCAAATAACATACATTTCTCGCCAACATCTTAATGGCATCTAAAAATCGTGATATAAATTGAGTAATCTCAAATAATGTAGCCTGAAGTAATACATAGACAGTTCTCCGTCAACTGGGAGATTTAGTTGTGAGGATTCGCGAGACGGATCGACACAACTTTAAACCGAGACCACTTCAACTGAGTGGTCCAAGTTATGAGAATACAGCGGGAGTGATTAGGACACTGGATTTGGAGGAAATAAAGTATTCTTATTTTGTCATTTTTCTTGCGTCTAGAGACTGTTTTATAAATTGAGACTGGGGGATTAAAGGGACTAAAGACAAAACGAAACAATATAAGCACCATAGCAAATGACAGGACTGGTTAAGATTATCGTTCCGTAGAGATCAAATACTCCTTTTAATTTGGCTTGGTGTTTTTAATTTGAGAACGGAGCTAACGGATTTCATTTCTAAGGATCTAGAAGTAGAAACCTGGGCAAAGCGAGTGCTTTAGAGTATTTCACTCAAGATGATGATGTCACAAAAAGCAGTTTACTACATCTCTACAAATATCGTTCCTCTTCCAACTACAAATGCCATATTCAGTTTTAAATTGTCAAGTAATCTCAACACTATACGAAGGGGTTTTAATCCAAAAACAAACAGTCTGAAACTCCATTGAATTATCTTATTAGCAACACTTAGACACTTCATTTGTAAGATAAACACAGCAACACGGCATCATACAAAACGCTATTCTCTCCGAACATACACCACACCTTATCTCACTGGCAGAATATCTCATAAATACTGTATGCGTACCCACGACGTGTGAGGGCAGTTTTTTTGCTTAATAGATTGTCGGCACACGCCGGACTGACGTATGCTAATACGACATTATGACGCGTCGTAACAACGCAAATTAATCATATTGCGTATGTGAGGATTATTTCGTTTGTGCGGAGGAAAACGATGAAAATTTTGAGAGGGAACGTGATGAGAGGGAATCATGAAAATTCCATCTTAGATGTGGGTAATATGGTGTATAGCCATATTTGATGTGGGAAAGGGCTATTTGCAGGTTACCTGTTTATAACAAAAAATAGTCGAGCACTTAATAACATTATATCGTATTTAGTTTAATTAAGATTAAGACTTATTCTTACAGTTAACTTTTTCTTACAGTTTTGTTAACATTTTTACAAAGTCATGCTGTGAAAAGCGTGTTTAAGAGTATCTCGATCTGTACTTTAATACTTAAGTATAGATCGGTATAGCTAATGTCTTGTCCGTATTGTTTTGTGTTCCTTAAATAGACAAACAAACACTTTCTTAAAATTCGAAGTCAAGAAAATCCCACCCAACACCACAAACAATCATACCTGACACTTCACTGATAACCTTATCCAAGCTACGATTTTTTTTAACACACATAATTAGAACCCCTCTCTTTCACCCTTATTACAAAAAACAACAACAAAATAATTAAAATGAACATTTTCCTTCAGTCCGTGCGTTGCTCTCGGTTGCTCATAAATATTAGATGCCTCAGCCGGGCTGCAACCTAAATAGGTTACATGGACAGACAAGCATGCAGCTTGTGATTCAAGCTTTCACTCCTGGCATGTATGGTTGGGGGATATCTATGAAATGTGGATTTTATATCTAAATTTTAAGTAACGTAATTTAGGTCGAATGTTTATACCCTTTCTAGAGCTTATGAGATATATTTTTGAGGCTCACGATTTTTATTTTAATGTGAAGTTTATAACTCATTACTTTTATTTCTTTAAGATCACCTACAGGCGCTTTGGAATTATCAAAATTTATCCATACTAATATTATAAATGGGAAAGTGTGTCTGTCTGTCTGTCTGTATGTTTGTCTTTTTTTCACGGCAAAACGGAGCGACGAATTGACGTGATTTTTTAAGTGGAGATAGTTGAAGGGATGAAGAGTAACATAGGCTACTTTTTGTCCCTTTCTAAAGCGAGCGAAGCCGCGGGCAGAAGCTAGTAGGGTATAAATAATAACGAAAAGTTCCTAATCTTGATGCGACACGAACTATAAATAAATAAACAATTTAAAAATCTACAAAACACACACGGCCACGGTAAGCAGAGCTTGTACAATGGTAGCCAAACATCTGATAGACGTACTTATAAAATTTATAAACACATTCATATTTTACAGCCAGACAGAACAACCAATCATACTCATCACACAAAATGAAAAATTGGCGTCCCATAAATTTTGTCATAATAATATTTTATTTATTCATCTTGTGATTGATCAACTTTGTTGCTCATTTTATGCATGAGATAAAGGTTTATTTTATTTTATTATACATATACGAGTAATGTTCAGGGTACATGATATAATATGGACTTACAGAGTAAGTTGATGTTAGGTATTCGCCACACCTGCATAAGGTTGTGAGTTCAATATAAATGGGTAAAACCAATCCTTTTCCTGTACTTTCTATGTTTAAATTTTAAATAGAGTACCACAAATTGATATCAGTGGGGTTTTATTAACTTAAACCTAGTCTTTAACCAAATGCAATAAAAGGCTGTTATTATTAAAATTAAAATGTTACTGGAATCTCTTGCATCTGTTTTGGTAATACTAAAACCTTAATTAGCACCCCATAATATGAGGTGTTGATAATTATGTGTAAGTACGTTAATTACGGTTTACGAGTATTTTATAATAATTATGAACACTCGTATAAACTCTATGCTTTTTATAATTTTGTATGTCTGTATCTTCGGAACGAATAGTCTATTCCATCATATTTTTTACTGATGGAATCTACATTATATTTATGCTCGAAACTAGTCGTAGTTTAATGCTAGTTTAAATATCCGGAGTTGCGAAATGTTTATAATAGTTACCGTGACCCTGGAACATAAAACGCAACCGAAGGAACATGAGTGGGTTTTAGTCAGTAAAAGGCTGACACACCCTCCTGCCGCACCAAGGACGGGAGACGTCATTTGATGATTTCCCACTCCCCAAAAATAAAATGCTAGTTTAAATGTAACTAAAATTAACAAAACCTCACAATAGTATTACCAAAACCATGTTAATTCAAGTTACTCACAATGTACAAACGAATAACGTTCAAGTTTCTATTTGAACAATTACTGCTTCACCTTTTGATAACCTTTTCTCAAAGTATTAGTTCAAACTTCACCATTACTGCCCACTCCTTGTACTGAGTACTTTCGTACTGTTTATTATTCTAGACAAGTTACTGAAATAAAAGGGAGAGTGGATTACTTGAAGCATGGGCAATGGTAACAAAAATGTTTATTGTCTCATGAACGTTTGTGTCTTGTGTATAGTATTATTTGGTTTGTTACAGTATGACAGGTTGTCACGTAAAAACTCACTATACAGCTGACTGGAAACCGCCTCTTCAATATTTGGGAAAAAGGTCCATTATCATCTCCCTAGCGTTATACGGTTCAAGGCATCTTAAGGAGAACTGACAACTGTTTGTTTACTTCGTTTAACCAAATCAGTGTTGTTTATTTCTTAATATATCACCCATTCGACGCTACCCAAAGCACAGGTCCTAGAGTCATGCAAGATGGAAAGTGTGCTCCTTGTGAAGAGTAGTTAGACTCCTTAAAGTTCTTATATTTTTGTGCCCCAGCAGGGTCATGTATGATAACTAATATATTATTTGTAACAGCTTGTAAACTACCATGAATGCAATAAATGATACTGAATACTGAGTAAGTATCTCAGTATTCAGTATCCGCTAAGACAGGATTTTTGGAAATTTCACTTATAAAGGGGCAATTTTTCGACACCCACGCGTATAAATCCCGGGCTAAAGCCAGTTAACGTTTCCTAATAGAATAGAATAGAATATTCTTTATTGTACACCAATAGGACAAAAACAGTAAAGGACAACACAAACAAATATGCAAGAGTACAATAGATTACTAATACATTGTTTTCAAACACCAAGAATACCTAACAAGTACCAGAAAAGGTATACCGCCGTTTACCCGAATTTTATTTGCCCTAATTTCATTTGCCATAATAGTCAACAGCCATAATATCATACGACATAATACTCATTTGCCCTACTCTCATTTGCCATAATAGTCACGTGCCAGAATCATTGTTTCCCATAAAGTCACTTACCATAACATCATTTGCCATAATCATTGTAAGCCATAATTATCACATGTCCTAATTATCACATGCCATAATTATGATATGCCATAACATAATTTGCCATCGACATCGGGTGTATAACGGTTGTTTATATCAAGAGAAATTGGATGCAATTGGGACTTTAGGGCACCCCGACTCGGACAGGTTAGGTTAGAAGGGGATGGCGGGGTCGTGTGAGCGAGCGAAGCGAGCGAATAGACCCCGCCATCCCCTTCGTGGTTATTTTTTTATAAACCACACAGAAGTAGGAGCCCCGCGAAGCGGGGCTCCGTCGACCTAACCCACCATCAACCATGCACAGAAAAAAAAACCATTACGGGGCTTAAATATTTGTCTAAACTTGTTATGCCATTTAAATATTATGCCATTTAAATATTATGTCTAATAATTATTATGGCACATAAAATTATGGCAAACAATACTTATGGCATTCGTATCTTATGGTATCTAAAATTCGGGCAATTAAAAGTATGTCATATGTCTTTTAGGGCAAATGAAACATTCGGGCAATTGAAATTCGGGTAAATGAAATTCGGGAAAATGATGATTATGGCATATAATCTTCGGGCAAACAATAGACAACCACCAGAAAACCCTCAACTTTTCCATTATGGTAATCCAGAGTTACCGATACCTGATAGTTCGGGAGAATTCGATTCTCTCACTAGTGCCTTATTTACAGTGGATGAGCCTTCGCGCCAATCTAATAAGTGACGGTGTCGGTCGGAAAACTGATTTTATCGCACTTTATTTACTTTTGAGAGCTTTTATTGGTACTCTGTAAGGGATAGGGGGTAAGCAGAGGTAGATAATGAGGTCGGATATTGGTTTATTATAGTATGGGGTAGAAAATGTAGTGTTACTTTCATTTTCTTGTGTGTTTTTGTTTGGTTTGCTTAAGTGTGATATTGGAAGTAAATAATAATCTTACTAATATTTCGCTTTTATCTCTAGAAGTTCAAAATAAATAACAGGACACCATTTATTGCAGAAAAACTAGCTGCTCCCTAGGAATGATCAAAATTAAATTAAAGTTATAAATAAAAACAATTACACACGTAGACGCGGGAAAAATCTTGTACTATAAAACTAATTTCGATAAAAACTTAAACAAACATACACACATTCATGTACGGACACATAAAGTAAGGCCTGTCCTGAATCCTTTTAAGTTTAATAATAAATAATTTACCAAGGCAAGAGAACATTTCTAATATTAAACACCGTCCTGAAAGCAAAAAGGTAGGTAAGTTTACTTAATAATAAAAATCTCATTTACTTCGAATGGAAATTCAAAATACGTTCAACGTCAATACCGCGAGTTTCGTGAAATCACAGCGACATCAAAGTTACAATGAAGGGAGATATCACGAAATTACAAACATTATTTTAATCAGTCGGTACAAAAATGTTCAATATCGCGGCGCTCGGCTCTTTGACAGCGCTTACGCATAGCTGGGGTTTGTTTATACTGGTGGTTTATGTTATAGGAGATAGCGGGTAGCGATGCTAAAGCATTTGTGACCAAATATAAAATGGACAGGGGATCACTAGAATCCTCTTCTTTCTCTCGACAGAAGGATTTTATCAGAATAAGGGCCTTTAAACGACTAACCGACAGCCGGCTGTCGGGCTGCTATTGTCTTTCTATTGTGTCTCAAATCACGTGTGTTCGAAGGATTAAGGAGCTCGCAATAGACGCTATTTTCTAAATAATTATATTAAAAAAGGAACAGAATTTGTATGAAATGATCAGCCACTTATTTTAACCAAAACTTGTTAGAAGAATGTGAAACAGGCCTTTAGTTGGTTTACCATAAATTGATCACTAAAAGACAAATTATTTGTTAGTCAAAATGTTAGAAACTAAATATCACACGTAGCAATAGTTCGTTAAAAACTTTCAATAGTTTGATTGGCACCCTTCTAAAAACTAATACTGAACAAATAAAGACGTTGTGCGCGTGCACGTTTGAAATGGAAAACGGAGAAAATATCGTAACGTAAATAAATCTAGATAAAGACACACACGTCGTCTCGTTAATTACATCAAAACCAGCAGCCATATTCAACCCGCTCTCCGCTTCTAACATAACACCGCTAACCGCTTCACGTTTACGCGTTTAAACCGCTTTTACATCTGAGTTATTTTTTAATAAATACCCCTCCCCCCTCTCTGTAGCTGCCTTAATCATTGGCAATATTAAAAAATATCTGCTGAGGCAGGCAAATGCGCAGTAAAAACTCGTTTCATGTTTGATTATGAAAGATTATGTGTACGCGAGAGCAGGAGACACTTTTCTACATTTTGGGTGAACGGAAACCGAAGAAAAATGGCGTTTTAATACGGACGAATATGGACGAATGTGCTAAATGGATGCTTTCCAAATGGCAATATTTTTTTAAGGGACACTTGAACCCTTATTCGTTATTAATTTCATCCTTGTCATCCTTTTAAACAATAACTTATGTGTTATTCTGATGGAAAAGCTACATAACTTTAAAGTTTCATCAAAATTTGATTAGTATTGTTTGAGTGAAAGAGTAAATAACAAATATCCATATTCTCCTCAGAAACTATTGCATTTGTAATAGTAGTAGGATCAAAGACGTAAATTAAATATGAATTTTAATATAACACTATGTTGGTTTTAATGTAGTTTTAATAATTATTTACTATATTATTAACTTCATAATCGTTTCTCAATCAATTAATCCATTTTTTAATTTAAAACATTTGTTTTTCTCGCGAAAGTCTTGGTCATCCTTACTAATTCTCATATCATCACTCCACTATTATACATCTTATTTTGCGTTCCACGAGAGACCCCTAAACTCCATCAAACCAGCTTAAACAAACCCCCGGGGGTTTCAGTAAGTAAGATGTCTTGCATACTCAGGCCTCCCCCAGGACCCGGCTGCCTTTTGCAGGACTACAAGAAAAGGCTGTCGATACAGTGTATTTTATGTCTGAACTTTTCAGGAATACTGTAAAGAGGAATTTTAAATATCAGGGTAAAGGTGATATATTTTTTTGTACCTAAAATATTGTTTGAAGACAAATGATACTATGTTTTTTTTACATTACATAGATGCTATGCCTTTTAAACAATTTTATGCCTATTTTTATATACTGTCTTTACAATAACTTGTAATAATAGGTCTGTGTAGGTACGCATGAATAAATAAATATATTTTATTTGATTCAGGCAACTGAAGCCCATAGGAGAATACGAGGTCAGTTAATGAAATTTCAGATTTCAATCCTACACCTTAAGGTACGAAATCGACTAACTAAAGCATTAACAATTAACAACTCCAAAAATAAAATTTATTTTGAGTATCATAATTTTCTATAATATAATATTTAAAGTTTTAATAAAACTGTGAGAAGGATCACTAGTGGATGTTGCATCGTTCATATGACATCAAGCGCTGTACACAAAACGTCATTTTGATATTTTATTAAATATAGCTGAGCTTGGCTTGAAGTCTTGAAGTTAGAAGCCAGGCTTTGCTTTATTATACTAGCTTTCCCGAGGTTTTGCTTGCGTTAGGTTAGGTTTTTTGAAGGGCCTGATGGTATAGTGGTTAGTGACCCTGACTGCTTTACTGGAGGTCGTGGGTTCGATTCCCACCCAGGACAAACTTTGTGTGATGAGTATGATTGTTTGTTCTGTGTCTGGGTGTAATTTATCTATTTAAGTATGTATTTACAAATTATATAAGTATGTATATCAGTTGTCTGGTTACCATAACACAAGCTTTGCTTAGCTTGGGATCAGATAACCGTGTGTAAGTTGTCCGAAGGTATTTATATATTTATTATTTATTTGATACTGTACCAGTGAGGCATAGCGTGATCTTATGTATGTTATTTTGTTGTATCTTATATAAAATAGTAAACTGTAGGTTGATCAATGCACAGCCCAAGCCACTGATTCTAGAGACATGAAACTTGCAGGGTGTGTTCTTTAAAGAGTAGGTAACCACTAAGAAAGGAAGTTTGAAAATTCTAACCCTAAAAAGGTAAAAAAGCGGGTTAAAGCTAGATTATACATATTCATAATATAAATAATACATATACTTATAAAATACATGAAATAAAAACGAATCCATCCACCCATATATCCTGAAAAACTTTCACATTTATAACAAAAAATGAAGTTCTTTTATAAAGTGAGAGGTTATTGCTCAGTCTTCTCCTAATGAACCTTTTAAAAGGAGTGACTTTATTTCTTGAACAACGGTTTATGCCTTATTGAAAAGAATGTTTTGACTTTGAATTCGCTGACAAGCCTGTCACCAAAATCAATTAATTTTAAGCAACAAAAGTTAAGAGAAAATGTTTAAACTTTACATAACTTTACCGAAATCGAATTGGAATCAAATACCTCCTTATACGTATATAGTATCAAGAGTACCCACTATCAACGTCACGCCACGTTAGCAAAATAGATTCTCTCAATAAACAAAAGCCCGAAGACGCGTAAAACCCTTCAAGACAATACAGAGACCAATTTATTCCATAACAATACCAATTTCAGTCCCCTACACTCCCATTTTTAAAGCCTTATACAATTTGGGAACACTGGCGGGCAACTATCGGAGCGCGCGATATTCCTTCGGATTATAATAGGGGTGCGTCGATACGTTTGATGCAAATAGCTGGAGCGATACGTGAGATTCACTTGACGAAGCTATGGCTGTTTTATGGGTTTTTTTTTTATTTCTAGTAATAAAGCTATCATGTCTCGGAAAGCATGTAAAGCTATCCCCGGTTGTCATAAGTTCATCTTTGTTGGTTGATACGGATAATACTTGAAGAGTCTGATCAGTCTAACCAAGGAGTATCGTGGTACCCAGTACTGGTATGGAGTTCTGAGAGGCAGATATCCATGTTAAGCTCTGCTATTAAAATGGATTCGGTTTCAGACTTAAATTCGTTATAAGTCTTGGTTGCTTTCCTTCCACGATGTCTGTTATGTCTTGTGTCCTAGATAAACGAAACCTCTTACGATTCTATCAATTCACAATCTCTCTACGTATTTTCATGCATGTGTCTTTATCACAACCCGAAGGACACATCAATATGCTATACTTCTCCACAGGCGTCCAAATAAACACATCACTCAAACTTCGAACGGGAAACATCCAACGATCGCATTGTAAACGCCCCTCAGCTTAAAAATATTCAATAATCCACGAATCCCAAGATGCAAAGGCATCGCGTCATTTAGCGCCATCCACCGCGATCCCAGATCCCCGGTCTCCGCGATCCCCGATCCCCGCGATTCCCCAGATCCCGAGCGATCCCGTGCCAATCCCAACGGACTTGCTGCTAAGCCCGCATTTGCATTTATGAATAATGTCCCACAAATACACGTATGTGTTGATTTTTTAAGATACATTTCTTGGTTTGTATTTCTGTCGTGACTGCTGAAATGGAAGTGGTTTACGTTTTTTGTTCGATGAATATTTCAGTTGAGTATTTTTTAACGATGTTGGGTTTCCCGTTTCTGGAATTCTTTGAAGTGCCGCAACTGTTTGTGGCTTTAAATAAATATGTATCTCATCTTTAAAGTTGAAACTCGAAGTTGAAGTGAATTTTGAAGAATTAGGGGCTGTTACATTATTTAATTGGTACATCATTCCCCAAATTAATTAAAGTCTCTATAAACATAGAGTCACCATGGTTGTTTAATATTGTAATAATGTGCAACAAAAAGTCTTCAAGTCACTATACAATTTTTAAAATTCACAAACCGTTTAACAGTTATATTTCACCAGCAATATCAAACAAGACCCAATAAACCAAATGTTGCCAGTGAAGCATCGCCGAAGCTCGAAGATGGCGACAAAGTGACAAGGCGACGTCGCGACGTGTCGCACAAAGCGAGGCGAACAGTTGCGATTCGTCGCGACGTCTTTTGTCTGCGGCGCTTTGTCACCGAGGATTGGGCGGTAGTTGCCACTTAGGAGTTAGGGCTTGATATAGTGCTGGCAAGGCTATTGAGGTGCTTTATCGTTCGTATAGTACACATTATTACTATGAAGGGAATATCGATCTCTTGTTTATAATAATCTGAAAACTAGATTGTAATTCTATTCCTTACTTAATGAACGTAAAAGATAATGAGGATAAATGAATGTTTGTTACTCTGCATGAAGCAATAATTACTAAAGGTTTTTGATGAAACTTTATGGTAATACAGCTTACACATGAGAATAACACTTTAAAATCTTTATTACTATAAAAACTTCACAACTTCACGCTTTGACCTACGGGTACAGAGGAGTAACTAAAAACAAAATCACAGGTCCAGCTACGATATATTATAAAAAGCTCCAACTTAAATATAGAGTAAAGCCCTTATTACCTAACTAAAGTATCGTCAATATCGCATTGTAAGTACGCCTCTCAAACAATCTTTCAATTATCACCAAATAAAATTATTTTAATAGCAACGTAACGTTTAAGACATATTATTCAATCGATAGCTTCCTTAATGATAAAATATAGTGCATGGTCTACTTAGTAATTATTTTAATTATTATTGACATTTTATTGTAACATTGACATATATTTTACTAATTTACCGAATTTATATTTATTGACTTGAATTGTTTCTATTTTATTTTACTTAGCAATGTATTAAATTAATTATTTTATTCTAAATTGTAACTTAGTGGTAATAACATTAATATATTATGACATAATTTTGAATCTAAAATTTTGTACACCATTATTGGTAGAACATAGAGAACATTATCAATGTATTTTATAACATCTGTTAAACCTGTGTTCACAAATAAATTGATTGAATTGAATTGAATTGAATTGAACGTGTATCTTTATAGCGTTAGAGACGCTGCAAACTTCATATCAGTCACAATATTTTTCTATCCAACTTACACTTTATATCGCATCATCAATAAATCTCCACATAGCATATCTGCAGCTACACTGTTTGATTTACGTGTGATTGTAAGTTCAACACGATCTGTACTAGATACCGCCGCCATCTTGGAGTTAACCCTACACTGCTACCTGGGTGAAACTTCTGTCTTGTGTTTGAATTTCAAGTTTTGTTTGTTCTGGAAACGTTTAGGTAGTTGAAATAGGAGATAGTTTAAAATACACATTTAGAATACAGTGTGCTTTTCTATGCGTGTACAAAATACAGGGAATGAATAAAAGGGTAATGACAATGATTTTTTGGTAGAGTTTAGCCACCGAAAACTGTCCACGAGAAAACGCGGTTATTTTTTTAAATCGCATTAAACTCTGATTTGAATTCTAACAAGTTGAATGGAAATTGTTATTGTAACACTTCGTTATTTAATAAACCGTGTGTATGTATAAATTTGGCGCTTTTTGTCGATTTTTATAATTTCACAGCCTTCGTGTCCCTACTGTGAGCTATTTGTAAAAACGTCTGTCCGGGGAAGGTCTGTCACTATATCTTTTTCTGCCGCAAAGCAGCGCTTCTGTTTTCCACTTTAGAGGCTATGGGTGCTGGAGTAATTAATCATCTTTGTCTTTGGGATAGAAACGCCTCCACGAGACCTCTGCTATTGACCATTAAACACCAGGAAACCGTCAGATTGTAGACAAAAAAATAACGTTTTATATAAGATAAGAAAAATATTCTAGAAACTCAAACAACGTCAACTCAAATAACTAAGTGCCAATTATTATTTCTTTTTACCTAAAAAGACAGATTCATTTCCTCGAAACAATTTTTTCTCTGAATTCAGCATTGACAAAAAGATTCTATCTGTCGCTGTATACCTTCAAAATGAAAAAGATCTTCAGTTCTTAGTTACAAAGAGCCCGTGTCAAGGTCACTATTTAAAAGTACCCGTGAACGCAAGAGGAGCCCTTTGTGTCAAGTATCATTCAAAGAACCACCATTTTGCTAACCACAAGCAAAAGCATCGAACCACTGGATTTTCAACTTTATGTTCAAGAAGTTAGGTTGTTTTGAGTTTAGTGGACCGTATCGGCTGGCTGGTTTTGGTCACTTTGAAAGTAGGTGAGTACGAGTAAGGGATTAAGTCTAGAAGTTTTTTGTATTACTTATGTTTGTACATACCTTTGAATATAATTTATGTATTTAGTAACAGTATTTTAAAACATTTACAAAGTCTAAATACAAACAAAAATGACCTCATTTGTACGAAAACTAAACATCAAATTAGCACTAGATATTATAAAACTAATGCTTAGTTTGTAAAAGCTAATCATAAAATTCCCTCTCACTAACTAAAACTTTTAATGAATACCACATAATCACCGCAGACGAACATCACAGCCCGACTATCAACCGCATTCGGGTGTTTCCGTGAAACATCGTAAACGTCACGTAATAATCGTAACGACATTCCCACATAAAGTGGTACAATAAAAAATTAACTGATATAAATTCAAAGGGGGTGAAAAAGTTGTAGGTTCAAAGGGTTGAAACCCCAAGTTGGGTCATTACAAAGGACGGATTAGGCTTGTTCTCTTTAAATTGGTGCGGGTCGGTCGTACCAACACGACGGATTAGCGATGGTAAATAAATACCGCACGCGGTCACAGGGTTAACTTTGACGGGCCTTCGCTATTGGCTATTGTTGTAAGAGATTACCTTCATGTTTACATTGTTACATTTGTTCGGCAGGACGGCGTTTGTTATGAATTTATTAATGTTTAGCTAATATTTTGTCATTTTTTTTAAGAAATATTTTATTTATCATAAGTAAATGTCCTCTACGGCTCTAGTTTCATTTCCACGCCGAAAGTTTAATGAATCTTTAATCGTATTGTAAGTTACTGTCAAATTCATAAGCGTAAGATGTGAACGGTGAAACGCCTACAAATTTTATTATAGCAATATTACACGCTACACGCAAGCGCTTGTTGCTCACAGTTTTTTCTGTAAAAATTGAACAGGCGCATTTTGAATGCTTTAGAAACAAATAAGCTCTACTATTAGATGAATCTAATAAGTAGAATAAGAGTTACGTTATCGGAGATATAGTCGTAATCCTGAAACTTCCTATCATAATACATTTGGCTTTTATGATCGAAAGTCAAGCAGTAATCACATTATAACCACAACACGCAGGGGTTTAAATAACAATGAACACAATCATTTTCATTAAGTTTAAAGTAAAACAAGAGGACGAAATGTAAAACTAAGCACTAAAACGTAATTTAATTAATATTGTAATAAGTACCCAGTTGTGTTGTAACTACGCGGGACATTACGGGCTTTTGGTGGGAACAAAAAGGGATAAAAGGATTTGATGTTGACACGGAACTTTACATTTCCTTACCATTATTTATAAATACTTAGAATTCGAACTAATTCTATTATTTTTATAAAGGTACAAAGTAACTATTTACTACTAAATAAGTATCTCATTCAACAAAATAAACTATCAACAAAAAATGAAAGTGGGCTTTAGATAACTTCGATACGCGATAACTTTCGGTACCTATGGCAAAATAAATAATTCAAAAGCTTCCCTACTTTGAACGAAACAACAAGTAGTCGATATTTTGATAACACCCTGTTTCATGCAAAACAAAACAGATGTTCAAAGAAATATCGTGACCTGAAAAATTAACATACGACGAACATTTCTGAAAAGAAAACGTAAAACATTTCTCTACACATGATGAAAATAAGGCTTCGCATGTGGATTAATGAATAACAAAGCCAGTCAACACCAACGGATCAAAAATACAAAATATAAAGCACGGAGCGGCGACATTTAGAAAACGGAATATTTGAGCGTCCCCAACGAGACGTCACGGCGGAATTAAAGTCCCGGAAAATCGGGACACGTGTGGCGGGACTCGAGTCGTTACACATCACTAGTTCCGACCTTTTACTTTAATATTCATATTATTACGGAGAGGGCAATGAAAATTTAACGTGGAGAAGTAATTATGAAGGCGAATGAGATGAGGGTTGTGCTGTCCGACCTATTTCGGCGGTACGTTGGCGACGCACCGCCGGCGCCGCCGTCGCGTCGTTGAGTCGGAGTCGATCACTTGAGCATTCTGCTTATTGTTGTACTGTGTATACTGAGCTTATGTTTGTCGTTTTAACCTTTGTAGATATTTTATAGAATTACTAATTGTTAGTATTAGTACGTAGTTAGGTATGTATGGGCTTGCTTTTTGTTGCTTTTTATGAAACTAAAGAATATCCACAAGTAAGTCTATACAAATATTTCTCTTATTCAACACATAAATTATAGACACACGATTAATGTTTGTACAAGATTTTAAATAGCGATAACATGTAAATACATACAAATGATTATACCTTTCTCGAAAAAGGCTCCAAACGAGAGAAAATACCTAGCACAATCTGAATTTTATGAGGATAAATGTAGTGAGAATCAGAATATTAACCTGAAATAAGTGAAGGCATTTATACCATAAACTACCGTCAGAAATATTAGGGCAGTATTAAATGAGCGCCTGGAAATTATGGCTGCAATAACAATACTGACACTCGTTGCCATAAGAAAATTATCAGGCGCTCGGGAAAATTGTTCCTCAGTAAGTACATTTTTTATTGCTATTACATCGAGATTACTTCTCTAGCCGAGGATTAGATGAAATTATTTATTTATCTTTATCGTCATGTTGTGTTAAGTGCAAATGGGTTAAGATACCAGAGGTTTCAATATTTTATTGGAAGTAAAGTGTGTGAAATTGTTAGGAACATTTAGTGCGGAACACACATGTATATTTTCATAATTTTACACAAATTAAAGTCAAGACTTCTTAAAAAAATGGCTAACTTTTTTAAAGAAACGGGTGCTGATTCTCTTATTCACAAACTATACTAAATTTGAGTTCAGTGCATATTTTCCTTCCTATTTCATTAAGAAAAAGACAGAAGATACCTATTAGTTTAGTCCTAGTCCTTAGACAGTACTTGAAGTAAATCAACCCATTTTTGTGGCTATGTTTTTAATCGCATCTAAATTATGTATTGAGCGTCTTAATTTGGCAGGACCAAACTAACATTTTATCTCCGGTCCTTTTCCTAAATAAATGGAAAGAGAAAGATGCACTCACTTAAATGTAGTATAGTTGGTGGACACGAGAATCGTCACCACTGTTTCTTATAAAATACCAATTGTCCATTAAATCAATTTAAATAGACATCAGACTTTTCCGTTCGACAAATCAAAAGCCAAACTAGTGGTAGCAAACACCAAGTGGCACAGACTGCATCAGCCTCGACAAAGGACCTCAGGCTCAGACCGTAATGCGATTTGCGACTAACTTTGTGTCTGGTCGCGCCTCAAAGGAAGAATTAAAAAGCTTAAATGTCAGCCAGCACCTTTTTACATTCGAGTACATTTCACTCGCTTTATTGTATTCAAGTTGCTAGTGGTCTGAGTGTCGGCATTTGTTTTTAGGATTGTTTTGAGTTTGATGTGACGATTGTCAATTTAGACTTTTACTTTATTGAATAGAATTTGTGCGATTATAAATCATTTTAATATTATTATTTATTTAATTATTATTATTTATTTACATGTCGTGCTGGCCTAGTGGTTAAGGCGCCCGCCTCTCATGCAAGAGGTTGCGGGTTCGAATCCGGGTAAGTACCAATGTGACTTTTTCAATTCATATGTACTTTCTAAAGTTTATCTTAGACATCACAGACATCGGTGAAGGAAAACATCGTGAGGAAACCTGGACTTATAGTTAATATAAGTCCGAAATCGCCAACCCGCCTTGAGCAAGCGTGGTGATCAATGCTCGTGCCTCCTCTGTATGAGAAGAGGCCTTTGCCCAGCAGTGGGACAGTTATAGGCTGGTATTATTATTTATTTAATTTAATAATAAGTAAAAAATTAAGACAATAATGGCTAATTGAGAGTCAGACTTGGCCATTTAAGATGAAACAATAAAAGTTTAAAAAACAGATTTTTTCTTAACGTTGTTTTTGTTAATATTTAATTTCTAACTCATTTCTTTTAATATTATTTGTTCTTATATCGTTAATAGAAATACGCACTTTTTGGGAAAAATAAGGTACACTCCATATACTACTTTCTCGAAGTTTTACTGAAATAATTTAAAATATTTTAAGTTACTTCCTCGACTAAAAGGAACCTCTTTTCTACCACGGGTCATTAGACCATAAACTCAATACAATTACGAAATAGTAAAAAAGTATGTTAAAATTAAAACTCATGTGAAAATAATTCTCATTTGTTTGAAGAGGGCTTATTGATGACGTCGTTAATTTTAAAATGGCGACTGCACATTAATTTTATTTATTCGTCGCGATAAGGCGGTCGTGTAAATAATGGTCGCAGATACGGAAAGCACATTCGCTGAAAGCTTAATAAAAATTGCTTTATGTGTTTTACCATTAAACTCTTATTTTAGCTATTGTTCGTTTTTCTTCAAAAAATAGTATCAAGTTCTGTAAGTGAAAATCTAAGCAAAGTTACTATTTAACTGCCAATTATTACATAAATACAAAAACGGTGCAAATTGCATATTTCTAGCTTCAGTACTTTTAGTTGTACAGATTTTTCTAAAAGCTCTCATCGAGTACAAAACTCAGCATTGCCCTAGCTTTTTCCCAATTATGTTGTGATCGGCTTCCGGTCTAAATGAATTTAGCTGGATACCAATGATTTATGTGAAGCGAGTGTCTATCAGACCTCCACAACCAAGTTACTGGGCGACACGATACTCCTTGGTTAGACTGGCCAGACTTTTATCCGTAACGACTGTCAAAGTTCTGCGAACGACAACCGGGACCAACGGCATCCTCATCATTGAGTACAAAAATAATCTGAAAATTTAGATTAAACTCTTAGCAATGACGCACAAGCAATTTAACGCATGTATAGACAAACAAACAAATACTTCCGGCCTTTGTAAACATAATAATATGTACCCACAAACGTGAAGGTACAATGAAATCAGAGCGGAATTCCTGCAACCCCTCCCCCCTCTCAAACCCCTCCCCCTCAAACCCCTGTACCGCATGCCATGTAGTAATGACATCTGCGTTCATTAAAATTCTCGGCTCTAAGCCTACCATTGTGGGCCAGTGTGTAGACACCGTATGCACCAGCTATTATACCGTGGTGGTGGTTGGCCAGCTTACGAGCTTTTAGGCTCGATTGGCGGGCAGTGTGTGGTTTAGGGTGCTAAGTGTCTTATGGTCTTATTGTTGTCCAAGTGCTTGTACCTATTTAGTGCCATGTTGACCCGGTTGTGAAGGCTTTTAGTACCAAAGTGGCTTTTCAAAGTCAAAGTCACATTATTTATGTCCATTAGACCATGGAGGCACTTTGGAAAGTCAATTACATTTGAAAATTGTTGATTCTAGTCGCCCATTCCATAAGGTTGCTTTATATGGAGAAGTATGGGAAACTCCATTTTATGTTCAAATGCCCTTTTTTTATAGGACATCACAGCTGACATGCTTTGCATCGGTAAGCAAATAAATCGTTGGTCCGGTTGTCATTCGTAAATCTTTGACTGTTGTCACGAATAGTCAGAAGACAGAAAGTCAGATATGAGAGAGTTACTAGGGTAGGGACTGTGGAGGTCTGATCATCAGTCGCTCTATGTAAAACAGATCCGTTTAGACTGGAAGCCAACCCCAACATAGTTGGGTTAAAGTCTAGGGATATGATGATTTTATACCTATCTACTATATAAAAATAAGTCGGGTTTTCCTTCCTGACGCTATAACTCCAGAACGCACGAACCGATTTCCACGGTTTTGCATTCGTTGGAAAGGTCTCGGGCACCGTGAGGTTTATAGCAAAGAAAATTCAGAAAAAAATTCACCAGGAAGCCATCTGGTGGCAAAACGGAGTTCGCGGGGTTTGCTAGTTCACACTAATATTATAAATACAATTGTAATCTGTAAGTAACTTTTTCATAGCTAAACCACGGAACCGATTTTGGAGAGAAAGTCCTTCCATCTTTTTGAGTTGCAACTTAGAAGGCATCAACGATAATCAACATTTAAGCGGACGAAGTCACAGCCCAAAGCTAGTTCATAACACTTAATTAAGTTGTTACGATTTGTACTCAGATTAATGTTATAATAAGTCGTATATAGAAAATCGGACACAAATAGTGAAAATTGATAATTGTGAAAGTTTACCATGTAAATTAACCTACGGAATCCCACAAGGATCAATTCTTGGGCCGTTATTATTTTTGATTTACATCAATAACATCAGCAGTGTAAAAACGGCGGGCAGTATCACACTCTACGCAGATGATACCTGCTTGTTTTACTTTGGCCACAATCTTACTGATATGGTAAAAGAAGCTCAAGCTGATTTGAATGTCCTAAACACATGGTTTCTATCTAATTTACTAACTATCAACACAAAGAATACCTCTTACATGATATTTGCTGCAAAAAACAAGAAAATCCCTAACCCAATCGAACTTACAATAAACAGCGAAAAAATTGCGAGGTCAAGCAGTGAAAGATATTTGGGCCTCATTTTAGATACTAAACTAACTTGGAAACCCCATATTGATCATATAAAGTCCAAACTATCACCTCTGGTGGGAGCATTGCGTCGAATATCTACGTGCATACCCAAAAAAGCCCGCGCAATGATATATAATTCTCTTGTTAGACCGCACATAGAATATCTCATCGAAATATGGGGAACGGCAGCAAAATCGGTAGTCCAGGATATACAAACACTACAAAATAAAGCAATAAAAACACTATACAGCTACTCTTACTTTACACCAACTACTAAAATCTACAATGACACCAAAATACTTAAAATTAACCAACTTTATACAATTAAAACATGCATCCTTATACATAAAATCATAACACAAGGCACACATTCGCAACTACACTTTAAAAAGAAAACTTACACATATAATGCTAGACGACGGGACAAAGGAGGCGAGCGAATCTGGGCTTTTTATATTACACTAATGAAAACTTTATCAATATTTTTTTCAAGATTTATTATTTTTTACCATGAAATATTAAGATATTTAGTCATGGGATAGTAAATTAATTATTTATTCAAAACATTACTGACTGTCTGCACTTCCGGTTTTTAACAATGTTGCCAAATGAAATATGTTAATCGATCAGTAGAAATAAGATTAAAATGGAAATGTAAAACCAAGTAAATAAAACAGTTTCTGCAGAAGAAACACTGAATCGTGATTTCATCTGTTGACATGTTTTATAATATATTTTAAATAATGGTTTTTGGTTTTAAATATCGCACAAAATAATTTTTAATCATTGAAGTTGCAATAAGTTATATATTCTTTTATTATACAGGCCACACAGTAAAAACTCATGTCAATGTCACATCTAAAGTCAAACAAATCATTCACTTCGTAATTCGTTGGTTTTAAACTTGCAATTGTGGATATTATGTTTTGTAGTGTTTCCGTGCGGTTTAATTATTTGATTGGTATTATTTTACGACTTTGGCTACGTATAAAGGATTCTGACGGTTATTATTTTGACGAACGACCTACGATAAGTTATCTTGGATTACGAAGTAAAATACAATCAGTGATCAACATCTGAATTATATTAACCTGATGGCGTAAATTCTTCTGTACGTTTGCGCTAAATAGAAGAGGAATGAATTCTTTCAGTTAGACAGCAATGTGCCACGCAGTCGTAAGTAATTTATTTCAAAATAAGTTCACATGGTCATAAACTGTTACTATTACTAAAATACTTCTGATTTATATTTACTCAAACCAAGCCTGATCATAATGCAAAACTTCCAGTCAATAATTCATAATTATCAATTCAAGGCGTTTATTGCAAAACAAACAAAGCTAATTTTGTATGGACTAATAACATCCTATATTTTTATTTTTCTCCCTTGTAGAAATTGTAAATATTGTTATTTTTTTTTAATAATAGTAATATTAAAAATGAATAATGCAAGAATCGTTGCTGTATAGTCAAACCCAATAATGTATGGACCTTCGCCCGCCTTCATTGAATTAAGAGCACCTAGAACCAACTATGGCAGAAAAAATATACTATATGAGGGAGCAAAACTATATAATGAGATACCTGATGAAATATTTAACAGCAACACCTGGCACAAATATAAAAAAGCCCTAGAAGAATATGTAAAAACGAAATACTAGAACATCGAAAGGCACTAGTAATATATTAGAAATCCTAATATTTCTGTTGTGATATATACCGCATGTGATCACAGAGACTGTATGTACTTTTTTTATATAAATTCTATACATTTCTCAATATGTAAGTGAACCGTTATGTTCTTTTTTTGAGAAATAAATGTCTTTAAACCGAATAACGTTTATCATAATCAAGTTGTTTCTAATAACTTGCCAAATTAACTTAGAACAAGAACTATGAACTATTGCGGAATGTTCTACAAGTACGTATTTACTAACTTAATAGTTTACTTAGAAATACCTACCTAATTATATTATTATTAGATTGGGTTTAGACATTGTTGTAAATATACAACTATAAATTACGACAAATGAATTCCTCGTCGGAAGTTCTAAATATATAGACACTAGCTTCTGCCCGCGGCTTCGCTCGCGTTAGAAAGAGACAAAAAGTAGCCTATGTTACTCTCCATCCCTTAGACTATCTCCACTTAAAAAATCACGTCAATCCGTCGCTCCGTTTTGCCGTGAAAGAAAGACAAACAGACAGACAGACAGACAGACAGACACACTTTCCCATTTATAATATTAGTATGGATTTTGTCATCCCTCATTCAGATAAACTAAACGAACTTAAAAAGAAAACTGAAAGCGTTGAAAATTGTTCAGAAAACAAAGAACAAATAAAGCATATGAATTAAATAGTAAATACTAAAGACTAATTTGGTTTGTTGAATAGTACTTATCTAAAGTTTAATTAAATATATGCAGCGACAAAAGCAGAACACGTAAGACAATATCTATTCAATCCGCACTTCTCTTCAGCAGATGAACTTAAAGCGTTCCCCTACGTGTCCCGACTTCCAATAGCGCGACATTAGCGACTTCAAATCGAGCAACAGCGACTTCAAATCGCTACATTGCTCGAGAGCTCAATAAACGCTTCACAAAAACAATCGCCAATTAAAATAAACACGAGGTACATTTGTTCCGTCAGCACTACACTGCGTGCAAATTTTGTTTGTCAATCGTACCTAAAACTAACTAAATTCAATCCTAACACCTACTAAAACGGTCCATTTTACCTTAACACCATTTAAACGCTCGAGATAACTTGAAAACCTCCTAAACTTGTCGAACTAATACTCTCTTCTTACCTCAAAATGGCTAAAGTTTGGCTCAGCTCCCTAAAGACGTAAAATGTTTACAGTTGAGCAGTCAAATTTAGACTTTATTGTTGAGTGAGCAAGGTTTAACACCGCGTGGTTGGCGAATTATACAGGTTGATACTAAATAATGGAGTAAGTTTGCGAGAGGGTGTTTTTGAAGTGCCCAGAGACCTGTTGAAAGGTTTGTTGAATTATTTTTTTTATGTTGTGTAAATTGTAGAAGACGTCTGTTTAATGTTCCGCCAAATTAGGTAACCGTTGTCTACCAGAGACGAAAATGTATTTCGAAGAAATACTGCCTACATAACAAAATACTGAGGTTTTTATAACTTCAGTACTGACAATATCACTTAATCACAAAATGATAATGATGATCTAACTACTTTGTTTAAACATCTGCCATTTTAGAAAAAAAAATACAATGATTAAATCAAGCCAGATTATTTCCAGCCAAATCATGCAATATTTCTCCACAACAAGAACATTGATTTCCGAAAAAAAAACGACCAAATCGACAGAATTCGTACAAACTGCCTCCGAATGTAAGTCTCAGTGAAAAAACGCAGACGGCTAAGTAAGCACGCCATTTGTCTACCGACTATCTCGCTCGCGACGCGGCGCGTTTTTGCGCGATTTCACGCGACAATGTGCGTTTTAGCGAATATGTTATTTTTTGTAACAGCCTGTATGTGTGACAGGTGATAATTTCTCTTTTTAGGGCTGTCGCAAATACGAATTGTTGGTGTAATATGTAGCTATGAAACATATTATTTTATTTAATGTTAGGGGAACTTGCTGATTCAGAAATATAAGAAAATATTGAGTGTCTCTGTAAGCAGCTTACGATCGCGAATAGGGAGGGATTTGCCTTCCACAAATAATGCTATTGACGTAAGATATTTGTCTATGATTGCCTTTTGCGAATTTTCTACCCGAAGTATAAATAGGCCGCCTGAAATATCTTCATGACATTTAGGGTACATTAAATTTGAGAGTAACTGTTTGTAGAAATTTATGGTGAGTGAAAAGTTTTGTTTACAGCTGTAAATACATGGAAAGATAGTAACTAAATAAACATTCTAGAACATACAAACGGTAGCATAGATTACGTGAAAAAAATCACTATTACTTGGAGGTCTGATATGTAGTCGCTTTACGTAAAACACTGATATCCAGCTGGATTCGGTTAGACTAAGAATCCGACCCCAATACAAAAGCGAAAATGCTAGAGAGTTGAAGATGAGTTTAGATAAACGTATAATATCAATTAACTACGTTAGATTTATTTATTTATTTATTTAAACTTTATGCACATATGTACAATGGCGGACTTAATGCCTTAGGCATTCTCTACCAGTCTACCCAGGGTGGTGCAGAGATTACATGGTAGGTGCACTAATAAAAAGAAAAAAAAAAGAAATAGAATAGAAGAATGCAACTTAAAATAGAAAAAAAAAAGAATAGACATAATTACCTACTTATTTATATATTAAAGTATATACTACTTAAATAAATATAAATACATACATACATACATACATATAAAACAAAGAATGTAGTATGTATGTATGTGTAGATTGACTTCACTGACCTTCTAGCCTTGACCAAAACTTGCAGTAGACTGACGCTCTATAAAATATAGCTATTATTATCTATCTACTTTACTACAAAAACATAATTAAGACCACTTTGGAACAATTCTAATTATACACCCCTCTCTCACAAGCTACACACGTAATATCTTCCTTAATACTCATACAACTAAAGTCAGGGGAAGTTGGGACAATAATTCAACTTCGCTTCAGATGCCTATCTGTGTGACAGCTCGTTAGGGGAGGCGCGGCAGATACGGAACACCTTGCCAAACGTCTATGAAATTACGAGAATTGAGAGAAAAAAGCGAAATTTTTACTTTTTTTGCTTTTTTTTTCAGCGGTTTGAAGTAACTTTTAGGTGTTATTTTGCCACCTTTCCAGGTTGCCAGCAACCTTGCCAGGTTCGCAGTTTTTGTTTAAAATTGATCAAAAGTTCTCTTCTGACTTTTTCTTATTTTAATTTTATTACAAAGTCTAACTTAAGGTAAATAGTGTCACACTTATGAAGATGTTCTTCATCCTTTGTCATATGGGAGAAACTCCAGGTAAACATGGCGTCGGCTTCCTGATAAATAAATCACTAAAACAATACATAGAAAGCTTTACTGGAGTCACCGAGAGAGTTGCATTATTAAATCTTAATATACAAGGTTATAGTATGAGCGTGATTCAAGTTTACGCACCTACGGAAGCGGCTGAGGAAGAAGAGATCAGCAATTTTTATCAAACGATAGACAGAGTCATTGAGTACACCCACAATAACCTAATAATAATGGGCGATTTTAATGCCAAAGTTGGCCAAACTCTAGAAGATGAAAAATTAATAACAAGAAGCTATGGATATGGCCAAAGAAATGAACGAGGACAGAGGCTTATAAATTTCGCTTTTGAAAATAAATTATCGATTATAAACACGTTCTTTAAGAAGAAACACAATCGTAGATGGACATGGCGATCCCCAAATGGCCTACATAAAAATGAAATAGACTACATTACAAGTAACCAACCAAAAATATTTGAAAACATAGAAACATTAAATTTAAATTATTCTTCAGACCATAGACTAGTAAGAAGCACAATAACCCTAACAAAAACACTGAAAAGTAGAGCGTCATATACAAACAAACAAAATAAAACACTAAAAAATCTCGAAGAAATATATAAAAATAATCTAGAGAACCAATTGTTGCACTGGAACAAAACCAACTCTGTTCAAAGTTGTTATGATTCCCTGCTAAAAGCTATAAAACAAAGCCTAAAAGTTACAAAGACAACCATCCAGCCTACTGAGAAAAGTAAAAAAATTATATCTGAAAGAACACAATCGCTTTTAAAAAGAAGACAAATACTTCAAAAAACTAAAAATAAATCACGCACCCAAAAAAACGAACTTAGCGCTCTATATAAGCTAACAAATAGGTATATTAGGCTCGATTACAAGAGACATCGGACCAACATAATAAAAAAATACCTCGAACAAGAAGGCAGTACGAAAAAAGCCCATAAACAACTTGCAACAAGTAGAGCCTGGATCGAGGGCCTAAAACAGTCGGGAAAAATATCATACAACCGTAAAGATATCATCAATATTGCAACAGACTTCTACAGAAATTTGTATAGCGCTAGGCCAGAGACAAGTCATGAAAACAAGGAAAATGAGGAGATACACAAGATAAGTGCAGAGGAAAAAATTCAACCAATTGATGAATTAGAGATTCTTCGAGCAATAAAAAGATTAAAATCAGAAAAAAGTCCAGGTCCAGATGGAGTCACTAACGAGGCAATCAAGCACGGAGGAGCAGTACTAGTCGTGACATTAATGCACCTTTTTAATCTCATTCTAGATACATCCAATATACCCACACAATGGTACGAATCAAATATAATATTACTCTACAAAAAAGGCGACCCGCATGATGTTGGTAACTATAGACCTATCAGTCTCCTACCGACTCTGTATAAACTATTTTCCTCGATCATTTGTATGAGAATTAGCGACACGCTAGACACATGGCAACCAGTAGAACAAGCAGGTTTTCGCAAAGGTTTTTCCACGATAGACCACATTCACTCTTTAGAATTAATTATAGAAAAATACCAGGAAAAGCAGAGACCCTTGTACATTGCGTTTGTGGACTATCAAAAAGCATTTGATACAATATCCCATACAAGTATCTGGAAAACATTAACAGCTCAAAATGTAGAAAACAAATATGTAAAAATATTAAAAAACATATACAGTAACAGCAAGAACAAAGTCAAACTAGAAACAACTGGCCAGAGCTTTCCTGTGAAAAGGGGAGTGAAACAGGGCGATCCACTCTCGCCAAAACTATTTATTGCTGTATTAGAATCAATAATAAGTGAATTAGACTGGAAAAACTACAGTTTGAACATTGACGGAAAATGCTTAAGCCACCTTAGATTCGCAGACGATATAGTCTTACTATCAGAAACTAGACTGGGCCTACAATACATGTTAGAGACACTACACATAAGGAGTAGACAAGTGGGTCTGGAGATGAATCTCTCAAAGACAAAGGCCATGACAAACAGCTTCAAAAGGTGCATAAAAATAGGTAACGAGTCGCTAGAGTACGTAGATCAGTACATATATCTCGGTAAACAGATCAGCTTTGAAAACACCAGTAATGATATGGAAATAGAGCGTAGAGTAAAAAACGCCTGGAACAAATACTGGTGCCTGAAAGATATATTTAAAAGTAATATGTCAATTAAATTAAAGAAGAAGACTTTGGACTCATGCATCCTACCGTCTCTAACATACGGATGTCAGACGTGGAAATTTACAAGAAAAATAAAAAAAAAAATTAGCTATTAATAAATAATAATAAATTCATTTATTTTTCTCATCACAAATGTTGGGTAAATACAGAATAGTGCTTAAACTAATAGGTACATAACATTTGTGAGAGACTGGAGCCCGAAGAAGGTTTTAAAACCTGTGTTACGGGTCACCAGGCCCCCAACTCTTACAGTAAGACTTTATGTTATTAGATTAAGTATGGACTGGATGTGTGATGGAGTTTACAATGCCAAATTTGGAAATATAACAAAACAATAAAAAATTAACTAATTAAATAATGGAATGTTAATGAGTTTTATGTATGTGAGTGAATGTATGTGTGTAAGAGTATGTGAGTAGGTGTAAGTGAGTGGGTATATGTGGGTGAGTGTAAGGAAGTGTGGGTAGGTGTAGGTTGAATGAGTGTGGGTACTAAAAAGTAGTGGATATGTTGGGAGAGAAATGTGGGTTAACGAATTGGAATCAACAGCTTTTCAGTAGCTTCATAATCAAGTGTTTTAAGCCATTTTGATAATGTTGTCTTACAGTTGGATTTATGAAGCGGATAAATTGAAAGTGTTGTATTCACTTTATTATAGAGGTATGCACCTAGAAAACAGTAAAATCTTTGCGAAAGACTGGTGTGAAAGAAGTTAGTAGGACAGACATTACCTTTTTTACGTTTATTCTTCGTAAGATTAGGGTCGTATATCAATTGCGTATGTTTTTTGATTAAAACGAATAGTACAAAGGTCTGCCTGACTGTTAGTACATCCCAGCGCTTATACAGTTCAGAGGTTGGAAAACGAAAAGGCAGTCCAGCCCCAACCTTAAGAATAGATCTTTGTGCCCTTTCCACCTCCAGAAGATATCCTTTTGCTGCCCCACCCAGGAAGTAATGCAGTAGTTGACAACTGACTGGCAGAGAGCAAAGTAAACCATTTTGATAGTTTTGAAATCCGCAACATGCCTTAGAGTCTTGAAGATATATATTAGTTTGCGGATCCTACTAACGAGAATGTCAATGTGTGGCTTGAAAGAAAGTGTCTGATCTATATACACTCCAAGATATCTAATGACTTCCGCTCTCTGAAGGGGTGGACAGAGGCAAGGTGAAGAGGCTGAACAAGTGTGAGCAATAATATTATATGTTGTTGATGGAAGAAGATCTTTCCTAGGAGCAAAAGCAATATATTTGGTTTTTGATATGTTCAGTGTCAACACATTATTTTTAAGCCATAAGGAGACCTGATCAAAACCATGTTGAGCGCTTTGAAAAACCTCTTCCCAAGTTTTACCACTAAAGAACAGTGCTGTGTCATCCGCAAAGGATAGAAGCTTGCCATGTAAGGGTTGGAGTTGACACAAGTCATTAATATAGACCAGGAAGAGGCTCGGACCAAGGACACTACCCTGAGGCACACCGTAGTAAACAGAAAGTTCATCGCTAGCCCAGTTGTTAATTTGCACTCGTTGTTTCCTATGACTTAGGTAGTCCCGGAACAATTGCAAAGGGGTACCTCTAACACCTATTTTTTCCAGCTTGTGCACGAGTATTGGAATAGGAACCGTGTCAAAGGCCTTTGCTAGGTCCAGGAATACCGTAAGACACTTATTTTTACTGTCAAGGTTAGTAACAATCTGGTTAGTGAGTTCATGCACAGCGTCATCGGTAGACTTGCCTGCGCGAAAGCCAAATTGGACTGGTGAAAGAAGGTTGTTGGACTCAAGGAAGTTCATGAGGCGTCTATTGATCAATCGTTCCAAGATCTTGGACAGAGTAGGAAGGATTGAAATTGGCCTATAATTATTAAAAGAGTCTTTAGCTCCGCCCTTGTGGATAGGTTTGACAAGCGCAATTTTCAGCGCAAGTGGAAAGATACCAGTAGTAAACGATAAGTTACAGACGTGTGTTAGTGGAAGAGCAAGCTATTGCCAGAAAGGTATGGAACGTAGCATGCTTAACATAAAAAAGATGCACAAAATTCGTCATACAAAGATAAGAGAACACACAAAAGCAATAGACGCACTAACTTATGCCCAAAAACTTAAATTAAAATGGGCCGGCCATGTTGCCCGATACACAGATGACAAATGGACTAAAAATATCACCACATGGAAAGGACCAACAGGAAAACGCAAAGTAGGAAGACCATACACAAGATGGGAAGATGATATAAAAAAGCTAGCAGGACATAACTGGATAGAGAAAGCGAAAAATAGAGATGAATGGAAAAAAGTGGAGGAGGCCTTTACCTGAGAGGGGTCCATGCTATTTGAAATATTATTATAATTATATTAAAATTTTAAAAATGTATTATTGAATTTATTGAAATTTTAAAATTGTATTATTGATTTTGCATGGAATAAATAGGCTTTTTTATTTTATTATTATGAAGATGTTACATAGTGACTTTTTCAATTCATATGTACTTTCCAAAGTTTGTACATCACAGCCAGTGTCGAGACGTGTTTTGCTTTGCTTAGTGGTTAAAGCGCCCGCGAGGTGAGCTTGTGGGTTCAAATCCGTGTAAGTACCAATGTGACTTTTTCAAATCATATGTATTTTTTAAAGTTTGTCTTGGACATCAGAAATCTTGAATATAAGTCCAAAATCACCTTTTAGCATGCGTGATAATCAATGCTCGTGATTTCTCTGTATGAGAAGAGACCTTAGTAATTCATATTTTCGATAATATCTACATCTGCATAATTTTATAATACTATCGCATCACAGAACGACCACCAAAGAACACATGAGCAACACTCTGCTTAGCAGCAAACATAGGTATGATCGTATTTCCCCAAACGAGTTTCTTCACGATGATCACAACTTTTGCTACATTATTTCACGTACCTAATAGATTACATATTACACCAATTTCGATATTCCCTCCATCATTACATAGCCTGCCTCTCCCTATTATGTTTTCTTCGATAAAACAATAGGCAGCTAACACGCTGCCTACATCTAAGTTACTGTTACGTAAATACATAGAATTTTACGTGTAGCCTCCTTTGACCTTCAACGACCTTTCGCCAGAAAATAGAACAATAGCCTATCTCATACTAACATGGCTATCCTATTACTTTTTGTTGTACAGGTGGATAAAGGAACAATAGTTGTGTAGCCGTTACCAGAATTTGAAATTAAACCTTCGAACACTCTAGAAAGACGATAGCAGCGCGACAGCCGGCTGTCACTTGGTCGTCGAAAGGTTCAATAGCTTGGCTCGAAACATCAATTGGAAAACAATATCCAGTGTCTATCGTCAGGTGTTACATTTACAATTTATGATAAGGTAGTTTTTAAGGGATGAAGGGAGTTCTTTGTTGAGGAAATTTAAGTATTGGTTGACAAGTTGCAACATAAAGGCGTATTACGGTACACTAAGCGCAATTGAAACCGCGAGGGACAGCTAGTCCATACTAATATTATAAATGGGAAAGTGTGTCTGTCTGTCTGTCTGTCTGTCTGTTTGTCTTTCTTTCACGGCAAAACGGAGCGACGGATTGACGTGATTTTTTAAGTGGAGATAGTTGAAGGGATGGAGAGTAACATGTGGCGTGAAAAGGGGTGGTGAGTAGTGGAGATAATTCACACTCGACAACAAAAGTTTACAAAGGTTTATTGTAACAGGAAAAATACAAGAATTTAGAATTACAGAGACTCAGGGTTAGGAAGTGGGTTCTAAGGTGCTGATCTACGTGACTCCCGTTGTATGAAGGTGGAGTCACTTAACTTGCTGTCGCTGGCGCAGGAAAAAGGAGCGAGCGTGCGTCTGCTTCAGCTTATATAAGCGGCCGGCGTCTGCGGCGCGAGGGGTGAGGCCGCTCGCGCTGGAGTGTTGGTTCGGGCGATGTCACAAACATAGGCTGCTTTTGTCTCTTTCTAACGCGAGCGAAGCCGCGGGCAGAAGCTAGTATGTTATATTTCCTCAACGAGGAATTGTCAGCCATTGTTTTTGTATTGTTATAACCTATAAAATGTACATGTTTAAGTATCTCAACAAAATTCTACCTTTAAATAAGTTTTAAGACCCCTCAAGATCCCAAACTCTGGAAGTCAAACCTTGTCTCCCATTTAAAACCGTATTGTATTCAAGGATCCATTTATTGGCGTTGTTCGGTGACTTTTTATGTGAATCGATACCAATAAAACGTGGAGCGCCTGTGTAATGTTATGGAGATTCCAATTTAACAGAATTTTGTATGAGAGAGGTTTTAATCGAGCGTTAAGGCGCGCTTTGGTTGCTTGTTCGTACAAAATAACGTGGAAATATGTGGGATTTGTATTGTGGGGAATGTTTTCTTGTGGTGAATAGCGGTTACAATTAGAATATACCTAGCGCACTCAAGCAGACATAGGGTGCTTGAGTGCGTTGGGTACTGTCGCCATCAGCCAAGAAAACTGACTTTACTTCAATCGAGTAAAGGAGTGTTTAATGTTAAATTGACAAACGCGACGTGTGTCATTTAATTTGATAAGAAATTTAAATAAAAAAATAATAATGGTTTTGCAAGATATGAATAATTTACTAGCCTTTTCGATGTTACGGAGGAATAATACATTTCCACTCACAACAAACACAGATTCAACAGCTAATCAAAACAATTTGAAGAGTATTACTTTTCTCGGAGCAGCAACAAAATGCATCATGTAGAAAATCAGTATTTTATTTTGTTATGTATACGTGAGAGCTTTCCTTTTATTGCACAAATGCTCGAGTTATATGTTTGTTTTGTATTCAGGGGACGATACATGTGAATAATTGGATGGTTGAATCTTAAAGGATATGTTTAAATTGTTTGAAGGGGGAAATTCATATTATTAATCCTTACATGTTATAAAAGAAAGTCGCCCTCCAAATCGATCTGGCTGTTCGCGATAAACTCAAAAACATCTTTACGGATTTTTATCTAACTTTCATAAATATACTGAACGAGCCATGAATAAGGTAACTGTATACAATATATATACCTATATTATATGTTATAGGTGGTCGTTTCAATTCATATGTACTTTCTAAAGTTTATCTTAGACATCACTGACATCCCGTGTCTCGGAAAGCACGTAAAGCCGTTGGTCCCGGTTGTCAGTAGTAGAACTTTGACAGTCCTTACGGGTAGTTAGAAGCCAGAAAATCTGACCAGCCTAACCAGGAGGTATCGTGTCGCCCAGTTACTAGGTTGTGGAGGTCTGACAGGCAGTCGCTTCACGTAAAACACTGGTATCCAGCTGAATCCGGCTGGGCTGGAAGCCGACCCCAGTATAGTTGGGAAAAGGCTAGGGAGATGATGATGATATAATATATGTACATTAAAGTAGAAAGAAACCGAAAATACCAAAGATTTGTAGTTTTATATTACACAAATCCTGTTGATAAATTTGTATTTTAGGCCTCGGAGAAAGACATAATGGCGGCCGAAGCCGTAAGCAAAAGAAAGCATTACATAAAAGTGGTTTTGCTGCTAAGTAGGTACTTATTCTCAACCTCTAAAATAAAGAATTCTGAAGGCTGATATGATAATTGGATCAAGTTTAGTGACAGCTGGCTAATTGATTGAATCAATCAATTTGCGATAAGTTACCCTAACTTTATTTTGATGGATGGAAAGTTTCTTAAAAATAATATTTTCAACGCTAAAGAATACTGACTCCAGACGTTTTGTGTAGCGCAAAATGGTTTATGAAATAAGTAAGTTAAAGCTTAAATTTGGCGTACCTGAAGAAACTATACCGAAGAATTTATATTAATAACATCAGGCCCAACTTTATTCCGCAAGAAAAACACCTTATTTTTCCGAAGTAAACCTCATAAAAAATGTTGCGTACATTTTATAACACTTTAAGTTCGCAGTCTCCTTTAATTAGTTCATTTTGGAACCGTCAGGTGTCGCCTGCGGGGTAAACAAGTTTCATTAGAAATTCCCCAGGGGGCGCCTGTCGATGTTCGTCCGCGCTTAACCCGGATGATTTGCGAAAAAGTGCCAAATTACACGTCGCGTCGAAAACAAGAAATGTCCGAAACAGCGAAAAAAATTCGGTGAACAAGCACTTTTGGTCCCCAAGTGTTTGGATGAAAATGTTCCTGTTGGTAACGATGGAAGTTATAGGAATTAAGTAGAAGCAGCGCTCATGAGAAAAGTTTTTGTGAACAAACGTGAACAGTACAATGGTAGGAACACAAATATCAAAAGACTGTACAGTTGTGAACTGGAAACAGAAGTTTTGTGTTTAATTTTGTGTCTTTATATGTAGCAATTTAATTTTTGAATACCATTAGGCGAGAAAATGTGAGGAAATATCATGAGGTAAGTTGCGGGCGCAAAATCGTGCATGTGTAAGTTTTTCCAATCCACTTTTACTTTCTAAGTTATTCATACATCCTGACTGTAAAATAATTTAGGACGAACGAAATAGGAAAAAAAGTAATGCCGATAATCGTACTTGCCATTTATAAATATTTTACACGTTATGGGATTTATGAACCTAGAAAATCTAACATTCTGCCTAACAAAACTGTATCGTGTTACCCAGTACTAGATTGTGGGAATCGCTCCAAGTAAAACACTGGTATTTAGCCGAATCCAGTTAGACTTTAAGCCGAGTATAGTACTCGTAAATACCACGGGCCTCGCAGATGCGTTGGTATCCCTGAGACATATATGATAATGTGCTTTGCGACCGAACCGAGTACACTATGGAGGTTACTTCGCGGACGAAATCCTTTACAAAGAACTTACTTCTACCCCTACAGTACTACTTACACTTTAAACCAGAAACTACCGCTATTGTGACTATCCTAGGAATTTACAAACCACCAAAACAAAATTGTAACAAAATTACAAAAATCCCTGTACACCACAAAGCCACTGTCTCCACTAACCAATCTTATTTCGAAAGCGAGTCGAATTTGTTTCGAAATAAAGCTTAATTTTAAACGCAGCATATCCGGCTAAAGATTGTGGAATCCTGTTAACCGGTTGACGACATAATTTCCAAGGGGTGCGGGGAGGGGGTGAAGGGGAGTGGGGGGAGTGTCTCAGGTAAGATTGCACCCCGCTATACATTGTATTGTTAATACGTTCGTTTATTAGGGAAACCCTGGTTTGTGCATCCTCACCTAATTTTAGAGAGTTTTGCATTACGTGAAGTTTGTTTTGTTAAAAGTGCAGGTGTTTTAACCTGTTGTGGGTGGTTATTTTGTTCTTATATAATTATTTCTAAGGCAGGCAGTGTGTACTAATTTAATAAATTATCAACGGCTACGCAGTATATATTTGAATTTTTATTGTCTTCTAATATTCGATTTAACGAGTCTGTGTATCAAAGCTTTTATTTTTAAAATTCACTAATTGTACTTCACTGAAAAGCTCAATCCGTACTAATACTATAAATGCGAAAGTAACTCTGTCTGTCTCTTCTTTACGCCTGAACCACTGAACCGATTTGAATGAAATTTGGTACAGATATAGGTTGTCTGGGACCCGAGAAAAGACATAGGATAATTTTCATCCCGGAAATCTTCCTGGAACGGGAACTATTTATCCACGCGGACGCAGTCGCGGGCAAATGCTAGTAAATTATATAGGGTACTTTATTATTAAAAAACGCTTCAGTAAAAATCTTAAGAAAACAGCTAATTTTCCACCTTTCGCCGATCATTTAAATTTCAATCTTATCTTAGTCAATATAAGAGTCACAAGTACCATAAGATTACCCCAAAACTATTTAAAATACCCCTCGCTAATTTCCTAAGTGTAGCCTAAAACAATTACTATAACACAACCAAACAGACCACCCAAAATTAGTTCAAGTTAAATTAGTTCCAAGGTACATAGAATCACAGAATTATAATAAGATGTAATTAACTAAAAGCCGAGGCGAACGCGTCATAAGTTATTCAATTATGTAGAATTACGGCTTCTATTCAAGTTTACATGATAATTACCTAGCTACTATTTGACTAGAACTTGTAGTAATGTCGAGAATGTTTGTTCTGCTCAGCTGAGAGGGGAAGGAATCTTTCGTATGACGTAGTTATGTACGGAACCATTATATTAATCTGTGAACCATATTATTATTCATCTGTGAATGTTGGTATTTAACGACATAGTCAACTTAGTTGTTTTTCTTTTGAAATACACTTTGGAAAGTCATTAAAAAGTAAATTACAAAAAGTAAATAAAAATAACCTCGCCAGGTCGCAACTGCAGATAACAAATGAGTTGAAACTTCGAAACGGCTGAACTGACTTTGATGAAACATGTCTAAAACCCAACGGTAGATAGCTTTTTTTTTAAAAAACTGCATCTATATCGGTTTATCCATTTAAAAGCTACGGTGCCACAGACACACTCAAACTTATAACACTCCTATTTTTTATGTCGAGGTTAAAAATTAACCTAGTTGCCCTATCGAAAATTTGCTTCGTGTGGCGACGCATTGGCAAAAAGCCCTTCTATACTAGTTTTTTTTTTAATCATAAATCATTTATTCATTGCATTGCAAACACGGGTAAAATATACATTGGTTTTTTTATATAAGCATTATAGTTCTCCATGTTTAACCGTCATGCGGGTATGCAATTATTAGTACACTTTAGATTAAGACATGTCAACCTTGTCAGTCACATTTACGAAATAATTATTATAATATTTAAATGTCAGAGTATAAAAATAAGAAAACTTTAAAAAATATATAAATTAAATTCGTGACAATTAAATAACAATACAGTTCAATTCAAAGTAACAGATTACAGTAAGATTTTAAAACTAGTTAATACAAACTTAAAAAAATACATTCATAGAATTTGTACTGATTTTCCCCTAATATAATAAATCGGATATAACAGGCCTACCATCTTTCAATTAAATAATCATTAACATGGTTTTTGCCACTCTCTACATGTGTTAGAATTCTTTAGAATCTGCCTTTTCTATAGGCATATCAAGGCTTGTTTTTTCGCTTATGAGCCAAAACATACGATACCAGCTGCTATATTATCTATTGATTGGATTGGCAAAAATTTGGATTGTCGACCGGAGTATTTATTAATTTCAACCTGATTACACCTGCACTTGTTACTGAGGAGTTTTGCCGAAGTGACCCTGCAAAACTTCCTTTGATTTTCGTAAGTACGGATCCCAAAACCCTTTATAGGTATAGCTCCTGGTTTAGTTTGGACTTATTGTAATAAGTCCAAACTAAACCAGGAGCTAAATAATAATAAGGTATATTTATAATATATTTATACATGTAACTTTTCTGTATCAATTCACCTACTACGTATTGATCGTCTGTGCATCATCCTAAGGTAGACTGGTAGAAATTGCTCAAAACATTAAGTCCGCCTCTGTACGGTTTAATATATTTTATTTATAGGTTGTACTAAAAAGGATATTTTCAGTCCACATCCCCCCACTATTTACAGCTACTTTCTCTATATTTCCAAGCCTATCCAAGACGTCACAAACAGTAATTTCTACTAAACACTCGAACAAGCTAGCCAGCTGGCAATACGGCCAACAAATCGGTTAGCTAAATGCGCAGTAATTCAGCCGGGGGTATAAAAAGGGCTACAATAAGGTCGCGTAAAGCCGGTAGCCGAGCGGTCATTGTCACGTAATGTACGCACAATATTATATGACGTGGACCGGAGCCGAGCTGCTAGAAAGAGATGGAGAATGCTTGATTAAAATTTGGTGGAATTTATTTTATTATGTCATTATTTTGGAAACATATTTGAATGCAGTCGATGATGAGAAAATATTTATATGATGTGACAATACAAGTGCGTAATGTTGAGAAAGATTACATGTTCCTAAGTATCCTCTTTTCTTAGTGTTAATTGTATAATTGGCAATTCGAGGAGCTAACGGTTATGTGTACTTACTTATTACACAAGCAAGCGGACATCGGAGGCTTAATAATAGAGGCTTATAAATAGAGTTCCAATGGTATTATAATAACATCTTCCTTTTCTTTTCTAAAATTCAGTAATTATAATCACATTCATTTAAATTGTAATAAGTGTAGCCCAAAAAGCAAGGTTAACAATATGAAGAAAACCTTAAAAAAATAGATCAGGCAAAAGAGTCTAAAATATTATACTAAATTACACATGCAGAACAGAAAGTCCGCTCCGAAGTAAGTCATTACTGGAAGGTCCTTCAAAACACATGTACCACGTTTAAAAAGGCCACTTTCAAGGTCCAATAGACCTCGCCACTCCTCCAATTTTCTGACCGACCACAATAAAACAGCCACAAAACTGGTAAACAACCTAACAAAATCAGAGGACACTACATTACAACATATACAGCCACTAAAATAAATACATACCAAATTTTACCAAAACATGCTTTTAAATTCATGAAAGCAACGCTAGAGGTGTCATTACACAATACCGTACATTTTTATTGAACCATAACTGTTCAACAGGTGACTTCTAGCTGTAAAAACTTCGACCTTTTGACCTAACCCTCCCTAAACAATAGAATAACAACTTTATGTTGAAGACAATAAGGTTAGGCTTTCACTGTGTTTACTAGTTGATTAAATGGGGGAAATCTGGTGCCCTGGTCTTGTTGGTTTTTGTTCGGATAACGTTAAAATATCTTCAGGTTGAAATCGTTGAGTATACTGTGTTAATAATTGTGCTCCTAATCATGGTTATGCAAAATACTTAAGGTAACATTGTTCAAGAAATGTGGGATATATGATACTAGCTTTCGTTCGGGGCTTCGTCCGCGTGGATATCGGTTTTCCATCCCCTATTTTATCCCTTTCGGGGTCGTATTTTCAAAAAACCTTTCTTAGTCGATGCCTACTCTTCTCAAACACACCCACCAAGTTTCATGTCGTTGTCGTTAATATATCAACAGTCTATCAGTCAGTCAGGTTACCATTTTATATATAGCAGACAAAAGTGTCAAGTTCGATCCAATTTTTGGAAATATCTTAATAATAAATGAGTGGTTCTACCCATGTTAGAAGTAATCCCTCTCACTGTCTCACCGCTACTTATGAGAAACGACAGCGGCTCTCCGGCGCCTGAAATACACGAAACATCTCCCCAAAACTTTTGCGCATCTATAATACTGTATCTTTACTAAACCTCACAATTTATTGTTCACAAGTTTCTCATAAAATCACAAGTTTCGCTCACTTCCTTAATAATCCGGAAAGGGTAGGCCTCTTAAAGTAATAACATATAAATCGTTAGGCAACACGTAAAAAACTTGGCACACTGACATAGTTGCACGCTTCAGGTTTCAGACAGTAATTACAGCGAGCAAACCCACGGCTCAACATTGCCAGTTCACTCAAATAATAATTTTAAAAATTCACACCGGCTCGACCCTGTGTTGAGTACCCCTGGTTTTACATAACAAGCGAAAAGGTACTTTAAAACGAGAATTTTAAAGTTGAATTTGGCGTGGAGGTCAGAGTTTTTATTTAAAAGCAAACATGCCAAGCTCGATTAAATGGGGCGGCTAATAAAAAAATTGCTTTAATAATATTGTTAACTTTTGATAATCTCTGAAGCAGCATTAGGTAGGTAATCGTGTTATGGGTTCGGAACTTTCGGAAAATAGAAGAAAACTTGATCTTTATCCCAGAACAGAAACTTCGGGGCTAATATAAGTTTGTGAACAAACGTCTTAACCAAACATTCTGTACAGAATCCATGCCTACGTACTGCTGATGTTAACATAGCCTACTAGTTAAGTCTAGGCTGGCTGCGAATATCTGTGCAATATGTAAGTTATTGCTGCTATTATTGTAGTCTCAAGCTTCATATGAGCTTAATAAGAGAAATTATTTATTAGATTATACTATCAAAATTATTCTATTTTATTAAGTACGTATACAAAGTGAGCTTTGACAAGAATAAAGCCACTAATGTATACTTGTGGTAAAATAACTTAATTACAAATTATACGTACTTAATACAAACTAGTACACTAACTAGATTAAATATAAATAATAAATTCACACATTAAATCTAATAACTGCTTCACTAATAGCCCCACAACAAAGAAAACTCTGAATAGAAAATAATAAAAAACAAAACAGCTAATCCGTATCAAACCCCCACTTGTCCGGAAATTGCCAAGATTTCCGGATATAACCAGATCGCAGCGGTAACAGCCAGTTATAACTAGTTATAACCAGTTTTTCTATCTTGTTTTAGAGCTGGAAATAGCGTGTTTTTTCCTAGTAACAGCGCTATTATATTTTGATCGTTATTTCTGCGACGAATGAAAGAAAGGTATAAACTTGTATTATGTACTTATCTTTTGTGTGGCGGGAGAATTGACGTAAAGAATGGGCACCTAGTACTTAGTTTTTCGTGTAAAGATTGGCTAGTTCCATTGGCTAGTCCCTTTGTTATGTTTAAGTGGTATTTCTTTAGGAGAAATTTGTATTTAGAGGTCAATAAGCGGCTAAATACTTAATATAATAAATACGAACATACGAAGGCTGAAATGGTATTTTGTTTATTTGTAAATTCTCTTCCCATTCTTTGTATAAAAAGCAATGGCACACTACATACTGGTATGTATTCGTATTTATTTTGTTACTTTAAACGCTCTAGTCACTCAATTTTCGAAAAATATTTTTTATTCTATTCTATTCTTTTCCACAAGAGCGGAGAAGTAACCAAAGCTGTCACCAAACTTAAATAAATAAAACGCAAGTCTGCCCCGAAAGAATCTTCCAACCGTTATTAGTCAGAAAAGTATTTTTAACTTACCAACATTAACTAAATTATCTTCAGGATCAGGACGTACCTGTAAAAAGCAAACAAATCATTGAGTAAAGTAATTAAAACATCTAATATAGAAATAATTATACAATTTATCATTAGCACGGCCTACGAAAGAACAGGTGTGAATAATTAATAACTCAGTTGCCATGGCAACGGATAGCCTGTTTCTACTTAATCAGGTTATTATTAATTAAGGATATTCAGCATAAAGTTGCTTTAATCGTAAAATAAATTGTAGTAGTCTTATTATAATTATTTATTAATAAATTCAGGTAATGAGTGATTTATTGAATCATTCATAACAGTGGCGATCCAATAAATTCTATTACAAAAATAAAATCCTATTAGACTTTCTCTTTTTCTCCTGCTGCCAAAAATAATATGTTTTTATTTTTGTGTTAGGGAGAATTAAAAAAACGAAGAATTTTAACGTCAGACAAAGGTTGAATGAAACCATGGCTTGTTTATAATCAAAACAAGATTATTTTTAACGTTTTTATTTCCTTTTTAACAAAATAACAAGTTTGTTTTTAGATTTTTTTTACGTATATTTTTAACCCAGTATTTTCTTCTTTTCACGCTGCAAACATATTTACACGGACGAGTGAAATACCATATAAATTGTCCACTTAAAAAATCAAATAGACTTCCATTTTTTCTTTTAGTACTTGAAGCCTAGTGTTGGCAGTATCTGAACTAGCAATGAGTTAGTCACAGTTGTCGCAGAAACGACAATTGTTTGAATATTCGATCTGCAGTAGAACTGAAAAGAACAGACAGATAGGCTGAAAAGAAGACCTTGATCTTAGCCAAAAGGCCGAGAAGAAGCAGGTATGCTAGTGAAGGAAGCGGCGGCGCGCGAAAGGAACGACGAGCTTCTCGCCCCGGACAGGCGTAGACGTCGAGAGTCGCAGGACGACTACCAGCCACCGTAGGCGCGGGTTTGCGGACGGCGAGTGATGGGTAGCTCGCCGCCCGGCTAGGACCAGGCCCGTCTTGCAGTGGACTGACGCAGGTTGACCCAGATACCACTATCATATATTACTGCAAAAAACAAAGAATTTTACCTCCTTAGCCTTTTCCCAACTATGCTGGGTTCGGCTTCTAGTCTAAACGGATTCAACTGTGTTTTATGTGAAGCGACTGCCTGCCCGTCCTTCACAACCCAGTCACTGGACGACACGATACCCCTAGATAAGACTGGTCGGACTTTCTGACTACCTGTTACGACTGAGTTCTAGACAATGGATGTCTATGATGCCCGAGAGAAACGTTAGAATGTACATGTAAATTGAAAAAGTTACATCGGTACTTGGCTTGCCTTGAACTTCTTACACGGGGGGCGGGCGTCTAAACCATTAGGCCATAACGGCATTTCGAACAAACAATTTAACCACCTCTCATAATAACGTAAATACCTCGATAATTAAATAAACTTATCTTTACAAAACAACTACAGTTTCCTTCGGAATTCCACAACAATAACTATTTCGTTTATCTCGCAAACAATTTCCATTTTCTCGGCGCTTTCAATCGACTTCATTCAGATCCGGCTCTCCTCGGGTATTATCTTTAAAAACGTTAATAGCCGCGGAGATTACGCATATTATCCGGACTTTACCCGGAGTTAAAACATTGTTAATATCGTTTACCTTGACTTGATATAAAAATAAAACTGTCTCATTTTCGTTTCGGTATGAAAGATGTGGTTGGTGTTTGAGTTTATGGGATTTATTTTCCTGTTGCAAAATTTCTGTGTTTTGGTTCATTCTTAATGTTGAATACTGGTTTTACTTGCCTAGATATTTTGCAAAGTGGATAGGTATGGACCGTTATAACAAAAACATTTCACAGCGGTCAGGCTTTGCGTTTACAAATCAGTCAGTCAGTCACTAAACGCAAGTGATTAAGTATGTACCGTAATGCACCTTATTTACATAGCTGTAAATATACAAAACGTCGTTTTTGACAGCAATTAAATACTCCGCACATATAATCTAAGCTGAAGAAACAGTAATGCAGAAATCAGCTAGCACACTAATAAAAGCTATGTTTTCATATGCGAAGACATTAAAATACGATATTTATGGGTTTACTAATAATAACACACAAATTTCTGGTGTCAACCTAGTGATTTTAACATCTAAATAATAGCCCCAAAATTTAAAGCCCTGTACTCAAAACGCTAAAGGACCAACACAGATAAAGCAGTGAGCAAAAAGCCAATGGCTCGGCATAAACATCTTAGTGACGAATTACCCGGGTGTTACGGTATTAACCGGTCTCCGGTGATACCCACCAGCCGGGCTTAGCCTGCATTACACCCGGCTTTTAAAATTAACCGCGGGCTTGCAGCTGTAATCACCTGAAGTTGCATGTTTTTGTTTTTTATTGTTATGTACAATGTTAAAGTCGTTTATTATTACGTTTTATTGTTATAATTTTAATAAAAAATATGTTGATTTAATACATTTTTTCTGTACCGTTGATACATAATATTCTTTGTGCAATATGTTGTCATAATTCCTGACCCTTACTTTTTAGTTTGTTCTAGGATGGGTAAAGTAATTTTTTTCTTAATACTGTGACATCGAACTGTACAACATTGTATGTCAAACATAGTTGATGGTCCACCTGATATTAAGTGGTCATTATATAGACATCTGCATTACCAGAAATCTCACAAAGCGGTGACAATCCAACTAGACAATCATGATATACCTCATAAGCCTGTAATTACACTGGTATTATTATCGTTCAAACTGATATACAGTAATGTTGATTTAAGACAGAAATTACTCTAAATATATATTTTTTTTTTGGTGAGTGGGAAATCATTCAATGACTGCTCCCGTCCTGGGTGCGGCGGGAGGGCGTCTCAGACTCTTACTGACTAAAACCCACTCATGTTCCTTCGATTGCCCTTTATGTTCCAGGGTCACGGTAACTATTATAAACATTCCGCAACCCCGGCAAGCGTTGGCCCTGTTGGGCCCCTTCCTGTGCTGACTCCTTCTCTTTGAGGCGCGCGTGGAACAAAACGCGCCGTCTACGCGGTCCTGGTCCTAGCCGGGCGGCGAGCTACCTATCGCTCGCCATCCGCAGAACCGCGCCTACGGTGGCCGGTAGTCGTCTTGCGACTCTCGACGTCTTCGCCTGGGTCTTTGTCCGGGGCGAGAGGCTCGTCGTTGCCTCTTGCGCGCCGCCGCTTCTTTCACTAGCATAACTGCTTCACAGAAGGAGGCGACGGCATCCCATTTCGTCTCGCCCCGAAGCATGGCCTGAACCAGCGCCGGGCGCGAGAGGTCACCACCGCCGATCGCCTCTACGAGGACACGTCGTTGCTCCGCCCATGCGCGGCACACCTCCACTGTGTGCTCGACCGTGTCCTCCAGGCGACCGTTACTGCAGTGGTGACACCCAGGCGTCGCATCCGCCCGAATCCGACACAGGAACCTCCCGAACTGACCATGTCCGGGGAGGACCTGTGTCAAGCGAAACGTGAGGGTGCCATGACGCCTCTCCAGCCACTCCTCAAAAAGGGGTCTTACCGCCGCTATAACAGCGTGCCCAAAATTATTCTAAACATCAATAACTTTTCATAAACAGACCCACAACCAACTATAAGTCAATTCTTTTTTTATTCGTGTGAACATCAACCCTGCTACACGCAGTTCAGCAGCCACACAGTTAGATCAGATCAGATCTAAATAAAACACAATGAAAACCTTGAACTTTGAACTGTCCTCACAAAATATACCTATGCAATATATCTATATGGACAGTGGACAGTGTTAATAAGACGGTGGCAGACGGATCGATAGCGAACTAAAACTGTGACCGCACTTTGCTGGACCAATTGAATATACCTTCATTAAGATGAATACGTCGCAATGCTACGTGCTTCTAGCATTTCAGAACAACTTCCAGCATTCCAAAGTCGCCGTAAAATCATCTTGTAGGAACGCTTATTACTGATCCAAATCCGTACTAACATTATAAATGCGAAAGTAACTCTGTCTGTCTATCTCTTCTTCATGCCTCTGAACCAATTTGAAGGAAATCTGGTATAGATATAGTCTGGGACCCGAGAAAGGACATAGGATAGTTTTCATCCCGAAAATCCCCCGGGAATGGGCACCATTCCACGCGGACGAAGTCGCGGGCAAAAGCTAGTCTAAGTATGTGTCGATTTGAAAATCGGAAAAAATGAATTTACTGCATTTTTAAGGTTTGGAGTTTTATTTGTGCCGCTACTGTTATTAAAATGCCTAACATTGCTTTTTGTAAAACTGTGAATTTGAAACAAACTATTTTTGTAATTTTGCAGTTTTGCAGCATTGTGGTGAGGTAAGGAAACCTGGATTTATAATATTTTAATTCAGAAATTGTCAAGGTGCTTTATACGCGATGATTTATGCTCATGACTTTTCTCTACAAGATAAGTTTTGCCCATCAGTAAGACTAATAGACGAGTTTGAGAGGGAGTAAACAGAAATAAATATCTAAATAAATAAATATCTTGGAACCACTCAGAGCTTGTACTATGGTAACCAGACAACTAATATACATACTTACTTATACAATTTATAAACACAAACGTATTATAGATAAATCACACCCAGATACAGAACAAACAATCGTGCTCATCACACAAAGTTTGTCCTGGGTGGGAATCGAACCCACGACCTCCGGCTCAGCAGTCAGGGTCGCTAATAACCAATAGGCCCGTCAAAAGAAATAGGTCAATAGGCCCACCACCGTTAAGACTTATTACACTTATAACATTACTGGCAAAATAAGGGCAGTGTTCCCCATCAGGGAATACAGATACCAAAATAATATTAATAAAACGAGAAACCAAAACCCTAGCCCACTTATTCCCAATACACAAATACGTCCTTCATTTAAAACGCTAGTTTCTCAAAACATTTAACCCTTACAAAAACGAGGCGGGTCTGTTAGGCCCCCGCGTAATTAACCGGCAATTGCTCCATTACACAACCCTTTTAGGTCTTTGGTTATAACGTGTCGCTTGTCAATTACCATTGTCGGCCGCGATAATGTTTTGGGGTCTAAGCGACCCTGTTTATCGAATTCGGTAGTGTCATGTTAATGTTGGGCGGCTTTCAAAACCCATTTGAGTACTGTAACGTAGGAAATGGTGACGATTCTCTTGTGAACTAAACTAAACTAAATTTTAGTTTAGTGCATCTCTTTCTTTCGATTTCATTAAGAAAAGGACAGAAGGTACATATTAGTTTAGTCCTGTCAAATTAGAGAAGCCTTATGTTAATCGGCGCATTTTAGTGGTCATGTTTTAAATAAATAGCGTTAAATTGCCTATAGAGCCTACACCTTAATTTGACAGGAATAAACCAATGTTGCGGAATGTTTATAATAGTTACCGTGACCCTGGAGCATAAAGGGCAATCGAAGGAACATGAGTGGGTTTTAGTCGGTAAAAGTCTGACACGCCCTCCCACCGCCGCACCCAGGACGGGAGCAGTCATTTGATGATTTCCCACTTCCCAAAAAAAAAAGGACTAAACCAATATTTCATCTTCTTTTTTTTTCTTAATGAGATGGAAAGAGAAAGATGCACCGAACATAAAATTAGTTCAGTTTATGAACATGGCAATCGGCATCTATGTATGTGTGTAGAAATAAAAAGCTAGTTTATAATCAAACAGGCCGCATAGGTGAAGTTGAATTATTTATTTACTAGCTTCTGCCCGCCGCTTCGCTCGCGTTAGAAAGAGACAAAAAGTAGCCTATGTTACTCTCCATCCCTTCAACTATCTCCACTTAAATCAAAATCAATCCGTCGCTCCGTTTTGCCGTGAAAGAAAGACAAACAGACAGACAGACAGACAGACAGACAGACACACTTTCCCATTTATAATATTATAGTATAGTTTTTACACGTGCAGCCTGTGGGTGAACTTTACGCAGCGGGCATATAGCGACCTGCGTATTCAATATAATAACGCGTTCCGGGTGCTGGTGGGGCTGCCGCGTTTTTGTAGCGCGTCTGGAATGTTTGCGGACGCGCGTGTGGACAGTTTTTCCACAATCATACGGAAAAGGTGCGCCTCCTTACTGCGCCGTGTACGCGACAGCCCCAACATCATTTTGAGGACGATGGCTGACCGGTGGGACTCTCCGATCCTGGGGCGCTGGATACGACTGCATGCAGTTAAGTAGCTAGCTCCCCTGGCTCGTAAGGTCTTGCCGTTTCGTATTTATTTAATTTTTATCTTATTATTATTATTTATTATCATTATTTATTTTTATTTTTAATTTTTATGATTGTTTTTGAATTTAATATGTGACATATGGAATTTTTCCGAAATAAATGAATATTATTATTATTATTATTATTATATAGTATGGATTGACAACGGTTGTCGTAGTTTTCGTGGAATTGCTGGCGTAATGTGATTTTGTGATGTTCATTTTACTCTTGTTGGCGATAATAATAACGCATTTAAAATACATAGAAATGTATGTGTATTTAAATATTTACTCGATATGCTATTCTGATGAAAATAAACACGCAGTTTTATTAAAAAAACTAATTTATAATTTACATGTATGAATTAACCCTCTCGTCAGTTCATTTCCAAAGCCTATGTACACAATACTGTTAATTATATATTATCTGTAACGGTCCAACGTTCCCAAAACAAAGCAGAACTATACGAGATCAAATGTAATATGATAAAAGCTTTCACAAAACCCTAGTGCTTCTAAAAATAGATTACCTAACAAACGAAGCACAGATTAGGGTCAATTTGTAGAAGCGCAGAGTCGAAACTTATATCCGAAACTTAATATAGCAAATCACCCTTTATCTCCATACACATAATAGTCATATTTCTTCAAGGCTAAAAGAGAGTCGCGGATTCGCGAGCATTAGAAGCAATTAGCGCGTCGCAGCGTCATAAGAAGGAATACGTGTATTTTGTTTTGGTGATAAGGTATGATTTGCTGTAAAGTTTCAGAATGACGCTTTTTTTTTTTGGTGAGTGACTTCTCCCGTCCTGGGTGGGCGTGAGGGCGTGTCAGACTTTTACTGACTTAAACCTACTCATGTTCCTTCGGGTGCCCTTTATGTTTTGGGGCTACGGTAACAAATATATTCCGCAAACCAGGCTCAGAATGACGCTTAAAAACTGCGCTAGGCTTATTTGACCACAAGAGCTCAACAAGGTTGATTCAACAATATTAGGTAAATAATATTAAAGTTAATAATTAAAGTTGCCACAAACTGGACAGACAGAATTAAAATGAATTAAATGCAGCGCTCGGTATGAATAAAATCAACCGCTGGACAGAATAATGTGACCACTTTGTATGCAAGTCGTTCGAGGTAGATAGGGACGACCGCGCGATATTGTTAGCTATTGTTCCGGTTATTTCTAATATTAAATACATAGTTTACATTTTGCTGCTGTTTTGTGTTCATTTTGCGGTGCGGATGCTTAAATGTTTGAATTGCGATAGGTTTATTGCAATGAATTTTGCAATACAATGACATCCTTTGTGTGATTTTGATCTCATTTTAGAAAACCGTGATATTGTATTATTTACGCATTACGGACCCAAATATATCACAATAATTAAAGTTATTAAAGTCAGATCCAATTTTAAACGCTTAAGCATTCCATAGTAATATTTTTCCCATGTAAAATAAGATGTTTCTATATTCATTATTAAGTTCATACGTAAGAAAATAAAAGTAGTAGAGACGCTACAATAATAATTGTATTCCATATTCCGTCTCCAACAAATGACGACATCCCGCCAGCATCTCAGTTCCCCGCACTACGTAACTTTAAACTCAGTTTCTAGACATTTTTCAAACAAAACACGGAGCATAAAATGTACCTCTACCCTCCTTTCCCCCCTACAATATTCATTTATATTCACTGACTTATTTTTCCAGCCATGAATTATAATTCATCCCAGCTCCACTAGGGGCGACTCGTAATTAAAATCAGCCGATTGTTCTGCAATTTACTGTTGTACGTACTGATGTTGAATGCGATTAACATTATATTCAATAAGGGTAATTAAACAATTTATGCACGTACGGATAATTATAAACACAAATGGGCTCACAAATTGGAGTTGATGAGGCAAAATATTTATTTTAGAGTTACGTGGTTTAAATACAACAAGATCCCTTGTGCTTTAAGATATTATTGAGGTATACATACACTTCAGCACTAAGATACCGTCGACAAGCTCAATCATTCAATAAGTAGAGATTACATAGACCTTCCTCCCTCAGAAGCTAGCCCTCGTTCTATAAAGCATTCACTACGAGACGGTCCATATTATCGATTCCGTAACAGATGTGACCGGTCCAATATCTTTTCAGGTTCAACCTAACGGAATTAAAGATATTTTCTATAAGATCCTTCACTATTATTCTTTTAAGATGTTTCAATAAAAATATTCACCCTTGTTCCCAACTGAGATAGTAAAACACAAACACCTATTAAACATAAATTCTAAAGCCATTTCAAGGTCGTTTAAAACAATAGAACTAAATTTTAATCCAGCAATCCACAATAAAGCTAACAATAAAATGTTCCCGCGAAACAAAATGGCGTGTTTTATTGTAAAAGTTGAATAAAATCAGCGAAGAGATGCGGCCGTGAGTAATGGCCACCTTTTGTTTGTGGTTAATTAGCGAGCGGCCGCTGCGGCTGCGGCCCGATACGCGCCGACCCCACGGGCCCCGCCGGCCCCCGGCCCCGGCGAGACAGGGTTGACGCCGACACTGCGGGGCCCGCGGACCCGATAGTTTGCGGCCGGCCCACTCAACGAGAGATCATGATGCGGCATTTTAAGCGCTCCTAAATTTTACTCCTACCTTCATGAAACCGTAACTATTCCTAGAAATATGAGACTCTAGCTGAACAAAAACACAAGGTTTTATTAATTATCTATCTACATAAATACATATTAAACAGAATCTCATATTCTAGTAACCGCTGGGAAATAAAAAGAAACCCTGACAAAGCTAATTAACTTCTAGCACAAATTGTGAAAATAAATACCAGAGCGAGCTAGTTCATAGAAATAACTGTAATAATGGTGGAGGGAAGACGATCTGGAATTTAAAACATAACATACTAGCCGCCTCCCGTGGTTTTGCTCGAGTTTTTGAAGTGAAAACTTCTTTAGCGGCGTTGAGCACTTTTTCTGTAATGGGTATAAAATCTTAAACTCGCGTCAGGACACGTGACCTGATCGAAAAAGCGTAGGACGGTTGTAATAGTTTTAAAGTGTTAAATTTTTAATGTAATATAAATTGTCATGTTTGTGTACGATAGCGCAATAAATTAATATTGTATTCTACCACATAAATGATAGTACTTTTATACTGATAAAGCAATTGGTGCAAAATTATTCCCTAACCATTCCAAAATATCAAACATGCTCAACGTTAATATAATAATCAAGTTTTCACTTCTGCCGGCACTCCCGGAGTGCAACCCGTCTTTTTTTTGTTTCTGCTTTGCTACCGTAGGGCGTAGCATGATGTTATATAAACCTTTCTTGATAAATGCGGGTTACCTAATACAAAAATGTTTTTTTATTATCCTCAATTTGTCGTTCCTTAAAAACAAGAAAACATAATTCATCTCCTTATAATATTAGTATAGATTGTTCGTATACGTGTATGTGATTTAAAAAGAATTGCAACACCGTTCGCCTTTTATGTGTCCAGTCAAAGGGAAAGAAGGGGTCTTTTGACCTCAATGGACTTATGAACTGGAAGAAATGGACTCCTGAACTAAGGCCTATAGAGAATAATTCAGAAATTAGTGACAGTGTTCGGAATGTCATGCGCCTGTCCACGTAGTTTTTATAGCAGCTCTTAATTTATGATGGTACCTGTTTTATAGATCAAACACGGATCTGCTTTTAAAGTTACGATATTTTGAAATCTATTAATATCTTTAGTCGAGGGCTCTAGAGTATTTTACAGGGAGCATCGTTACTTTGTCGTGGCATACATTATGCGTTGTCTAGTTTTGTCTATGATTTTCAAATGAGCTTTCAAATTATTGTGGCCAACCAAGTGTTGACTTGGTAGCACGAAATCACGCTATAGAAGAATTGGTAGGTCAGGCGTATGACCAACAGTGGACGTTTATAGTTTGAAATGGTGATGAAGAAGGCTTATTCACCAAGCTGAAAGTCACCATAACATAAACGCTCTGTATTAGAGGCGTCGTTGCCTTGTTCGGCGGCTTCGACTTGCATATAAAACTAGCGTTCATTATTCTTCCTAATCTAGGTTACCAGGAGATCAGAAATAAAATTAAAAGCTACAGAACTAGGAATTATACTCATTCAAGTAATAATTTTTCCACCCAACTAGTGGGTTTGTCTTCGTTAAAACGCAGTGTACGTCGCAAATGCGGTGTGATTACGGCTCGCATTGGCGGCTTCATTAGAGCGCGGTCTGTGGGACCGCTTCGTCGATATGCGGTCTCTAAAACCGCGCGGCACGGAGAGGGTTACCCGTTTAGTTCATCCCGCTGTCATGTTTACCAATGGATTATAATTTTTGAAAATGTTTGAAAGATTTGTATACGAAAAAAAATATACAAACATATCAAAGAAATTTTTATTTGAAATTAATGTCGGGCAAGCAACGAAAACAAACAAAATGTAAACAAGAGCTTTGTAACACTTCAATGGGAAAAAGTTTCCCCGCTTCCAAATCTATCATGTCTTCACAATCCCCAACCGTTGATTAAACTTAACCCTCAAAGCAGATTCCATACTCATCAAATTCGAAAGTAATCCAACAATACTCGACAAAAATATTCATCAGAAAAGATAAAAATTTCTTCAGAGTTTCTGAGTTAAAACGGGTCCCGGGAATCAAAGGAAGCAAATGAGTAAGTAATTACTGCGGGCAACTCAAGCCGATTCTTTTGAGGAAACGAGAAAAAAATATTCGGAAAGTGTCCGACAGATAGACCGGATGCACGCGGGCGACTGTCGCCGCTGCGATTAGTCTGATGGCTTTTTATGCGCACGTTTTATGACTTAAATCTAGGAGGATAGGAGGATATTGAATTACCCATTGCTGGCCACATAAAACAGGAAATAGTCAAACTACAAATAAAAAAATGCAAATTTTATTACCCTTATTTTAAATACATTGATTATAATATACACACAATATTTACAATTTAAATCAACAGTCCGCATCCGATGCATAATTTCATGGCATATTTGCATTTATGTTAATAAATATATACCAATGCAGAGATTTGCAGAGCGTTTGAAAACTAACTATAGGTACCAATATTCCAATATTGCAGATAAATAAACGTATTAAACAATCTCTAAACCAAACAAAACCCAAACTCGATTGAAAAACAAACAAATATGAATAATCTGAATGCGGATTGAATCCAATATTTAAATGTGAACAAGCTCGAACTTTAAAAGTCGTTGCGACCGTTGTTCCTGGTTCGGTTCCAAAATAGTTGTCGCGGCGAGTGTAGCCAGCTTTAAATAGAAGCAAGCACTTGAATTTTATATCTCAAACTTACATTGAATTCTTATGGCGACGCCTTGCAGGATAACATTTGAAACTGTTTCGGATTAAGTTATTTAGAATTGGCACGGAAAGTATAACTTTAGGCAAAAATAAAATTGAATTCTTGCATTATGATGACGTTTGTATTGTGTTTGTTTTTTTATTCCATTTTTTAGGTATTAATGATGGGTCCCATTTATTACTACCATCAAATCCTAGATGATTTTTAAAACAAATGATTATTTGAACTAAGTAAGTATTACATGAAGACCCCTTGCAGTGAGCTAAATTAGACGATGCTTGAGCGCCAGTATTTGGGTGTCTATTAGCGTCTAGGTTACAAATCAATACAAACAGAATAGATAGTCTATTAAAAGCAACCAAGTTACAGATAAATGAAAATTGTAATAGCCTAGGCACTAGCTCATTTTTAAAACAAACTATTATTTAAACAAGACAAGACAACGATACTAAATCCTAACAACAAGACAAAAAAACTGTTAAACAAGAACAAAAATATGAGTTACTTGGAAAATTCCAATTGTTTTAACATCGCTGCATCGTGGAGTGTCCAGAATATATAATTTATGAGCTTTCAGCGCTCTTGTTTTCGCTTTATACGCTCCCGCTTGGAGCGGGCCATGAATTTTGATATTAATTATATTATTTAGTATGATGTAACACCCGTGTTTGTGATCCTGGGAGCGAGGAGTTTATTTATAGAATGTATCTGTCTGTTGGAACAGGTACGTGAAGTAGCAAATGTATTGCATTGTATTGTATTGTATTGTAGGAGAAAAGATCTGGAGTAAGGAACGTGAGTGTTCTCGAGAATATATCACAAGCATCAAAAGGAAATGGGGATCTTGACAATTCCTTATTGTTCAAGAACATATTGCAAATTCCACATGACCTAGGAAACTTTGCAGTCTGTCTGTCTATTTCTAATCGTATATCAAAGTATGAATTTACAGCACATCTTCAAAAGCAATAAATACCAACTACCTTCACAAAGTAACTTCGACAGGTGCCGGAGAAAATGAAGAAGCTTTTACATCTATATTTTAAAGAAAATATAAAGGCAATATCTTAAACATGCAAACTGCATCAAAATCCCATCTCTATACAAAATTCTTTAAACTAATGTGCTACATACAAACACTTTTATACGGTCGAGCTATTTTACAAGCAAGCTATTTCTGCAGAGAAGCTATTTCGGGCTATTTTAGTACAGTCGATAGTGGCGCTATCTGAGGTGCTAATAAATTTTCCACGAATCACAAATGTACTGCTTTCAGGTGGATAAGAGAGATTTTCTTGGGTTGGCGTTGAAATGATTTGTTGTACTGTTATTTATTTTAAACAACTAGCTTAGTGTCACGTCTTCGCTTGGGGTTTAGGATCCTTACGTTTTAGTTGAGCTAAACGATTTTTGACAAATGTCCACTCAAATCTGTGTGCTTCTCTCATAAAGAGATCACTTCAGTTATTACCTTCATGGTCCTCGCATAATTTGACCAATACAATATTGTATGGACTTTAAAAGAGACTTTGACCTCTGAGTTTGTTTCGGTTGTTTCTTCTCAGAGTAGTCCAGCTAGGAAACACCGGCCCCATCGTTCGATTAAAATATCAGAAATAAAAATCATTTTAATCATCATCATTTTTTAATCATTTAAATCGTGACAGAAAAACTGTATATTTTTTAAGTTTCACACTCGAATGTTGTGAATGGGCTCATTTTACTTAGCCTCCGGGCATATCATACTGTAAGTCTAAATTTTTATAGTGTGTGAGTGTGCTTACCTGTAAATTGCTTGTATATTATATTTATGTGCAATTATAAGTTCAGTAGTACTTTATTTTTAACCGACTTCAAAAAAAGGAGGAGGTTTCTCAATTCGACCGTATATATGCTTTTTTGTTTAGATTATTTGGACATCACTGAGAACGGTGCAAGAAAACATTAATAGTAAACCCAGTCCTATTATCGTTTATAGAGCCTTTAGTCGTTCAGTACTGTGGAACAATAATGAGCAGGTATTATCATTATATATAACTGTAAAATCTTTTATATTTCCTCAGTCCGTTATAAAGAGTATTTCTCCGTTCATCTATAAATCTAATATCATACTCTTTCAGTGTATTGTACTTTGATGGATCACGTCCGTTCAGTACTTTGTAACGCCTCACAAGTTCCTCACAAACCCACGAAACTTTTCATACCAAATTCAACCTTGACGCTGAGTAGTAAGGTTTGTATCACGTTGTGAATATTAAGTGTTAAGGGGGTTATTGTTTTGGGGTTGAAATATAAGACCTATGTGGTACTGCAGTGTTATAATAAATTTTAAAGCTTGTAAGTCTGTGCTTATGTTTATTGTTTACCATTTCTAATTCATAAATTACTTTTAACTTAATGTGTAAAGTATGGTCGTAGATCTTTATATTAACGACTTTCATTATCATTTCAAAATCTTGAAATGTAATCACATAATCATCATCAATTGACCTTTTTTTTTTTTTTTGGAGAGTGGGAAATCATCCAATGACTGCTCCCGTCCTGGGTGCGACGGGAGGGCGTGTCAGACTCTTACTGACTAAAACCCACTCATGTTCCTTCGATTGCCCTTTATGTTCCAGGGTCACGGTAACTATTATAAACATTCCGCAACATCAATTGACCTTCACACAAGATCAATGTAGACAGATTTGAAGTATTTTTTTACAGATAACATGTTTATCTAATAACATTCCTTAAAAATAGTTTCAGTTCAGAAATATAAAGATACATTAGATTGTCTATAAAATACATGTAAACAACGTGGAATTTAGTTTGACTAAACTCAATTTAAATCAAGACTTTGGACTTAGCGCCTTACTAATACAACTAGACATGGCGGTTAGGAGCATTGTCATGCTCGCTCAAAAAGTCTCGCTGATGGTGGCGAGTGCGTTGGATCAATCGGTTCCCTTCAAAATGGTTGAGCTAAATGATGCTGATGTCACGCGTCATGCTCGTGAACGGGCGCTATCAGTTGAGATGGGTCATCTCTTAACTGCCATGACTTTTTATTTTTGACTTTTTATTTTAATTTTGTATTTGTTTATTTTGTTATATACTTACATTGTTTTCACATGTAGAAGCACCAAAAAGAAAATGTAACCAAGACTTTGTTGTTGACTTTAAAAAGAGTGTCCGTGGAGTTTCTTGCCTGTTCTTCTCCATAGAGATCTACGTTTTGGAACAGGCAATTAGCGTCACTTTTTCTGACTAACAGACCGACCGACTCTTTGACAATTCATAAGTACCTGTAAATGGTCTAAGTGAAATAAATGCTTTGAATAATCGCTGCATAAAGTTATGACAGGTGTATACGTCAAAAAATGTATGGTTACACAGGCTTTATTCATAACATAACTTTACACAGTGATTATTAGTAAGGGCATTAGAGTTTACATAAAATTAAGTGTCGCCTAGTCTATTGCTCATCACGAATCGAATCTGGAACATTTTCAAATTCTAACCACATTCAGGCTATGTACGTAAGTAACGCAGGTAAAACTTGCGCAGTGTCATTAGAGAGTGACAGATAGCGACACAAATCACGCGGCCGTGAGTTATTGGGCCACACATCAGCTGAGCACACTGGTATGCTCGCCGCAGAACTGCTGATCCACGGGATGCAGCGGTGAAAGAAATAATCGAGACTTTATGAGATGACTGTAGTTAGATGAATTTAGTTTTGTCGAAAATAGCTAACAACAATCTTTCAACAATTATGTTAATTTAATCTTATTTAAGATAGCAATATAACTGTACATCAATTAAAGTTTAAAAAAGATTTTAAATAAGCAATTAATATGCAAAATCAAAACAGAATGACAAAGATACAGAACAATAACACGAAACGAAATAATTCCCTTCATAAATGACAAAATCAACGTAAAAAGTTAAACACGTAGTTTTGTAACTTAGCACGTTACTTTAAATTCACTTACCAGACATTGCTCATGGCAATTAAATTTTAATGTATGATTTTTTTCCAATATTTATGCTTTATGAGTTTATACTATTTCAAACAAAATAATGTTTTATACTAGAAAATAAAATACATAGCTTTCAACTTCTAAGGTGCAGGTGCTAACTGAATCGTCCTACATTGTACCACCATAACTGAAATTGACCCACTTTCAGTTCCATTTCACAACTTAATACAATTCCAGACAGGTGCTGCCGGCACTAAAGTGTCACTGACAATATCTCAGTATTGGTGTTTAAAGTGTACCATACAATACTAAGTTGAAAACAGAAGGTTTACTTTGCAACTGTAACGTTGCAAGATACACGTTACATGTTACGTTGTAACGTTACATGGTTACAAAGTTTTTTGACATGAAAAACCGACATTGATCGTCTTGATGGGTGAGTATTGTTAACGTTAAGGCCAGTATTCTTAATTATTTCAAAAATAATTCGTATCTTAACTGGTTTAAGACTAAAAACTGGAGCTAAGCTGATGAAACATAAGAACTTTTTACACCCAAAGAATGTTCGTTGGTCATTATGTTTGTTAAGCCCAGTATCCTAGATTAATATAGAATTATATAGCTCTGTACTGGTTCAAAATTTTCTGAAAGCAGAAGCGATTGAAATGCGAGGTTGTTTGTAATAATAAAAACACGTCCACATCACACTTGGCTTTCGGTTATTATTTTTCGTCACAGTATGCCTCGTATATTGCCTGCCACTTTTATGAAATGGCAACAGGACTATAACGATTATTATTTTGTGCAGTAAAAGTCTGCATTGTTGGAACATTGTATAAATTACTATCCAGTTTATTATGTCGTAAATTCGATACTAAAATAGGTTATTATTTCGATAGATCAGCGATGCTTTTAATATTCTCTTCGGCAACTTTGTGCATCTACAATGTATATTGGACAACTTTTAAATTGCAAACTACGAAATTGTGAGAAATAATACATAATACAGGTGGTGCGGTTGTAAGTAAGATACAGAAGGAGAAGCAAATTATACAGCATAACGACCTCTCACAGTAAAAGTAGAATCCTGTACTTCTCAGAATATGAGTTAATCCCCTCCACTTAGCTGACGACTACAAAGCGAACAAAGAATTTCAATTTCAATACTACATCATAATAACATTAACAACATATAACATTTTCAATAATAGTAGAAAACGGAGAAATTTTCTTTATAATCCGCGCACAAAGAAATCGACGGCCGTGGCCATTCGTCATGTTGACACCTCAAAGGAACGAACCCTACAATTATTTACTTAAAGACGATGGCGATGTGGGGAAATAACGCAGTTTATTGAACAAACATTTTCCAATGAATTTCAGATGTTTGTTCGAATCTAGATTTCAGTTAGGTTGGTACAAATAGATGTTTTAGTTTATATATTTTTGATATAGGTATTAGGACTATTATTTAGATAGTCATTATTATTTAAAACACCGACGGCATTTCTTTGAATAAAGAAAATGCTATAATTAAACAACCTACTATTAAACATAAAACTTATCGAGAATATGAAGCTAAACTCAACAAAGTTAAATTAAAAGCACCACCTAGATATAAATCTAGACCACAATAAAAAATAAGGGATTCATTCTATCCAGCTTCATCTCAAGACTTACTCATTTTCTACCGTAACTTAAACCAATCACTTAAGCAACAACAGAGTACACACAGCCGTCGCGACGGGCGAACTTACTTGACGAACCGACGCACAAGTTGGACGCTAACCACGTTTAAGTTATTACGCCAATTTCAGGCATAGCAGCGCTTTGGATATTACATTGTAGGATGAGTACGGAGACAGCCATTTTGAAGCTGGGGCTGAATGTAACCAGAGCACTAACCGCTGCAGTATGGATACTGTAGTCATTATTGCATTTAGGTCATGGAGTTAGTCCTTCTTATCTTCTTCAAGTACTAATATTATGAAGAAGTAAAGTTTGTTTAGAACAAGTGCCAATGTGTCTTTTTCAATTCATATGTACTTTATAAGGTTTATCTTGGACGTCATAGACATCAAAACATCAAAACTTCAAACATAAGATATAGATGTATTAATTTTTTCATCTTAAGATTTGATCATTTTCAGTGTTAGAGACAACTTTCCAGCAAATACGAGTATTGTCACAAATTCATCTACTTCTTGCTAAAAATATACGTTGTCACTTTTACTTATATCCATCTTAAGACCGTACACTACAAATATGGGTGGTTTCAAAGTCTCACATATAAAATTTCGTGTAGTCACTCGAGCCTGTGCACTAGACGTTGAAACATAACAACCATATCACGTCAGCTGCCAACATTTCACTATCATATCTATCCAGTCACACAAGTTAATTGGCAACCACAAAGCACACATGCACAGATTTACAGATACCAATACATCCCTTAAATCAAACAACCTAAACAGAGCCAGTGATAATGGCTGAGTAATTCGCCCCAACTGTGTGTACGAGTTACTGGCGCGAGTAGGAACAAGTTATAGAACAACTGGCGCGAGTGCCGGGTGACTAATCACGTTATGAAGTTATCATTCAAGCCCGGGGGACACACGGCTGGCAAGTTTAGCTAGCTTTTTGTTTGGATACAAGTTTGGTTAACTTCTGCTGGGGCATGCAGCACTGGGTCAGTTTTGGGGGTGGGCGAGGGTTGTTTGAAATGTTTCAATTGGTGAATGATCACTACTGACCATGGATGTTTCAAACTGGTATTAAACCTTGCTACATTTTAGCATTTCTGTTCGTAATTGAGATAGTTTATAAACAGTACTTCAATTTCTAACTCAGATCTGTTTTTTAATCAGAAAGCCACTTCGAGGAACCAATGGCTTTCTAGTCACAGGATTTGCAAAACCTCGTAAAATTTCTAAATGCAAAACCTCTGTCTATATTTTCTTTATTGTACATAATGTTGTAATGTGTAATGTGTACGGAATGAGGGTGGCTGAATATGTAGTACCTTATTGTGTTAACAAACTACCAGATGACTTGCAAACGCTATACAGGGCGGGTTCGAAAGGTTACAAGTATAAATCTAAACGATTTTTTAGCACGGTATATTGTCACTCGCAGTTAATGTAGTAAAATATAATAAGTAAAATATAATAAAATCTCGTTATTGAGTATCAAAGAACGGCTCGCCAGCACACAGATAAACCCTAAGTGGTTTGCGTGTATGGCTATTATATTGTTATTATGTATTAGTTGAGTGTTTCTGTAATAAATAAATAAATAAATAAATAAATGTTTATCTAAAGCTTCCAAGGTTACATTCACTACAATAAGTATCTGTTCTTCGTCAGATGTGTTTACATCACATTTGTAGTTACGATGGTATTTTTACCTACTTACTAATTTCATCTCACGATTTCATGGGCAAAACATTATTAAGACTTACTTTTATGATGAGAAATAAAGAATGCCAGCTGTTTTGTGTTTACTTTGGTTCAGCTACACGGATTATTTTTGAAACTGTTTGATCTTTTCACTACGGTCTTGTATTGTTTCTTTTAGAAACCAGTGCTACTAACAATTTTGTAACTTTTCATCTAATGTTCATGGGTTATTTCAACGCCGGTGCGAAAATAAAGCTGTGAAATAAAAAATCCGTTTAACATTCAGTGCATTTAAAGAGTCACTCAAATATCTCATTGATTAGAGTGACGGAAGTGTTTATTTATCTGCACTCTTAGTAATTTGAATAATGCTTTTGAGGCTAAAGGACACCTAAGCCTGCAACAAAAACAGTTTTAAATTAATTTTTAAAAGTTTACTTTCTTTTAAAAAGGATTAACCCAGAGAAATGTTATACAATATTAAATAAAAAGTAGGTATAAGTAATACATGCTCCATCTACTCTCCGCGTAGCTAACTAGCGCGGGAGCGAGTGCAGCGTGATTATTGATGACCATCATTATCTGCTTCCTCAAGTTCTGCTATTCTTTGCGCCGGTACTTTGTAGTTGTTACTCATTTTAACGATGCTTGGATTCCGTTAGAAAACTAACGGTTTTTCTCATAAAGGAAGGGTTATTATTATCTTTTCTTTAAAGCTTACGCTTATCTTTTTAGAAAAAAATGCTTTTCTACGAAGGCATTGATCGAGTGAAGCATTTATATTCTTTTATATTGGATATTTAGTCTTAATGAAAGATAAATACGAGAGAATGAAAGACTCACAAAACTACAAAAACGAAAAACACACGATCATTTTTCCATAACAATAGGCCTAGTTGTGCGAGAGACGCGTGTTTCCGGTTTCGGCACGAACGAACAGGAAATTAAAAATAAAGTACACTGTGAATGCAGAAAAGGAATATGAGCAGTGAACAATCTTCCTAGCAATTGGCTTGCTTTTATTGAATACGAGAATCATGTCATCTAAATAAACAAAATGTTTAAATTTCATAAATGTAAGAAAGCGCCTTCGATTCATAACTAGTGGCATACATAACATGACTATAAGTACTGTGTTACTTATCGTAATGTAATAATTATAAATCTTTCAATACCATTTCTTAAAAAACAGCAAATTAATACTGCTATTTCGATTTGCTATTAGTTCTAAGCCGAGTCCAACGGTATAAATCAACTTCAAGGACATCAATTTTGAAAACTCACTCCAAGAGACAGTATCATAAAACTCAAATTTAAAACAGGCAGTAATAAAACAGTAGATTTATAGAAAGCTAGTTCCATTTCAATAGAAACATCTGCATTCATATAAAAATAAGAAAAAACATGATTCTCTGTGATTACCTTGGCAGGCAAGCCACTAAATAACGCACAGATTGCACTGGATATTACACCGGTCGATGGCAAAAAGTCCCAACAGGTAGGTTCCATGGCTGTCGCCAGCAGACAGGCTCCCTCGCTGTTGTGTCGTAACAATGTGTCACTTGATATTGTTTGTTTATTGCTATAAATCTCAGTTGCGATAGATTTTTTAATATTGTTACTCTTGTGATGAATGGTGCAAGAGGAGCTTGAGATAGTAATATTGAAAAGTTGAAAGATATCCTGGCTTCCAACTTCATTCTATATCTAATAATCTTTATAGTGTTTTAACTGACGTTATAATTAGAATTTCCTGCCAAGTATTTGGTTTTCCACACACACACATTTTTTTTAGAGGAATATAATTAAAAGCAGTCGTCACGTAGAAAAATAGCGGACCTTACTTCCGACTACGTATGTCGTGGCTAATAAATTGGGTACCAAAAACCGAAGAACGCAACTGAGAAATACCCCCTGACAAATGAACCGGTGACTAAGAGAGGGACACAAAAAGCTTTTATATCGACCCAAGATTGTGAGCGAGGCTTATCTGGTTTCACATTGAAATAATTTATCAATGAGTTTCTTGTTAGAGAAAGATACCTATAGCTGATGAATTTCAAGATAGGTATAATGATAAAAAGAACATGTTATGTAAACTTCACTGTCTGTTATTACATTACCAAGAATAAAAAGAGAGAATAATTCATTTTTTAATATCCTGAACATTAAATATTGTTTTATTTCCCATTTCTCTGGCCTCTTTCAACAGCGATCCCTTACAAGATGTTACAAATTTAATCAACGCAACAACAACAAAGGAATAATGAATTAAAACATCGTCACACGCTCAATTACAAGGGTGTCTGTAAATAGGGAGGAGAGAATATTAAAATTTAATGAGACGCCCTCCCTTCGGCCCCTGAATATTCTATGTCATCAAAATGACTAGTACCAAATGTTGTCGATATTAAAATTAAGATTGTAATGAGATTTTGGCAAAGAAGATGAATGTTACTCACAACAATACGTGGATCAATAAATGATGTTTGAATAAGAATATTAATATTATTCTGATTAGAAGTTACAGAAATTATCAGAACGTTAAACTCTTGTAGCTATGAATAATAACAACAGCACCAATAATTAAATCAAAACCGCAAATAAACAAAGCGATAATATATTATTAAAATACAACAGAGTAATTCTGTTTTGACCCAACGCCAAATTTAATCAAATGAAATCCGAATTTTCCGTAACACTGACTTCAAACAACAAAACACACAGGCCTAATAACATTACATTTATTGACAGTAAAGCCATTTATAACATTGATTCGAGCACCTGTCGTAATCCCTTCGAAGATCTCGGTAACGAAAGGGCCTAAACAAATTATACGCCGTCCAACTGTGAATAAATGATGAACGTTTTGTTACTCATTCATCAAATATTCGAGGAGCAAATGGTAGGGGATGCAGTGCATCTTACAACAGCCAATGTGGACTAGGAGAGATTTAATCCTCGGCTGAATTTATGTTTCAACGGATGGTAGCTGCAGAAGTGTGGGCATTGGAGGATGTGATTCTTTTAAAACTTAGTAGTCACTATAAAACCTGGGTCAAAACGTAAGATACGCAAAGCAAATAGTTTTTGTAACTTGTTCACCTCAAAAAATTACAAAAAGCCTAATTTCTAAAGCTTTGTTTTCTATGTAGCAGGTTAAATTTGCAGAAACTGGTCCATAATAATTTAATAGTAGTAAAATTAAATAGTTTGCGCAGAGCTCAGCTGCAAACTGTAAAAAAAAATTAAAATAAATTTCAGTGCTGAATTTTACGACGTCATAATTAGGTCAATTGCGCGAAATCGCCAACGACGGGAACCGAGTGGCGTTGAAAAATCGTGCGACTTTTTTTCGCAAAGTCGCAAGTGTGCACCTGGGTACCGCTGGCGCACACTTGAAGAATGGACGAAATTTTATTTTAGTTTCGCTATGCAAATTGTGGTATCTAGCGTTGTTTGTGGGGCTTGTTTTGTTGAAAAATCATTTTTAGTAGAACAGATGAAATATATTTCAGATGTTGTTATAAAACTAGGTCATGATTGAAGACTTTGAGAACTAGATAACGTAACATATTCAAGTGTTATGTAAGAAATATCCATCAGTCATACACTTAACTCCGTCCACAAGATACGCGAGCAAATGACGAGTACTTACAAAATCGTAAGGAGAGCTATTCATCACACGACACAAAACGACATGATAATTTGTCAAAAAGGTCGTCTGATGCGCTCTCAAGTGTACTTCACTTACGCCAAGTGAAATACTAAGCGACATTATTATGTTTCATGATGGCCGACATGTAGATAGGGATGTGTGGCACGAGCGGTATTAAGGAATGCGAGTTATTCGGCTCGTTATTGTAAGAATTTTACTGGGGCTGATAAGTTATCCGTAATTTAGTTCAATTTGGTTAGGTAACTAGTCTAAAAAGATATTTAAAGAAACTGCTGCTTCGCTGTGGAGAAGGAATGAAGAGTGTTGGATCATTCAGTTCCCTTCACAATGGTTTATCTAAATTGTGCTGATGGCACGCGACATGTTTGCAAATTGGCTGCTCTTTACTTCTTAAAATGTTCAATTTTTCTACTAGTTTTCACATATATTATTACATAAAGAAGCATCAAAATGATGAAAACACGTTTTTAAAAATTGTTAGGAAAGAGTATTTATAAAAGAGTCAAAATTCTTGCTTGATAAATAAGTAACTTCACCTTTCTGACTAACTGACAGACTACTTGACTACTTTACAAGTGCCTGTAAACTGCCTAAGTGAAATACATGCATTGAATATGGCATGGTATTGATCGTAAGTCTTGCAAACACGACAAACATCACCAAACATTAAACAACCAAAACTCGAATTCTTTCTGCACCACAAAATATTTTCACTCGACCGTATCCAGGTGAACTAAATTTCGATCTCAACCTGTAAAACCACTAACTAAAGAGCGAATTCTCTCTGGATAGACATAAGTAATGGAGCGGTAATCTGCTAAAACGTATGCAGAACTGAAACTTTTAAGAGCAATACATTCGTCTCGAAATAGCTCTGTATAGCCGCGCATGTGGAGCCAGGTGCTAAAGCTAGTAAATGAAACGGTTTGGAAGAGTTTTGGTAAAAAGTTGGAGCAAATTTTGATCACATGCTGTTTTTGAGTGCTAGTGGGTTTACTTTTGTCGATACACTGTTAGACTCACTTATTACCGAAATAGACTCGACTCTGTGTTTTTAGCATTTAGGTAAAGCTTCGAACATACGTGATTCCGGACACAATAGAAAGACAATAGCAGCCCCACAGCCGGCTGTCGCTTGGTCGTTAAAAGGTTAATTACTTTCTAAAATTAGGGATTCAAAAATCAAAATTGTGCACAAAGTAAGTTACTGAGCTTATAATATTTTTTAGGATGGTCAGATGTAGATCGTGAGTTAAGAAGTTTGAGCCCCGAGTCATGCGTGAGCTTTGATAACCAAGTAACAAATACTGTTTTAGTGCAAAGCTCATCTTTTACCACTTAGTTCCCAAAAACCGATTGCCCTGTTATCGCCACAAAAATACTTAATATTGTCTGACACCAAGTTAAAAGTACATCAGTCTTATTTGACGCACCCACTAAACTTGTTTACGCAATTTGTAACATATCAACTAGAATACTTAGACCTCCGCTTCCGCAAAAAAATCCCTTCAAAGACCTCAAATGAAGCGAGTTAGCAAAACGAGGAAGGTCAGCCTAAAGTGGTCAGATGAGATGAGTTAACAAAATCGTTGAACGGATCATTACGCCTGTATACATGTTATTCCGTTTTTTAGGTCAAAAAAATATTCGTGGGTAAATTATTTAATAATTTGTTGGGTGTCTAAGTTTGGGGTGAAATATTGAATGGTTTTTGCGGAAAGTTCGAAAGTAATCATATCAGGATTATCTTTGACAGGAATTACGGCAGCACAGCTTAAGTATTTAGAGGTAGATGAATTCCATCTTAATGTACTTTTGAATCAATTTTAATTCAATAAGTCTAAGGTCTGGTTTAGTAGGTCACCTTGAAAAAATATACGAGTAACTCTAACTCCCTATTAGTTATAAGTCAAACAGACAAAACACCATTATCCATTGCAAGTATATTCCATGAATACTTTTACCGGAATATAAATCTGTATCGAAACACGCCAGTATCCATTACCGTCAGCTGTACGAACAGTCCGCCAAACTAATATCCGTGTATTTGTGTGCGAGCAAATATAGTTACTGGAGTCACAAACACTAATAAAGACGGATCGAATGAAAACTGCACTAAAAAATAACGGAGCGGTTCTGTACGTGAAAACAAGGATTTTCAAGAATAGTGAGAATTCTCCATGATCTCCAATAACTTAAGCAGATGAATGGTGGGATATTGTTTTAATATCAAAAGTCCGTTGGCTGCTCTAATATTGAAAAAAAAAACCTGTAAAAAAAACGCTATTTAATTCTTTACCTTATAACTTAACCTTCCAACTTAGACCAATGATCATGATTATAATTATTATTGTTATATTTGCACTATTGTCATCATCAACTCTCAAAGTTTTTTTATCAGTTGCTTCCAACATAACCGGATTTAGCTGAACACCAGTGTTTAACTTAATCTTTAAACTTGAAGCGAATGCCTATCAGACCAAAACGTAGCATGATAGTCCCTTGGTTCGACTGACTGTCAAACTTTCTGGCTTTTGACTATCGTCGAAAACTCTGACAAGTCTATTCAATGGTTTAACGTGGTTACAATAAACATAAAAAGCGAACTGAAAAATTAATACTGGTATTTTTCTATGGTAAGATTAATTTCATTACAATTCGTACACCGATAACGTTTTCTTCGCTTTTGTCATTCATGTCATGAAAAATTCAATTTCGTTAATTTTCAAATAAAATTCCTTCATCATAAATCTCATTAGCATCTCCTTCAGGTTCTCGAAATAAATTCGTATCAAAAAGCTCTTAATCAAACGGCTCTGTGACGACGCGTATTATTTTTTAATTCCACTCCTCACAAAGGAATTAGGAAGGAATAAGATGTGGGGACACTAGTAATTGCGAATCATTTTCGTCCACCGTACTTTTGAAAAACAAACTGACGATTACACCTGTCCAAACGAACCGTCAGAAAAATCAACTTTGAAGTAATGAGACAGGAGTGGTTTTCGGCTGGCTACTGTTTACTGAACGCAGAGTTTAATTTTGTAAATAAAGATGTATGAGAAGAATGCTTCCTTTGAAGTCGCTCTTTGTACAATTTGAAAGGAAAAACATTGAAACTGAATTGTCTGATGGTTGTTGTAACACCGATCATAAATGTAATCTGTTTTATAACGATTTGATTGCGTTTCGTAATGTATACTTTTTTCAATTATGACTCCGTTTTACAGGAATTCAATTAAAACTAGCTTTTCATATGAAACTTCCTTTAATTAATACCTCTATTTTTTGCGAGTAAAATTCCGCTAACATATTAATTAGCCTACATTTTTAATTACCCCGGATGTTTTAAAAGCCTCCTTAAGTGACCTCCTGTACATTTGTTAATGTGTTTCCATCAGTGAATTAGTAAAAGCGTAGCTTTTTAGTATGATATTACTCGCAAACGAAGTGTCGAAATAAAAATTATCTATGACGGTGTTATGACATTTTGAATTACTTATTTAATGGCCGTTTATTCAAGAGGGAACCATTAATATTTTATAGGAAGCCAGTTTTTCATTCAGAGGATTTAGATTTTTTAACCATTTCGAGATCATGAACTTTAAGTTTTATAAATGATTAATTATATGATTGAACTTGAACTCAAAGGAAATGGATAAGAGGTTCTTCCTTCAAGATAGAGATAGATTAAGTCTATCTATAGGTAGACTACCCGGGCTTCGCAATTTCATTCGCGTTCAGTAATCTTTGGTTACTTATTCGCTCCTCGAGTCATAAAGTGAAGTGATGTAAGTTTTTTTTACCGGTAGTTTCAAAATTTAGCATCTAAACTCTAGCCTGTCTCAACAAATCTAGTTAAATAGAAGTGGGCATAGCTCCGTCTCTATCGTACACTTGATGTTTGTCGGTTGAGTAACAGTGACAGGTATAGTGCTAAATCAAATTCATTGCTTAGAAACGTCTATTTATCTCGCCATTAGCAAGTGAGTTTGATAGGAAAACAAAAGACGAACCATTGTTTCCACCCGAAAAACATACAGGTACATAAAAATTTAATAAACGCTCCTTTCAGTGTTTCCCGAAAACGTGTAAAAAACTGGCGCACGTAGAAAATGCTATAATTTTGTTAGTCATCTCCCCCCAGGGGGTCGTGGTAATAAACAATAATATAATAACGTTGTGAACTAAACAATAACACATTATGTATCGAGTAAGGGGGAAATTGGAAGCCTTACATTGTATTTGTGTATATAAATTGTTGCTTTTGAAATGTGGAATTGTCGCATGTTGGGTAAACTAGCTACTACCCGCGATATCGCTCGCGTATATTTAATTTATCTAAACAAAAACACAAAAACAAGCTATAGATTAAAATGCTATTAAAGTAAGGTAATTAGATAAAAGATTACATTTTTCATCCTACAAAGACGACAGCGTGATAATATAAATTTGAATGAAATCTATCAGTAGGTACTTTTTAGGGTTCCATAGTCAACTAGAAACCCTTATAGTTTCGCCATGTCTGTCTGTCTGTCCGTCCGTCCTCGCTTAATCTCTGTGACCGTTAGCAATATAAAGCTGAAATGTGGTACCAATATGTATATCAATCACGCCGACAAAGTGGTAAAATAAAAATTGGAAAAAAACGTTTTATTAGGGTAGCCCCCCTATATGTAAATAGGGAAGTGGTTTTTTTTTTAATTTCAGCCCTGACGTGTGATATATTGTTGGATAGGTATTTAAAATTGAATAGGGGTTTACTAAAATCATTTTTTGATCATTTTTTGATAATGTCAATAATTTCGGAAATAATCGCTCCAAAAGGAAAAATTAAAGCGTCCCCCCCTCTAACTTTTGACCCGTAGGTTTAAAAAATATGAAAAAAATCTGGATAGTAGAACTTTATAAGGACTTTCTAGGAAAATTATTTTAAACTTGATAGAAAAAACAGTTTTTGTACAAAAAAGACAAAAAGGTTGTACAAAATAATTTCTGCGTACTTAGTATGTCAACGTAACAAATAGCCTTTTTTTAACTTATAAGTAGGTACACTTATTGTGACGGACGGGAAACTACGGAACCCTACATTGAGCGTGGCCCGACACGCTCTTGGCCGGTTTTTAAGTTTATCCTAGATAAACATACAGAGAAACAGACAAGACAACTTGATATTATGTTCGACAAAGAATGCCAAAACCATTTCTTTTCTAAAAATATTCAATGTACAGTATTGATTTTGTTACAATTTTATTACATGTATTTTTATTTATTTTCTACGTAACAAGTCTATAAAATATTTAGACGTTTTTACACAGTTTATGATTTAGCACTATCCACTGTTGGCTCGTCAAACTATTTGGGTCAGATGTGACATAAATCACAGTAACATTCGTTTTCAATCCGGAAAAATTATAAAAGCTTTTTGAGGATTTTTTGTCGCGTTTTTATGTGACTAACTCATGTTAAGATAAAATGTATCAATCTGTTACTCTCTAACGTATAAACTATTTAACGACTTTTATAAAAAAATAACCTTTTTACCCCCATAGTCATATAGATGACAAACCAAATGTGGCCAGTCCGTCACGGTTACAATATTGTGACAAATTTCTTTACGTATTTAAATAGCTTGGCGGGGGCACAATTTTGCTGTTTTAACGTAGCTGTTAAACTACTTTTTATCTCTAGTCGTCTTCACGTAATTCTTATAGACAAAAGCCAGTAAACAACAAACAACAAAATCACAACACACTCATACAAGTCTATTACTCCCTTATTGTACGTACTATGGTCACAAATAACACATTTTGGCACGAAACAGTGGGCAGCTGCCAACAGCCGCCATCGAGCTCACTTTATGGGAAAAACTATGGGACATTGGCAAGATGGGTAAATAAACATGTTGTAATGAGGCTTTACTGTGCGCTGATTGGCTCGTTCTGTTGCTAAGTACGTTAATGCCTCTTAAAGTGTGTGTAGGATGAGCATGTTGCGGAATGTTTATAAGTTGCGGAATGTTTATAATAGTTACCGTGACCCTGGAACATAAAGGGCAATCGAAGGAACATGAGTGGGTTTTAGTCAGTAAGAGTCTGACACACCCTCCCGCCGCACCCAGGACGGGAGCAGTCATTGGATGATTTCCCACTCACCAAAAAAAAAAGGATGAGCATGTGTGGATTTGAACTGTAAGCTTGTCCATTCTACTAGACTTTACATTTAACTACAGTTTAGTAGCTAAGCTGGAGGTCGTGGGATCTATTCTCAACTACGACAATTCACAATTCAATTCTTGTGCGAGGAGCATGTTTGTATGTTCTGTGTCAAGGCACAGGCGCTGCTAGTTCAGGGTCAGATGGCCATGTGTGAGTTGTTCTAAGATATTTATTTACTTTATTTTAGTTACGGTTATTCAGAATGTCTATTACGAAACGCAAATGAACGACTTGTGCTATTGTGCTCGTAAGGGCCTTTAACACAAATTCTTCTACGTCATTTCACCATTATGAAAAACGTAGATTTAATGCACAATGAGTTTTACACATATCTTTATTTAACACAATTCTTTCAAATTAAAACATCTTACTCATAATAAGTGCACTTTAAAGTCACTCAGGTACTTACAGACAGTATACGTTTTCCCATTCTCAGAAATAAACAGCTCACATTCACACTAACAACGCCATGAGTTCCCACAGCTGTCAGAACCAATGACGGGATTATACCGGTACCTGCCATGGTGTCTTTATGGAGTCACAGAATGTTAGAGTTTAGTACTGGCGATTGAGCTTCTGAGGATTTCTGGGGCATTTTGTGTTGTGATTTTTTGAACTGTGATGCTATGATGCTAAGTTGATGTCTGTCTTGTTAATTTTCACAGAGTGGTAATGTTATTTTAAGGTCTCAATGCTTGCACAATCTCAATGTTTTCTTCTCGTATCAAGATAACACTTTTCTGTTATTATCTTTTATGGTATTCGCACAATTTGGCCAAATACAATTTTATTGACTTATAAAGAGACTTTGATTTGTTTCGTATGTTACAGTTCTTCTTAAAGCATTTGGCTAGGCACTCTAGAAACACTAGATCCATCGTTAGCTTAAAAGTATAAAAATATTAACGTCTAAAAGTGTTATATTTTGACCAACTTATTTGGTCTATAATAAGTAACATGTTAAAATGAATATCTTCAACAGTATCTTTTACATCCACTACTACTTTACGACCACGAAAATAAACTACATATCCACTCAAAGCAATATTTCACCCGATTACCTTTGCTTATACGCAGTAAAGCAAGCGTAAAGATATTTTCTTTTTACAAAAAGACCTTCATCAAAGGATTAAAGTTCAGTGGGAGAATAAATTTTAATTTTTCACTGGCTGAACTTTGGCTGTAGAAGAAACGCTGTTAACGAGATAATTCTGAAATGAGTGTTATTAGTGAACTGTTTCAAGATGTTCGTAGGAGAGGAAGAATTGAGATTAATGAGATGATGAAGCGATTAGGATGGCAGGTAGTAGTCAAAGATTGTGGTTACAGATAGGTAACCTCTGGGAGCCATTTTGTGGTGGACAAGCACCTTTAACAAAAGCTACTTTAACAAAACACCATAGCGTTGTATTTGGCTTGAGGTAAAAAAATACATTTGCTGAAAAAATTGGACCCGTCTATTTTCAGCCGGTAAAGTCAAGTTAGACTGAAAGTTGACCCTAACATAGATGAAAAAACCGGAGAGATAGCGATGATTATTTAATAAAATATAGTTGTCAGTAAAGTACATGCCAACAGTTTCTTATTTTTAGTTGGTTTGTAAAGTCAACCAGCGAAATACAACTTTCTTTCTTACTTCGATAATATAAAATTACTATATATTACAGCAGTAATACTATCTAAATACCATGTCAAAATATGAGTGTACCAATTTTAGGAAAAACGTCCGCTTTGGCTACATTTCAAACGCATCGTATAATGAATACAGCTTTAAAATAATCCCAAAAACATGGACATTTTAATAAGAATAGTCTAAACTTTTAAAGCAGTACATCTACAGCACCATGTGTGGCCGGCTGCTAAAACGCGCACTAATTTTAACTCTGAAACGAAACAAAATAGAAAAAGACACGCTTGCTTTTAGCGAGAGAGCTTCGCGTTATAACACACGACACGGCGACGACACGGCGGCGATACGACGTCCCTTTGTCCCATTTTTACGGTAAAATGGAGTTTTCAGGAATGTTGGAACCCATTGCATTGTTTTGAGGTATTCATAAAGTTTAGCTTTTGAAGGGAATTATGTATGAAGCGTGAATAATTTGATATGGCTGTTTGTGGGTGATGGGTGTGGATATAATGTTTTATGTCGGTGTGTGTTACGTTGTAAAGAGGGTGCTTGTGAAATGAAATAATTACCTTTTTTACGTATTTTTTGACAAATGTTCATAGTCATAATCGGTTACTTTTAACATTAAAACGATAGATGTATTTACGAGTCGTACGTAACGTACCAGCATCAAGCCTCTTTTTTTTTACTTAATTACTTAATTACAACTATGTCGTATTTTTTAATATTTTTTATTTATTTAAATAATAAGAAAAATAATACGACAAATATTCATCATCGCATCATCATCAGTTATCTGGTTACCATAGTATAGGCTCTGCTTAGTTTGTCCCAAGATATATAAAAATACCTATTTAAAAATGATTTAAAACTATATCTCAATTAATTTCAAACTCAACAAGACACAGTTTAATACAAACTCAAGACTGCACAACAAACAATGTCCTCTCCTCTTAAAGAAAAGCAATTTCTTAAAACTTCAAAAACAAAAGTGTCGTATGATATAAAACCCAATATCGGATCACTAATTGCTGGGGATAGCCACGGCACCGCCCGTGTTGTCTTACTGCAAGACAGACAAACAGACTGTACATGACATAATATTGACTGTTTTTATCTACCCACTGTATGAAGGGGAGGTACAGACAGAAAAGTAGGGAAGTGTAACGGTCAGATACTTATTATTTAAGTTTATTTTGTTTTTTCTACAAACCCTACTACATGGGTTTAAACTTATTATTTAAGTTTATTTTGTTTTTTCTACAAACCCTACTACAACCCTACCACGGACATTTGACGGGCCTGTTGGTGTAGTGGTTAGTAGCCCTGACTGCTAAGCCGGAGGTCGTGGGTTCGATTCCCACCCAGAACAAACTTTGTGTGATGAGCATGATTGTTTTTTCTGTGTCTGGGTGTAATTTATCTATAATATGTATGTATTTATAAAGTATATAAGTATGTATATCAGTTGTCTGGTTCCCATAACACAAGCTCTAAGCAGAACTTAACTTGGGATCAGATGACCGTGTGTGAGTTGTCCCAGCATATTTATTTATTATACCAATCCATACTAATATTATAAATGGGAAAGTGTGTGTCTGTGTGTGCCTGTCTGTTTGTTCGTCTTTCACGGCAAAACGGAAAAACAAATTGACGTGATTTTTTAAGTGGAGATAATTGAAGGGATGGAGAGTGATATAGGCTACTATTTGTTTTTTTTTTATCTAACGACAGCGAAGCTTCAGGCAAAAGCTAGTAATATTATAAATTGAAAGTTACTTTGTCTGTCTATCTCACTTTCACGCCAAAAATACTGAGCCAATTTAAATGAAATATTGTAGAGAAATAGCTTTTACTCCAAAAATCCCACAGAAATGGGAACAGCGCTGGTAAAGCTGCACCGAAACAGTAGTCTTAAAAGGTTGGTCTTTTTTACTTTTATTAGCTTAATAACATGCTATTCATAATGACAAAGGAGTGTTTAATGAAGAAATCTTGTAAACAGGAAAAAGAAATAAATTACGTTTTTCGTTTATTAACTTTTTCAAAATTCTTTTTTGCTCCTCTATTTATTTATCAGTAGCATAATATAGGCTTAATGCCGAGAACGCACAAGCGCTAATTAATATTATTACGGGTAATAATAGTTAACAAATGCAAGCATTGCGAACGGGTAATCTTTGCGATTTAGTTTTTAATATGGCCTACTTCGTCACTATCTCTTAAATTTTTTGGGTTTTAGGAAACTCTGAGGGTATTTATTTATTTATTTTATTTTATTTTATTTTCATCGGAAAACTTACAGCTATTAACAGTGGTAAGACGAAGAGAGTTACAAAGTTAAGGCCAATTACAAGTTTTCACAGATAGTTATACATACAAACAGGTACAAGAATGTGGAAGACAGTCAAGGTAAACACAATAGAAAAATAGGTAAGATAGAATTAGAAAATTATTTAACGTTTTCAAAGAAGTGGTTACAAAGATTTTTTTTTAAATTTTGATAGCTAGTTGTGAAAATGTCTAAGTCGACGTCTCGGCAAGCTGCATTGTACGTACTACACGCTCTTATCAAGTATGAGTTCCGCCTATAATTGGTTCTCGTTATTAAAGTAATATTTCGAAGCCTTCGCTGTCTATCCATCTGTCTGTCACCAGGCTGTATCTTATGAACCATAATATGTTTTTTTTTGTCGTGGGCGTGGCTGATAATGATACGGAACCCTCCATGCTCTAGTCCGACTCGCACTAGTTTTTTTACACCGGTTTTTTTTTTAATTTATATGATGACTAATAGTTACGGAAAGTTTATTATTTTCGTAAAACCCTAGACGTGGATCCCCAGCAAGAGCTGGTGATTGGTTATTTTAATTAATATCTATAATAAAAATCAACTTAGAAAATATTTTTAAAGCCTGATACCAGGTTTCAATTAACGGTTAAACTAATAAAAACATGAAACTAGTTTGATCACCAATCACTATAAAACCACAGCAAAACTAAATAAAGTGCACTGGAGTGCGCTGGATGGCACAGCAAACACTAAAATATTCAGCGTAATATCTAAATGCAGGCTGACGCGCTGACGTCACGAGAATAGTGTTCACAGCTATAGTTTGCATATTCTTGTATCATTGTTTTGTTGGTACGCTGATTTTGATGATGTAGCATAAAAAATCTGTATGTATGTATGTTTGTTTGGAGTGATGTTTGAAACTGCTGCACCGATTGTGACCAGGCTGTGACTGAGGCATAACTGATGTTGTAAACACTTTTATTTTAGAAAAAAATAACACTTGGGTCAGAACACGGCTATCTGATAACTATTTAAAGCTTGTACTATGGTATAGTAAAACTGAACTGTGTAATGAAAATATTTAAATATATTTTATAATCATATTATTATAAATTAACTGCGCCCAATAACAGAACAAATAAATATGTTTGTCACACAAAAATTTGTCCATGTGTGTGGATAGGAATCAAACCTACGACTTTAAACTTGATAGTTAGGGTCGCTGACTAGACCAACAGGCCCGTCTAAAAGAAAAAGGATTTCTTGCGAAAAACCTATTTAACTTCTAAGCAGACGAGATCGCGAGCAAATGCCAGTAAACCATAATCCATACTAATATTATAAATGGAAAGTGTGTCTGTCTGTCTGTCTGTATGTTTGTCTTTCTTTCACGGCAAAACGGAGCGACGAATTGACGAGATTTTTTTAAGTGGAGATAGTTGAAGGGATGGAGAGTAACATAGGCTACTTTTAGTCTCTTTTTAACGCGAGCGCAGCCGCGAGCAAAAGCTAGTTAAATCTATTTCATTACATCTCATATTAATACTAATAACGAACTAAGCATTATAAGCAAGTGAAGAACAGAACTTAGCTCATTACAGTAAATGGGTCACAGTAATAATTTCAGGCATGCACTGTAAGCTGAAAATAGCTGAAACAGACAATACGCACGAATTACACGCCACAATCAACCGGGATGAGAACTTAGGACCTAGAGCTATTGTGGATTGATTATATAGGATTTATTTTCTCATTATAAAAGTATAACAAAATAAAAATCATACTAACATAAAATCTTAAAATATCAAAAGTATCACGAAATGCCAAAATAAATACAAAAAAAAAACATACAGACGAATTGAGAACCTCCTACTTTTTTGAAGTCGGTTAAAAAAAATTTCTAACATTTTGAATGTGAAAGTAATTCTGACAGTCTGTTACGCTTGAGCTCCTAAACTGCTTAACCGATTACAATTAAATTAATAACCGAGGCACACAGCCTTACATACATAAGATATATTCCGACCTCCAAGCTAAGCCGCGGGCCATAGTTAGTACAAAATAATAATATAATATTACTGTCCTTTTTCAGAGCATGCTAGTAATGCAATAATTTTAATGATTCTGTGTGGCCATTTAATGTCAATCTTAATTTTTTTGGGTAATCAAAGAATCTAAATGATACGAATGTCCTACTGTCGTAATATAAAACATATTATTTTATAGATTTTATATTCATGTCTATCTTTGTTCTCCGTAAAATTGTATTTAATTTAAACCTAAAATATTGAAACTCGTTTTATTTACTTTATTCAACACCAAATACATTTTTTACATAACATTTACTTTATAAAAATAGGAAACGTTATTACAAAATCATCAAATAACGTTTTCCGAGAAATGTACAATAAAAACTTCACTGCAAAGTTTTGTCAATAAAAGTTCTAACTAAAAGCAATATGAAAGTTTATATCAAACGGGCTGCCAGTGATTATTATTTAATGTTATATGGAGTTTGTTACACACTGTTTATTTTGAGAATAATAATAGCCTTTTTATTACACTGAATGCAATAATTGTCAAATTTAACGTAGTCAGGTATAATTGACATTCCTGCCTACCCTATAAAAAATACAGCCGTGATCATGTTATCATTTCATTCCCCAAAATCCAAATAGAATTCGTAATACATTAAACCCAAGTAAAATAGTTATAGCCTATTCGTAGCACATGGCTACGCGTCTACGGAGCTACGCCGCTACCGAGCTACGCTGCTACGAGCTGCGTAGCGCTACGATTTACCGACTCGGGTGAGGTATATTAAAATCATGAATACTGTTATTCATGTCGAATCTATAGGTTTATTACGAAAGTTTGTTCGTGGATATTAGCATTACATTCTGGATGTGGCTTGAGTAACTTAAAACTCTAACTTAAGCCGTATCCAGGGCTTAAGAGACGTAAGTCTGAGAAGTTTTTAGGCGGTATTAGAAACAAAGTTTAATACTTATAGCTTACAGTGTACTTATGTAGGCGTGCTTATGATAGAGTTGTGTGTACTCAGCGGAGTTGGCAAAGGTTAGTGTAGAAGGCGTATTTTGATGTTTTAGAAATGTTAAAGATTTATTGACTACAGAATAAAGATACAGAGATTTTGGCTATAAAATAAAGGTTTTACAACATTTGTATTGCTTAGAGGTATTTTAATCGATTTCAGTTGTTTATGTAATAATTTTATACGTTTGTAAACGCATCTACGTTCATAAAGTAGGGCAACGGTTTTATAAAAAAAATAATGAAGAAACGCCACTGTAATAATTCAAACAAATTAGATTAAAATATGATCCCTTCATTATGAACAAACCCGCAGAAGTGAGCGGAACACCTCTCCACAATGTCACACAAAGGTTAATGAACATCTCGAAACCAAGATGTAATACTTTTCCCCAACATTTTCAGTTTCAGTAATTTTTCATATTGAAACAAAAGCCTCTTTTTAAACCGGGTCGAGTGGGCGCCATGAAATTCTACCGACAATACTGTGACGCGGGAGGGTTCAGGGGGTTTCAGGGGGTTCAGACTCTTTCATCCCAAGTGTTCAGGAGTACGTACTTTTTAATTGAATTCAATATTGTCAAACGGTTGAGTTATTGTTGGAGAATGACGTTATTTTAATTGGTAGGTGTTTGCTTTGAATGGCTGAAGTTGAACCTTAAAAACTTGTTAGGCTTTGTTGGAGGCTGTGTTTAGAACAATAAGGATTTATACAGCCATCAGACCGAAAAATGGAAAACATTTTTACCTGTGGATTTAATATACTTGTAGGTTTTCGGGATCTTATTTTATACTACCACCATAAACAATATCATTGTATTGAATTTCAAGTAAGAAAATCTAATAAACTTTATCGAGCAACCACTGAATTTTAGCGGATACATTAAAATTATGACAATAGATGTTACCAGTTACAAAAAATACCACATAACCAAATATTTACAGGTGATTGGACCTTAAACTTTCAGTTGCCAGCAACACATTCCTACAGTAAGAAAACCTTGGAATCGCACTCAATACTTTCGCCGTCATTATGCGTACAATGTATGAGCATACATAACCATCGCAAACAGAATGCTGAAACCTGCCGCTCCATGCACACACACACACATACATACACACACGCTCTGCCGGGAGGCTGCGCTCAACATCATCTCACATTTTATGAGCAAATGTCTTCCGAGCACAGCTTTAAGTTAGCACTGCATCTTAATACGCCCCGACACGAGTGCTCCACAATACACTTTCGTAGTAATTTCACAATTTTCAAAGCTTTTAAAAAGTTCTCTCGCCTGACAGAGGTAGACGCCATGTACTGGATTATTCAATATAACATTGTACGCATTATAAATTCTGCGAGGGACGATAGACACAGCCAACTTCCTCAGCACTCGCGAACTTAACTCCTAACACGACCCGAATTTGCATTATCACTGAAAACAACGGATGCCGCTTTTGAATAATCATTATCATTTTCCGAACAATTAATTTTTTGGCCGCTTTATCGCTCCGCTAATTCCAGTAATTACTTTTAATTAATTTAGCTGTTAACACTATCACAACACTGACCGAAACGATTCAATTTCGAGCACCGCCTTTATTTAATACATGTTCGCCTTTACCGTATTTTTTCACTCATTGAATATTTTTGTTACAATTTGGATGTAAATATCACGCCACCGGATAAACGTATGCGACCAAAATAAACGTGCGCAACACAGATCTTATCTTAATTACAATCTAGATGTAGCTGATTGGGGTTGTTATCGACACCGACGTACCTGTGAGAATCGTTCCTGTGCGTCCAGGATTTCGATGAAGAGGGATAACTTTTGATCCATGATAGGGAATCCATTGCGAGGCTGTTGCAGCAGATGCCGCACCGCCTCGCGCACGGCCGCCGGCGTGCTCGGCGTGCACGGCGTGCCCAGCGAGGGGTACGCGCCCAGCAGGGCAGACAGTCCGTGGAAGGTCGCCGACGTCTTCGGCGGGTTCTGTACACCACCCGGCAACGACAAGCGGCGCGACGTGGACGGCGGCACGGCGCCGTAACCGTTCGTCATAATCGCCGGTCTTTGCAACTGATAATCACTTCGAGAGGACGGCAGTAAGGTGGCGCGCGGCAGCGTGGACATGCCGCCGGGCAGCGGCCGCGGCCGGCGCGGCACCGGCGCCAGCAGCGGCACCGGGCCCCACTCATCGTCCACCGAGCCGATGGAGTGCGGCCTCCTCGCGAGGTGGTTCACTGGTGGCCTCGGGGAGACCACGCTCTGCGGCCGTCGCGGACGCCGGTCGTTCTGTATCGGGTTCGGCGGCGTGTACGGGCTAAAGCCATCGAAGTCTTTGAGCTGAGCGGGCGTGGGGCGCTGGTTGTCGGGCGCCGGCGGCGGCGGGTCCTCCCAGCGCGGCCAGGCGAGCGCCAGCGAGTCGGGCTTGCGGGGCGGCGGAGGCCTGGGCCGCGCCGCCCCCTCGGTCATGGCGGCCTGTCCCGGCAGCGCGTCACATGGCGCGGCGTGCGTCGCGCGCGGCGTCCGCCGGTCGACTGGCGTCGCGACGCTGCATCCGTGTCGTCTCTGCATCGACGCACTCTCTGTTTTGGTTTGTGGACGATTTTTTCGCGGCGCTCGTTTGTTTTGGACGTGCGTGAGTTACGTGTGTATCGCTGTTTGTAACGAATTCGATGTTGATGTTATTTATTGGTTTGGAAATCGCTGGCAGAGGGGTGTATCAGTAGATATCGGGAAATTCGTGTTTTATGAAGCGGTGAGTTATTTTTTTTTTGTTTAACTGTTGACTTAGAAAATACTTTTTAATTTTATGCAGTATTTTATACGAAGTAACCAAAACTTTCAGAACACAAATCCCGTAACTACAAGTTGAAAACTTTAGTTTAACAAACAACTAAGCTAAATTAATTTGTTTGCTCATAACCTCCTACCGCTTTATTTCTTTTCCTTTGAAACTGTACAATAATGAGCACGTGTGACCCCTCCCCCCCTGCCTGCTGGTGTCCGCAGTGGGGGTCACCTGGAACACCGGCAGCTCGCCCCGCCCGCTGTATTGGCTCTCCGCTATGATTTACAACTGGGCACGTTAAGGCAGTACCTGTTCACGAGCTATTAAAATATGTATTGAAAAAGAGGATATTTGTAACAGAGGATCGATCGACTCTCAGCTTTGTAGATATAAAGTAACAGTACTAGCTTATTACTGTATATAATGAGCCGGCATCCTCATAACTGAGAGTAGCGCTTTAGGACTAAGTCATAAGAGTAAGAGTAATTTAGTAAACTTTGAGAAGTAGGTAAGTACGCAGAAAACTATTTTACACAACATCAACTAATAATCTTAACATCTAATGCGTATTTCTAAATATTGCCAATAAAACAGTAAATTTCCCCAAAAAACAGTAAATTTTCCCAAAAAACATACTCCAAATAATATTTTGAGCACTAATTTAATTAAATTTAAATCCTATCTACCAACAATAATAACACGCTGCAAGACACACAATTCCTCACACATGTCACACTAATACCACAAGTAACGAACGTCTGTACCTTATCCAAAACAATCGCTTAAGTCCATCAAAACTCATACAACATGATAAATGAGCAGTAACTACAAGTGGATGCAACGAACTCCTTGTAATGCATCTCAAGTGCTGCTATTTCAGTTTAAAGCAACCAATACCACTTTTAAGGGCCTTTTATAAATAGGTGCGCTGTAGAAGGGTTATTTATAAAGCGTATTACACACCAATCGATCGTTTCAATGTTCATAGCGTTTTTAATGGGTGTTGAAATTAGGGTAGGCAGGTTGAGAATTATATCTTTATTTTCATTTGCCATTTTATGGTGCGTATTTGTCAGAATATTTTCGTTACTTGGGTAATACTCTAGACTTATAATAAGGATCATATAACGTTGCATGGAACACGCAAATAGTTTGTGTATTTATGAATAAGGTTTAGGTTTCCTAAATTACATCAACATACGCACAAATATACGTGAGACTAACTGTAGCCCGTGGCTACGTCCAATTGGAATTTATAGTTCCCTATTCCAGCCCCATAATACACTATATTATTTTAAATTACTGGCTGTCCCCTACGGTTTCACCCGCCTTATGTGGGTGTTTGTGAGTAACAACCAACCTTCGCTCCCGTGGGCCGTAGCGTAATGATATATTTATCTATTTATTTATTTATCTTTATTGGCCAACCAACAATTGTTTATACTGATACATTTTATTAACAATAATATTCTATAAACTAAGGTTAGTATAACAATCTATTATAGGTTAGCACCGCATGCCCCATAAATTAACAATTAAAATGTGCTACAATAAACTATCCTAATGATTTTACTATTAATATTAGAAGAAGAAAAATGCTTTTTGAAACTAGAGTGAAATAATAACACAGAATGAAATAACACACATGGAAGACATAAAACAACATACATTATTAGGGTTAAGTACTTAAATAATGTTTAAATAATTGATATTTGATACATTAACTATTTAAACGTACGGCGGAACTTGCCTAAGGAGTCGAAATGGACATCTACTTTGTCACTATAGCTGTTCAACAGCTTGCACAGCCGCGGAACGATAGAGCTTGCGCCTAGTACTGTCCTACGAAGTGGGGGATACAGAGGAGTTATAGGGGCCCGAGGTAGCCTAGCTGGAGCCCGAAACTGGAACCTATTGAGTAATTGCGGGCAGTCAATCTTAGATCGAAGGATTTTGAACATAAAAATGGCGTCTGTGATACTTCTTCGTTTATCTAAAGACACCATCCTAAAATGAGTTAGTCTGTCTTGGTAAGATCTATATATGCCTATGTGTTATTTTAATGTATAAGCTATAAAGTTGTACTGCTTCTAAAAAGTCTGATAAAAATCCGTTTAATAGTTTTTAGTGTAAAGGCGTAACAAACATTTATTCTCCATTAAAAATATTTTAAATGTGAACTCTGTTTGTCTGTATGTTACTCCTTTTACGCTTACGTAGTTAGGTGTAAAACCTGAGAAAGGACGTAATGTAGATATTTTCGACTACCGCGTGGGCGGATCCGCCGGCAATACCTAGTACAATAAACATTATTCATTCATATTCACAATCATCCCAATTTATAAAAGTAAAAATTGTAACTGAAAAAAATGAACTAAAAACACAGTAAAAATTCTTTCAAATCAAACGTTTCCGAAAAGCAAAAAAACAAGTTCAGTATGAAATTGAAGCAGCTTCCTAAAGAGAATATTAAAGAAGCAGAGACATTACATCCCGAACTATTCGATTACATCCCGAAGTATTCGATTCCGTGTGTGAGCAGGGAATCACCTTTTAAGAAAGTACTCTTGTTTTTAAAGTTCTGCTGTTCTTAAGGTGTAGTTCTGACTTTCATTTTGACTTTAGGATGGGATTAGGCATGAAGTTTATTATCAATCCATACTAATATTATAAATGGGAAAGTGTGTCTGTCTGTCTGTCTGTTTGTCTTTCTTTCACGGCAAAACGGAGCGACGGATTGACGTGATTTTTAATGTGGAGATAGTTGAAGGGATGGAGAGTAACATAGGCTACTTTTTGTCTCTTTCTAACGCGAGCGAAGCCGCGGGCAGAAGCTAGTAGAAAATATTATATAAAACTTTTTTTTTGTCCCTGAACACGACGTCATGTGGGGGTAATTCTCTTAGTTGTGTACAATTTGACTTTCATTAGGTTTCTTACGATAGTGGACCACTAGATAATATTTCGGCCACTCTTAAGTTACATTTGTAGCAAATATTTCAAAAAAGTATTATTGGATAGACCGATAATATATTACACTAGCGGTTTCCTCGCCTGTCACATTTATCTACTATATGTTTAATGGAACGTAGTTCCCCAATAAAAAGCTATTTTTGGAAAAAAATACGCTACTTCAAATAGCTGCTTTAAATAATCACTTCAAATTTCATGTTTCTTGCTTCAGTAGTTACAAACATCACAAGCCCTGAATCTTTTTATATTAAGATATTGCAAACAAGATATAATTTGCATAGTTTACCCTTCGAAGACTAAGCGACAGCCGGCTGTCACAACTATTGTATTCCTATTGTGTCTCGAATCACGTGTGTTCGGAGGTTTAAAGTAAAGGAACAAGAATAGTAGTAATAAGTTTGCCTGTTGGCAAATTCAATATTATATTAACTTAAAATTAACTCCATCGCCCACACTAGAACTGAATACCCTAAAATAATAAACCAGATATTGCTTCAACGCTTCAAAGCTTTATCTTTATCTAAAACATCTAAAGTAATAATAACCATCTCAAATCTAAATATAACGCTAACTTCACAGCGGTGATTCAATATAAAATTACGATCGATCGTTCGGGGTTCATAACCCAGGCGATGCTAGTTTATGGGATGTATAAATTAATGGCTTTCAAGTACACTGCTTTATGAGTTCTTTGAGCTTGAAGTAGGTGTTTGTGTTCATTAAATAATTGGGAAAATATAAGGAAGTAGCGACCCGTACCAGCTTTTTTATATTGTAACCGTAAATCGTTTCAAAACCGGTTGCGCAGTTTTAAAGATCTAAGCATACATATGAACGGACATACAGCGGTAAGCGACTTTGCTTTATACTATGGAGTGATAATAAAGATTTATTTTAAATATTATTTCCACGAAATTATACTTTTCGCCCACACATAAGCCGCACAATTTCAGGGAATTTTTATCCCATCCTCCCTAAAAGCCTATTCGTGGCTAAGCTCTATATTTTCATATATTTTATTAAACATCGGCGGGATAAACACAGCATCCATATCCCTTACCACGTCCTAAGTAAAAAAAGTCTCAAAGAAAATCCTTTTTTAATCCGGCCATAAACAAAATCAAGGGAGAAAAAGGGATTCCCGAGATCAAAGGGCATCTAGCCAGAAATGCTTCGGTTCCGTACATGTGTGTATGTATGTAATTCCTTAATACCGTATTAGGAATGCGTGAGACGCAATTTTCATATGAAACTATAAATCAATTTGTGTTACAGAAAAGGGATAATCGGCCCACTGGGCAGAATTCCTGCTCGCTAGGGCTGGGAAACAACGGACAACTTTCAACTTATTTATCGATACTTTTCAGGGAAATTTTTAATATTCCAACTTTACGGGAATGTTTACGAAAGTAAAATAATTGCGATGGAGCTCCACTGAACACTTAACTACCTTTTTTTCTCTGTTATAAAGCATTTAATAAATGACATAACTTATTTATAGCTGTAAAGTAAATATTTTCAACGTTAAAGTTAAATGGATAAAGTTTTTAGTTGAGAACTAAAATTTAATATCACTTCTTAAACTTTAAGTCGATTACGAAGGTAGTCTTTCAAATCGGTTTCAAGTTTTTAAGGCTGAACTTTATTATTTATTTAGTTTTATGTGAGAATTACCTATAAAAATAAACTTTTGCTATTGTTCGTGAAAGAAGACCTTCTATTTCAAAACTATTGGTGCATAGGTTTTAAACAGAATAGTTTTACAGTTGAAAACCTGTGAACCAATAATGTGCATGATAAAAGTTAAAATAAATTGTAAATACACACATCAAAAGTGTCTAGGGATATTTCAATTAAACCTAAATTACTAAAATTCTATTAACTTTTTGTTAAAACATGTACACATTAAAATAAACCTTGTTTAATAGACTATTTAATCTGATAATAAACTTTTAGATAAAGTTAAATTTAAAAAAAAACTTAGAAGAAGAGGAAAAACTCAAACAAAATTTCAATCTTAACTTTATTTTTGAAACATCAAAACTTAAACAAAACAACAATTTTTTTTTATAAAAACTTGAAAACTTAAAATTAATATTCCGTGGATCCACCTAAGACTCTCCTGACACATCTGCAGCGGTTCTGCATACTCAAAACAAGGGTGTCAATATCCTGTTGTGGAATACTGTCCCATAATTGCCGTTTCTGAAGCCATGAAGACCAGTCAGAGTGTTATATCCAGGCTTTGGTCATGTTATCGTGTCACGGAGGAAGTGGTGGAACGGCACCGAGGACCTCAACGCATTACAACACATGTACAGGACCGATTCATAGTAAATGCTGCACAAAGTCAACTAAATGCAGCGGCGATGCAATTGGTTCAAAGGCTACAGAGAGAGTATGGTTTGCTGGTAAGCGGTCAAACTTTGAGAAGGCGACTGCATGAAGTCAATCTACGTGCTCGTAGGCCATTTTGGGTATCAGCACTAAGGAGAAGTAATCGAGGAAGAAGATTACAATGGGCTATTGCACACGAAAACTGGAACCATTCTCAATGGTCACTTGTGCTTTTCACTGATGAATCTAGGTTTGGATTTCATCCTGATTCGCGAAGAGTACGCGTTTGGAGAAAACCTGGACGTTGGAATCGACTGCAGCACCCACAACAAGTTCATGCATATTAAGGTGGCACGATTATGGTTTGGGCAGGAATTCGTCTCGGCGGTAGAACGGACCTCGTTTGGATACAAGGCAATATGACTGCTCGAAAATACCGAGATGAGGTGCTAGAGCCTGTAATCTTGCCCCACAGACAGCAAATGGGACAAAATTTCCAGCTAATGCACGACAATGCCCGTCCACATACGGCGCGTATCGTTACAAGATGGTTACAACAGCATGTTATCCAAGCTTTAGACCGGCCTGCACAATCCCCTGACTTAAATCCTATTGAGCATGCCAGGAATATGCTTCAGAGAAGAGCTCGTAGGAATTTCCCTGTTGATATTGTGCATCAAAACCAGCTTTTCTTGCATCTTAGCAGGATTTGGGACAGTACTTCACAACAGGATATTGACACCCTTGTTTTGAGTATGCAGAACCGCTCCAGATGTGTCAGGAGAGTCTTAGGTGGATCCACGAATTATTAATTTTAAGTTTTCAACAATTTTTATAAAAAAAAATTGTTTTGTTGTTTAGGTTTTGAAATTTCAAAAATAAAGTTAAATTGAAATTTTGTTCAGTTTTTCCTCTTCTTCTAAGTTTTTTTTTAATTTAACTTTATCTAAAAGTTTATTATCAGATTAGATAGGCAATTAAACAAGGTTTATTTTAAAGTGTAGGTGTCTTAACAAAAAGTTAATAGAATTTTAGTTATTTAGGTTTAATTAAAATATCCCTAGACACTTTTGATGTGTGTATGTTAGAACAATTTACACACGGCTATACAAATAGGTACCCAGAGTAACTACACAGAGCCTGTATTATGGCAACCAGACAACTGATCTACATACTTATACAATTTATAAATACACACTTATTAATAATCGTCATCATCATCTCTTTAGCCTTTTCCCTAATAATGTTGGAGTCGGTTTCCAACCAAACCGCATTCAACTGGGTACAAGTATTTTACGTGAAGCGACTGCCAATCAGACCTTTACAACTACTGGGCTTCACCTTGTCCCTTGGTTAGATTGGTTATTAATACATTATCACTACATACATAGTATAAAACAAAGTCGCTATCCTCTGTCTGTCCCTATGTATGCTTAAATCTTTAAAACTACGCAACGGATTTTGATGCGGTTTTTTTAATAGATAGAGTAATTCTTAAGAAAGGTTTATATGTATAATACATGCTTATTATAGTAGAGAAAAGCCGGGATTTTTTAAGATTTGTAACACCCGTGCGAAGCCGGGGCGGGTCGCTAGTTATTAATAAATCTATACTATTCCATGGCTTATTCCAGAGTTATCTTATTCCAAGGGTCATTATCTGATTGCGAAAAGGAATAAACATATTAAAGCAATTATAAAACAATAAAAATAGTCCGTAATCCCGGTACATCACTAGAAGTCCCGCGCCCCGTGCCTCGCCCGCGACTGTCGCAGACGTCGACAACTATTCCCGGAATGTGACAACACGAGCGATTGTTTCGACAACTCGCGCACAACTATTGTATTTATGTAAGGGTAGGTTGACAGAGTAGGTTTCGATTTTATTGGGCAATTATATCGGGTAGAGGTTCTTAACTACACGTACTATTTGTTAAATAAAATTACTATTCATCAATCGATTAACGTTTAAAAAACTTTGTACGAAACAGAATTAAGTGGCCAGACATAATGTTGGAGGTATGACTATAGTTTAGATAGGTCATCTTAAAATTTTAAATTTATTTATGCGCTGTTGGACATTTAGCTACTTAGACCTTCTGATCAGGAGGCTTTTTTTAAAAAAAAATATCAATATTATCTTCGTAAGCAAAAGGTTTTTTAAAGGTTGTTAACCAATAACATGTAAGTTTTTCCAACGTTAGGTGTCTATTTGCAACTATCACGGAGTCGTAGTTTTAGGTTAACATACCTAGTCCAAATATCCACACAATAAAATTAAAACTCCCACAAAGCCCGTGATGCCCTTCACACGCATTGTTTGTAATCCTTCTCAACTCTTCAGACACGAAAAGTAAAGCATAAACAACAAAAACTGTTAAATAAACACAGAGTTAAACACCCGAACCTGCCCGTCACACAATTGTTCTCTTGAACAAAACTTAGCACACAGTTCACGCATAAATTACGAGCGCAAACGTTATTATTCATGGCGGGCGGGTAATACGGCCTTGGCAAATAGTGGCGCAAATGATGATTTAATATTATAATACACATAAGACCCTTTGCAGCCGACTCGTCAGCATTCAATTTGGATTTCAGTTTGAAAGTAAACGCGCTGCGAAACGGACGTAAGTCAATTTTCGATATCTTTGAATTAACGGAGGATTTGGGAGGAAAAGGTATCTTGTTAGTTTTTTTAAGAGAGCAGTCATGCAGAAATATTGATATGAGTTGTACTGCCGTTTAGAAAAGGGTTGAGATTTGGTTGAGATATTATTATGCTATTGCCCGCGACAGCGCTCTTTCGTTTTTTTTTATTGTACATTTTGGTAATCTCTCAGAAATTGCTATTTTTTAGGAATAAAACTTTTTCTATTCTTCATATTGTACTTTTAATTTGTTTTACGCAATCGGTTCAGTAGTTAAAGCTTGAAAGCAGAACAAACAAACGAATTAACTCAATTTCGCATTCATAATCTCAGTATAATAAGCGTAAACGCCGAAAAAAATATGTTATAGTTAGATTTGAATATTCATCCATACTCGTCCACATTTCCAAAGATTTTTTAAATAATTTCACCAGAAAGGCGACAAGTTTCTCGTTTGTAATTTCTCTTCATTTTAGTTTCGCGTGATTCTTGATACTTTATGAAAGGAATATAAACAAGACGGTGATAAATGGTCACTTAGGAGCTGAGCGAGAAAAAATATTTGATTAAATTGTAAAATATTGGACGAACAAGCTTACTGTGTAAATGAGATGTGAACATTAATAATGATGCTGGGAACATTATAGTAACATGGCTTTCTTTAACGCTTATTTTTATGAAAAATATTCAACGTAGCTTTGACAGTTGTAATGACTTGACTTCTTAATTTGAACTGTTTTCACCGGCTTCGTTGGCTGGCTTTTAAGTATTTGTGAAACATTATTTCACCCCTTATATGTCAAATTCCTTGCTAAGTTATATAATAAATTATAATTAAAAATAATTTTGGGTAAAGCTCTGCAATAATAATTTAACTTAATATACATGATATGTAAAATGTTATGCACAAACAGTCCCGCAGGTAGGTATGTTTGTAATCAGTTTAGTTGAGATGGGTACATAAATTAGTTTTATCAATATTTTTTCTTACAGTCTTGTTTACTTTTTATAATAGTCATGCTGTGTACACATATTTAGGAATATAGTCTCGACCTAAACTTAAATACTTAATGTTTTCTATGCCATGTATTGTCTATATTCTGTTTTGTGTTCCTTAAATATTAAATAAATATTTATAATTTTTCTATTTTAATGCATGCTTTTCTTTTTTAATTTTGTTTGCAGTAAAGAATAAGAATAAATATTCATGACCTAGTTGTAAAAATAGCTTCTCATTCGTAGTTTACTCAATTTAACCTTTTCCTTGTACCTTATTCCGCATTAACTTTAAATCATTCACTCATTATCAACAAGATGGCGGCACCAGTTCATTCATTCGTTCCCAGTCAAACACAATGCGTGGTAACAAGAAGGTGATCAGTCAGTCCGCTACGTGTAAATGGTTCTCAATCGAAGCTCATACGAGCCACGTATGGGGCTCGTACGGGTCTCGTACGGGTCTCGTACGGAGCTTGTACGGGAATCTGGACGACATCCAATACTGTTGTATGGTAGATGGAAGGTAATTTTATTGTAAACATGTGTTTTCGTAAAGGATATCTCCTAAGTTCTGATTGATTCGACAAAACTTTCAAGCGGTTTTTCTTGTGCATTGATATATTAGGTACCTAGACAATCAGTTTATCCATACCTATATAATCAATGCGAATTATCTGTCTGTCTGTCTCGTTTTTACGTCAAAACTGCGGAATCGATTTAAATGAAATTTGGTACAAAGATAATTGTATTTTAATTAATACAATTATTAATTGATTAATTGATAACTGACAAAGGACCTAGGTTAGCTTTTATCTCAAAAATCGCACAAGACGGGGAATTGCGCGGGTATAACCACTGGAAACAGCTAGCATTATTTATATATTTATATAGATACAGATTATCACAAAACTTGCCAAAAAATAATACCTATAACACGTCAAATATATCCAAACTATCGCAAACTCCACTTCGAGTCAAACGCTAGCAGTTAGTAACGAGTAACAAGACAGACAGACAGACGTGATACATCAACTGTGTTATCAAGTTCGCGCCAATTAGCAATAGTTGTTCTACATCTTGTTGGGACGTGTTATGTCAGTACAATTATTGCTTTACTGGCTTATTGAGCACTGAGTTTTGGCCGTGACTTTGTCTGCGTGATTTTTGATTGAAAAATTACCATTAAAAATGATGTTTATTTTGTAAATAGGTAGAAAATTATTACATTTTTACAAGTTATTATCGATTTTTCTTATTCTAATCGAACGATGGAGCCGGTGTTTCCTAGCTGGACCACTCTGAGAAGAAAGATCAGAGACAAACTCAGAGGTCAAAGTCTCTTTTAAAGTCCATACAATATTGTATTGGTCAAATCATACAAGGACCATGAAGGTGATTTTGAAGGTTATTGCAGAGTTGGATAAAGAAATGAATTTAAATAGTCAAAGTTTGACTTTGACTACTTAAATTCCATTAGACCATGGAGGCACTTTGGAACGTCAATGACAAAAAAATAGTTGGTTCTTGTCGCCCATTCCAAAAGGTTGTTTTGTTGTAACATTTAAATCTTCGAACACACGTAATTTGAGACACAATAGAAAGACAATAGCAGCGTTACAGCCGGCTGTCGGTTGGTCGATGAAAGGTTAACACGTTAGTACACTATGAAAGAGGTTTTACTTTAAAATAAAAACTTCTTATGTTCTTTCTTCTTAACTTATTTAGGATTTAAGAATGTGTGAAAGAGTAACAGACAGGCAAACATACTTTCACATTTATAATATTATGCCCTTACTTATAATCACTGTGTAAAGTTATGTCATGAATAAAGCCTGTGTAACCATACATTTTTTGACGTATAAACCTGTCATAACTTTTATTAGTAAGACGCTTAGTGTTTATATATAAAGCTCGTTTAAAAACATAGTGTCGCCATTGTTACAGTGATGGACTAGATCTTGAAGTAGGTTACTCTGTTTTTTTTTTGAAAGGACTAAAGCACTTTTTAGGTATAAACTTACTTTTTACTTTTGCATGCAGCGACATTTTTTCGTCATAGCAGAGTTAGTTCTGTAGTATTTCTTTTATATTCCAGAATACTTTCATCCGTAAGACATTTCCAACTTCGACGTTGACTTTTTTAACTTTTGCTCGCGACTTCTTTAGTAAGAATGTCGGTTATTGTAGATGCATACGAAGTCATAAAATAAAAAGAAAAAGTAACCTTGATAGCAAAACAAATTGACAGAGTACATTCGCATGTATACTATTATTAATATGGATTGACAGATAGGGCACAGATTAGACTAAATAATTATATTTAAATGCAATAATACTACAGTTAAGGTCAATTCAACATAATTCACCTACTTTTATCAAAGAAGAAACATTTAACTCAGTATTCAACTTGAAACTGTAACGTCGCAACATCACAGAATCCGCGTTAAACTCATAAAGCAACTCCTTCATTGTTGACAAAACAAAAACAGCAAATAAGTAAAGAAAGAAGGTTCCTTTAGCTCATTAATCTTGTGCTAATATATTCATAATTATGCTGTTCTGTCGCCGAGACAACACCAACTGACGTGCCGCGCAACTTGTAACTTGTATCTTGTAGCTTGTAACATGCAACACCTAACTGTGTAACACAATACGGCAGCGTTAATAACACTTTTAATATTTTGTAATTAAGTTGCAGTAAATTGAAATTTGAAAGGGTACAGTATATTAGCGGATGTTTGGTTTACCTGGGAAATATGATGTGTCCGTAAATTATATGAGGCTTTTGTTGTCGAAAATAAAATAATAATTTCTGAAAACTGGGTAAACTGTCACCGGAATTTACTTACTTTCGATCTCTTTGTGTATTAAAGTCAGTTGAAGATGTAGACGATGATTAAAAAGTTTTCTACGTCTAGTCTTCGCGGATATTAGTTTATTCTGTACTTTGACAAAATAGTTTAAAATATAAAAACCTGATAAATAAAACTCAAACGCCAGTTACATACAGTTCCTTGCTACAATTACTGCATGTCATGTTACATTTATATTGGTATATTAATAAACAAACATCCCGCTAATAAACCAGTGATTTGACCAGGAAACTGAACCAAAAATATTTCTTACTATTATATAGCATTGTACCCGCTGATACAAAAGCAAACAATGGTACAAATAGTTTTCCATTAGCGCTATTTACTACAATAACTTGGGATCCGTAGCCCGGGGGTCTGGACCCCGTCGCCATGGCAACAAGACAATGGGGACTGTGGCGTGATGTAACGAGTTTTTAATGGGTCATTCAGGTTTTGTGTTTTTCAATGTTCAGTACATTTGCATTGTGTAATTGCTTTAGTCGTGTTGTTTTGTTTTGAGCTTCCATTAGAGTATTGGCTGCGACTTCGAAATGCGACTTTCAATAAAGATTTTCGCTTTGTAACGATAATGATGTTCGTTATTATCTGAACGCTACGTTCTGATAATATGAGTTCTGCGTCGTACATTAAAAAAAAATGATTTGTATCATTTTGATTTTAATACTAAACACTGTTGGATAATATTATCGTGATTGTAGAGAAAGCAATTATTTTGAAAGTAAATGTAACAATCCATACTAATATTATAAATGGGAAAGTGTGTATGTCTGTTTGTCTTTCTTTCACGGCAAAACGGAGCGACGGATTGACGTGATTTTTTAAGTGGAGATAGTTGAAGGGATGGAGAGTAACATAGGCTACTTTTTGTCTCTTTCTAACGCGAGCGAAGCCGCGGGCAGTAGCTAGTTTATTAATAATTGGCTTGATGAAAACGTTTCGTATTTGGGGACTATTCAAAGAGCTGTGAACTAAAACTGTAATGAGTTGAAATTAAATAGAATCAATAGAGAGTGTTAATAAGCTACTAACAGCAGGTTAATGTACAAAGTTGGCGTTGTAGGAGGGAGAGGGGGAGAGTGCAGGCGACACTCGGTAATTTTGTACTGAGATTCAATTTGTAATATTTACCACAACCTGAGCGAGAAATAAAGAAAAATAAAAGTTGCTTCTCATTAAATCCTACTGATATTATAAATGTAAAAGTTAACAAGGATGGATATGGGTGTTTGTAACAGATTTTTACAAAACTTTGAAGTATAATCTTACTCATCAGAATGACACGTAGGTGTAACCTATGTGTCATTCCCCTCAACATCACTTTATTACCTACGAGATATAATGTTTAAAAAATAAAGGTGTTAATCTGTTGATTAACGTCTAAAACCTAATAAACTACTTTTTCTTACAGCCTCAAAATTTACTCAATGCTTTTAAGCCGGTCGCATTTTAAGTTATTGGTTGTCAGAATATCCTACTGTTTTTTATCACCATCGCATTTAGCTGTAAGTCTTTCATGGTCTTTAAATTAATATATTAGTATACCACTGTCCCTTAGCTGAGATATTTCCCGTGTTCTATAACAAGACTGGTGATAAAGCACCGCTTCAAACTTCAACACAGAACTAAGGAAACTTCTAGTGTTATTGAATGTTTAAAAGAAAGCCCGACTTTGACGATATCTCAGAGATTAAAGAGGATTCCTGAACACGGGCGCGGCAAGTTCGCCGACTTGCGACATGCGATGTGTCGCCGATAGTTTGTGGGCGACGAGATTGTAAGGCCTTAGCTATGCTGCAAGCATTGAGCGGTTGCGGTGGCGGACGCTGATTATCAAACATATGAAACGCGTCTTTGTGTAGAACCTGTTTTTTTTTTCATATATAGCATTTATAAGTATTTTCATTTTTATTTTGAATTGTCTAGGCGTCAATCAGTCGAAAATTTAAGCTAAAGACTCGTTCTAAACAGAAGGTCTCTTTGAAGAATCACGAGCGCTGACGCAGATGGCTTTTAATGCTGATGATTTGCGCATTAACAAGAGATTTAAGACGCCGGTGGGGGGGGGGGGGGGGATAAAAACCAGCTCTGTCTTGTCTCTCGCCATAGCGCTACAACGACTCGACACTGTGGCCCAATCCACTAGCTCCAGTGCGGGAAGACTAGGCGGCTAGACTCTCGTATGCCGAACACCGCACGGCTGTCTTTGAAGCAGTTCAATTAAACACACAGACGCGCTCGCTGACTTTGTGACCGCAGCCTTACACTTACAATGTTAGTTCCAAGTTACACTGTTGAAAAATGTTCGTGGTGATAAAGTGGCGGTTTAGTTTGATATAACCTATGTCCTGGCTGTATATTATATATCTGAATAGGGTGACTAGAAAATAGTGACTTTTTGAGAAATAAGTGTTTGAGTTTTAAAACACATGATTATATTCATGACAACAATCAATTTTCTCAAAGACCAACTTTATGAGATCTTATTATGTTATCATAAAAATATCAATTTCGCAATACATTTGCCCCTTTATGGGATTTTTTTAGGGTTGATTTTCAGAATAAGCCCATAAATTAAAACCAAACTTTAACGAATTTATCCTCCTTATGTTGTTATGTACAATGAACCGTCAGTAAAAACTCGTGTCAGAACCCGCAGCAAGAACTGTGTACGACCACTACCGAGCACAGACCAGTGGATGCTGCTAATCCCCCGGTTCCTCCTCTATTTGCAACCCGTTCCCTTTTCAACCCTTTGACTGTTTCGCTGTTTATTACACAATGACAAACAAATATACAGCTCTTTTTTCTTGTAATTTGTTATAAACGAGCCCTTTTTTTCTAATATTGTAAAACGAAGTGTTTGTTTGAACGCGTCTGTCTTAAGAGCTACTGGGTACATTGAAATAAGTGTTGGATAGCCCATATTAAGGGAGGCTATAGGTTACATATCATGGCGCTGTGACCTTCGGGAGCGAAGCAGTAATGTGACTGAAGGATCATTTGAATGGTATGGCCAGTGAAGCCTCTTGTCTGCAATAAAAATGAATTGCCATCACCGATCTGTTTGTGGAGTGGGGGGGGGGGATTACTGCGAAAGCTACTCAGACCCTTTACTGTTATGATTATTGTCCGTGTTACGCGAATATAAGGTCTAAAGTAAAGTGAAAATTGCTATAGTTATTATCCCTTTTACTTACGGCGTCAATATCAAATTTCAAAGAAATTTATTTTCGTAAAATAAGCTCGCAAATTGGTTTATTATTTTAGTAAGGTTCATCGAAATTATTAATTATGATATTTTGTGGTTTTTCTCAGTTTTGCGGGCAATCAATGGCTGGGTCCAACTGAATGCCGGTGTTTTACATGAAGTGTAAAACAAGTTTTTTTTATTGGGACAATTCCGCCACACTATTCTCAACCACTGCAACTCCTGAAAGCCAGAATCGACTGTGGAATCCACCTACCAGAAAAATAATGAAGCTCGACGAGTCCGGGGGTAACGATTTAACTGTCTTGGATCCAAACCAAATTAAACACAAACATATGAAGCGACAGATCTCGATCAGATCAAAATACAGTCACTGAGTAATTTAATCATTATAATAACCTTTGATCATATTAAATCCCACAGTTTCAGTCCTCTTTTTGCTTCCGTAAATATTGTCAAAAATCCACGAACAAAACGCAGCTGACCAGTAATTTACAAGGAGCGACTGTATAATTAAAAATGGTATTTTAAATAACTTTTTTACAAAATTAACGAGTTTTTAACAGTCTTAAAAAGGCGTATAATTAAGAGGTCTTCACGAAGGCTGTTAATTGCGCCGAAGGGCGGTAACTCGAGCCGATCAGCGCTCTGTTATTATCGACGAAGCCTCTTTTAACTTCCGCCGGAAATGGCAGTTGAAGTCGTAAAGAAATTTGAGGTTTTACGAGCGATCGACTTCGGATCGGCGTCGTATATTGCTTTAACTGTATTGAGAATCTGCCGGTTTAGAGCTTGAGATAATAAAGAGGAAGGATCGTGATAGTGGTGGAGGATTTAATCTGTATGTGGGTGTTTATATCCTTTATTATTTACTTACCTAAAGCTTTTATTGACGTGTTAGTTACAATATTTGATACATATGAGAAAACTAAACATAATATAGCTGCGTAGAAGTAACCAACCGACTCCAAGCGGACAAACTGCGCGGTAGAGTTGGTCCGTCCGCGGAATTTGTATGTTCCTTTAAACCTCCAACACACGTTGTTCGAGACACAATAGAAAGACAGCAGCGCGACAGCCAGCTGTCGTTTGGTCGTCGAAAGGTTAATTATAACAAAAAAAAATACAGCGAAATCAAACTTACCAGCATTTATCTACAAGGTTACAACCGTTACAATATAACGCACGCCTAAATGCTAACATTAGAGTATCGCCAGTTCCATACAACCGTTCCGATGAAATATTTGCTTACACAGGATCGAACACACACCACCCTTATGGCACTACGCACACTTAATCAGATTCGCGTTCCGGTGAACCATTTTGGTCACACTTATAGAGTTCGGCTTTTATCAGCCGCTTTTGGCGTCGTATAAATGAGAAAAAGACTTAAGCTTAGGACTACGTACTCAGTTCAGCTCTTTACCTTTTGTCCATAGGAAAGGACAATTTTGCATGAAGTTGCGTACGCGTACAGCTTTCCGCAGTAGCTCAGGTTTTGTATAAAATCATTTTTTTCTATAAATAAAAAAATATCTTTGGACAACTCACACACGGTCATCTGATCCCAAACTAAGCGGAGCTTATACTATGGTAAGCAGACAACTGATAAATATACTTATATAATTTTTAAATACATACATATTATAGATAAATCACACCCAGACACAGAACAAACATTCGTGCTTATCACACAAAGTTTGTCCTGGGTGGGAATCGAACCCACGACCTCCGGTTTAGCAGTCAGGGTCACTAATCACTAGACCAACAGGCCCGTCTAAATAAAATATTATAACTATTGCACGAAAGGGCTAGCGCTCAGCATAATGACGGGCCCGTTCACATGCACAAATCCACGGCGCTGGTTTTCAGCGTACGCGTACAGCTTTCCGCAGTAGTTCAACTTTTGCATAAAATCATTTTTTTCTATCATAAGCTGAATAGCGCTGTAAAAATGTGCGTAGTCCCAAGCTTGACGCCTTTTCTCATTCTTACGACGCTAAACGCGGCTGATAGAAGTGAAACTGTATAAGTGCGACCAAAATCGTTCAGCAAAATAATACAGCTGTATAAGTGTGCTTAGTCACACACATACACAAACAAACGCGTATGCAATTTAATGAGTGTGCGTAGTCCCTTACACTCACACATACACAAACACAGACACAGGCTCCGCCCGCATGAATACTTGTTTTAATTTGAAACGCGTGTCCGAATTTGAAAACAAAAGAATATAATGTAAATGGATTATGTTAGTGTTTAAATATAAAATGTTGGGTTTTCGAGCTATGCGAATGGAACAGGTTTTTTTGTGTTTAAAGAATTTCTGGTTTTTGTCAATCTGAACTAATATAATAAAGCTGAAGAGGTTTTTTTTTGGTCTTGATTATTTGTGTTTTAGCCAGATTTATAAGGAATAAATAGTATTAATATAGTTATGTGATGTCATGCTGTCGTCAAAGGGAGCTTGGCTGAAAGCCAGAGCATCGAGTTCTTTCGGTTAAAATTGTTAAAACTAGCCACCAATTCTAAAAGATTGTTAAGCATGAAGAAGAATGTGTAAGAATGTGCAATAAACATTAAAAAAAAAAGAATCCAAATCAAAACTCACACTACTTCCACCCACCTTGCAAGCCAACAAATAAGGCCGGAACCAAACGAAATATAAAACGCAATAACACACACGTCAATATGCATCGCAGGTGTTCGTTCCAATATTAATATTGTGCTGCCCGTCTAATATGCGCATTATGCATGAACGTCAGCTATTTGACGCACGCACGACAAGACGCGCGTGCGAACGACGCCTTATTATATGCCTGTTTATGTTTTATGTATATTGTAAGGGTGCGGCCGCAGCCGCGTGCGTTTAATCGCTGGCAGAGTTTATAATATTAGCTTGTTTGCGTTAAAGGTTATTCTTTTATGTTTGGCAATTAGAGAAGAACATTTTATTTGTTGTAATTTAAATTCATGGGAAAAAGTCGTAAAATATTCATTAAACTGAGCATGTCTTAGATTAGGATTATGTGCTTACATATTTTCAGAAACATGTGCCTAGGAATTCAGGAATGTTGCTTAAAATCTTTAGCGGCTTAAGGAGTGAAAAACGGTATATCTACATTAAGTCGTCAAAATACATAAAGATCTTGTGACAACTTACGCACGGCCTTTGATTCCAAGCTAAGTAGAGCTTGTGTTATGGTAACCAGATAACTAATATACGTAATTAAATAGGTTTTAAATACAAATACATACATGTTATAGATTAATTACATCCACGAACAGAACAAATAATCACGCTCGACACACAAAGTTTATACTGGGTGGGACTCGAACCCACGACATCCCATCACTTTACGGCAAAATGTCATTCTATGACAATCTATGAAAAACACTTTTAGTACCTATGTAATGTATAGTGGTTACCACTACATATACGATACTTGCAATACCAGAAGCCTCGGAGATCTGTTGCCATGTTGAAGACAAAAGCCGAGATGCCTCACATACCTGTAATTACACAGGTACATACCTTTAAGCCTAAGTACGTTGCTTATGTGCTGAAATAGGTAGCGATGGTAATACGTAGGTAACCTAGATACATACATACTTAAATATCTATACCTATAAATGTTTGTAAGCTGAAGAGTAAATTTGTTTTACCGCGCAAATTCAAATATCAATAACTGCTAGAGGTGCATTTATGTATGTTATTTGACGGCCCTGTTGGTCTAGTGGTTAGTGACCCTAACTGCTAAGCCGGAGGTCGTGGGTTCGACAGCAGGACAGATTTTGGGTGATGAGCATGATTGTTTGTTTTGTTTTAGGGTGTAATTTATCTATAATATGTATGTATTTATAAATTATATAAGCAAGTTTATCAGTTGTCTGGTTACCGTGATACAAGCTCTGCTTAGTTTGGGATCAGATGACCGTGTGTGAGTTGTCCCAGAATATTTATTTTATTTAAATACAGATACGTTCTTAAATCCTAAAGTTACGGTACTCTGCACGCAAGCTTGCAAATATTAATTTAACTATTTGGCATTCAGGATATGCTATAATACGTTCATCGTAAAAGGTTATATGCCATATATTCACGTTTCGCGCTAGAGAGCGGAGCAGTAACCTTAACTTGAAGCCTCTGAACATAGCAATATCCCAATAACTATGCAAGTATGACATAAACTAGTTTAATATCTAGCTGTAGACAGTTCGCTATACGGGCAGATAACGAACAGAGTCCAATGAAAAGCGGTCCTAGATACAGTTTGTACACAATGGGCCAGCCTGCCCCTATATAGCTGCTGTTGTATGTACTTGCTATATTACTGGTATCTGGATGACCCAGCTTTCATCAATACTTTTTATTCCGACGTTTTCTAAAAATTTAACATAGCTAGATCGATTTAATTGCCCCCGCAACCGAGACTCTAATTTTCATGGAAATTGTTTGAGTGTTTCCAAGATTTAGATTATACTAGCTTTTGCCCGCGGCTTCGCTCGCGTTAGAAAGAGACAAAAAGAAGCCTATGTTACTCTCCATCCCTTCAACTATCTCCACTTAAAAAATCACGTCAATTCGTCGCTCCGTTTTGCCGTGAAAGAAAGACAAACATACAGACAGACAGACACACTTTCACATAATATTAGTATGGATTATGCTACTTATCGACTATCGAACTTCCTTCCCCTACTATTTCCCCAAAAGGATCGAATGTCCTTCCTCAGTGGCTGCCTAATCTCCACAAAGAATGTCTCCAGACCCAGCGGTTTGGGAGTATGCGTTGGTATATCAACAATCGGACAGTTTACTATTTCATGTTATAACGATTTACGATAAGAACTGCTCATTTAAAAGTATTAGATTCTACCTAGCCTTTTTTGAACTATGTTACGATTGGTTTCTAGGTAACCGGATTCACCTGAATATCGGCGTTTTACGAGAATCTACGGCCTATCAAACCTCCACAACCCAGTAACTAGATAATACGGAACTCCTGTACCACCTGCGATTTTATGTACTACTTTAATGTCTATTTCTGCAGTGCTTTAATATATTAAAGCATATATAAAAATCTTTATTAAAATCATATAGGTACTACCTACATGATATTAATTAAAATTTTTACAACCCTGCAAACTGATGCTCAAAGGTAATAAAGTGAGGAGTTTTTTTTTTTGTTTTAAGCCGCTAATCTCAGGCACTGAGAGTTGGATAGGAAAATTTATTGCATGCATGTGGTAGCCAGATTTATGAGAAATATTATACGCTATATAACATTACGCTACGGTCCACGGGAGCGGATCAGTAACCAAATCTAAACATATATAACTCAAATGTCAACATCATGATCATGATCTATCAACGCACAGCCCAAACCACGGGACGGATCGGACTGAAATTTGGCATGCAGGTAGATGTTATGACGTAGGCATTAAGAAAGGATTTTTGAAAATTCCAACCCTAAGGGGATAAAATTGGGGGTGGAATTTTCGAAATTCACACGGGCGAAGCCGCGGGCGAAAGCTAGTATGTATAAAAAAACCGGCCAAGAGCGTGTCGGGCCACGCTCAATGTAGGGTTCCGTAGTTTCCCGTCCGTCACAATAAGTGTTCCCACTTATAAGTTTAAAATAAAGGCCATTTGTTACGTTGACATACTAAGTACGCAGAAATTATTTTGTACAACCTTTATGTCTATTTTGTACAAAAACCGTTCTTTCTATCAAGTTCAAAATATTTCTACTTTCCAGATTTTTTTCATATTTTTTAAACCTACGGGTCAAAAGTTAGAGGGGGGGGGGGGACGGATTAAAAATGGAAGATTGACTGTCTATATATCAACGCAAAGCCCAAACCACTGGTACTAAGAAAGAACTTTCGAAAATTTATTCTTTTATGGAGAAGCCGTGAGCGAAAGCTAGTTGTCTATAAAATAATGCACCTATTGTACTTAGCACAAAATTATACTAACCTAGTAAAAATAAATCCGTATAACAAAACGTATCATCTAAATGCGCGCTAACGATGATCAATTTCCATTGTAATCTGATGAGAAATAGAACATTCGGAGTAAAACATCGCCCTCGTTCCGCGGAACATGACGAACACAGAAACGTTGAAAACGAGGACGTCCGTCCTAAATAATTGAAGTCATAACTCTCAGTTTACTGAAACAAAAAACTGAAACCTTACGCTGAAGCCACGCGGAGAGAAGACTGGAGAGTCATGTAACCTTGGTATCTTTGGAAAAATTATATGGGGAAGTAAATAATATAAAAATGCTATATTTATTGATATTATATAGGGCAACTGGCAATTAGTATACGATACTTAAACATGTGACTGTGTAATCTGTAAAACGGGTAATGCTTTTAAACTTTCAACGACCAACCGACAGCCGGCTGTCGGGCTGCTATTGTCTTTCTATTGTGTCTCAAATAACGTGTGTTCGAAGGATTAATAAGTCAAATGAGAATTTAAATCAATATATAATTGGGGTGAATCTTTAAGGCAGGCAAAATATAGTTTTCTACAGGAGGTGGCCTTTCAGGTGTAACAATAACAAAACTTTAGTCACTACCGCTCCGCACACGACATATTATCCACTTTATTTATTTGATCCAAGACGAAAATATAAGGACAGCTATTTCTTAGATATTGCAAGTTTGTTTTGGACTCTACGGCGTAGCGGCGTAGCGTGATAGATGTAGCCGTCTACGCCGTAGAGTGCTACGATTTGTATTCGTAGCGCACTAAGCAGTATTCCTGATCAACATTTACTTGGAGCTATCGAGTTATTCGCGTTACTTTTCCGGTCTTTTGCGAAGTTATTTGTATGCAGTTTTACATACAGGTATGTGAAGTAGCGATAAGCAGTGTAAACACTCTACAAATTCTGAAAGCACTTTCAAGACATTTATTTAGTTTTTAATACTTCCTAGGTACAAAATAAAAGATTCTCAAGCTGTCAACCGAGGATGTTCAAAAGATGATAATATGGCTAATACAGGCCAAATTTGGTACAAGATTAATAGATTGGCGATTTAGCAATGGCCCCAGCAAGTCATTGAAACAGTTCATCAATAGCTATTAACGTTTTCAAATTATATTATTTTTCTTTACTGACAGAGTCATACTATTTGATTAGTGTAAAATACAACTGGCTGCATAATTTAATAAATAATGCAAATAAATCGATACTTACGCGACTTTATCTTCCAAGATATCGTTCTGTATAACAGTTTAAATAAAATGCAGCAACATTTCAGAACAGTCTGTCAAGTACTTACCGGATACACCGCACTCTCATCGTTTGTTTAAGGCTTTAATAAAACCTTCAGAAGTGTTCCTCACACATTTCTTCGACGTTACGAAAAGTCCGTATTGTTACAAAAAGTCTCATAGTTGACATTTGTGGACGTCAAGTTAATAAGTTGCTTCAAATAAATCAAATAGGACTCACCCTCGGGACTCGAGGCTTACCTGTGACAGAAAACATATTATTAGTTAAATATAATGATCGGGACATTTTTCGGGAAATATTTTTGGAGATATACTTGAGAGAGAGATATATATAATAATATATACTACAAAAAAACTCGTCAGCCTACTGCTGAACAGATTTTTTTAAAGTTCATGTAAGTAAACCTTTCAACGAGCACGCGACAGCCGGCTGTCGGGCCGCTATTGTCTTGCTATTGTGTTTCGAATCACGTGTTCAAAAGTTTAATATCTGAAAGTACAATGTCGGAGATTAAAAAAAAAGTGTATTGTATTCTTTTTCGGGTTTCAAGCTTACTCTAACAGTAAAAAAGTAATAGACAGATATAGTTACATATAATATATATATTTTTTGTAGCAAAGGCAAAAGGCAAAGGCAGAGGCAAAGGCCTCACATATAGTTATAAACGTAATTAATAATAAAAAATATAGAATGATGTTTATTTTGGAAACTGTAAAATGTAAAACTTTTCTACTATAGTTTTTGTTGATCGGATCGGTGTTTCCTAGACGATTACTCTGAGTAGAACCATTGAACGCAATCTCAGAGGCGAGACAATTCCAAGTTTTTTCTTTTTTTTTTTGAAGTCCATATGAATGTATTGCTAAAATCATGCGAACATTTAGTTAATGACCAAATGATATTAGTATTTCAATCTAAGTTAATACAAAGCCCGTAATAAGCTATCAAACTACGGAAGTTAATAAACTTGCAAACAATTTAAAAGTGCGGCAGTTTGCGCTCAGTTGCGCTCGAGTTCGATTGCCTCACTAATAATATATTGCGAGGCAAAGAGAAAACTTTAACTATAAAACGGCGTTTCATTGTATAATCGCTTCGTTGGTTTTGCTAGCTTTTATATCATACTAAAATTAGATAGATCCATACTATCAGATGTAAATATTATCCATACTTATAATAGGGATGACGACAACATAAAAAAAAATGGCATTCTGTTTAGTCCGTCTTGTAGATCGGCCAAAAATACGGGACACGTATTTTTTGCTTCATCAAAACAATAAAAAAATACAAAGATAAAGAGCAACAAAGTTCTGGAGTGGGGCATAGTGGGGGCTTTTGACGCCACCGTAATGCAAAAATTGTATCTGATTGTGACGTCACGCACAACTTCAACGCACTGTATCGTCGTCATTTTTCGTTTACAAGAAAAAAGAAAAAATACGTGTCCAAAATTTTTTAATAATCTCAATAACGGACTATTTACTTTTTTTTCGTCGTCTCGCCTATTGCGAAATTAATTATGTCTCTCTGTCTGTCTCGCTTTCACGCCAAAACTACGGAGCCGATTTAAATGAAACTTGGTATAAAGATAGCCTGAGAAAGGATTTTTTTTGGAGGGTAAGTTCTTTGAAGAGAGTAAGTACTAAGAAAGGATTTTGTTGAAAGGAGACAATTTTTTTTGTTCGGGGATTAGGCCCACCACAAATTGTGGCATTTATTAATGAAATGCACGTTAGTTTATTCCTTATAATCTCTAGATTACAGTGGCAATATTAGCAAAACTCTAAGTAACCGGAATACTGGGAAATACGACAGTCAAAACATGACTCTCATAATGACCTAAAATCTCACAAGAGCGATTATTTAATGAGTGAATAGGTTTCCTAGGTATTTTATGTTAGAATAGTGCACTTTCAATAATAATATAGGTGTAAATGACATAAAAACCTGGCTTTGGTGTGATTTTTTTTCGATTATTCTTTTACTGTGGACGCCAATGCTTTTATAAGTAAAGTTGTTGCACATTTCGTTGAAATCGAGCTGTACAATTGTTACAACAGCTTTATATATTATGCACTGTATTTCCAGAAGCCATTTTTCTAACATCTATTGAATAAAAATACGAAAAGAACAGAAGAAGCACTTATCTGACTATCTAGAAAACTGTTGGAAACTATTAGGCTAAGTTTACATGACCGCGAAAAGCCGCGCGTCGCCGCGTGGTTGAGGCCCTGTCCAGGAAGGCGAATTCGCCGCGATTCGACTCGCGCGAATTCACTCGCGGGTAGGCAAGATACTAGGCACCAATACATCGCGTCCACAAGCATCGCGCGACTAATAAACTCGCGCGTGATACTAGGGCCGCCTTGTTGCGTCCAGATTTCGCGCGAATTTCAGAGCGAGTGCACGTATAAAAGAGAAAGAGAAGGAAATACGACTCGCGCGTACGTACGCTCTATACGCGTAGACTCCGGACGCAACACTCGCGCGTGTTACGCGCGAGAGAATCGCGGCGAATTCGCCCTCCTGGACAGGGTCTGAGGCGTTCGCATGATGATGTGCATACCAGTCCGGATGTCAATGTTGCTTGAGGAGGGGGCAATTTGCTTATGGATTTTATACCGAAGGCTGAGTCGTCGCAGAAAATGACAAAGACAATAAAAAAGCTTTCTTGCATCCTATTTTAAATGAAAGTCTTTCACTTAAAATAGGATGCAAGAATGCTTTTCAACGAACGTAGAACGCGCGGTAATGTCTACGATAATTGCTGCTTACTTTGGTCTTGTACCGCGCGGTTAGTGGTACAGAGCGGTTTCGCGCAGTCGTATGAACTTAGCTTAATAATGTAGTCTGTCAGTGTCAAACTGATTAAAACTGTACCACAGAGCATCTACAACGGAATGTTAATTAGGTACGTTTCGTTTCACATAATATATTTAAATTCACGTTGAAATAAATGTAAAAACGCTCCTCAACATGCATTTTTCCGTAATAGTTTTTTACTATTATTTCATTATTCCCGTTAGATATCTATATAATGTTTAGTGGGTTAGTTATAATAAGGTGATGACTTGTTTCATGCGTAAAATTATTAATAAACGTAACCGTTTAATAGTGGGACCAAAAAAAATTGTCTCCTTTCAACCCTAAAAGAGTAAAATAAAGGATGAAAGTTTCAGAAATTAAATACCTTAGGACAACTTACACTTATATAAAATTATAGACAACTAGCTTTTGCCCGCGGCTTCGCTCGCGTTAGAAAGAGACAAAAAGTAGCCTATGTTACTCTCCATCCCTTCAACTATCTCCACTTAAAAAATCACGTCAATTCGTCGCTCCGTTTTGCCGTGAAAGAAAGACAAACAGACAGACAGACACACTTTCCCATTTATAATATTAGTATGGATTAACACCTAGACACAGAATAAGCAAACAGGCTCATCACACTTTGACTTGTCCTAAATGAGAATCGAACTTACAACTTCCTTAAGCTGTCAAGGTCAACCACAAGACCCGACCAGTCAATTTAATATTCTAAAAAAACCTCTCCACAATCTAATGAATCCACAATATTAAAGAAGCCTACATTTTGCGTTAAACTGAGGAACTCATCACAAAACTGAATGAGCATATTTTTTTCATTCACCGCAGGCTTAATAACATTTTGAAGAATATTTCAGCCGTTCATAAAGACAGGTTTCATTGGAAGGCTCTGCGTGTGTGTGTTTGTTATTTGGATTATGTAGGAGGAAATGTCGGGAATCGACATTTTAAAGACGAAAAAACAAGTAAATTGTGTGTATTTATTAATATAGTATATAAGTAAAAAAAAAACAAGAATCCTTGTATGTACTCTAGCCAGTACTCCATTCGTAATCCAAAGAAGTAATTCTTATAAGGATATTTTATTTTAAATCATTAAAATCATTGGTACTTGTTTAGAAAAACTACTACCCTAATAGCATTATTATTTCAATGCCAGTGAAAGTGAAGAAATCTGACCAAAAAATATTTGTAAATTTAACAAACAACAATATTTATCTCAATCATAAAACTCTTCGTTTCCGTAACTTGATTCTTAAATAAATAAAAAATAAGTCAACCATTTCCACGTAGCATGAAGCTACGGATTACTACGAAGCCCAAAGGAAAACTAATCTCCGCTACGGCGTAGCAAACTGCTACGGGCTACGAGCTACGGCTACGAAGCTTACAAAAACAGTGTATAAAGATACATGAATTTGTATCGTTAACAGAATGCGGGAAATGTGAATACTCCTACATATTAGCAAAGGCTTAATGAGACAAGCTTTGAGAAAATTAATTAAATCCGGAAGCTGGACCTTCATGTAATCAACGTTACAGTTTGCAAAGGATTTAGAAGCTAAAGCTGTGAAATACACTCATTTTAATATCTCTTCATTTTGATAAAGATAGAGTAGATGAACCTTACTGATAACAACCACCAACCCCAAACCGTCTGTTTTAAAACACTACAAAAAAATTAAACTATGTTTATTCTACCAAAAGATTTCAAACATGTAAATTGTGCGAGTAATCACAATAAACATACAAACATCTTCCCCTAAACCGCTTAAGTAATCAAAGGAAACTCTTCCATTACGGCAGTATGGAGAATTAAAACGCGGGGTGACCTCAACCCCGGAATAACCTCGGAGAAACCCCAGAATAACCCTGCAACACCGAACGTATGGCATTCTTGGGAACTTCCTCGAATTAGCGCAAGTTTGGTCACAACATTCCTTGCGTACCAGACGCCATATTTGTGCAAAATGTCAGCCATGTTGTGTTTGACATCGGAATAAAGGAATTAGGATTGACGAAAAATCAAGATTGAATTAATTCTACATGAGTATGTCTTCGCATTTCTGTGCAGATAACTCTTGGGTTTTGTTCGGTTTTCGGGTCTTCAAGCCGAAATAATGTTAAACGAATTTAGAGAATGAAAAAAAGGTTAAATTAGAATCGAAAATAACATTTCTTATGAACTGTTTAAAGTACGTTCAATATAATAAATATGAGACTGTATTTTGATCACATATTCATTTCTAATTTATTTCTAGAAAAAAAGAAAATTAATTCAATCCTTTTCCGTGGTCGACGCATGTAATTAATTATTATTGTACTTATCTAAATGCGTGAAACTACAGAAAATCACCAATTTTTTTTTTCACGTAACTTAGTTTGCCGAATTCGACCCAACTTATATTAATACTATTGAATTGTAAATTTCATTTGCTATCAATGAACAATCCCTTTATATTCATCATTCATTTTAATATTTCTTAACCAAAAAGCTAATTAATACTAAAGATGGCTATGTACCATATACTGAGATATATTGAACGAAATGAAATTCTATTCTAAATTTTCTTCCCGTTGAAAACAAATTGTACTCAGTAACATGTTTCAAAATGCCGCTAATATAATTATTTCTTGGCGATTCTAAGCAAAGGGCAAAGTTGTCAGTAAAACAGAATTGTATTACATCCGCTTGTTCCCGTTTGTGTCGAGATTAGATTACTTTGCCTGCAAGTTCGTTGATCAGGTTTCCTTATAATTTACTTGAAATAAACTTGTTATGTTTGCTTTTGAGACTTTAAATAAGTTAAATGTGGTTCGTAAAGGATTATTGTAAGGCTCATGTTTGGGGATATGTTTTATTTTGTTATAATGTTTAGAAATTTTAAACTACGTAATTCGTTGATTCGTCAAATAAAAGTCACATGCGGGAAAATCAATTATTTTCCTTTTTATTGGAACGAAGAGAAAAAAAAATTGTTTTAAAGAAAGTTAATCAGCGACATCTATCATTCAGAAAATACAAATGAAAACTGCTGAAAGCTTTGTGAAAAGCAAAGCAATGTAGTTTAATAACCTTAGCACAGATGGCGCTTTCGAAGTTCGTTCGAAACGCCCCCTCCCTTTGCAAGAACACAAGCTACCGGCAAAGCCCTCTTGCGGAACACACAAGAATTTGTAACAACCCCAAGTTCCTCTTAGTTCAGGAAACTTCCAATAGATGGCGTGCAGAACAACCACAAATTGACAAACGGAGAATAATTGTTGTTCTGTGATATAATAAATTAATCAAAGAGTTTATATAGTATCAAATTCCCACTAATACCAATAGACCACTGTATAAAAGTATATACAATGGTGGTCTGGCAGTTACAGAATTAATTTTCTTCAACTATGTACGTTTTATTCTTATTTTTACCCGACTGGCGAAAGGAGGGTTTATTAGCTTTAAGATTATTAATACGTACAAAACTTGTTCACGTAGGTATTATTTGTTCTGTAATATCAACCTACCTTTAACAGATGAGGGTCCCTTTCAGCAGCGTCCAGCAACGATTCCGCCTCGCTCAGCCACGCCACGAATTTTTCCAGAGACCGGTCGAAGTTCTGCAGCGATGAAACCGCTGAATGCAGCGCTTTGCCGCGAGCAACAATACTGTGAAAGAAGGTATTTTTAAGCATGACCATTCTTCAATTTTCAAACTGATATTTTGCATTTTTGACGTTGTTTTTATGTCACGTCTTTTATATACTTAAAATTTATTTAAATCAGTTAGCATTTCCTAGAAAATGTTTTGTAAGAGAACTGAATTGAAGAAGTTTGTAGCAAATGGTCGTAACAACGAAGTTATTATTTTATTTAAAGTTGCTATTTTAATCAACAGTTTACTGATGAAATATTTATGAATTCTATACCTTAAGGTGAATATTTATGAGGAAGTTTATACGGAGCCTTGTTGAATATTAAACATTTGGTTAATTTCAATGTTGCAATACTGTTTTAGCAGTTAAATAAAGAGAAAGCATGGAACAATAATCTTATTCACACTATTTTTGTATTCACTGTATCTTTAGCGTTAACGGTCACAAGTTATAGGTGATCAAAAACACTTATTATCGTAAAAGTTAAAGATGTTTTACTTTCATGAAACTGTCATGAAACTGAAACCGGAAGAGCTTAGATACAACTTTAAGAGATGGCGGTGTTAAAAAGAAACACTGACTAAAGACAGATGGCGTTAGTAGTCAGTACTAAGCTACAAGGAGTTTATTCAATAGCAAAACTTATTTTTACTTTGATTTAAAAACTACGTAAGCAAAATAAATGTATTCCCAGTTTACTTACCTATTGTTAAGCTCATTGTATCTATGGTTGATAGCCTCAGTGGAGCGTTTGATGCGAGTCGTGTCATCATTGCGATACACGGCAATCAGTCGCTGTGTCAGCTGCCCAAACAGCTCGATCTGATGCTTGTATTGGTGCACCTCGGCGTGGAATGACTGTGGAAAAAAGAATAACATAAATAAGATATAAAAAATTTAATTGGAAGAATACAAACCGAACAGACTCTTTAAAACAACGCCATCTAGTGAGTGAGTGTAAAACTTTTTGCTGACAGACTCTGTTACGTACTTTCCCCGATAGATGGCGTTGTTAGTATAAGTAAGGTAAGCAGACTGTTCAATGGAAGTACTAAATGTTTCTGGTTGTAGCAATAAAGATCGGGCGTTGTGATAAGCATAATTAATGTAATTAAATTGCTCCAGTTATATAAACATTAATTTTATTCAAAGTTTAGCCGGTGGGTTCTAGTCACGTCATGTTTTTTCCAAGAAATGGTAATGTAAGCCCTTGATTGTAGCAATCGCAGTTTCTTTGGTGTTTCCTTACTCACCGTCAACAGTGAACTCTGTGTTTATTATGATTTTAATTAGATTCTGTGTACGATGCGTAAAGTTACACAAATGCAAAACGTATATTATGTGGTGTCAAAACACCAACAACGAACGAATCTTACTCTAGTCTAGATATACTCAGTCTAGTTAAAAAACCTGGTGATTATGACAGTATGTTGGTTACAATCACAATTTTGATACATAATACATAAAAATACTAGATGTTACTCCTTAGTTTTCATGTGTTTGGTTACTGCTCCGTTCCCGTGGATCGTAACGTGAAGTTATACAACTTTCATATTGCTCCTAAATCTGGATATCATTTATCATACATACAACAATTTTACGAACCCGGCACCACTAGTTCAAGTTAATTAGCGTCTTTACACAAACTAAAAAATCGTATAGCTTTATTATTTTAATGTACCTAGATTCTAAATAATAATTTGAAAAGGTTGTCTGGAAGAAATTGCTTTTTAGCGATAAGGCCGCGTATTGTATTCTTGCAAATTTGTTTGTATTGTCCTTCACTGTTTTTGTCCTATTGGTGTAAATAAAGAATATTCTATATATCTATCTATCTAAATAATTATTTAAAAGTAGACACAAACAACACCTCAGTAAGTACTGAAGCACGGTGGGTGCACGCGAAACACCCGCCAAGTCCCGTTCCATGCAAAGTGGAATATTATAGAGCTTTACCGCGGTCGGGTCCAATTAACGGCGATTTATAGCACATACGGCAACTTGAACTAAGTTGTAAGTAATATCGCCTGGCCGGGAGATATGGCCGCTTTACGCTATCGCTTTTAAAGGAATATTAACGGATTTTATGTAAGTATATGAAGTATGTTCATTGTAGATATTATTATTCTTTTTTTTTTACTGTTAGGGTTGTCTTTGGTCGGTTTTGGTCATAATGTTACTGTTGTTTAAAAAATCACTGTCTCGTTCTGTTTTAAATCTTAATTTTTTCGGGTAATTTCATTTTCAAATTTTTGTTGTGTGCCCCGCATCGGTACAAAGCCTTTTTTTCGTGTTTACCGTGCCTCAGAACAATTGAGCAACTAACGTTCTCTATTGTTCTGAGACAGAAACACGCCTTCGGCTAGCGCTGGAAACCAGCGCCGTGGACTCGTGCCTGTGTACGGGCCCGGCATTAAGCTGAGCGCTAGCCCTTTCGTGCAATAGGTTTTAATATTTTATTTAGTAAATTCTTTTAAATTATTTATTTATTTATTAATACTTTATGCACAACGGTACATAGGCGGACTTAATGCCACAGGCATTTTCTCCCAGTCAACCTAGGGTGGTGAAGAGATAGCATGGTAGGTGCATTTATGATGCAAAAAACTAAAATGATAGAAATATGATAAAAAAAATGAAAATAAAATTAAAACATAAATAATAACTATAAACATAGGTAAGTAAATAAATATATCTGTAATATATAAATTCTTTAATATGTAAATTATTTTACTGTAAAACTAAGTACGAATAAACTGTTTTTTTTTTTCTTTCTTTCTAGAAGAAGCCGCAGACTAAAATAAGTGGAGCATGTCAAAGATTTAGTGGAATGTAGTGATGTGCTAACATAGATCTAAGCTTTTTAATACTAGCACAAATGTGATTATATCTGTACGTTTGTTAGGTTAAGGTATTTATATATCGGCTGAAATAAACGTTAATTATCATATTCATGTTCCTCTCCAAGGTACAATCTATCTTTATCACAATTCATCAAATTATGTTCGGCGGTTTAAGCGTGAAAACGTAATAAACAAGTGGATTTTTATACAACACGAGCTGTCCCGCGGGGTTTCACCTGCGACTTTGGAAGTTAGGCCGTTAAATTTTCTAAAATGTTTCTATTTTACCACATTTTTCTAATATTGTGTTAAGAACCTTCTACACAATAAAAGATAAAATTAAAAAAAGTTTAATGGAATCGAGTAAATCTTTGTCAAGTTATGGCAAGGGAAATAGGGATTTATTTTTATATTCAGGCATAAAATAGTATAGATAGTTGAAACCTATTTAAAAACAAGAATATTTCAGGAACGCATGATAAACGCTGCCTTTACATTACTGATGCATGTTTGAACATTAAACAAAACCGGCCAAGTGCGAGTCAGACTCGCTCATGAAGGGTTCCGTAGCAGCGAGTAACATAATTTATATTTGAGTTGATTGAATGAAAGGTAAATTACGATATACGGTTTATGACGTATTAAAAAAAACTATTTACTAGATCTCGTTCAAACCAATTTTCAGTAGAAGTTTACATGGTAATGTACATCATATATTTTTTATTTATTTATCATACTCTTATTTTGGAAGTTACAGGGGGGGGGGGGACCAACATTTTACCACTTTAAAAGTGTTTCTCGCGCAAACTATTCAGTTTAGAGAAAAATGGTATTAGAAACCTCAATATCATTTTTGAAGACCTATCCATAGATGCCCCACACATATGGGTATGGTGAAAAAATTTTATTTGAGTTTAAGTTCTATGTATAGGGACCCCCAAATTTTTTTATTTATTTTCTATTTTTGTATCAGAATCTTAATGCGGTTCACAGAATACATCCACTCAGCAAGTTTCAACAGTATAGCTCTTATAGTTTCGGAAAAAAATGGCTGTAACATACGGACGGACAGACAGACAGACGGACAGACAGATAGACAGACATGACGAATCTATAAGGGTTCCGTTTTTGCCATTTGGCTACGGAACCCTAAAAACGATGTAAGAATTCCACTTTTGAAACGAAAAACGACTGTCAATAAAATTGTTCTAGTTGAAAATGGGCTCAATTTCCCGGTTTTATTAACAAGACAAGCATTACTTCAAAGTTAGCAACACAAACCGAGTCAGTTACAAGTGGGTGTGCCCATAACATAAACATAATGATATATCCGCCTTTCTGTATGTATGTATATGTATCGTCGCGGTAATTATGCTAATGTAGAAAGTTTCCTACGTCGGCACTAACTCAGAACGTTTATATTTTTGCCGATCCTACAAGAAAATGTTGTTCGAGTTTTTGTGAAGGGGTGATACGAAAGATAATGTTAGGAAAGTTTTGCTATACAGCGAGCCTACCATTATATTTTAATCTAAGTTTTTGAGTTTTTCATTTTTGTTCCGACTATTTTATTATGAGTTTAATACACCTACGTAAAGAAAAAATAGTCGGTTACCTAGAATCCACTTACCATGCGAGTATAGTACAATGTAAAAAAAAATACAATCGAATTGAGAAACTCCTCCATTTAAAAGTCGTTTAATAAAATTTAATAAAAGTCGTAAAAAGTATTAGAGAAAACTTACAGAAGTATATCTTTCTAATAATAAAATCAATAATAATATCGTAACTTCTCTAATACCATCTACCTATACTCGAGGGTGTGGGTTCAATTTTTGGCACGTATCAATGAGATCTTTTCGCATGAGGTATCGGTTAAGGAAAACATCGTTGAGAAAGTTAAGCTTTTAATTAATAAATAAGTCTGGTCTAATCCACTTTGGTGATCAATACTCGTGTCTTCTTTGCGTGAGAAGGGCACCCTTCTCTATAAATATATTTTTATTTTGTTTTAAGAAATATTGATGAAATTGAAACACAAAAGGTGAATTACACCACAAATAGGTATTCAGAATTAAGTCCTAGACATTTTCAACAATAAATAAACCTACAAAAATGAAAAAATTTTCGCCATTTAAAAAATCACCAAATGTCTGTAATGAAGAGCCCAGAATATTTCAAATAACATGAAAGCAGATTCATGTGAGAATCCGATCTCGACTGAACGAATGAAAGTATGTACGAATGATCGGAATGAACGAGAAAATATCTTCTCTATTTAATGTCGTGTTTCCGACTTGTCATTTTCCTCGCGTCGATATTACTTACTGGAATCTTACATTTTATATTTATTACTTCACTAGCCAACGTCCGCGGTTTCTGATTTAACAATTAAAATGGTTTCTGAACCATATGCTAAAAATAACCACCCGTCATCCGAATCTTTGTTTACTGTGCTGAGATATTGATTAACTCTGATGATTTACATGGAATACAAATTAGAACTGAAACCCGAACAAAGGTATTTATTGGGACGTGTAAAAATAAAAGTGAATACAATTAAAGCTAAGTAAATATAAATATCCAAAACCTTCTCACATAATTATAGAAGAAATATTGTCAAAAATCGATGTACACTTTTCTATGTAGTAAAAATTATAATTAAAGAAGAACATAATTACTTTTATTAATTAATTTAAATACTTACATCGGTGTTAAAGAAAACTTAATTCATATCAGACGGTCCCGCATACTAAGTTAGTTAGTTGACTGTATCTAGGTAGATGTGATGATAACCATAAAGACAGACAGCCATAGAATATCGTACAATATGGCGCCGCACACAGTGAACGCAGATAACGCGAGGGGACGGTCTCAGTATAGCGTGAGATACATACGTGGATCATATCATCACTTACAATATACACATATCACCAAATTCTAAACAACTCTACTCGCCTGTTATGTAGTTGTTAGTAAGTTAGTAACCTTAATAACTTTGGAAAGTTTGCATTCGTAACAAGAATTAAAATATCATACACGACATTAGTAAGATCTCTCACGCCGCAGCCTCCCACCATGCTTACATCTCTGGCTCGCAGACGATGCCCGCTTACAGTTCGAGTCACGTCGTCCACCGAATACAAAAGTACACTCACACAAGAAGATCGATATGCAGCGTCCGTCAGATATCATTTAAGTTTTCTTGAACACCGATATGTATTGAAATGAAAGAAAAGGAAAAGTCAAACAGTTTATTTCCATTAGACCATGGAGGCACTTTATAGGGCTTAATATTTTATACTCTAATAGTTAACTTTATATTAGAAAAACATCCGTTAGTTTTTGAAGAAATTTAAATTATGTCTGAGGGCCCTGCATACTGATTTGGACACAACTCTTTTTGGTCCAAATTCGAAAGTGCCAAAGAAAAAAAAATATTATATTCTGTTAGAACTTATTCTTCTAAGCATTTTTCATTATGGCAACAATACAGTGGGACCATTCCCCTTTATTTTGTTTGAGTATAAAATTTCAATTTTGGACCGAAAATATATGGTAAGTGAATGTTGTCCTTTGCTGACTGTACATGGCTGTCGCCACGTAGGTTTTGCAGCGCATTTTAACATATTTCTATCATAGAAGCTTATCAATAGTCCAGTCTACAGTAGGTATTGGAACCTAGACTATCAGAGGGGTCAGTAATAGGAGGAGTTTTCAAGCATACTATATCAATACCTGATTTCAAAGGGGTTTTTGTTAAATGTGCTCTCGTCACGCACCTTACAAAACTTGCTACGTTACCATTAATTATGAAGGTTTCTTTAGTAACTAAGGTGTTACAGGGTTTTGATACATAAGCAAGCATAAGTTTACATTTGCCATAAGTTTAACTTTGTGTTGATAAAACAAACGATAGTTTTTCAAAACCTTCTTTACGATTGAAATGAGGTTTTATTAGGCCTGAGACCCCTAGATGTTGACATCATAAATGATTACAAAATTACAGTCAACTAGCAAATTAACACCTATTCAAATAAAAAAAATGTAGTTAATGAACAAGTACCTATTGTATAAGCTGGAAGCTATATCTGCCAACAAACTGTTATGCAGTTTGGCAGAGGTATTATGTAACTGAAATGTATATGGACAACATAAATAAACATTTTTTCATTTTTCATTTTCAATAACAGCAAACATGATTCAGCTTCCAAAACACTACAAAAGCGGTACACCCAAAAAACTACTTCATCCTCGAGCTGCTAAACACAGATAAACATTGTAAGATGGAAGAGAGACTTTTGCCGTGCAGTGTGACAAAAGGGGCTCATAATTGGCGAGGTCACTCATTTTTTGAATTACCATTATTCGGTGCTGCCGTGCCTTAAGACACGCTATTGATTTCGTCTTTAACTAGGTGTAAAGCACATTATTTCTTATTAGAACTATTTAATTATACACTAATATTGTTTACAATAAATTGAATAGAAGATAGGTTGTGCATACTAATATAATACAGCTAAACAGTTTGTTCTGTTGTTTGTTTAAAGTCGCTAATCGTTGGGACTATTTGTTGAACTGGAAAAATTCTGTTCGACGTGTATAAATTATGGGAAACAGCATACGGGATCGAAGTAGTAATCAAATATGTTCCTACCCTTACGAGATGGCACTGTACGAGACAGACAGCTTGTATATTAGTTTTCTATAACACAGTGGCGACATTTCTCGCCCAACATATGAACTTCATCTGCCATCCTCCATCACGTTATGAGAGTTTGACACAACTTAAAAAATTCCGACTAGACTGTCGGGCAGTAGCCCACCCGACACAATATCCGTATGGACCCTTTTTAATGGAGGTTGAAGAATTTAACAAGCTGTACTTTATTCCTCTAAACAATACATACCTTCTGTTCTCGAAGCTGCATCTCCAGTACGTCAGCAGTGTTGGCGGGCGGCTGCATGGCAGCGAGGCGCGCCTCCATGCGCGCCAGCCACGCGTCCGCGTCGCGCCGCCTCGCCTCGTACCGCTGCGAGTCGCCCAACATGGCGTCCAGCTGTGCCTTGCGCTGTAGCACGCGCGCATTCGCCTCGTCCCAGTGCTCGCGGAGTGCTGTTACTGTGGACAAAAATGACTATTTTTATCTTTTGTTTTTTTTTTGTTGTTTGTTTATGGAAAGGATTTTTATTGATCAGGTTCAGTACTGTGATAATCTTACTGTTAAGTATTTTGGTTCATTGTAAAAATCACCGCCCAAATAAAATAGATATGTTTAGATTTACATGTTTTGTCCCTGCATCAACCTACGGTAGGTTGGTAGAGAATACCAAAGGCAGGTTTTTTTTTAAGTTTTAATAACTAAATAAATATACCAAATAGATAACAAAGCATGCTATTTGTCACGGCCGAGGCGAAGCTTTTCTCAGCTGTAGGCTGTGCTATATCTGAATATAGACTAGTAATATTTTACATAAGTATCAAGTACAGCGTAGCGACCGTCTCGATCCCAATTCATTAATTGTAAGTAAAGCTATTGTGCTTAATTCTGTCTTTTAAAAACGGTTTCAATTTAATTATTTTACTGGGCTTTTTTATTTTACCTTTGAAAACATTTGTGGCTTCATTTACGACCTTACTTTATGAGAGTCCGAGACGACGGGACCTAATTAATTAAATTAGACCCTTTAAAAAGAGGTTTATTGAAATATTTGTGTGACGCAAATAGCCACACAAGACAGTGATAATTTTGATATTTACCCATGATTTCAGACAACACAATAATACGCTTCAAGAACCTTCGAGAAAGCATCAAGAATATTGCGAATTAACGTGAAGGGAGGTCCTCATCCCTTTATATCCTTGACAAAATATTTATACGAACATTGTATGAAAGGCTTATGATAAGAACCCGAAAAATACTTCCCCTTTTCCCCAAAATATTCCTATCGATAATAACCGGATATTCTCAACACATTCTTAACAAAAGAATTACAAGGAACTCGATGAAAATAAACATTTTCCGAGTCCCAAGTCTTGAATGTTCGTATCGAAAAATATGTATTATATTGTATAAACCACCCTAAAGGGAGCGGTTTGTCAAACTAAACCCTGTATACAACATATTAAAACATCTATTCATATATTCACGAAGTAATTCTCCTACGAATGATAATTTGATACGATATTGAAAATACACAAGTCAAGTTTGTTTTCCATTGCGATTTTAGACGGGCGCCTCCAGTAATGTTATTGAAGAAAACCCGCGATGTATTTTAAAACAGATTTTCGTTCGAGATTTGATGTCGGAGTACCGTAGCTAGTAGATAAGTTGTGGATAAGTAAATATGGCGTAAGTTGAAGTAAATTGCTTTTGAACAAGCACACAGCGGAATTGATAAGAGTCTTGTTAGCGAAGATTGTTTTAATGTGTCAAACAAAGTGCCCGAGGTTTGTTTCCAAAAATGTTTCGACGTTTTAATGGAGTCGGCAACAAGGAATTTGTTTCATTGTTCTGACTTGTGTAAATGATGTAGGTACTTTTCTTTGAAATAGGTGAAACCAACAATAAATTGAAAATATAAATTGACGTCATACTTCTTAAATTTCTTAACTATAAACGTCATAAAAAACAACAGCCAAGAGCGAGTGGGATTCCTGACAAGAACTTTTTAAAGTCATTTCTTTTGCAAAAGTAGTCCCTGTAAGTTTAAAGATAAGGAGAAAACGTCAGCAGACAGATATATAAATGAATGTTAATTAAAAGGGTTTAGTTTCTCATCGAGACACAGTTATAGGGCTGTTTTGTCAAAATTTGCTCAGTTGGGATTTGTTTTTTTAACTGTACTCAGTTAAAATACACAATCTTCAAAACTATCGCTTGTTTTCCTTCAATTTCTGCACGATCGCGTCCCACTGTAGGAACATTGTTAATTCAAACAAAACAAACAAACAAATAATACCTAAACACAAACATCAGACGCAATCTCAGACCAATGTATGAGTTAAATGAATTAAATATCATGCATTTGGAACATATCTCTATGAAATTTAACTCTTATTTTGTGAGTTATAAGGTCTAGTATTGAACGGTTGTGAAAGGGGTGAGTCTCTCGGTTGGGAACTGAAGTGTTTTGAGTTAGAAATGTGAATATTATGATGAAGATGTATTTTCTGTGGACCGGGTTTGATGTCGGTTTAGCTATAAATAGTTATTTACTATTTTACCTATATAACGGCAAGAACAGTCGATGTTGACTATTTTACCAAAGTCAAAAGTGATATCGAAAAGCAAGAATAAAAAAAAACTAAGAAAAAAAAAAACAGATACTTTTTGGACTTAATGTAGACAAAGTTACTGACTCATACTTATTAAAACATTATATGACAACAAGCTCTGACGATAAAAACACGGCATAAGTCCGCCTGTACACTACGTACAAAGTTTAAATAAATAAAGAAAATAAAGCAAAAAAAGATCTAATCTTAGCATCAGCCTGACAAAACAGTCTCTTTTCCTGTTTTTTACATTGGCTACGTTTTCAGTGAATTTAATCACCAAAGGGAATTGGCCAAACAGTCGGTAAAGACTCACTTCACACTAAAATAATAGGCAAACATTTAAAAGTGTGTACACAGTGCTCCCAGTCGCGTGTTTCCTGGCCAAAATTCGGCGGCGTGCAAATAAGATGCAGTGTGAGTCAAATAGTGTTGCAGTAAGGTTATTATGCGACGCCGAGTGGAGTACGGTGTCGGTTTGATATTTTGTTCGCAGTTTGCTGTGGGATTTGAAATCGTGTGCGGAATCACGTCAACTCTAACGTAATGTCACAGAGGTTTCTTAAAGAGATTTCGTTACGTAATGTCGAGAAGGTGAGAAAATGGAAATAAGATACTTATATTCGACTAGAATAACGACAGAAACTCAGTACGGTGAAATTCCTGAAAGCTCTGAACAAAAGTACTGAATTGAGAATCTGAAGTTGATAGAGCCTTGTCTTGATTGATTCACGTTCAGATGTAATGGTGCGTAAGTGATTCAGGTAGCTATTCTACTTGCTTCCTGAAAAGGACACACATATTCCTTACTTAGATTGAAGCCAGTCAAGTAAGGAATACATTCCTAACTTATTCTCACAGCTGTGATAAAATTGTCTTATTTTCGTGACACAGTGAACTCAGACCACATTTTCAAAGTCATTCTCCAATATGAAGTACCTAACATGTACTTTATTATGTTAAACTCTTTAACACAATTTATCTCTCCGTCGAATTAAAATATCCCAATTGTTACCAAATACCAATTCAGCGATAAGCGATAAAATACAACCTCTTCTCTCGTTAAAACATAAGCAAATACAAATAAAATAACAATAATACAAGTTTACGTCCTGAACTTACTCGTTATGGCGCTGTAAAAACTTTCACGACATCCCATTACTGCGGTGTACATGAAGTCGCACATTTTCTTTTACAGTACTCGACAAATGTTTATTTTCAATTCAGGCGTCTGTTTTTGCGTATGAAAAATATGCGGTACTAAAAGGTTTAATTAATTAATGTACGAGTATCTACTATTTGATGTTTATCTGTTGTTTTGCATAAGGGATGATGCTGATTTGGCAGCACGCAAATGAAATTAATATTGATTTTTACTTTGGATAACTGCAACTATTTAAATGATTTGCAATAAATAGAACTTGCTATATTGTACTAAACTGACAACAATAAAGCACTTATAACTTTTGTCTGGACTATAACTTCAAAACTCAAATAATTATGTAAATAAATAGCAAACTCCAGCAACAGTTACTAAAACACAAATAAGGACCTTTCATTTCCAGCATCTTTACAGACATTTTCAGTCTTTAGCTACTAAGAAGCTACAGTGATACGACAACGTAAAACAAAATTAATTATACTACGCAACGGGATACGGCGGTCGTTTAGCTTTAGTTAACAACTAAACTTTGTCCAGGCGCGAGAGACGCGGCACACTGTGCGTACTAAACATCGCACACTGTTTACTTTGAAGCGTCATTTGAATTTACATTTCGTAGAGGGGATGGACGATGACAACGGGTGTAATTTTGCGACCAGCTGATGCCATTGTGTTTAATTAGAATCCAGGTGTTTTAGATTAACTAGTAAGTACGTATATCTATTATTAAAGTACCCATTTTTAGAGTTCTGAACGTCTCATGACTTGTAACACTTAATAAAGATTATGGCTATAGAAAGATCAATCTAGTGTACACTGAACATATTAGATTTTAGGTTTACGCTCCGGATTTACCAATGGCCATATTGCCTATAACACGATACTAATAACAAACCAACCAAAGCGTTCATATGCATCAGGCAAGAAAGCACTTACCATTTCAAGGGTGGAGGCTTAATGACAGTTATCTATTGCTCGATAGATTATTAATGAGCTAAACTATTAGTGAAGTCATAAGGGAAGAAACACGAACATCACAATAACATTATCATTAACAACTTACTAACACTCCAAACGCATTATCGTCTTGTTTACTTGCTTTGTCCAGCGGTTAGACTAGTGGGCACACTGTGTAGGAGGTGACTTAGGAAAAAATATAATGACAAAATGAGCTCAGACGTCAATAATACTTTATTGTATTGCTATCAACATTCTATGTGCTTTCTGTTATGTATTTTGGTAAATATTTATATATAATTTACATGTAGTTGTATTCTATAGGGATTAAATTTTCAATGGCGGGTTTTTGTGCGCCTCTAAATTATAAAAAAAAAACTATAGCTCCATGTTTTTAGCTAGTTGTAGTTTCGGCTGTGCGTAGATTATTAGCAAAATAACAGTCTCTAACTATATTTATAAAGAAAATTAATATTTTTAACAATGAGAGGATTTAGTTTTACATTAGGAACGAAATAATAAAAGCTATTATTTCTGTTATTGTTATTATAAATTTGCTAACAAAATCAGTTAAATTATTTATTAATAAAGATAAAACTTTGTTTAATTATAATCGGTTATTTTACGTAAGTAAATTATTTTATTTAAAGAAAAAACTGTGTTTATTTATTTATTTTGTTATTATATATTAACAAATCAATGTTATTTCGTTATGCATCAGTCAAGCATCGAACCTTTCAACAGAGACCTCAAGTGTAAGAGCGGCGCGCTAGTGTGTGATACTGGGAAACCGGTAATATGTGCTGAAATAGAAATATACATACACATACATAAACTATACATAGCGGTTAGACATTACGTACATAAAATCATTCATATTTTAGGTATAACAGTGTATCAGCGTACTTTTTAGATATGTTCTTCTTTAAAGTATTTGGGAATGCACTTCAATAATAATTAATATTATTTATAGGCAGATTAAAAAAAACATATGTGAAGAGTTTTCAAGAAGAATATCGTAATTATTGGCCTCGTGGGTCTCTGATACACAAGATTGTAAGTTTGCAATTGGATATGGACAAGTAGCATTCATTCATTCATTTGCTTCACTTCGCTTAGGGGCGTCCTGTTGTTCTCCGCATCGTTGTCACTGTGGGGAAGTTGTCAACAGCCTCGGACACCATGGCTTGTCGTGCAGCCGGAGCGCGGGCCGTATAGCACGGCATGCGAATATTAATGACATCATTCGACGTGCTCTTGTTGCCGTCGGCGTTCCAGCTGGATTAGAACCCAATGGTTTGGCACGCGACGATGGCAAGAGACCGGACGGTATGTCTTTATTCCCATGGAAGATGGGTAGGCCTTTAGTGTGGGACGCTACGTGTGTCGATACTCTTGCGTCATCCCACCTTCCTAGTACGGCGTGCTGTGCCGGAGCTGCCGCCTCGGCTGCGGAAAACCTCAAGCGGCGAAAGTATAGTAACCTTACTGGAAACTATATTTTCGAGCCGTTTGGGGTTGAAACCCTTGGGCCATGGGGTCCGAGTGCCCACCTTATTTTTAAAGACCTGTCAAAAAGACTAGTTGACTCTTCTCGTGACCCAAAGGCTGGCTTTTATCTTGGCCAGAGGCTTAGCATTGCCATCCAACGTGGCAATGCTGCCAGCCTCTTGGGCACTTTACCGGTTGACAGCGATGCGAAGGAGTTTTTTGATGCCATTTTATTTTAATTCTTTATTTTAATTCTAGTTTTATTAATTTAATGTTATATCTAAATTGTCTATTGAATATCTTTATATACTAGTTTTTAAATAGGTAATTAATTCATCTTCTTAGTAGCATTTATGTGTTTTTCTTTTCAATTTCTTTGATACCTATTTTCTAAGTTTATCTTCTTTATCAATGACATTGGAGAATAAAACCATCAGGAGAAAACCTAAATTAAAGTGGTGATCGATTTTCAAACTTTCTCTGAACATGAAGATACTTTTGTCCTTTTTGGGCAATAATAATCTGATATTAAAAATACAACATCCAACAATATTAAAACCAACTTTACAAAATAAAAGCTGTTTATAATAACTGCGTATCAGGTGCAATAGATATTAACAAACCGTACGTACGCTTTACACAACTTCCCACAATATTCTCGGCTTTAAAAAAATACGAGTGCTGAAGCCGGTAAGCCCAAAATCTTCATTTAACGAGGTCTAATCGACCCGCTAACAGGCCGCCGTTACTGGCCAATGGAGGGTTAACCCGAACTCACCGTTTATTGATCACCTTTTTGGGCAGGTCTGTTGGACCGTATAGTGCAGGTGTGGGTTAGTGGAACGTGTGTTTGTCATCTATGCATGTGAATTGGTTTAGCAATATTACAAAGGTGTTACAACCCTGATTATATACCGTCAATTTGATTCTATTCAGTTCTAAACAAAAGCGTTTTAAAAAATATTAAAAGCTATCCTCAAAAATCTAAAGATACAAATGATCCCATGGCACTATTTTTTTAATAGTGCTAGTTCAATTATTTGTCCATATATTTGCGGTACGAATGGCACGGTGGTTAATACAAACTATACCCTAGAATTATTGTAATAAGGTTTATATTGCTTTGCATAGAATACGGTATTTGAAGTAGCACCACGAGCCAAATAACAATAACTAAAAGTAAACGATTTCCCCTGAAAAGGACATTGACCACCATACTATAGGACGCCGTTGCGCATAAAAAATAATGTAATCTTAGTGTAAATTGAATATAAAAGAGGGGAGAGGTCGTACTTTCCAAGGAAATAAAAATTATCTACATATTTTTAGGGGTTTTTGTTGAATTTTGATTTATATGTGCAAGTTTTTAGGTTAGTTATGTACCATAACTTCTACCAAAAAAGTACAAATTACAACAATATTATGATTTCTATTCTCATAAAACAAAACGGAATAGTTTTAAACAAACCAAGGAAAGTTCCCAAGTAAATGGTAATTAGGTCATACTAAATCTAAGTGGCTTATAGGCATAAAGAGTAGAAAATAAACAGGCCCCGCATAGAATAGGGTTTTCTATCCCCTTTTTAATTGTTATAATTTATTTTTAAAATGATGTTTACATGATTCGAGACACAATAAAGACAATAGCAGGGCGACAGCCGGCTATCGCTTGGTCACAAAGGGTTAGGTTTAAGGTGGTAAGACGAGGACGGGCGGACATGACGAAACTATAAGGGTTCTTTTTGTAAAAACCATTTGAAACTAATTTATTATTGTAAACAGACAAAATCTTATTTTAGTCATCATTGCAATGCGTGTAATTAAACATTTGCAATATTAATGTGTTTGTGTGGAAATAAAAATATTCAAAAGTCAATGGCATTTATTTCACTTAGATTATTTACAAGCACAACTGAATTGTCAGAGTTGGTCGGTTATTCTAAATACTCTGTATGTTTTAGCTGTTGATGTCCATAAGCTCGTTCAACACACATTACACTTCAAGAGTTTAGAGATGCACATTCGAGTATAATATAACATTCCTGAGAGAAGAGGATGTTCTTCTGACATCTGAAAATAAATATAATAAATATTATTACATATTGTTGATTGATCTTAGCATTAGTTTAATAGGAAATTCGTCCGCGTGGAAACCGAAAATGATTCTAATAGGATTTTCAAATAGTTTTTTTCGTTATCTGCTGTTACAGTTAGCTGTACAACAAAATACAAATAGTGCTATTGACTTGGACCATCTTTGGTATTATCCATAATAACGTATAATGTTGTTCATAATATAACAATAATGCGCTCATTTTCTACTACACTAACGTCAAAAAACGTGTAAATGCAATATAATAAGATACTAACCGTTGCCGGATTAATCCAGTATCGTAGAGTTGTAACCATTGCATCCGTTGCTTCCCCCTGTTGGCGACGGGGTAGAGGATGTTTCAGAGCAAGGGGGGCACAGTCCGCACAGCGTGTTATTTTTATTTTAACAAAATTGTCGGTACTGCCTAAAGAGAGAAACGATCCGAAGTCGTAAAAACGTCGACGTACGAAAGTTTTGAAAAAATTGCTTGATCGCACAGAAATCGGAAGAGTCTGCTGTACACGAACTAACCGCAATGATTCGTTATCTAATAACGCAAAATAAACTCAATTTTCAATAAAAATATTCGTCGCTTTGTTTTACTTGAAAGTGTCAATTTTGACTGTTAACATTTGAATTTCCGTGGCAGTGCTGCCCACAGCTGATAAAAATCAACCATAAGTGATAACTTAAACACCTAAATACTTTTTGTTAGTAAAATAACATTATTTTAGAAATGGTAATTAAATATAAATTGTTGGTAACGCAAATGAATGTTATATTCGTAATAATTTTTGAGACATCAACGTGTGCTCTTAAAAATAAAATATGTAATACTATCAGTTAAGACTGATTATGGGAAAGTTTATGAAATTGGCAACACCGCTTTTACTTAAGTACGTCATTAAAGGAAGAATGCAACAAAGTCGAATAAATAACTAATTAAATATAAAATATTAACCCCTAAAAAGATTTCCATGAAGTTATTTTAGGAAAGTTAAAATATTATGTTATGATTTATGAGTACATTTTTGTGGCTATTCCCTCTTATTTTAAAGCGATGCTAGATTTGAACATTCTCCTTTGTTTTGATTACTTAAAGACTTGAAGGCAGAACTGTGCTATCTCTTTTTTATCAATTTGACGACACACAGCTAGGATACCCATGCAACTTTCCACCGATAAAAATATACCATGGCGTTGCAACATTTTGTACCACATAAAAAAAAAAAACAGGGAAACTTGCAACAGCTGCGAAATACGCGCTTTCCAACAGATACCGGGATTTAGAGTAGTTTTTTATTGAATCACGGGACTGTAAACTTTATTTGCGTATTCATCATTTGTTTTGCATCAAACTGGCAAACCCTTTCATCTAGATTATATTTCATGACTGCTCGAATGTATTTATGATTGCCTGCCGGGGTTGCGGAATGTTTATCATAGTTACCGTGACCCTGGAACATAAAGGGCAATCGAAGGAACATGAGTGGGTTTTAGTCAGTAAAAGTCTGACACGCCCTACCGCCGCTCCCAGGACGGGAGCAGTCATTGGATGATTTCCCACTCACCAAAAAAAAAAAAAGTATTTATGATAACTAGTTACTGCATGCAACTTCATCGACGTGGTACTCAAAATTACTATCATACTAAAATGGATGACCAATATATAAAAAATGCAATTCTGTTTAGTCCGTCCCGTAGACCGTCCAAAAATACGTGTCCACATTTTTTTGATAATGTAACTGACGGAACATTTCTTTTTTATCGTCTCATAATTATTTATAAAAAGTTTTGTATCGACCAGTCTTTATGAGTTTAAGTGAAAGCCGAGGTTTTTCAGGTTAAGCAGAATTAAGCAGCAGCAGATTCAATGTTTTCTTTGAAAATACACTTTGTCTTGCCATATTTTATTTTGCCACCCTAGTGAATGCCTAGGACAATAAGTTCTATTTTGTTCGATTGCGCATAGAGTGTAAATAAATAATATTTGTGAAAATTAATAAATGAATGTTGATGTTACTTTTTCACATAACAACTTCTGGGCAGATTTAGCTGAAAAATTACCAGCAATGTAACTTACTGTACTTACTATTTAAAATCAAAACACACTACAACCCCACAAATGTTTCCTACATTTAGAAACAAAACAAATGAACAGTTCTCTCCACGAACATAATTGGCAATCGTAGCACAATGTTCTACTGGAAACAATTCCCTTTGACAACAAAAATATTAAGACCAAATAAAAAGCCAACTTCACACAGTACACATTTCTTTAACAGCAATTACTGGGGAAAAATTGTACGGAGGACTTCAAAGGATCCCTCTGGTGACGTCATTTGCTTAATTAAGTAAAATAAGCGGAATATTTAAACCTTATTAGTTAGAGAATTATCATCTGGAGATAGGGTTACTAGATACTTGAGTAAGATAATATTTGACACGAAATTTAAGAAAAACGGTCATTTCATTTTTTATTCATTAATATTTCATTATTTAATAAATATATGTATATCTTGGGGCAACTCACACACATACATCTGATATGAAAAATTACTGTTATAATGAGACTATTATATACATTCTTATTTCATCTATAGTAATATTATAAAGAGAAAAGTTTTGATTGTTTGTTTGCATTGAGGCTAGGCTCCGTAACTATTGATACTCCTGAACCGATTTGAAAAATTCTTTCATCACCATTATAAAGCTACGTTATTAGCGAATAACATATAACATCAAGCTATGATCCACGGGAGCGGAGCAGTCAACCAAAAACCTATCATTACGCGGGTGAAGCTACATCAAACAGCTAGTTTATAATACATGCATATCAAAATAAATTACATGCCCCTAGATACAAAACAAACAATCATGCTCATCACACAAAAATATTTATCAGGATCAATCAGTCACCAATCACAAGACCAACACAACACTCAGTTAATAGTTGTGTACACACGGTTAGCTAGCTAGTTCTTCAATTAGGTTAAATTTCATTTGAACATGTTCACTGGTATTCAAGAAAACCTCCATACCTATCTAGTTTGCTGACTGTACATTCCCTTTTTCCCAACTGATGCCAAATACAAAAATGACAAAAACGTCTCAATCCAAAAGGTCCACAAACTAATGGTAAATAAACAAAATAACAACTTTTAATACCGTCGCAAAAACTCATCACCAAAAAGGTCCAAATATTTAGGGTCAGTAACAACCTACACCCTATTAACCCTAAAATTCAAGTGTATTGGTACGCGAGGCCGAAAACCGCGTCACAGAGTAGAAGGGTACAGAGGGTTAGTTCAACACAACGCAAGGAAGAAAAAAGCTTTTTCCTAAAAAAAAAATAACCGCCTCCAAAAACTAAAAGCACAAAAATAACTATTTTGGAAGTCGGTGGCAACACATCAAAAAGACCGGCAGAAGTAAAGCCACCGACTTCCGAAATAGTTATTTTTGTGCTTTTAGTTTTTGAAGTCGGTTACTTTTTTTTGAAAAAGCTTTTTGTTTTTGACTTTTTAGTTAATCTCAAATTCTGACTACGTTTTAGAATAACTTTAAAAAAAAATGTACGTTTTTTCTATAAAAATTGAGGAGTTCCCTCGATTTCGGCATGATACCATCATCAGATCCTGGACCTGATGACAATGGGACCATTTGGAAAGTCTACCCTTTCAAACAAAAAAAGAATTGTTTAAATCGGTTGGTAAACGACGGAGGTATGCGCGAACAAACATAAAAAAAAATACAAAAATCCGAATTAAGAACCTCCGCCTTTTTTTAGAAGTCGGTTAAAAACGGAAATATGAACATTCAACACAACTTACAATCTTTGGAGGCACTACTAAGTGCAGATACATTTCAGACTGGTTATCTTGTAACTATCAAAGTCAATTTTCTTTCCTTCATTGTTATCACAAACATATAGAAGCGAAAGGAAGAATGTAACCAAGATATTGTTAAACTTGACGATTGAAAATAATGTTAAATCATCTTACGTTTAGGAATAAGCTAATGCTTCAACTTTATAACTGGCCGATTCATAAGTGCCTGAAAATGGTCTAAGTGAAGAAAATACATTGAATTTCAGTTTTAGATCGCTGTCACATCTACTTTTACGTACGTGAGCTTAGCTTGTATGTAGAGAACCTTCTGTATCTATCCACTCAGTGTCCGAGCGCTGAAAACCGACAGATTGTAAAAACCTCGCGCTATGGTTTAATTAGCGAATAAAAATTAGCGATACCGCCCTTTTAGTTAATTAAACCTTTAGGAAAGGACGCTTGATTGAGAAAGAACACGTTTGTTTATGTTTCATTAGGTATTACGGTGAAGTAAAATATTTCATCAACAAATTGTTTATTTTCCTTGTACAGACCTTTTAAAGTAATTAAAAATTCTGTTGGAGAGTGAGGTTGTTCATAATAGATGGGATCTTACTGGCTGGTGACCCTAGAGGTCCAGCCGATAGACGTCTTGAAACTTTAATGAGCAAGTTCACCAAACTGTTGATCCTTACTAAATACCTCTTTGAGGATTGTGAAAATAAGGCGAATGGGATATTTCATAGGTAAGAGACATTGATTTTAGTGAAGTAGAACAGGAACATTATTCTACTAACTATAAATTCTTATTCTGCCAAAAATATCTGTATTATATTTACATTTTAAAAGTTCACTGGCGCTGAAATGAGATTGCGACCACATTTTAGAGGTTACTTTAACGAGCATTAAATATTCGGTCTGTATAGCAATATTTGCGACACAGGGGTAATTTGAATGTCAAAATGAAGAAGACAAATAACTTAAAAAGAAACTCTTTATTATTCACCTTAGGGACGGTTGGTTTTGCACTTAGTGTTTTAAATTGAACCGAACTTATTATACGTGTAAAGAAATCCTGTCTCTTTACTAACTGTTACAATAACAATAAACTTAGAACAAACGCCCATGCCTTACAGAAGCAAAGGCTTTTCAAGTAATTGTAAAAGGGGTAGGTGTTAAAAAAGACACCGTAACGAACAAGTTAATTAGTTAGGGGGGGGGGTGAGCTGGAAGGGGGGGTGTACCATGAGCTTGCAGACATTAAAATTGGAGAACACCGTTACGAACTGTGAATACCTAATTTCGGTGATTGCACGAAATACGCAGGAAGAAATAAAAAGATGTTTATTGTAGTGAATGTTAATTCGAGTTCGCTTTTATCGTGTCTGATAAAAAGAGGTCTTGGGGAGGAAGTCGTGTACAATTATGGTAATAAAGGGAAATTGTGAAGCAGAACTGGATTTTGCGTACTTATAGTACACGTTGTACTACAAGTAAATCATTACTAGCTCTCTCTCTCTGCGATTTCGCCCGCATTATGTTTAGTTACTTCGCTAGGTCATAACAAAATATTATGTAGCCAATGTGTTATTAGGATGCTATACTACTGTTAAGTTTTAACAAAATTCATTCAGTAGTTTTTGTGTGACAGAATAAAACATCCGCACATCCCCACTAAAACGAACACTTTTAGAATATTTACAGATTAATAGAATGACTACAAATGCTACTGTTTACAATTTTACAAAAACATAATATACTTATAAATAAAAAGATGCTGTTATAGCATTGACTTTGCGAAGATATAAAAATATGAACTTGTGTTGCAAATTAAGTCCCTAAGTAACAGTAAATCACACAGTTATGACAGCTAGAACTCAGCAGGATTAGTACGGGTTTATAATTTGAGTGTTAATCTTCGGAGGCTGGTCCGCAACCATACATCTTTAGTGCGGGAATTTATGTCCCCAGACAAGTGGCGTCGACGATGTCTTGACAATTATGACACATCGTGTTGCGGCTTCCACTCAACCAAGAGTTTAAAGGCTTTGGAAGTTTAGGAGACGTATGATAAATTGTGATGAGAATTTATTGTAAAGGTCAAATGGACCAGACTGGGGTAGTTACAGGGTTTAATGTGACAGGATCTATTGTTTTTTTTAATTGCTTGCAAAACACCATGTAAATGAAACTACTGGGTAAATATTTCAGGTTTATACTTTTATTCCGGCTAAAGCTGAATTACAACCATAAACCTTGCCTTGTTTATATCAGTTATCAGAATTTGGGTGCGATAAATATCTCTTACAGCACCGAAATTCCACTAATTATGAGTAGGAGTAGAGTTACATTTCTTTGCGCATAATATCGATAACATAAAACGTATAATCCCAAAAAGTATCAGAATTCTAATCCTGGAGAATTTTTGATCCGAGTAGTGATTTTCGGAAAATTGAGGTCACATCCATATTTTTAATAGCAACAGCACCCTAATTCCGATCACTGCTTATAATATAAACATTTAAAGACAGATCTTAATCACAAAGACACTACCAAAGAAACGCTCTAATATTCACAAACTTACTATTTAAATAACAAATAATAACACACGAAAACCGCATCGCAGAAACCCATTCGGCGAAAAATAATAAAAATCATTCACAGTGTCAAACAAAAATGGGAAAAGTGAATTAAATGACATATCAAATGACACGTATATCGTGCGGACCGCGCGGGTTGGCAGTTCAATCTCGGCCGAGGTATTATTTACGGCGGCCGACAAATGCGCTCACTATTTATTATTTATACCACAATTATTATCACAGGCTTCGTGTGGGGTGAGCTTTAAATATGGCCGGAGATACGTTTTGTAGTTTTCGTTAATGTTTTGTTTTGATTTATACTAGTTTTCAAGTTTTGAGTGGGTTGTTAAGCCAATGATTAGTGCTGCTTTAGATATAAGCTGAAACGTTTTTTCTCCCTATGTCGTAAGTCCGAGAATATTCATACACTATGTCAATTACATGCATAGATTAGCTCATTTTCCATTGAATACTTTTTTTATTTGAAATCTGACAAATGTGGTCCGAAGGAAAACTTAACATTTTTAGAGTTCCGTACCTAAAGGGTAAAACGGGACCCTATTACTAAGCTACCGCTGTCTGTCTGTCTGTCTGTCTTCAGCCAACCCTTCGTGCGCGAGTCGGACTCGCTCTTGGCCGGTCTTTTAAAGAATAGTTCCAGATAGTACAGAAAATTCCAATTTGCCAAAAACCTATATTTCCTAAAAAAGGGACCGTAAACAGGATTTTTTTGAAAAACCGTTTATTACCTGTGAACCAGGGTAAGTTTCTAGCGTCAATGTGATAGTCGGGATTTTTAGAATGTCTACAAAGGAAGGTTTTTGCGAAAATACAGCTTTTCCTAACCTATCGCATAGTAAATTATTACTATTCTACGTATCCGTATACGTATAAATAAAGGCGAAAAAGAATAAAAAACAATCGATTTTTATATTAATCCAAAAACAAAGTTAATAAAAACAATTGTTATAATTTAAAATAAAAAATTGTCGTTAAAATATGAGCATCCCTTTAAAATATCTCGCATAGTTCCACAACCCGACAATGGTGACAAATGAACTCTCAATACGTGTACACTGCAGTGCAAAATAATTTGTATGCGAGAGCGCTTCGATGGATTTTAAATCCGAATTCGTCGAATCTCGCATTTATATCGAATGTCTGCGTTCGATGGCTACGGACAGCTTATTACGAGGCCAATTAATCGCGGGCTCGGCACTGAATTGCCACTGGTAATCGATGGCAATAGCTTTTAGCAGTCGCGGATTAGCTGTCCTGTTCAATGTTTACGATTTGTAAACATTCGGTGTTTTTAGTTTACATTTCGCTTTCGTTTGAAAACAGTATTATCTGCTAAAAAATTTTGCAATTTGTAATGCTGATTGCGTTTGACAGATTAGTGTTTGCAATGTTGTAAGCCAGAAATAAAAGTGTTTATTTGAATGTTCATGCATGATTATTTTTCAGCTTTTGCTTACAAAAAGCAAAACATGTTTTGATGTTTCGACGGTTGGAACATCAATTTTACCAACAAGTACTAAATAAATTTTGTACCAACTCAATGATAAAGTCGTTAGTACCACGTCAAGTGACATACATAAAACGACACATGAAAGATAAATATTGGTCGACTGCGTTAAACATTTACTGCACCGTCCGACCGAAAATACAGTAATTATAATTCAATAAGAATGATTAAACAGGTAGCTTGGAGCTCCGCCGTAAACCTCAGTTAACAATAATAAACCTTTTTCAGTGGAGCTTGAAAAATCGGGCACCATCGGAAGCACTCGGAAGCACTCGGAAATGTAAAGTTGGAATGGGTAGAATCGTCCGGGGATGCGATTTTCAACGGTAGTCTAAACCCGATAGTAAGTCTGAATTGTATTTTGTTGAAGATGAATCATGTTTTGTTGGGAAACTTTTTCTTGTTTTAGAATTCTGTTTAGACGTTCATCAAAATTTATGAATTTCAGAAAGCCTTATAAACTTTTCATTGTCTTAAATATTTTTTTGGTTTGGAGATGCCCTTAAATAGTGTGGAGACAAAAGTTTAACGCTATTTACACAGTTTTCAGCTACTGTTCACTTACAGCTAAATAAATCGCACGTCGCAGTCGTCCGGGGCAGTGCCCGCCAAATCCCGGGATTTCCTCTCCCTTGAGCCCACAGGCTATATTCTGACTCACGTGGTTCGTGCAACCTTACTAAATATAGCTGCGCACAGATTTCACTATTTTTCAAGACTTGGGTATTGTTAAAGTGTGGAGAGGACGACGTAAAGAATAAACTTCTCACGTTGCACGATTAGCTTCATGTTTGTTTTATCTGTGTTAAAAACAGAGGGTTTTATAGGACACAGAATAAAGTGTTACTCTGAATACAGACGACCGTAGTTTCAGCTTACTGTCGCGTACAGATGGACAGACAAGACGAAGATATAACAAAGGAACCCTTATAATTTGGGCATTTTCATGATTTTCACGAAACCCTAAACAGTATAATGGCTTAATGAGACAGAAAGAATGACATTACTTTTATTCGACACAGTGTAATGGACACAATTATGACGACACTAACGCCTCCGTGCTTACTAACATTATCACTTGCGTCAGACGTAACGATGAATTTAAACGTTATTTTCGGAGCTGTTAGTTGCCTTATATAACCAACAATTACACTCAAAAGCACGTACACAATCATTATGAGAAACGTACGTAAATTGTGCCCGTAGTAACAGGCACCAAACGCCGTGACGTCACAGCCCCCTGAACTTCGCTTCATTATTCATAGGACTTCTTACGGATTATTTCTGTGTCCCATTTTTTTCGGCCGGTATTGTATTTCTACTTTATATATAAAATATAATTTGTATGTCGTTTGCGAATTCATAGCATTTTTATTTGCCTTCAGCGAAAAATATTGTTAGGTTTTTGCTTTTTTCTTCTTTGATCATCACTCTAGTAGGGATATTCGCAAAGGGAATATTAGGGACAGTAAATTACAGAGACGGAAAATGTAAGTTATTTCGTTGGTCGGCCTGTATTGTGGTCGGACCGGGTTTTGTAAAAGGCTTTTACAATAATGAACCTCAGAAGTATGTAGCTTTATATACTGTTTGGAAATGACCGTTCAACTTTAGTTCGGTATCAGATTTAAATGTTGAACATTGTTGGTTTAACATCGATACCAACTTGATATGCTTAAGTTATAATAAACAGTTGTAGTTGATCTAAGCCCTCAGTTGAAAAATAGACTGTTAAAATCATATAGCCAATTTAGATTAAACAATCATCTGCTCCAATTAATACACTTTCTTTAATATTATTTTCTCTTTCTGTCTAGCTCACAGAATAATCTAGGTTACTTCAAATAAACTGTATTTATAGAAACAAAAGACGGAGTATTTCTGTTTAGTGCGGTGCAACACGAGAGCTTTCTAACCTCTTAAGTTCTTTGACCTATGACTCCTGCACAAATCAAAATGCTTATCTCTGTTTATCTATTACACTGCTGCCGTGACCATCCTATATCATTTTGTCACACAACTGTGGTTTCAAAACCATACTGATTGAAATAACTCTGTCTGTCTGCTTACTTCGTTAAAGCTAAAGCTGCAGACTTTGATAAAATTTGGTTTGGAAGTTTGAACCGCATATAATTATATGGACTTTTTTCAATGGCGACTTCGTAAGCAAACTACTTTCACGCGAACGAAGTCGTAGGCAAATGCCAGTAATATTACTAATCAAAAGTGATTGTTCGTTTATCTGTCTGTTACGAATTCACACTAAAAGTACATTTTACCAATTGTGACTAAATTTTGTAGATAAGATGTACCAACATAACATCGCAATAACCAACATTCAGGCGAAAAAAATTGCGAATTTAAGATAGTATTGTCATAAACTCATACAGTAAGTTCAAAGGCGACAGCCCTAAATATTCTTTTACAGAAAAATCATCTCAAATTCAGCCTAGTGAAAAAATATCGAATCACAAAAAGTGTGTAATGAGTAAAACTCACACGTCCTCGTTTGAATTGTCGACGAATTATTTTATCTCAATTGAGTCCCGGATTCCCGGTGTCCCGGGATCCCGGAATCCCGGTGACACTCAGCTTAGAATATTGATTTTACGTGTTTTTGTAGCCCGAGGCTCGAATCTTTGTACATAGTGGTTATAAATTCTATCTTGTATACCTTAAACCTGATTAAAGTTAGGTTTTAGGGTTCGGTAGCCGAAGGTGCCAACGAGACCTTACAATCTATAAAAATCCAGGCTTTTTAGAAGTAACCACTGCATAACCGAAACTAGAAAATTTACACAGTAGTTTGTTTTTAATACAAATGAGTGCCAAGCAGCGATTTTTGGGAATTAAACGTCTGACGTAGTTTATTAGAGAACGAAAACTAATTGTATTTGAGAATGGGCGGCTGAAGCTTCAGAGAACAGCCAGTTACACAAACGCAGAGGCTTAGTGCCCTCTCTGTCCGAATGTCAGCGAGATACACACAAACAAACACGATCACAGGACTTTTCACAATACATTTCTAAAACAATATTAACCTTTCAACGACCAAGCGACAGCCGGCTGTCGGGCTGCTATTGTCTTTCTATTGTGCCTCAAAACACGTGTGTTCGAAGGTTTAAGAAAGAAAAGAAATAGAAAGAAAGTAAGAAAAAAAAATACAAACATCCGAATTGAGAACCTCCTCCTTTTTTTAGAAGTCGGTTAAAAATACATTTATTTCACACAGCAGTGTCGGTTTGATAATTCACAACATATAAAACGAGCACATAAAAGTAATTGGGTAGTTTCCACCATTAACCCATAAATGTTAGACACAATTCTTATAAAACCTCTATTAATTTCAGCCCAATAAATTCGGTTCATTTTCAATTTGCTATAAAATTTGATTTTTAGTTGTTTTGAAATCAATAAAACGATAGTCAACTGAGTTGTTATTTTAGTGACGTCATAAGTCGCCATTGCCATACAAAATCTATTGGAGAATGGCGTTTTGACAGCTCATAAAAAGTACGTCAATTGATAATGGTGGAAACTACCGTATTAACTAAAAAATTAGGTACTATTATTAGTGTCCCCGTCATCTGTGTCAAAAAGGTCCAGTTCAGCAAAAATGTCAGGCCACAAGTGCCTGACGCTGGTTTTCAACTGGATCCTTTCTTTTTGGGGAGTGGGAAATCACCAAATGACTGCTCCCGTCCTGGGTGCGGCGGAAGGGCGTGTCAGACTTTTACTGACTAAAACCCACTCATGTTCATTCGGTTGCCCTTCCTTCAAAGGGTAGATAGGTCGCCCAAAAAATGTATATTTTTGCTTAATCTTATTTTATCTAACTTTTCAACTTTCGCGTTAATACCCGTCGTAATAATCTGTTGTTAATTTATCTGTTACAGTAATCATAGACATTGCACTGCTAAGATAAATGTTACATCCAAGGGTACTTTACATTAATATTGTTTATGTTATATTGTTATGTATGTAATATTGCTTATTGCGGTCACATACCGAACCCTTCGTATGTGAAGCCGGTACACACTTGACCGCCTTTTTTATCCGATGACAATGACAAAGGGAACGGGGAATGAATGTTAAGTAGCCAGTGTGGGAGCAGGTTTTGAACATCGTTGGACTTTTCTTTATCCAGAATATTCCAAGCCACAAAACCCATTATTTTACATGGAATTCAATGTTAGACATCATTACATTTTCTTTTCGGATTTGTAATACGTTTCCCTTTTTGTTTTCAGGAATATAATTCAATAGGAAAAGGGTTTTTATCGGATTATCTATACTAATGTTATAAAGCTGAAAAGATTTTTTGTTTTTGTTTAAACGCTTTAATCTTGATAATCGGATTGGAAAAAAATATTTTTAAGTAACATAAGAGGATGAATCCAATGAATAAGTTGACTTTGAAAAAAAAAACACTTTCGTGGAACTAAATGCTTGAGCATTTCTTATTAATTACAATTTGATGCTTCCACGCGTCCCTAAATGATCGTGAAAGACAGATGGACCAAGTGCGATTTTTTATTTATATCAACCTTACCTTTTCTTAACGAAGCTTTTATATCAATATTAACGCTATATTAACGCTATAAAACCATTATTACCATAGAACAAATCAATCACTAATAGACAAATGGTAGTGAGCGCAACTTGCGGCATATTAGCCCGGCTAATGCATCGGCCAATCAATCACGAACGTTCGATTGATTCACCGAACATGTCCCAACAACCAACCAATCAGCTGCGGACGGTGACCAGGCGGTAACAGTTTTTTGTACTTTTTTCGATAAATGGTGAAAATAGTAAAAAACTTCTTTAATATAAGTTTTGCGTACAATTTTTATGAAAACGAGTGTTTTTTTAAAGTAAAATATAAATATCTGATATTAAAAATATATTGCCTATGGGTATAATAGTTACATCAAATAAAATCTGTATAAAAGGCCAGCCAAATTAATTACGTCGTCGATTTTTTTTCCAAATTACTTTTTGACATCTAAGTCTATTTGCGTTTGACAGTTTCATAATTACTTTTAAATTTATTTCCCATCAAAATGTGATGTCGGTTTTCCTGTTTATTTTCCTATTTTCATGACAACATTCTAAGAGGTTCCTAGACGGCCGACTAGACCATTTTAGTTCGTAAAGACTTTTTTCAAACGCATGTGTTATCTCATGGCGACCCCAACGGGTGGAATTCAATTTGTCAGCTGTGCACGTCTCGTGAGATTGCGGCAAAGGCGAGACGGAGGCGAAGCGAGCCAGCAATGAACAGTGACAGATAACTAGTAACGGCGCCGTATTAATACGGGAAAAAAGAAGATCTGTTTTTGCTTTGTAAGCAATTGTTGGAGTACTGGAGCAGAATAATTAAATAGATTGGATTACCTTGATTTGTGTTCACGATACACTTTATGAGAGAGGCTCCAAATTATTGTTTCTCATAATAATATAATAACGCCATTTCCAATATTAACAATCTCGTCGTTTGCCACATTAGGTAAAATAAAAAAAAAAACGAAAAACAAACACCAAGCTTAAAAATCTTAGTAACTGCATTGTTGTTAACTAATTAAACCGGTTAGTTCTATCTAGCTGAAACTAGTTCCGACAGGTTCAAACCGGTTTTTGCGATGTCGACTACGCTCTGTAACCTCGTTTTGTTCATATTTTTAACCCTCGCTGCACTAACAGTAAATAGTTAACTGGCAGAATGGCAAACGTAACAATCACGGTACGCTGTTCCCAAATATTAAAAGCTAGAAAACTAAGTTCATTTCAATGAAAGAGTTTCCTGAAAACCGTCCTGAAGGTAAAATCTTCAGCAAAAAATATAGACAATACTCGACAAATCTTATTTGAGAATTGGGACCTCTTATTGTTTTGTATCAGTAACAAAATAATACGACAAACACGAAAATATCAGATATTGGCTCGTTGAAAGTTGCCGTTTTATTTATTGAAGTGTGCTATGTGCTGAGAGTTTCTGGAGGAAAATATTCCTTATTATTTAGAATATGTCGCCGACAGCGCTGGCATTATTTAAATATTTGGCTCAGAGTAGACATATAGATAGGCTGTCGGTGACAACCTCGCTCTAACCTAGTTTGTCGAAGTCTAGAAGCTACTCTCTATACAATCTTTTTACTAGATACTGAAATAAGTATTTGACATCAAACTGAACGAAATGAATAGCTCTCTGTCTGGTATTTTATTCAATTTACGGATTATGGTAACATAGATGGATATTCTCTGATTGTTTCAAATATCGAATAACTCTCAACGTAGAAATATAGCGGTTTAACTGAAAAATTAAATCCCGAAAATAGATCGAAAATGGAGATTTGAAGTTTTCTATTCGCTATTCTGTGGTAGCAAACAGGAGAATGGAAAATTCTGATATTACGCTAAACTGGCGTTCACGTGATCGAAGGTGGAGGCAAAATATGTGTATAAATTGAGTTATTTAAATGAGGGAACATATAATCAAGACCTAACGTTTGTGCTCCTAACAATATCATGGGCTTGATATTTTGATTTTATTTTTTGTTTAAAACATAGTAAACAAATCTACAAACCAAGTATTATAAAAACGTAACATAAAAAAAGTAAAAATAGCGACTTTTCCCACCCTTTATAGGACGGCTCATACAAAGTGGCCAGTAAACTGGACACTCACTTCAAGGTCGTTATCTCATAGATTTTTATTTATATATTGAACCTTATGAACATTTACGACCCGAGTTAGAGCACACTGGCCCGTCAACTAGCCAGCGTTCAAGTTCACAGCGCGACTTTTTAGATTCGCGCCTTTTTTCAAGATGGCCTGTGAACTGGCCACCGTGCACCCGCGCAGGAACATTTGTTATCATCGCGCGTGTACGTTACGTGTTTACAAGTTTTATGGTGAACATAAATCATGTCTTCTTGGAAAAGGTAAGTGAAACTATTCCTTTATAGTATATACTTCGATGTTATGTGCAAATGTAATCGAGGATAATAAGAAAAACATATATTATTTGCGATTGAATACAAACCGGTGTGTTGAAAAAATATAAGCTAAGAATTGCCTACCTAACTTTGAGATGTTGTATTGAGTATTTATTTTCGAGTAATCCCTATGAACCATATTGTTTTACAACAGGTATATAAGCATGTGTTATGATATTGTAATAAATTTGCGATAAACAATCTTGTTCGGTAGTTATAGCCTATTATTATGTACGTTTGGGGTTTTTTTGGTGGTTTTTTTGCTTGGTAGTTATGAAATTCGTAATGTAATAGTTACACATTGTAGTTTTCTCATTGTTTTAGACAAACATACACTAATCGGGAGTTGGAGTCACTAGACGAGGACCAATGGAATGACTTCGTGGGTATTACTGATGACCAGGCCACACAATCAGACATTGGTGGTGATTCTGATGCTGATGATTGTTTCGACGAAAGTTTTAGTACCAGCACCGTGAGCACACGTAGTCAAAATCAAGGATCATGCTCTGGAACATGGTCTTCATCACAACCACCACAGGAGTTTTTGTTTCTACCACCATCGCCACCTCCGCAGCCGCCTCCATCTCCACCGCCACAGCCGTTATCATCAAACGAAGACGTTATGTTAATTCTATTATTATTAAAGGCTGATTAGGAAATACATTTTTTTATTATTATTATCGTCTTTTCCTAAAAATAAAATAGATTTCATTAGTGTCCATTTTACTGGCCACTGATATTGCTGTGATGTTAGTGACGCAGAACGTTCAATGGCCAGTTTACTGGCCGTATGATTTTCATGATTTTCTCGAAAAACAGAGATTTTCAGGTCTTTTTTCAAGAACATGTCATTATGATTTACGGCACAGAATATATATTTATCACAAAATATTAAGAATTAAAAAAAAAGTTAGGGTGTGCGTTAAAGGGTTAACTCGTAGTTTTGTTGTTTTCAATAATGTCACGAAGTCAGTGGAGATATAAAAAGTAGCACTAGTAAGGCAAGGCGACAGCTTATATTGAAGGAGATGGATGACCGGAGTCCGCGGGGTCTTCGGGGGTTTGCGGGGACCCGCAGGGGTTCGCGGGGGTCACGCGGTCTGACGATGCGGGCGGTGGTTGTCGCTGTTTTTATGTGACATGAGGAAAGTCTGTTTATTGACAGAATGATCAAGTTTTGGGTAGTTTCCTCTGTGTTTTATTTTAGGAAAGTGTGAATAAACTGTATGCTCTCTCATTTCTATATTTTGAAGAATGGACTTACTTTAGATTATATACAAGCACTTTTTGGCTCGGCGAGACCGTTTAGCTCAATAATTTATACCCGCTCAGCTAAATATTTCAATGACAAATCGTAAGCTCTTCCTCTACTTTTATGACCTATAACATAGATCAAAATAATTTTAATAAAATTTCAGTCACACTAACAATAAACTTGCTGTAACTTAAAAAAGAACAAGTCCCACATAAAAACCTCATTAGCAAGCAAGTGATGATAGCTACGAACACGGTACTAACTTGTCGTTCCGCTCCACCGCGCGCGCTTATAATGCGAGTACCTGGCCATTGACCATGGCTGGCTCACTTCTATTCATTAGATTGCACGTTTTGGTATTGCCCTTTATCGTTATCGAGTTACTCTGGGTTTGCAAATTTGAATCTTTAGTCATTGTATATAATACCATAAATGGAAAAGTAACTCTAGCAGTCAGTTACGCGTTGCTTATATTACAATTGTAAACTCTATGTCATGATGGTCTGTCTAACAGTGTTATTTTGAAGTTGACACTACTATTGATTTTTCCAACTGCTGCGTATGTTTGTGCTCGGACTAAATTATACCTATATAGATTCCAATCTTAACAGTGTTTTTATATACGCCCTAAATCTAACAGCTTATAGCTAAATCTCTGCACCAATTGTATCGCAATGGCACGGTGTATGCTTGAATTTTAAAGATGGACATGTGCCGTCTTGATATGCATTCGTGATTGATAATAAACAATCACGGACAAAGTCGTAACCAAAAGCTAGTATTAGAATTTTAATCTCACGACTACTTATATTAATCAGGTAATGCAACATCGTATGCAAACGCGTTAGCAGATGTTGTGTGAACACAAGAGAATTGTGTGTTCAGACCGTTTGTGAAACTCAAAATTAGTATCTTTTATTATTTCGTCATCTCGACACACGGATATTTTTGCGTGTGTCCACTAAGTGAAACTAAAATAAAATCACTTTTAAGTTTTTGCGAGCTGGACACATCCAAATTTATTGCAAAAAATTATATAGTCAGGTTAAAATGCCTCGTTCATAACATTAAAAAGTTGATAAATCTTATTAGCTTCCATCCGTACTAATATTATAAATGCGAAAGTAACTCTGTCTGTCTGTCTCTTAATCACGCCTAAACCACTGTACCGATTTGAATGAAATTTGGTACAGATATAGTCTGGGACCCGAGAATGCACATAGGATAGTTTTCATCCCGGAAATCCCCCGGGAACGGGATCTATTAATCCACGCAAACGAAAACGCGGGCAAAAGCTAGTTTAAGATAAAATTTGACTGTACTTTGTCATGAATAAGAGTGTAATGCGACCGTGTGTCGAGATGTGAAATAATCAGGGACCCTAATTTTGAGTTTCACCAACTGGACATACGTTATTCCAATTTCTAGTCTCCAGTTGGTGAATAACCCACCTAGACAACGTTGCGAACAAAGACTACTTTATAAGTTACGAAATGACTATACCTACCTAATTAATAATATCCCTATTTACTTACGAGCTACCTATACGCCAATTAACTACACACATATTTAGCTTCACACCGGCCACTCGGCAGTCGGGACAAGTCGGAAACGATCGGCCGCGTCCGACAGCCGAGCGGTGACGCGAAAGAATTGTTTGAAGAACGTGGAAAACACTCTTTTGATGTCAAAGTATATATGACGGACGTGCAGATTTTTTGTTATTTATTGAGAATCGTGTGGTTTCAGTAAAAACACCGATGTTTTTGAAAAACTATTGATGTTTCTAACAGAGACAACGTTTTCATATTTTTTCAGATACGATGAGTTAGAAAATTATATTATACTATTTTCTTAACATGTTTTATGTCTATTTCTACTCTAAATATTCGCTGACTAATTTCAGTCCAGTTTTTAGTTAGTTATAAACTTATAGATAGTTATAAGTAATGTCGGTCTTTACGTCTTTTTATTTAAACAAAATTGATGTTTGACAAATGTTGTATTTAATACACTTTGATACAAAAAACCTAAAGAAAGACCTGCCACGCAACTAAAAAGATTATTCCCGTGAGAATGACAAAATCTGTAGTTTTATGAGCAAAGCTTGGGCAATGAGTAGTCAGTTTATAATTGTATACTAGCTGTCGTTTCACTCTACCCTGTATAATAGCTTGAAAGGTATGTTCTAAAGTCGCCGTTAAGTTAGAGTAAGACTTGTTTATTGGCGATAAACACGTCTGCTAGAACAATTACCATGAATTGAATTAATAAACATATCCTCCGTTGCAAATCTCACTACAAAATTTTTGGTTTGCTGGTAGAAAACTCAATTTTGGGTTAAGCTCGCCATTGCACATAATTTATATATACATACTTTTGTTTGCTATAAGTTTATTATGTTATGTTTTTTCTTTTGTGTGCAATAAAGAATATGAATATATTAATATGAATTATTTTATTTTTATTAACTAGCTTCTTTTCGCCAAGATGTCCACTTGGAAGATACTACACTTTAACATTGCGATGACCAAGCGACTGCCGGCTGTCGCGCTGCTATTGTCTTTTTATTGTGTCACGAATCACGTGTGTTCGGTTTAATGGACTTTTTTGAAAAATTCAGTAACTCAAAGTTTTCATTGTTTTCTCTAATGGTTTACGCAGCGCATGCCAGTAAAACTCCCATCGGCATTATATTTTATTCGTCATATTGTATAACAAACCTTTTATTTTTAAAAACTGTATGAAAATCCATACGCTAGTTATTGAATTCATCGCGTTCTAATAGAGAAAAGGGAGGTAACTGTGTTCTGTAGTATATGATCACAAAACAGGGATTTTATGCTTGAATTTTCTCCTCACTTTCACATTTATGTTGTACCTAAATAGATAATGTCCTGTATTTATTCCCTCTTTCACATAATAGAGATAGAGAATGAACAACAAATGTAACAATAGCACAATTCTGCTTAACCTTTAAAGGTGTTAGCATTATCTACACAAATTTATAATTAAGTTTATTATTTGATTGTCTCAATTTAGATTTTAAACAATTTTGTAAGATTTAAGCTTATCTTATTTGTGATATGTGATATTTTTAGTCGATTATAAAATGTTTAAAAAGTAGCAACACCGATGAGGTAATAGCAACACCGGAAAAAGAAAAACTTGAGAACGAATATGGCGCGGTGATTGAGAATGTGTACGGCTCGTGTACGGACATAGCTCTCTGTTAATTGTTTTGTTTTATGATTGTGCACCTAATATTTAATTTATGCATTACAAGATTAACCGTCGTGATAACATTATGCTGTTTTAATACAACTATTCCTGGTCAAGGTATTATTGTTAATATTTCAGAAGTGGCACCTGCGTACGAGTTGACACAGGTATGTCTCTTGTTATTTATGTGAGAAAAGTGTTTTATTTTGTGATTTGAGCTCTCAATACTAATAATAGTGCTTAAAAAACATATTTGCCTGTGGATGAATCCGCTTCGGTATGAATTAATCAATCGTGGGACATCATAATTTATATCAAAGATAGGTAAGTAGTTAAAATGGCATACGATTTGATTCTATGTGAAAAGTATTATGTGCTAAAAGTAAGGATAAACACGTCAAACGATATATATACTTACACACGATAATGTCTATTCACAAAATATCTCGCGGAATTCATGTCTTTTCTTACAATGTCACTTCCCTTACGTATGCAAATAAAGATACCTACTACCCTGGAACGCCGTTTGATAAGGTAGTACCGGTTAACATTTACTGCTACCTACCTACCTGGAAAAAGTACGTTATGTTATATTATTATCTATTGGGTAGGTATGTTCGCTAATTATATTTTATTTTATCTTAAATTTTTATGACGAAACTGATAATACAAGGTTTGAAATTAATATTTTTTTCCACTGTGTCAAAAATATACAATCAAATGTGCACTACTACAAAGCAATAAAGGTGAATTTTAAAATGTACCTCAAAGGAGGATTTTTTGTATGAGGGCTGGGACTTTATTCAAAATTGCTGTGAACAGAGAAGAGATTATATTTATGTGAAAGAACATAAATTAAAGAATCTTAGCATATATAAACCTAAAAAAAAAACCACCCATTTATAATAATTGTGTTTTTAAATAATTATAATTAAAACATTAAATTGCAACCCACAGTGTTTATTGATTTTGGCAACATTGTGTTGGACGTCGTTATCATAGTAACCCGCAACTCAAGTGTCAAAATTAAGTGTTACAATTACCACTTCTGGGGTTACAACCCGTAAACCTGACACAAGTAATGTTTTATTGTTTTCAAAAGACGCAAAGGAATCATTTTCATAATTCCAGATCATGCACATAATTAGTTGGTTTTATTTTAAAGCCATTTAATATGGTTTGAAATAACAGAGAGGCGTATAATATTCTATGAGAAATAACATGTAACAGTTTTTCTTATTCTCAATGTACAAAAATAATATTGGGATAAAAAAAATACCTAGATTTAAAATATTTATTTATTAGATAATGGTGCTTTTAATATTTTTTTGTTTTTGTATGGCCATTCTGGACAATTTTCCCTACCAGAAAAACTGCACTTGAGCCCATTTCATAACATGTCATTTGCCTTCTTCAAATATTGCCACCACTAAATTTTTCCCTGTACAACCCAATATTTGTAGTGTTATAAGCTGACATAATTATACATAAATTTGTATGAAAGAAAGAAAGAAACAGAATTAATTTGGTACAGCACTGGCACAAGCACAATACACACAAAACAAAAATATGTTATACATAGTGTATAACATAGTGTATTTTATATAGTGTGTAGTGTATGATATACATATTAGTACATAGTAATATGTTGAATCCTTATCTTTTTATGAATAAATTAAACTTCAATAGGTATGGGTTATTTTAATGCCCTGAGAATTGAAATAAAGATTAGGTAAAATTTTGAGATCTGATAATAATACATCTAATCGAGTATTTGCTAACTAATAGTCCTTTTACCAAAATATTTTTATTTACTTATTCAAGCATTTGAAAGACAGTTGTGATGCTGACATTGACAGACTTTTTGATTAAATCCTGTCATTGGGCTTACCAGTTACTATTTGATTGTTATTCTAGATGTATTTAGCTGTAGGTTTTCCATGCTCTAAATAAATAAATAAATCTTTATAATTTAATAAATACTTATTAATCAACCTATCTGATCCATACACAATATTATGACTTATTACTAACGATTTAATTTAATTATTGTCCCCTAATATTCCTAAATACGGTTAGGAAATTAGTGTACTCAGCTAAAAGAATGGAATCACAAACAAGTGACTCAGACCGTAGTGCTTACACTCCTTCACCAAGTAATGTGGATCAAAAGCGGAAAAGAGAGAGTAGAGCATCTTCAACTCGCAAACGTCGACTTACCTTCCAAAAACTGAAAGAGCAATCTAGATCTCATCGTAGGTCACGTGACCGTAAGTTGACTCGTAAACATAGACGGGAGACATCTACGAAGACTCAAGACCGCCGCCGCCGTAAGAATGTACGCAAAAGCAGAATTGATTTAGACGAGCGGTCGCATAACTTAACGAAGAGACAGGAATCACCCGAGTCAGTATCTAGTAGTGACACAAGTCAGTGCGAAAGCAGTACCTCCACATCATCGAGCATTAACTCGGACTCCTCAGCGCCGAGAACACGCCGCAATCAGGTCAAATCCAAACAACGAGAAAGACGCTATAAGAGTGATTCTCACCATAACGAATCAGACGTAATGAAACGTTTTGTTGATGCGATTAGTAACCACGGTCGGAATACATTTGTAGGCGCTCATGACGTTATCCCCATATTTGATCCTAGTCACAAAAATCAATCAACAAAATCATGGCTCAAAAAGGTCAATGAAACAGCTGCCATATACAAATGGAACGAGAAGCAGACCGTCTTCCACGCGTTGCCAAAACTAAATGGTTTGGCACGTCGATGGTACAAAGGTTTATCTTCAGTAAACTTAACTTGGAAACAATGGCAAAAGAAACTACTGCGCCATTTCCCGGACGACCGCAATTATGCTGACAGGTTAACTGAAATGCTCACACGAACAAGTCGAAGGCAAGAAACTCTCGAAGAATATTTTTATGACAAAGCTACCCTCGTCAGTCACTGCAATATTAAAGGCAAGGATGCAGTCGATTGTATAATACACGGTATCTTTGACCATAACATAAAATTAAATGCTCAAGGAGCTAACTTTAAAACTCCTGAGAAACTTCTTAAATATTTGCGTAGCATTAATGTAAGCATCATGAATAAAGACCCCAAGAAGTTAAATGTGCCTACAAAGTCAAATTTGAGCTCTCTGAGGAGTAACAATGGTAGCATTGAAAGTAAAAACCCTGATTTATCATCTCGTGTCTGTTACAACTGTGCCGAACCTGGTCACATAGCACCAAAGTGTAAGAAGGAATCACAAAAGTGTACAAAGTGTAATCGTCTTGGACATTTGACCCGATACTGCATGCTTGGTCCTGTTCTAGAAAACCAAAAATCAGATAGTCATAACGCTAACAATAATACTAACCGTATCGATTACCATATAGTGAAAGAGTAGTACGAAATATAATTAATGAGTTACTAGACACCAATATTATTATAGAATCAAATTCATCTTACGCAACTCCAATAGTTTTAGTTAAAACGAAGAATAGAGAACACCGCTTATGCGTTGATTCTCGGGCTTTAAACAAAAAAAGACTGTTAAAAATTTGTTTCCGATGCCAGTTATAGACGATTAATTAGACCGCCTCAGTGGGAAGGTCTATTATACTAGTCTTGATTTAAAATTAGGATACTACCAAATTACGATGGCCGAGGGGTCTAGTCATCTAATAGCGTTCATAACTCCCGATGGACATTACGAATATACGCGTATGCCTTTTGGCTTAGTCTATGCCCCAGCCGTTTTTCAACATATGATAAATAAGGCACTAACTAAGGAAAGATACGATGATTTGCTCGCTCCGTCGGCTACTATAGAAGAAGGAGTTGACAAACTAAATAGGATCCTACAATCTTTACGTTAGGCTGGTTTAACGCTAAATATTTCAAAATGCTGTTTCTTTAAAAGGGAGTTAGACTACTTGGGCTACGAAGTTTCTAGTGAAGGGCTACGACCAGAAACTTAAAGAGTAAGACGACGATCAAAGTATTGTCAGATACTTTTAGTGTAACAGGTCATTATGCATCCATTTAACGCTACTACAACTAGATGGGATTATTGGTCTAGAATGTAGAGGAAAAACATTCAAGTGAGTAAAAGAACTTAAATTACTCTCGATATGTTTAATACAAAATAGAGCATAACCAAAGTAGTCAAAGCTGTGAAACATACTACTTATTGATGTGCTCACATTACAGTATGATTATTATGTATATGTGGAATATGCTACTCACTGCAGTGGCCATACTTTGTGTTTGTGAAATATGATACATTATGTAATGCTCACATTATGTATGGGATATACTACTTACTGTAGTGACCATACTTTATTTGAGTGTATGAAACATGCTACTTTTGTAGTGCTCACAATATTTGTTTGTATGTGTGGAATATACTACTTACTGTAGTGACCATACTTCATTTGAGTGTGTGAAACATGCTACTTTTGTAGTGCTCACAATATTTGTTTGTATGTGTGGAATATACTACTTACTGTAGTGACCATACTTTATTTGAGTGTGTGAAACATGCTACTTTTGTAGTGCTCACAATATTTGTTTGTATGTGTGGAATATACTACTTACTGTAGTGACCATACTTCATTTGAGTGTGTGAAACATGCTACTTTTGTAGTGCTCACAATATTTGTTTGTATGTGTGGGATATACTACTTACTGTAGTGACCATACTTTATTTGAGTGTGTGAAACATGCTACTTTTGTAGTGCTCACAATATTTGTTTGTATGTGTGGAATATACTACTTACTGTAGTGACCATACTTCATTTGAGTGTGTGAAACATGCTACTTTTGTAGTGCTCACAATATTTGTTTGTATGTGTGGAATATACTACTTACTGTAGTGACCATACTTCATTTGAGTGTGTGAAACATGCTACTTTTGTAGTGCTCACAATATTTGTTTGTATGTGTGGGATATACTACTTACTGTAGTGACCATACTTTATCTGTGGGTGTGAAACATGCTACTTTTGTAGTGCTCACATTATTTGTTTGTGTGTGTGTATGTGTGGAATATACTACTCATTGTAGTGACCATACTTTATTTGAGTGTGTGAAATATGCTACTTTTGTAGTGCTCACAATATTTGTTTGTGTGTGTGTATGTGTGGGATATACTACTTACTGTAGTGACCATACTTTATTTGAGTGTGTGAAATATGCTACTTTTGTAGTGCTCACAATATTTGTTTGTGTGTGTGTATGTGTGGGATATACTACTTACTGTAGTGACCATACTTTATTTGAGTGTGTGAAATATGCTACTTTTGTAGTGCTCACAATATTTGTTTGTGTGTGTGTGTATGTGTGGGATATACTACTTACTGTAGTGACCATACTTTATTTGTGGGTGTGAAACACTACTTCTTGTAGCGTTCACAATTATATTAATTTTGTAAAATCATTACATGTAAATCTATAAAAATAACAGACCTTCATATTATAATAACGTATATATATTTTATGCTACAGGTTCCCCCACAACACAGACATACCTAGGACAGTTTGGTAGAAGAAATGGCTGTAACTGATGGATGACATCACATGCGACTCGAATGGCCGGACCGGAATAGGGACATTCCATAACCAGGACGGCCGTCTGTTAGCATTATCTACACAAATTTATAATTAAGTTTATTATTTGATTGTCTCAATTTAGATTTTAAACAATTTTGTAAGATTTAAGCTTATCTTATTTGTGATATGTGATATTTTTAGTCGATTATAAAATGTTTAAAAAGTAGCAACACCGATGAGGTAATAGCAACACCGGAAAAAGAAAAACTTGAGAACGAATATGGCGCGGTGATTGAGAATGTGTACGGCTCGTGTACGGACATAGCTCTCTGTTAATTGTTTTGTTTTATGATTGTGCACCTAATATTTAATTTATGCATTACAAGATTAACCGTCGTGATAACATCATGCTGTTTTAATACAACTTTTTTTGGTCAAGGTATTATTGTTAATAAAGGCAATTTCAGTATCCTACTTTAAACACTACCTGAAACATTTCTTAGAACCAAAACCACTTTGAAAAGTTTCTACAATTTACTGAATAAAAATTATGATTATCTTCCGAAAGTAATTTGTCTGAGTAGACGTCACCCCGGAGACTTTCTACTTTTTGTTATTTCTGCTCGATATTGTAATTTTCTCGAATTATTTTGTTCCCGCAATTAGATATTACGTCAATAAGGGTAGCCAGTTTTATTAAAATAGGCTAATAAAAGAATGTTCGGTCGTCAACGTCGATCTGAATTACTTCAATTATACGACGGTTAACTAGGTACTTAAAATGCAGGAAAATTTTGTCTAAGTGACTTAAATTCTAACACTAAAACAATCTCAATGACTTTGTTATGTATATATATTTATATGTATGTATATAGTATGTATATATATAGTATGTATTTATTACTATTTTATATATGTATAATATATGTGTATTTTATATATTCAACTGGTACTTATGAAATTTATTTATATCTTTGCACCTGCCATGTTTTGTCTCTGCATCACCCTAAGGTAGACTGGTAGATAATGCCCAAGGCATTAAGTCCGCCGTTGTGCATTGTTTTTTTAAACGTGCATAAAGTTTTAAATAAATAAATAAAATACCTTTAGTGGTCCAAAACACTGTTAATAATTAGAATAATTAAGTAATAAGCATTAAACAAAAAAAAACGAACTTAAGAACTAACGAAGCTTATTATTAAATGATTGTTTGTTTTTTTTTTTTGTTTTTTTTTATATTCATTTTTTTTGTATTTTTAAATGTTTTTTTTTAATTAAAATTTTAAAATGTATTTTTATGTGTTACAAATGAATAAAGAGAAGAATAAATTATACAAAGTAAGTAAGTCCAATATAACGCAAAAAATAAATTAAAAGACAGATTTTTTGGTGGTAATTAATTAACACACAGCCGCAACTACTAACATTAAATGGGAAGCTAGAAACATGATATAGGTATTTCATGTTTATTTTATGAAGTAGAGGCGGACTAAGAAGCTATTTTTTTGCCATTTTAATCCGTAACGGTGTAAAATAGGGGATGAAAAATGTACAAAAATGGGCATCCGAAGCCACAGAAGAAATAATGATAATGGTGAACATATATTTTATTTAGAACACGTTTACATTGCAGTACTATAAATATTATACGAAATTAATGATGAGCTATATTTTTTGTGCTATGAACTAGCTATACGCTATATACGCGTAGTCTGAAATGAACTTCACACTAAAATGTACAAATTTCTAAACACGAGCTTTGGCTAATAAGCTAATGCTTAGCCACAGGTATAATACCTTAACGGAATAGCTAAGGCTAAGCATTGTGTTCAATAACATTTATTTACCTCTCCATTTACCTAAATTACAATTCTATCCATTTATTCACAAACAAAATAAATCTAAATCATGTTCCATCCATACAAGATGATTCCTCACTTAAAAACCCGAAAACCGCCGACGATTTATCACGGCCCGTCCCTCCGGACAGTCCGCTAGCGTCCGGACGATTTACGGCCGCCGGACAATACCTGGCTTCTCATAACCGGACAACGGCTGCTGAAATATTGTCAATTCCCAGATATTGGATGATGTTGGAATGTGAGCTGGCAATCACTGGGGTCGGCAGAACAGCATGGTTATTATATGTAAGTTATTGGGATGGGTATTTCGGGACTATAGATTCAAATTAATGTGCGCGTTGTGCACTGAAAAAAATGTTCGGTTCTATCACGATTTTTTGTTGATTTTACCAAACTTCTTAAGTTGGCGTTACCAAATTTATTTGGATTTACCAAATAAATTTGGTACAACGCCAACTTAAGAAGTTGTAGAACCGCTGCAGGTGTGTCAGGAGAGTCTTAGGTGGATCCAAGGATTATTAATTTTAAGTTTCCAACATTTTTTATAAAAACAAATAGTTGTTTTGAACAATTAACAAAACATAGGTATAATCTACCAAATAAATTTGGTAACGCCAACTTAAGAAGTTTGGTAAAATCAACAAAAATTCGTGACAGGACCGAATATTTTTTTCAGTGTGTCTAGCATTTCTACGACAAGTAAAGGCTTAGAAATAATTTGTACTAAAATTAGACGATAAACTTATTCTGGCTTGTCTGATGAAGCGGGCTAAATGTTGGAATTATCAGTCAAATTGTAAAACATATATCATTATTGAAAACCGGATTTAAAGTAGAGAAGGATCCCAACATACAACTTAGGAAAGCTGAAATTAAAAATACTTTTGTTGGGTTAACAACACACATAATAAAATAGTGACAATGGTGCCGATTCTCTTATTCGCAAACTATCGTAAATTTAAGTTAAGTGCATCTTTCTCTTTCCTTTTAATTAAGAAAAGGACAGAAGATCAAATATTAGTTAAGTCCTGTCAAATTTAGACACTCCATAGATAATTTAGACGCAATTTAAAAACATGGCGTCTAAGTATACGTCAATTTTCATCAGGCGCTGTCTAATTTGACAGGATTAAACTAAAATGTATCTTCTGTCCTTTTCTTTAAGAAATGGAAAGAGAAAGATTCACTAGCTTAAATTTACTTTAGTTTGTGCACAAGAGAATCGGCACCAATGTTTACTCAACAAAATCCTAACATTCTAAAGTACTTTCCTAGTATTTAATAAAAAGGAAACTTCTTCTATTAGAAACTTGTGTACGCTATTTCCAATTAAAAGTTCTTCCTTTGCTAAGCTCTTCCTTGAAGTAGTTACTGTTTGCTTGAAGTAGTACTACAATAAAAGAGTTAAATGGGAAAACATCATAACATCATTGTTTGAGAAAGCCTAACAAAGTAGCTTTAAGTAAAATTGTAACTGTAAGCAAGTCATTAAAGTTACTGAGCAGGCTTTAAGTGATGTTTGTAATTTGTAAGACAAACATGGTACATTCTGGAATACCCTCAAGCTCTATAACATAATGCTGTTGGTACTTGAAATTGATAATAATTATCATGAAATAATTTATGCTAATCTAACCACTTAATAAAAAGAACACTAGTATTTAATTAAATAATCAAACATTAGTTGAACATTTTATTAAATGATCACTTTTATAATCTGGCCAATTTTTAAGTGACTTTATTGAACTAGCTTTCACCCGCGGCTTCGACTATCCCCTGTTGTACTCTTTTAGGGTTTCAATTATTTAAAATCCGTTCTAAGTGGTTACCTACTCTTTACAAAGAACACAGCACGCTCCAAGCTTCATTTCTCTAGGACCAGCGGTTTGGCCTGTGTTTTTTATATATTAATAGTCAGTCAATTAGTCATTTCGTTTACTATTTTATATATCCAGATAATTTATTATAAACAAAACTTATGTATATAAAATAATATATACAAAACTTATAAATAATACTATAGTAAATATATATACAATTTGTATAAAGCCTCACAGGGCATCAAAAAATTCGTCCGCATCGCTGTCAACAGGATAGGTGCCCAAAAGGCTGGCAGAATTGCCGCGTTGTATGGCAAATGGCAATGCTAATGCATATATACAGATTATTAAGGTTCAATTAGGTAACTCTTTTTTCAAACTTCCTCATACTAACACAGCCACACCCTTCCTACCTAACGTAGTGCTTGTGTCACTCAGTAACCGATTACAGAGGAAACCGAACGCAATTAAAAGTTGGTAGACGCCAGGTACCCGCAGTCGGCGCACATCAAGCAGTTACTTGTTACTACTACAGATTGCGGCTTTGATCTCGCTGATTGGAAAATATAAGAGAGACATTCTGCTATAATGTCATAAGAACGTATTTTGATTGAAGGATATGGTTGAAAACTTCGGTAAAAAGTTAAGGGTTTTTTGTATTAGATTTGGTTGAAAGGGGATTTTGTTAATATGGTTGTTTGTCATATACAGCAGTATATGTAACTGAAAATTCATACTAGTATTATAAATGGGAAATTGTGTGTGTGTTTGTCCGACTTTCACCGCAAAAGTATTGAACCAATTTAAATGAAATGAATTTGAATTTGGTACGGAAATAGTCCGTAGCCTGAGAAAAAACATAAGATTGCTTTTATCCCAAAATTCCCACGGAAACGGAAACTGCGCGAGTAAAACCACGGTACACTAGTCATTTATAAACTTAACTACTAGTAAACAAATCCTCTTAACTCTTCACACTTTTATATTTATATGCCATAAACAAAAGCTCGTCGGTTAGAAATATTTCGTATAATAAGTTTCCATGAAAATGCATGAATAATGAAGGGCCCGCACTTACGTAGGGCGACCACGCCGCGGCCGCGCGCCGGACAATCACTCTCATATTTATGCAAAGTGAATGCGTACCACTTGCGTATACGGTACGTACACAAGATGGGATTTTCGTGTCTTTCTAAGCTCCACTTGGAATTTCTGACTACCTAGATTAAATTATGAAGTAACGTCGTCTCGAGACAACTTGAGATTCTGCTTACATTTTTATTAAAAAAATATGTATGAAGTTGACATCAAATCTGTGTTGTTACGTCGGTTCATGCTGTTAAAAGTAAAAAAGACTACATAGGTAATCCAAGTGAGTTATTTATTAGTGTGTTTAAAATAAAGGCATAAAATTTGCATGTAAAATAATGGATTAAACATTGATATATCAAGAAACCGTAGAAAACTAAACTATAACAAAGTCTCATGACTCTTCTATATACCACTTCTACAGCAATTTTCTTAGTCATATCGTACTTATTTAGATTGTCGTCACAAAATGATTGTTATAAGTTAAGACAAGCTTATTTTTTAAACAAAGGAAGTCAGGAAGATCCTACTCTGGCTTGGATGAATGGCGACCCAACAGATAGAGCTAGAAAATTATTCGTATAACAAGAATTAGTCGGTGTAAACCGGAGGGGCTACATAAAGCCCGCTCATCACCCTGGAGGCTGTTATTCTGTTTTATTTCGTCCTCCAACTCGTTTCCACAGGTACCTATTTTATAACTAAAGGCCTTTTATTCGACTTGTCAGTATTTTTAAACGAAATAGATGAAAAGAAAATATCTGCTGTTATGTTCGGTCGATGAGCTGGCAACCCTTTCTGCCGGCGGCTGTGGCGAGAACTGGTCACACCGGGCGTTTTTGTTTTGTTTTTTTATTAAGGATGAACAGGGAGGGTGTTTCGTGCCTGTTACTGAAAGCGAACTAATCATTTATTTTTCGTGGCTTTGTGTATTTTTCTAACAATATGCTTATTGTATAGAGCTTAAATAGAGGTACCAAAATTATGTATTAATAATTAAAGCAAAGTAATATATAAATATAGAGTACTTTTATAATTTTTAATCATCGGTTTTTATCCGGGGAGTCTTTTTCTCTATTCAAGGCTGTAATACAATTCAAGATTTTGTTGATCCTATAATTTCATAGAAGGTTGCGAAAGACGCCTCAACAAAAAAAAAGAATATTAACGAAACAGTCTTCCAATTTCGCTAATATTAGTTTTCTCAATTTTATGCTTCGTAACACATTTTCTAAATATAATTCTTACTTTAATAACACCCAGATTGAATTCCAAATCAAAGAACCCAAAAAATAACGGCTTTCCTAAAAAAGGATGTTTTCCCGCGTTTTTGTGGCCGCCATCTTGTAAGTCTAGTCACGCGCTAGTGAAGGGACATCTCGACAATACGCCGCCAAATATTTCAAAGGATTATTCACATGGATTCGTTTTATTACTGTATTGTGTTTTTCAGATGTAGTTTTTTATGGGCTATGTTTTGTTTTTGAGTTCTGACTTATCGTGTAATCTTTATTGAGAAGTGGTTTTGTAAATAAATCATGTTCTTTTGATATTATTTGTTTTACTTTGTAGATATTTGTGTACGTTCTTGAACGTACACAAATATATTACATTTTTATTTTCAGCAGTCTTTCTACTTTATATTTTTTACCTACATTAATAATAAATTGTTTGTACACTTTACAGTAGATTGTTTTACTTTCCAGTAAACGCGAATTGTTTGAGAAAGGTAGAAAATTAGTTTTACATTTCTTGTGTTTCTTAAATCTCAAAGGGTATCAAAAATTCATTGTCTGTCATGTCAACGGAGAGAGATTATTTTAAATATAAAGTGACTTTCGACGTTTTATGGTGTCGTTTTACGAACCGACACCGATTTCCAATTATTTTTTTAATGAAAAGCTTTTTATAACATCGTTCTACTGACATTTCTTAAAGCAGGTTTTTCAATTGACTTGAGATTATAGAGTTGCACTCAAATTACTAAGTAACAGTGACTTTATTGTTCAAGGACTATTTCTTAATTAATACCATTCTAGTCCTCAATCAAACTTTCACAAATTTTCATAGATTTTTCTTACATTGACATCAAAGACTCACCGCTTAAATTTAAGACTTCTTAAATAATTGAATATAGCTGCCATCATCAATCTAGAGCGAAAAAATAATTATAATTGATCAAATTCCCGTGACACGACCTTCATCAATCATCCGCCATTATCATCCCCGCTCGTATCGCGAGATACGTGGGAAATAAAGGGCCATGTTGTGACGTCACTGCAGCTCTAGCGCGTGCCGTTAGTTTATGGTTAACGTAGAATTAAGGACAGCGCCATCTATAGTGCAGGGACATTAATGTTTTTTGAAATTTACTGTTTATTTAACATTGTTTTGCTTACCAAATAATTGTACTCTAACGTACCTGAAAATAGAAAAAAAGATAAATTAGTTATTTCTCTTAAACAATTAAATATAAATTATAAAAGACAGCAACATTTCTTCATATTGAATTAGTGTGGATGTGTTACAGAATACTATACTTCCATGTTTATAAGTAAAGCTTGTCAAGTAGAAGTTCCCACAACAGCCTTTTACGTACAAAAGTAAAAACATATGGATAGTTACGTGATGGAGGGCGTCATTTTAACTTAGACAAGCTATAACGGTGTCACTAAAAGATGTACGAAACGTTTTTCAGAACAGTGTACCGTGACGTCACGACAAAGGGCCCGGTCACTTGTGTCCGCCCGTCCCCGGGGATATGAATACAAATATTGTTTCTTTTGTCGTCTAAGTGCGCCGAGGGCCGGATTTTGTACAGAACTCCAAACTTATATGTTATGAGAATGTAGCACAAGTTTTAGGATCATTGTTGTTTAAGTCTGCCTACTAAAAGTTGGTGATAAAACTGTATTGTGGGTTACTTTTGTTACATCCTTAAATAAAGGGCAATGGAGTACGAGATTGAAAGAAAATGGAAACTTCGACCACATAATTAACTTTTTCATAATCTTTTCCCGTAACAATTTACAATTGTGTTTTCCAATCTCAGTCATAAACTCTTCTCCTTTGTTTCTGTACTTGTAACGTACTCAGTGAAGGCAGACGCACAAACACGTCTACTTATTAGACAGTGCGCCTCCCACAGCGCGCATTGAATGCGAGTGCGTGCGCTTTGAGCGCGCGACGCATTGTGCGCTCGTCAACAGACGCGCTCAAACGACGCTGTTGTTCGTCCGTCTTGTGTGAGTAGTCTCTAAACACTGCGAGATTGTCGACTATTTGGTGACGAGGGATGTTTTGAGTGGAACCGTGATTTAGCTTAGAGAGACAGTTTTTTAAGTGTGATTGTGACATTTAGAACTCATGTTTGAGAAATCGGAGGTAGATTTTTTTATGCTAACGATGCGTGAAGTCCCAATGTGCTTTTTATGGTCTATTGGAAACTAAGATATAATAATTGAATTTAAGTTTGTACTCATAAAATACTGCAAAGTAGCAAAGATAATAAACGTAGATATCCTTAAACGACAATATCAGAGCATTCGGGATGGCACGGACAGAAAGAAAGCAATAAGGCAACACACAAATCACATTTTACAACAGACTAACACGCGCAAAAAATGCAAACCCCCTCATTGTTCACGTCCAAAAATGTCCCCCATTTGAACACGCCACGGAAATAAAGCTCCGAAACATTTCCGCGATGAATCAGTGCTGTCCGGTAGATGGCGCTATCTTAAATAATTACCAGAGCTGTGTCCGGGCGCCGGACAAAAATGCATTAATATTGCAAGCTCGGTATGATGTATGGACTATTAGCCGACTTCAAATATTAAACTCGGACAGGTTTAATGTTGGTTGTAAAGGTGCATATTTGTTTAGTGCTACTTATGTGTAGAGATGGGTTAATTATTCAGTTTTGTTTTGTCTTCTTTGTTTAGTGAGGCGGGAAATTTTAAGTGCTGTGTTTATCCTGTATATAGTTGATGTTATTGTACATTTAAGCTGGTGGAAGGACGCGGTTTCAAATCAAGTGGCCTGATAACTTAAAAATACACGAATGAGAAAACGTGCTAGAATAAAATTTAAAATCATATCATTTCCAGCCCAATGAGCGAGTCCACAAAGAATAATTCTTCCATTGAATATGGAAACAAAATGGAAGCCCAACTTAGTGTTGTAGTAAACATGAAGTTTCCGGTGGAACAATGAACATTTGAACAATGTCGCTGTGGGGGACTTTTAAGAATACATAACGTTGAAGAGTTTCTTTGTGGCTTTGTTACCTATTTGGATACTTATTTACACTCGTTATAATTATTTTAATAGCTTTATTCTTTATTATTGTTTTGATAGCCTTATACTTCAACAGGGATGATGACTACATCAAAAGAATGACATTCTGTTTAGTCCGTCTGTTAGACAGTCCAAAAATACTGGACACATATTTTTTGCTTGATCAAATTAATAACAAAATACAAAGATAAAGGGCATCAAAGTTCCGGAGAAGGGGCTTGTGACGTCACTTCTGAGTAAAAATTATTCAAAGGCGTGACGTTTCACGAAACTTCAACGCACTGTATTGTCGTCATTTTCTGTTTACGAGAAAAAAGAAAAAATACGTGTCCCATATTTTTTGATTATCTAACTGACGGACTAATTACTTTTTTTTTGTCATCTCGCCTACTGTACGGTTAGCTAGCTAGACAGTTTTCTCACGAACTTTTCTGTGACTTTTGAATCTGTTGGTGTTTTGTCGATAAATTTCGTACAGCTGGGGCGGGTGGATGTCGAAGGAAAGCTAGATGGTCTCACGTTGAAATGCCATAATTAATTAAAAATGAAATGTGCCATGTTAGGGTTTGATAGCCAAGAAATATGTCGGTTGTCAAAACGTGGCGAGGATTGTATCGTACCTAATTGACAGAATTGGTCGTAAAATTTTCGAGAATGACTTACTTGCAGTGGCTAGTGTGACTACAACACATTTTCTTAAATTAAGTAAGTAAGTCAAAGGGAACCCTTAATATAGTGAAACTCATTGTCGGAAGTAAGTATACCAACAAACGCTAAAGAACGCACATAATGAAAATTACGATATCGATATTAAAGCAAATTGAATTAACAAAACGTATGAAATCATTACTACCAACTCTGCTTTATCCTGGCCTACAAGCAAAGACTATACAACCACTTGACCGCTCATACGGGTGATTCGGGCTCACGACACTTAAATGGAATATCACTTATAAGAGACGCAGGTATGAGTGCAATTTTTAGTACTGACCAGTTGTTGGATCCGTGCACACTTCATAATTTCGGTACCTAAAAATACATTTATCGTATAAAACCGAAGCAAAAATGAGTACATGTGCAATAAAATGGTGCGGAAAATGTTCTAAAACATCTAGTTATAAAAAAGATGGCATAAGTTTTCATCGGTAAATAAAATATGATTATATTCATCTACATTTTTGGTAATAAGAGAGCTCAAGCTAAACTGGTTGGTTTCGAAAAAAGTCATACCGCGTTGATGTCTTTTGAAAAAGTCCTTTACTTTCACTAGAATATTAGATAAGTCTATCCCTTTCTATTCGTAAGTACTTCGTACTGTGTCCTGAAGTGATGTGACTTCACAAAACACAGTAGATAAATTATTTTATCGATAATTTTTAATGGTAAAATAAAAATAATGTTTCGTTTTAATGTTTTCATTTTAGATTTCCAAATATTCCGGAAGTTAAAGAAAATGGGTTAATTTTCGTTTTTTATTTAACTATTCCGTTTTATAATCAAGTGTATTATTTTTTTATTAATTGATTTAAGCTACTGCTTGATTGCGAAACCTTTTTTAATATAACCTTATTTTTATAAAACCCTGTTTTATTACAAAATCGGGTCTTATACAACTAATAATTTGAATAATTATCGATATCGATATTTTTTTAATCACCCTTTTGCAATCCCTAAAAAATCAGTTGTCAAATTCATCGACCAATCACAGCGGGCGAAGCTTAGCTCCACCCCTTCGTTATCTGGTGACTTTGATTTAGAACAAAAACATGCCTATACGCACTCCACTGGTTTGCTGCTTCATGCCTACAAGCCTCCATTAGACAGCAGGCCAAAGGATTTGAACATTACCACGACATGCAATGATCATGTTTTAGAATATGCCAATAAAGAAAAGAATAAATGTGATATCTTCGTCTTTCTTTATTTAGAATATGCCAATAAAGAAAAGAATAAATGTGATATCTTCGTCAGGATTTGATCTATTACCCCTTATCAACGTCAAGTGCCTCTGTCGTAAGAAGGGAACGCGCAATACGTTGCAAGCCGCCTGAAAAAACGTGACCATCACAGACAGGTCACCGTTAGCCACACGGGAGAGTACAAACGCACAAATGTTTATATTTAGGAGAACGACCCGCGTCAACGATGTTTCTTTGTTTATAAATATGGACATTTTTAATTCTGGGCGCTTTACTATGGACTGATGTCTGTTTTTTGGAAGCCGAGTTTTATTTTTACCGACTTTACAAAAAGGAGGAGGTACTATGTTCGGCTGTTTGTATGTTTTTTTTTGTATGTTTGTTCATCGATTACTCCGTCAATTGTCAACGGATTTTCAAAATTCTTTTTTTGTTCGAAAGCAAATAGTTCTGAGGTGGTCCCATTGTCACCAAGTTAGGATCTGATGATGGGATCTTAGAGAAATAGAAGGCAACCCTCAAATTTTATAGGCTCACTTATTGTTTTTGGCATATTTTATGAAGTATCTTGTGTATTTGCGTATGGTTGTCACCATCTCAGTTAGCTGAGCTGATGATGGAAGGTACAGCAGTAAGAAGTTACTCGAACAGGCAAGGACTGTTATAGTAAATTGTTTTGATGTTTGATAGGGCATTTGCCACATTTGGGCTCATGATCATCAAGTCATGACCTGATGCTGCAGTCAGGATAGTCTGCAGAGTACCTAACTCCTCGACAAATAACAGCAGATATATCGTGTTTAGGCTCATTGAAAAGGGCTCAATGTGTGGATAAACGTACTGTTAATGAGGAACACCGAAGTACATAGAGACCTGATGCTGAAGCCAGGAGCATCAGAAAAAGTACAAACCTTGAAATTACAGCACAGTAGTCGTGTTTGGGCTCATTTTAAACAGGACTAAATTTTAACTCGACACTAAAAAGTAAAAAATAAAAAACTTTTTACAAAAAAAAAATAACCGACTTCAAAAAGTAAAAACTTAAAAATAACTTAAATTTCGGAAGTCGGTGGCAACACAAATTGACTGGCAGAAGAAAAGACACCGACTTCCGAAATTTAAGTTATTTTTAAGTTTTTACTTTTTGAAGTCAGTTATTTTTTTTTTGTGTACATTTTTGTTTTACCTGCTTTATTTACATTTCAAGGTTTAAAATGATACTGAGCGAGACAAATATTGTGTCTGCTATGATGACCCAGAGTGTTTCACATAAACAATATTTTTTCTTCGAGTGTCTGACACTCGTTTCTGTCCATCTTCGAAAGTCTGACATACGTGAAACTTTATCTTCAAGTGACACTTATTACCAAGTCGTGTCGAGTGTCTAGTACTTGTGACACTCCATCTTCTAGTCAACACTGGTTCCCTGGTTCATCGACATGGAGCGGGAAAAATGCACATTGCTTCAAATAAAAATATAACTACAACACTGAACAACCCAAGCTTAATAAAGCCACGAAGATTACAAGTTGGCAACGGCTCGTAATTCCCCAGCATGAGTAGGTCAATTCCCCTAAAGTCCCGATACTAGCGACAAAGGGCTCCAAATAAATGTTCTTTGTGGGCGACATTAGCGGTAGTGGAGGCTTTCATGGCTAATGACGCCATTGATGGGATCGCCTAGTTGGGGCTGTATCGATAGTAACCGATAGTGATTAAGGTTATTTGTATTGTCTCGTAATATGGTCTATTTTGGGGTTTATAATTATGTGGGTGATTACTCGGTAGCGACCTTTATTGATTTTGTTTTTGGTAAATTTTAAACCTCGAACACACGTGATTCGAGACACAATTGAAAAACAATAGCAGAGCGATAGCCGGCTGTCGCTTGGTCGTTGAAAGGTATGTGTTGCAGTAGATTTTTCTTCCAAGCAATCTGAGTCATAAGATAAATTATCCAGCAGTAAAGAAACAAACTCAATTTTAAAGATAATGACAAATTAAGGATGACAAGCAAACTTAAAAGCAAAAGCAAACACACACAAATAAACGTCAATCATTCTGACGTCTCACCTTTGGCCATTGTAAAACAAATAGTGGCCTACCCTCAGGTATCGACGGCCCACCCCGAGGGGGGGGGGACAATCAGGGCGCGATGGGGTGGAAGTGGCTCCTCAATCATGTGAGGGTTCAGGGAAAACGCCATATTTCCACGTCGGAAACACGAACGCACTAGCCGACTCGGAGCAGTTCGGGTAACTTCGGGACGCGTCGAGATTGTTTACAAGAGACTTTTTAATGTTATTTTGAATGTACTTCTTGCATTTGTAAGTGTTGCTTAAAGAAAAAAACACTAAAGAACGATTTAAAAAGATTGTTGGACATTTTCATACAAACTTTCATCGTCAAAACCTCCGTCCCATCCTGTTTAAATTATGGAGGTTGATTTTGACAAAAAGCATATTTTTTACATCAATATAAAGATTTTGTGTTTCAAAAACTTTAATTCAACTAACCCAAGTCCATAATTGCACTACAAACTACACAACAACAGTAGCCAGCCGTTAATTACAAATCCGCCAATCAGACGTCGTCATCAGTTTGCGTCGCGGACGAACACCAATCATCTTCGTCTCCGTCGTGCCGCCGCGTCAGCGGTAATCACGGTGCGTGACGTGATTGGCGCGTTCTGCGCCAATTAGCACACGCTGACTCAGATACCAAGATGGAGCTTAGTAAGGAAATGAGATGAGCTTGTAGTTTAAAATAGGAATAAGCAGAGATGATGGTCGACTGCTCAATTTGAATTATCTGTTATTTTTAACCGACTTCAAAAAAGGAGTAGGTTCTATATTCGTCTGTGTGTGTGTTTTTGTATGTATGTTCATAGATATTTCGGCCAATTATGAAAGGATTTTGATGGTTCTTTTTGTTTATTAGATAGGTCATGATTCAGAGGTGTGCTCATAAATATGAGGATAGGTACAGTGTTTCTTGAAAAATTCAACAATAACAATAAAAGATATACAATGACGATAATGTGTGTTATCACCACAAGTTACAAGTATTGGAGATTTTAAATTTCTATTATCGTTTTATTTAAGTAGTTTTATTTTGAAAATAAATTATTTTGAAAGTTACTACTTATAGCACACAGTCAGACATTTTTTTGGAAAAAAGTTTTTGATGTTAAAGGTAAATTAGCTCAGGCTTTTCTGGTCACTTAAAATGCTAGACACTTTATTTTAAGCCTCGTTCGATACAGTTAATTAGAAGTGACTGCAACCTTCGACGATGCTGCGCGCTTTGTGATCGTCTCATATATTAGAAGGATGGAACAGACACGCAAAGAGGAAAGAAAATGCAGGTGTGACGAATATTTTACCTAGTGGCCAGTGTTAAGAATAATATCCTACTAAGGATGATATCCGAAACAACGGATGTGCTCAGTTCCTACTAATAAGGTAGGTAAGTTTTGCAATAAGATTACCAGCCGCCTAAACGATTATGGCCGCCTTTTTAACCAACTTGGAAAATAAAAAGTAGATCGTCAAGATAATTCTCCAATTTATGACACAAAATCCCCTAAATTACCTGTCATTTGTACCAGCTAATCTTTATCAACAAGATTTAAAGGGTTATTATGTGAGCTTCAAAAACCGCCCTTCCCCTTTGCCTAAGTCGAACTGGTCTAGCGTTTAAGTGTTCTATCGAACGTAGGGTCAGATTTCATCACTCTCGTCTGCAGCAGATCGGTTTAAACCAGAATAAACTGACGCAAGCCTCGCGACTGCTGGTTCGGTATAATAGAAGGGGAGGTTCGGGCAAAATGGACGTTGATATACAATCTACACCGATGTTTATATATTTATGAGGATAAATGAGAATAGATTTACGAAACACGCGCAGTGCGGGAAAACGTTTGGTCGAATTATTGATAATGTGAAAAGGGTTATCCTGTCTGTTTGTTTAGTTCCGTTTTGCCAAACTTAATGACGCTCAGAAGTTGTGAAGTTAAACATTAAGCCGAGTATTTGACTTGATCTGAACAGTATTGGTTACAATGTACTTGCTAGACAAACAATTATTTCGAAATTCCAGTTTAATATGTCAATAATTTAATATGTCAATAAATATAATCAGTCAAAATTAAATTAAATATTAAATATTTTAAAAAAAGTTAATATCACCACTAACTTTACAATAGAACATTAACAACCCAAAACACCATAAATTTGCGCAACACTAAGGCGGCTTTACTACAGAACCTACACATCTTAAACCACAAAACACTTGTGTATAAGCTGCAATTTTCTCTGCAGTACTCATATCGTTCGGTACGAAACGATTAATAAGTCTGGCGGTGGGGCCACAGCGCAAGCGGCGCGATAGATATGCTAATCTAGTGTTTATGGCGTCGGTCACGCAACCCTTAATGGTGGGGGCGGGAACGTGTATGTACCACTAATTGGGCACCACGTCTGCGATTGAGGAATTGGAGGTAATGTGGTATCGGATGTACACTATTGAGGAGGAGGGCTAAAACTGTCTGTTATCTACTATATTTTGATTTATTTGTCTGTAATTTGTCCATTATCAGAATGAGCTACAAATTCTTACAAATATAATGCGAAATTAGCTCTGTTTGTCTCGCTTTCACGCTAAAGCTACTGAACTGAAGGTACAGAGATAGTTAATAGGCCGGAGAAAAGACAAAGGATAGTTTTTATCTCAAAAATCCCGTGGGAACGGGAACTAACGGGGCTACAATCTCGAAGGACAGGTAGTGTACCTTTATAAATTCGTATATTTTTCAGCACCATTCGCTTTAAAAATGTACTAAAAACCAAAGGAAAATTAAAAGTTATATCTGTCACAGTCACTGCAATATACTGCACCCTGCTAGACCGTAATAAGTCCTCATTCCGGCAGCAACAACACGAGCCATTACTAACGATATAACAACACAAATTGACTCCAGCCGCGATCAACCAGTGCGGTAGTAAATAAAAAACCGGCTAATAGGCTCCGGGTGTAAAGTATTGCACACCACAGAGAGCTAGAGCGTCACAGAGTAGCTAAATACAGAATGCTCACATGAAACTAACGCAGTAACACTATTGCAAAAAGGAAATATTTTTCAGTTTCTGGAGGCGTACCACAAGCCCTTATAAGCAGTATTACTTTGATATTACTTTCAGTGGAAAAGAGACAGCGCTAGACAACGTGTCTAACGCTGTCACTTGCACACGTCATGGTAAGGGGGCTGATCAATTTTACACCAAAATTCTATACTGGCTCAGAATAAAGACGAATTACAAGTCCATTGCCCAACATAGTCTATTTAACATACATACAATATATATCAAAAGATACAGACGACAGCTACAAAAAGATTAAGGTGATTACCATAGGTAATGCAAAAACGGACTGCGTTAAAAGAACAAAATCCAATAAATAACAACTAACCGCAGTTGACTGTTCACGCGTTACTTATTCTGTGTGCGTGAATTACGGCGCATTGTTAGAAGTGAGCCTTCTTACCCCTTCTTGTAAAGCGGCGTAAAGTACGGCACTAGGGGTAATTGCGGCCAGGAGCGCGTGCGCTGGTCACGGGTTAATCACGTGGAAGATACGATGCTTTGGAGGGGACGTTATTTAGTTATTGTTTTGTTGCTAGTGTTCTGGAAACTATGCTTTGAATCTGAGACAAAGACTGCATTAAACCATCCACAGTAGTGTTTGTTTGTCCGTCTTAAGCAACACTACTGCACCGATTTAAATGAAATTTGGTACATAGAGAAAGGACATATTTTTTTATCTAAAAAATCATGATTGAATCTAATCTAGTTTGAAACTATATCGAATCACGTGGAAAACAAATTACTGGCAGATAACTCAACTAAGGGTTAAGCTCGCCGTTACATGTATGTATATAATTTGTTTGTATGTGTGTGCAATACCGAATGAAGGAAAAATGACCCAATAGAAAAAAAATAACAATTACAGTTATCATTTTACTCTTATGTGCCACAAAATCTGTTAAAAAAACACTATCAAAAAAGGAAAAAAACAACAGTATATTTTTCCAAAACCCAATCAATCCGTCCTTGACCCGTTCAAACAAAAACAAAATCACAAATATCCACATTAGGCCTGTGTTCCGCGCGGCCCGACCGCACCCTTTTCAAATCGCCGCCATGTTCTGTCTGGTTGGAAATAGCCGCACTTACCCCTGAACTTCGCAGGTGGGGCGAAGTGTGGCGTACTATTGAATTTTTATTAATACTACGCTCCACACTTACTTACAATGGCTTCGTTAATGGCGCTCGCGAACTACCGCCACTATGTGTAGAAGTGAAATTAATGAAACGGAACATTTGTTTCGTAGTTCAATTTGTTAGGAGTCATTGTAGTTGAAGGCGGGAAATTACTGCTATGGACTGTTCGTATTCAAATTGCAAAATATTTATGTTTTTATGTTTATCAAGACAAATAAACGACATTTAGGAAATTATTTGGCTTAGACATACTCCAGTCTCTATCTTGCATAGTTTAAAAATAGTAACTTATAGAAATCGACAAGGATAGAAATCTTAAGCACGGGTTAATAAATAATTTATTTAAAATCTGCCATATTTTGTTTCAAGTATTTTTTTAATACTTATTTGTGGTACCAATTTTATAGTGTTATTTGTTACATATGTCACAAATTTGATCTCTAGTAACCTAATTCCCATAGACAAATTACAATTAAAACTGGCTGAACCGACTAGATATTTTCTTCAAGCACAGGTACTAGGCTCACAGAAGTCTGAAGAAGTCTACGCGTTCACTGGCAGGTGGTGGTAACCCCTACTTTCCCGCTGGGTCCCCGGTCACCCCTCTCGCGGTCCCAAGTCCCCACTAGTTTCCACTCGCGTCGGATTTGTGTCCGTCTGTAATTAGCCTGTTGGGATGACTTTTAAATCTTTTATGGGCCCGCACCAGGTGCTACCGTTAGTCCAAGTTTCTATTGGTTTTTAAACTGCTTCAAACTTGGATTTTATAGATTTGGTTAGCATTTAAGAGACAAGTTAAGATTTTATTACATGATTAAGTGAAAGTGAATTACCAGTGGAGGATATATTTTTTTAGAGCTTTATTTCGAGTCAATTAAACGCTGAAATATTTTTTCCTTTTTAGTTATTGTTCTTTTGTTTTACGAATAGACTAATTACTTGATTTATTTTGTATGTGCAAAGATGCAATGCAGTGCAACGTTTTTCGATCTGGTTTTACCAACTACAAAATGCATTATTTCTGAACGAGATCTCCAGGTCCCACAGCAATTTGTGTAGTCATTGTCTGTCACACGTCACGCGCCCCCCGAGTGACGTAATGACACAAAATGGCGTCGTTTCCCGCGCTGTCAGATTATTGTGACCGGCCACATTTGATTATCGCCGCGGAGTGGACCAGATGAGGCTTTTACTTCGTTTGGTGTAATGGACGGTAATGATGATAAAATAACTCATAATCAAGCCTACATTTTGCGTACCACCTAAAAAAAGGTAAAATACAGCACAGACTGCTCAGGACAAATAAAAAACCCAACTACCTACTTGACTGAATGATCATTATTATCTCCCTAGCCTTTTTCCAACTATGGTAGGGTTGGTTTTCAGTCTAACTAATTGCAGATGAGTACCATTGTGTATTTAATGGCTGAGCATTTTGAATTATGCACTGTTTTTCAAATGAACTGAGTAAACGAAAAGAAACTGTCATTCGAGTAAAATTTTATAATATTTCATAATTGAATTAATTTTGTGGCGGTACTTCATTTTTACGGGCCTGTTTGTCTAGTGGTTAGTGACCCTGACTGCTAAACCCCGGAGGTCGTGGTTTTGATTCCCACCCAGGACAAACCGCAAAGGAATGGAATTCTCTGCCGACGTCTGTGTTTCCAAATTCATATAACCCGGAAGTATTTAAGAATAGAGTGCATAGGCATCTACTGGGTAAGCTCGCTCCATCGTAGGCTCCGTCTATGCCCTCGGGCTAGTCTGGGACCAAGAGCAAGCCCATTGTAATAAAAAAAAAAAAAAAAAAACTTTGTGCGATGCGCATGACTATTTGTTCTGTGCCTGGGTGTAATGTATCTATATTCAATTTATAAGTATGTACATCAGTTGTCTGGTTACCATAGTACAAGCCCTACTTAGTTTGGGATCAGATGGTCGTATGTCAGTTGTTTTTGTCGTTGATTTCCTACATATCCTCACGGCAATTACACCCAACCAAAATCACTCCTCAAAACCAAAGTCTAGACTTCCTAACTTGTTCAAAACTTAAATAATAAATAAGGGCCATAACAGAATATCCACAGACTTAACTCTCCGCACACCCTCAGCATTACTTCTAGTACAACAATAGTCCGCATACGATATCCCCCCGTTAGCACTTTAGAGCAGTTTATAAGCAAGGGTTGTCGCGCCGCGTTAATATTGCAGGCAGGCTATCGCAATATCTCTTGTACTTTATGGTTCAGACAACCATAGCGGGGAATACTGGTTAACACTTGGGTTGACTGGATTTATCGCGATCATATTAATAGTATTAACTTTTATGTGGAATGATTTTTTTGTGTAACAATTTTATTTTGATTTTTAAGTTAAATTTCCCTTCTCAATGCCCATAGGGCGTCAAGTTCAATCTAATAGTGCTTCTTTCGCCACACTGTGATGTACTTTAAAAAACTTTCATTTATTAGGTCCTTAACTATTTTGTTGTGTTCTAAAGAGTCCATAATGACCTCAATGTACATCAATATTATAAAGAGGTAAAGTTTGTTTTTATATTTTTTATTTCGCTGAAAGTGTTGGCACAAATTGAAAAAATCTTTTTGTGTTGAATGGCCCATTTATCGATGAAGAATAATAGGTTTAGCATCACGCTACAACCTTCGGGAGCAGAGAAGTAACCAAAAAACGCGGGGACAGCTAGTTATTACAAGCTTTTATTTAACTTGCAATTTATGTTTGTCCCGGTGGAATCTTCCAACTCAATTTTAAGGCATTTTCCCCCACGCGACAAGCTTTTATAACATATAAATTGTGTCAAATCAGTTAAATTTGAAATGACGTTATAAGTTAACAGTAAAAGTTTTAGTGTAAAAGTTTATTTTTTTCTTTTAAACGCATTTAAATAAAAGTTTGTTTTTATAAAGGTTTTTATTACCTTAATTTTTTTAAACCTTCAAACAGAAGTAATTCGAGTCACAAAAACTTAAATTTAAAATTTAAAATAACCCCCGACCTAAATAAAGTATGCATTTATTATGACAAAAGGTTAAAAATGCTAAACCCTATAAAAAGCAAACAAACTGCATGAGCGTGTACCATTTCTATCACACCTAACAAACGACCTGATGGCCTTGAAGACCTGAACCGATTTCCACCAAATATGGCTAAGAACACTCTCGACTGATATACCTTTCAAACAAAACAAAAAAAACCGCATTAAAATCGGATCCGTTCGGGAGCTACGATGCCACAGACAGACACATACACATTTACACACACAGACACGTCAAACTTATAACACCCCGTCGTTTTTGCGTCGGGGGTTAATAAAGAGACAATAACAGCGCGACAGCCGGCTGTCGCTTGGTCGTCGAAAGGTTAATGGAACAGCATGGCAACGGTATAGCGATATTTTATTCCAATTTATACTCTTCAATTTCCACAAGTCAATATTCAGTAAACACTTCTTTCTTTTTCCAATCTCCTGACAACTGCAGATATCTCAAAGCAACAAAAGGTGTCGAGTTTTAATTCAACTCGCTGTACGTACTGTGATAATGCAAAATAACGAAGTTTTCAACATTCACAGCGAATGGCAATTTTATTCCAAGTTCTATTTCACTTGTACCTTTAAGAGCTACAAGCTTGCTTTTATGACAATTGTTAAGTGATTTATTTCTACAAATACACATGAGATGTTTTTAAAAATACTAGCGACTCGCATCTTGGCTTTTCTCTATCATAATTATTAATTATGCATGTATTTATATACAACGTTCTCTTGGATCACTCTATTGATAAAAAGTGTATTCAAATTCGATTAATATTTCATAGGATCTTAGCAGCGAGAAGCATTTTAAGTTTACACTAAGTAAAAATACAGCAATACTTGTAGCCTTAAAAGCGTTTTGATGTTAAGTAAGTAGTGAAGTTAAATAATAAAATAGCTGTCAAAAAATATACATAAGTTGTTATAATGTGAGTAAAGGTGTTCCAATGGCTTATATTCTACTAATTAAGAACCCTGTAAGGGCAGCAAGATAGGTAGCAAAGCCCCGAATACCTACTCAAACATCTATTTCTATCATTTTAGTATTTGGACAAAAGCGATATAAAAATGTAAATTAAGTACATGTATTAAAATGCTGATTTTCTCATAAAACAGTAACCAGTAAATAAACCACAAATCGTATCAACGCAACTCAATAGTATCAATCTTCCAGTTCATGTAGCAAAACAACACCATCTCCTCACTGAAGAGCACTATCCGATACACAGCACTAGTTACCGTACAATACCCAGCAATACCCAGCAATCCCGATTGCATTACCGACCAGATAAGTCCCGGATTTGCTGCCGAATTGTTTCGCATCGGAAATAAAGGGAAATGCGCTGACTGTTATTTGTTTCAGAAGAGTACGGAGTATTGTACGGGAAAAATGGAAAGCATGTAGGATGTCCTCGCTTTTGTTATTGAGTGGATTGTTTTGCTATTAAGAGAACATTTGAGGGTTTTGTTTCAAACTAACTTTGCGTGTCATTATGTTTGGTTAGTCACTCTAGAGAGACTCTAGAGCGACCAAAATTTTCAATGGAATTATGAAAACGTTGCGCTGAATTGCGTCAACACAATGAAGCATACAAAACGAACATGTCAAAACAAATCAAGACACCAATAATTTTTTTTTGGGAGTGGTAAATCATCAAATGGCTGCTCCCGTGTCAGACTTTTACTAACTAAAACCCACTCATGTTTCTTCTGTTGCCCTTGATGTTCCGAAGTCACGGTAACTATTATAAACATTCTGCAACCCCGGACACCAGCATTACAGTGAAAATCCTAAAGGATACGTTCAGCAGCACTCTCGGAGACTAAACAGCTTATATTTACGAACCTACGTCATCCAGACGTAATCACACACACACACACACACACACACACACACATCAAGCTTTTAGCGTCGTGGACTCATGACTATGTATGGGTCACGGCATTATGCTGAGCGCTAGCCGTTTCGCGCATTAGTGACGCTACTTAGCGGTTTTTAGTTTTAAGGTTTGTAGTATATAAGTTTTTTATTTGTAGTGCGCGAATAAATTGATTTTCTTTCTTTCTTTCTTTACAATAACACACAAACACAGGTAAGACGGAGACTGATTGGTCGATCATTCCCTGTACCTCATCACTCCTGTAATTCCATTGCTCATTGCCATTCACATTACACACTTATTTATCTAAATTCTCACCTACTACATGAAACAGTTTCGTCTGAAAAATACTGTTTTATATCCAAACAAAATGTACAGAGTTAGCTGATTGAGGTAGATACTAATAAAATAAACTAAGAGAATTGCTGCTGAGCTAGTTTAATAAATGTTGCGAGTTTATATCATTGTCGGATGTGAAGATTTTCTAAGAATTTGTGGGCTATATTATTATTGTTTCTATGGAAACTGGAAAACACCCGATGCCATTGTAGAATGTAGAGTAATATTGTTTGAGCCATGCAATGTTGACCCTTGTCTTTCGATTTATCGTGAAAATTTTAAGCAGTTAGTTTCAAGATGAAAGGGCGTTAAGATAATAATATAGTTATTTTCATACTAGTAATCATTCTTTAACTGGCCATTTACAACGGTTAAGTAATAACTCCAGAAATAAAAGTTTTATTTGGGGCTTAAGAGCGTTCTCGCAAAATTGTGGAACTCAAAAAACAGTTGAAATTGACGGTGAGTGAGCCTGTGTGCGTGACGCACGCTTCTTGATACACACACGTGCAGAGACAGGGGTGCGTAACACGGTTCAGTTTACTTATGATTTAATTGAGAAAAAAATGCAAGATATGGAACGTGTTATTATGATAAAAAAATAAAAATATTATAGGACAGTGAAACTTACAGCATATAGGTATGATATAACTATATCTATCCTAACTTATATTATTAATGCGAAAGTGAGTTTGTTTTATTTTATTTTTACTTTATTATTCGAGGCACGAGCAAGTGCATTTAATAAAAAAAACATGAAATAGTTATTATAATACAATTTCCCTCAAGGACATCGATCTGGACTGTCTAGAATCTACAATTTCGGGGAGAACGCAAACAGTTTAAATTTCTCCTATTAGGTAGGTAGCATTTTTCATTCAGAATAGGTTATATTTTATATAGATATTATATTTCCTAGAATAGATAATATATTTCCTACAAAAACTGAAAAAAAAATATAGAGATACTATATTTTTTTTTTCAGTTTTTGTAGGAAATTCAGAGCCAGTCCACACGCCAAATAAACAAATATTTTTATTTGCTATGTGCAGCTGGCCCTGAATTCGGTAAAACCAGACATGTTTATTATTAAAAACTACTGTGACATTTTCTTTAATAAAAGCATTTTAAAACTTAGCCTGGTCCAACTATAACTAAAATAAAAACTACGTGGGTACATTGCTTAATATATTTATTTATACATAATATTTTAAATTTTTTTAGCCGGCCGCGTGATAACATGCGCCTAGGCAGACACGCCCCGCGGGCGGCGGCGGATGACAATTTCTATGGCACTAGGTTTTGGAATTTTTCAGGTGTGGGCTCATTTCCCGCAAGCGACCAGGGATTTAGCTAGCGCTAGAAGAGCACTCAATACTGCATGGCCGTCTTGAGATTGTTTTCGACGACCGTTTTTGTTGGCGCATCCATAGCTTTCTTCATTAATCGGCCGGTGGCATCATCGGCGTCATCGGTGTAATAGACGCAGCTGACCGTATGTTTTAACACCGCTACTACCGCGTGAGAGACACTGTCGTGGATGTCTAGCCTCCTGGACTTGGTGTTCGCGACGACGACGCTGTCTCAAGTCAATCCCTGGGCCTCGTGAATGGTTAGGGTGCGCGACCCTTCACCGGACCCGTATCCCTGGCTAATCAGTGTGGGCCAAGAATAGGGTGTTTTGGGTGGTGGTCGGTATTTGCGCTCCTGTATAACCCTTCACTTTCAGGGAGTGTATCTGCGACAGCGACGGTTTTGAGGAGCATATACCGGTGTATATCTCACTGAGTGCAAATGCCACGTCAATCGGATGTCGGTGTGCGCAGAGCAGCTCCTGAGTGATGCCAGCCACCATGTTTGGACGGGTATACCTTAACTCAAAAAGGTTCTCTCTGGCCAAAAATGGTAGCTGATTCACGTCTCCGATAAAGACTACCTTGCTTGCACCACACTTCGGCTTGAACCCGTTGACTAAGATTGAGGCCATAGACAAAGGTGTGTCTTAGAATGATCTCCCAAGCGGTACGCAAGCTTTTCTCCGAGATCTTTGGCAGCTTGAGTCGTCTTCGAGTCAATTTATACTAGCGCAGAGTCGAAGCGCATCGAAGCGTCAAATTTTGTACAACTATAGCGAAACCGCACAAATGCGCGCGGATTCGCCAAAATACGCGCGCACTATTTTACGTGTAGTAATGGGCATCAACAGTAGAGCTATTGGTATACTTGACAGTTGACTCTCGTAACTGAAACGTGTGTAAAATGTTTGACATTGATCTTGCTATGATATGACTTATATCGGAAGTTGAAGAAAAAGAAAAATAAAGCGGAATTATAGTGTTCCTTTTTTATGTGACGCGTAGGTTCGCTATTGGGCGCATACAATGTATACGCGACAATGCGCGCGCACCAATCAGCGTTGTTCATGCATAGACGAGCGAATTTCGAAAAATGCACGCGACTTTTTTAAATCTCAAGAGTAATGTGTGCCTTACTCTGTGGAGTTTAGGTTGAATTAGTTATGTTCAGTTTTGGAAAGATGCTTCGATGCGCTTTGACTCTGCGCTAGTATAAATTGACCCTAGTGGCCACGACATCCCTCTTCTCGTCGAAGTGTCCCATCACCTAGTAGTTTTGCCGCAGCCCCGCATCCCGTTTATCCACCTGACATTGGGTACCGCCCAAGCTTTCATCGACGCTAAGGTGTCTGAGGGCCCAGAAACGGACTGTGCCATTTTTATTGATACTGGTGCATTTGGCGGTAGTCACTATCGGGTCGTCGTCTGCCACTTGAAATTTAAGCTTCCTCTTTGCCCAGAGTCACAAAGCCATACTTTGCGCTATAGGCTGCCATGTACGATCCCGTCATATCTCCTCCGATGACTTGAGATGTAGCGTTGTCGTACACAGCCGCCCGCTTCCTCAAGCAGTACTCTCAGCAGACCCTCTGTTTTGCGCTGGAAGGTCAGCATAATTTTGTTGCAGGTTCTGAGGTTTACCTCCTTTTTTTTTGGTGAGTGAGAAATCTTCAAATGACTGCTCCCGTCCTGGGTGCGGCGGGAGGGCGTGTCAGACTTTTACTGATACCCACTCATGCTCTTTTGATTGCCCTTTATGTTCCAGGGTCACGGTAACTATTATAAACATTCCGCAACCCCGGCAGGCGTTGGCCCTGTTGGATCCCGTGCTGATTGATGCGCGCGTGGAACACTAACGCGCCGTAGATGCGGTCCTGGTCCTAGCCGGGCGGCGAGCTACCCATCGCTCGCCATCCGCAGAACCGCGCCTACGGTGGCCGGTATTCGTCTTGCGACTCTCGACGTCTTCGCCTGGGTCTTAGTCCGGGGCGAGAGGCTTGTCGTTGCCTCTCGCGCGCCGCCGCTTCCTTTACCAGCATAACTGCTTCGCAAAAAGAGGCGACGGCATCCCATTCCGTCTCGCCCCGCAGCATGGCCTGAACCAGTGCCGGGTGCGAGAGGTCACCGCCGTCGATCGCCTCTACGAGGACACGTCGGTGGTGCTCCCATGCGCGGCACACCTCCACCGAGTGCTCAACCGTGTCCTCCAGGCGACCGTTGCTGCAAGGGTGACAACCAGGCGCCGCTTCCGCCCGAATCCGACACAGGAACCTCCCGAACTGACCATGTCTGGTGAGGACCTGTGTCAAGCGAAACGTGAGAGCGCCGTGAGGTTTACCTCCTTAGTGTGGCCCTCACAACTGCTACGTACTCGAGGAAAGCGCTCTTGACGTGGTCTGTGGTACCCGAACTCTCTTAGCATTAGGCACCCACGGTTCGGGATCTTTGGGCTTCCTTCGGAAAAACCGCTCCACTGTCGTTTCCTGTTTCGCTGATGGTGATGCGCGGCTAGTGGACAAGAGCAGAGCGCTGAGGAAAGTGCCAATCGCTTTCAGGCGGAAACGCACGCGGGCGCGATCTTCTTTGTTAGCGGTTTTGTTCTGATTTCTTGTGGCTTTTTCGGTGCTGACATTTGCCTGGCTCTTTCGGACCCGCTTTGCGTAGTCGGACTTTTTGTGGAGCTCGTCGCACTAGCTGTTGGGTTTCCGGGTGCTTTGAGGAAACTCAAGGTTTCCCCTCTATCTCGTACACAACCACCTCATGGCTCTCAGAGGCTTTTAAACAGCCGAAGCGGTCTGCGACGTCTCCTTTTTCCCATCCGACCACCATTGAGTCAACACTTATGGTGCAGCCGTGACTGGCGTGAATTACTCTTACGACCCATTGTTTCAATCCATACTAATGTGAAAGTAACTCTGTTTGTCTGTCTGTCTGTCTGTTACGCTTTCCCGCTTAAGCTACTGAACCGATTTGAATGAAATTTGGTACAGATATAGTCTGGGACCTGGAACTATTCCACGCGGACAAAGTCGCGGGCAGAAGCTAGTGTTAAATATTTTTATTGTTCTAATAGAATTATTTTTTACATGACATCAACAAGTAAGTTTCACCATGACAACGATTTGCCATAGATAAAGATTTTTTCAGCATAACAGTTACCATTAGTTTATTGACTAGGTACCAAGATTTATGATACTAAAATCTATCATAAGTACAATAAAAAACTTAAATGTTGACGACCCCTGGATTATCTGTTAAAACTATGTAACGCACACTAATGCAAAACGGGAGTGCGAGCGACACAGGTCCATCCTCCACAAGCCCTCGGGCGTTACTGACACTGCTGACAGCACGCGCGATGTACATCTACTAATAATAAGGCATTATTTTAGAATATTTTAATAAAACAATTTGAAGGTAAAAAATATATATATATACATATACAGGGAAGGTAAAGTCCTATACTGTAGTATGCTTACGTTTTTTTTTTTAAAAAATGTTATTACCCTATGTTTAAACAATATTTAAAATGCATACATTTTAGATCAGTATTGCTTTTGTATATCGTTTTTTTTTTGCGTCGATTCAATTTTTATCGCAATTCTAATCAATCCACAACCTTAAGGATTATATTACCCGTAAATATATAATATTTTCAGATTTTTCCGTGCTGCCACTTTGATACAGTAAGAAGAGAAAATCCTAATGTTTTTTCCATTTGGTTGGAAATGGGTGTCGGAAAATTGCTATTTCTCGAAATATTTACATTATTTACAAAATTGTAATCACTCTACGAACTAAAACAAAGTCAGATTTATGATTCTCTATTGAAATATTATGCTATTATCTTTAAATAACAAATATCGAAGACTTGAAAAAGTACGTATTTTTGGTCAAACGCATAAAATATGTGAGCGCGCTCTTAAGGAACTCCGCACATTTTAACAACATAATATTATTAAATCGGGTATTAACGCGAATAATATTTATTTAAATACCTTGGAAGCACATTTTTTCAGCGTACGTGATGCGTACGCGTCAGTTTAGCTTCTGTTAAACCGTTGATTTCGATGGATAGTCCCTAAGCTTCACGGTTTTTCTCATTCTACCGACGTTGAACCAACGTAGCATATAGAAGTAGAACTGTATAAATGTGACCAAAATCTTCATTGAAACGCAAATTAAGCTGAATAAGTGTGCGTAATGCCAAATATGACATACAGTAACAACAGCAAAATAAAGCTCATCGAAAATTCGATCGCAGTCAATACAACGCCCGTCTCGCTACACAAGTGTTCACCGAACGTGCATCCACATTTATCACGTCACAATTAACCCTCGCCCGCCGCGCCCGTCGAGCCGCACTACAAACAAGCCGAGCGGACCTAACCGCTACTTTGCCCGGACAAACCTAATAATGACGTCACACGGAGCGACGTGTTTGCATGTATCATAATGCTGTTACCCTAAGGGCCCCTAATTTGTATGTATCGGTGTTATCTCGGGAAAGGTAGGAAAAATATTTGGTCTTGGAATATGATAAATAGGTGCCTAAGGGATGGAGGGCGACTGGCTCTCGGCTCAGACTTGTGGAACAAAAATACAGCTTTATTTACATTGGAAATGAAATCTTTACATGGATTTGGCTTTCTGAATAACCAAATGCGCTGAGTCGGGGATTGTTTGAGTTACGTGGGGTTCTAATTTATTTAGTTTGGGTAGTTCTCTGAGTTTAGCTTTCTGACAGAATGAGTAGAACGGTTACCTGTTTACTATTTTTCCGAAGCTTTTATTCGTAATAATCCTTTTCTATAAATTAAATACGTTACTTTACCAAATTTATTACAAAATCGAGCCTAACAATCTAACACAAACTAAGGCCCAAATAATCAGTGCAATCGTTCCCCAATTTTCCAAATTACTTGTAAAACAAAGTTTCCCACTTCGTCCAGGTAGACGCTGACGTCACTCGTCGATAGCTGCGTACAATCAAATTAAGAACTCGGTGGATGTAGGGTTGGGTCTAACAACTATTTGAATTTCGAGTGTCAATGGTCTTTCTTACCTTTTTCACATGGTGTAGGACCGCTTTCTATTAGCCGCGTACCCACCTAGCGCACAGGCTCGCGCGGCAGCCTCGCGAGCCAAATGCCTCGGGGCCGAGCCGTGCTCGGTCGAGCAAACGCGCGCCCGAGGCAGGCCGAGGCACGTCCACACCAGCCGAGGCATTTGGCTCGCGAGGCTGCCGCGCGAGCCTGTGCGCTAGGTGGGTACGCGGCTATTGGATTACATTTTCAAGATATTAACCAATAAGAAGCGCTTTTTAGAAAGAAATATAGGTACAATAGTTATCTAATAAATGGTGTAATTTAATTAAAACAATTTTTAAGGCGCGCATGACAAAGTAAGCTGACATTATTACACAAATCTATTAAAACTCCATTATAATATAAAATAATGATGTAGTTTTTATGTTTATAAAAAACATCAACAAATTTTTATAATCGTCGTAAAACTATTAACTCCTAGTCCACCCATTACATAACGTGTTTTTTTAAAACCCGCTAAAATCTCAACCTCATTCCGACTTTCAAAAATAGCTTGATTTTAATTCTATAAAAGGACAGACGTGTTTTGCAACTTTTTATGTAAGTAACCGTTTTAGAAGTAACAAAGAGAGAGGGTGCAAATTACGAAAATTCGTAGGTAAACGCTAAAAGAAAGATTTCATGTTTTTTTTTTTTCAGAAAAATGAAACAATTTTAGCGCAATGTCGGCCTTTTCTTTCAAGTGTTAACTTGCGTTATTTTTATCTTTTGCTTGGTTTGTTTCGCGCCGTTACTTTTTATAGAAATCTTTATTCGTATTATGAAGACGCAGTTGATTGTGTTATTTAAAAGTGTTATAGATTATCTGTATATATAAAATGAAATGGTAAACTGACTGACTAATTGACTGACTGTTGATATATCAACGCACAGCCCAAACCGCTGCTCCTACACTCCACATAGAGACTAAGAGATGTCCAAGATAATCTTAAGAAAGTACATAAAAATTGAAAAGCTTACATTGGTACTTGCCATCACGTTATTTACATCGGTCTAACATTTAAAAGAACATATAGCTAAGTGCCCACGTAAGAAAAAGTAAAATAGTTTTCGTCAAAGCCAAGTAATGTAAAGTGATTCCATCACTCCGCTCAAGTAATCGCATTTAAAAGTTTATTCTTGAGGGGCGTGCGGTACAGGCTAGCTTCACAACTATTCTATAAAGAGTCGCTTTTAAACAATACTTGTTATAACACTTTACAGTTTGAAGTCGATCTCTGCGCTCTAAACTTGGTGACAATTGATATATTTTCAGAGCGCTTCTCTATGCTGCAAACACGTAGTTTTATAGATTTTATATTGTGGAACCGGAAATTATCCGGAAATATTCCTTTATTAGCTTTCACGGTTGCAACTCCATCTTTGGTTAATATTTTGCTCCAGAAGTCCGTAGCGTGTTGTTATGTAGCCTGTAGCCTTCCTCGATATATGGGCTATCTATGAAAAAAAAATTCTCAACTACAACCAGTGCTTCCTGAGATTAGAGCGTTTAACCAACCAAACAAACTCTTTAGCTTTATAATAATACAGCTTTGTAATAATAGTATAGTGTCAGCAAGGGTAAACCTTTAAATGTTTCTTATATGAGAGATGTATAATTTACTTAATTTAAGAATGTAGCTAGCAGACAACGCCACAAAATACGCCGAGCCCCTTAAGTGTTAGAAAGGGATAGCACGAGGTGTTAGTACCCAGACATCCCCCACGGTGAGAAGATTTACACATGAAAAGAAAACAGTTTTATATTGTAAGTACCTCTCACTTAAAATAAACAACGCAAAGGAGGATCCCTCCCCGTCCCCCTCAGCCGACTCCAAACGCATGGAAACAAAGGTACAATAGAACGAACAGCTCAAATAATCCGCTAAGCTTAGATTTAATTTGAGCTCAAAGCTATTGTTCGCGCTAAATTCATTGAGCTCAGCTCTGTGTGTCAAAATACACGTGAATAAATACGGCGAAACTTTATTTATTTAAACAAATAATATATAATGTGGAGCGGGTTTATGAGCTTATTTTGGTCGAAAGTTTTCGAATGGAATCGTTTAGACGTGACTTATATTTGAAACTAGTATTAACCTCATGTTGAAAGACGACTGACCTACATTTTCAATAACCTATCTATAGGTTGATTAAGTTATTTGAGACAGGTATTCGACACAAGCTCCATATAAAGGTTAAAATTCTGCCTGCAGTAGAAATCCGCCGATAGATTAATTATTGAGATTGGACGTTACACAAGATGAAATGAACCTTCTCCCTTCATATTTTAATAGGAGATAGTGTCTACTCAGGGCTAGCTTTAATGTCTAGCTACTTTGTTTGTTCGCGTTATCGTGATAAAGCGTCATGTTCTATATCTATGAACATTCGTATTCGAGACAAGACGAATTGTTCGACCATATGATACGATAACGTGAAAATTCGCGTTATCGCGCTAGTGTAGCTGTATAATAACTATCGTTAATTTATCTGTATTGAGTACATATATTCTCCGAAACTCAGAATTTCCGACACTCAAAGAAACTGCCCCCATTTCAGTGGCTTTACCACCATCCCCCAAATTGTTGACTTTCATAAACTTGCCTCAAGTGGTCCCCTCCCGGGTTCCGTCCGATTAATTATTAACTAAGGACCTCTAAATCTCGCTGTCTTCAGCGGGTTCTACCAAGGGGATCTTTTGTATTTTTCCTATGATAAATATGAGTACGAGGGTGTGTTTGTTTGTTTATTTAGCAGGTAATCGCTCGGCTGTGGGTCAGATAATTTATGTTTTTTTATTGTAAGCATTGTTAGGCTTTTTGTATCTTGATGGCGGTTATTTTTTTATTGCTACAGAGAAGAAAAGACAGAAAAACTAGAACTCCTTGACGTGTTTTCACTGTTGTCTTGTGAAGTGTTTTATTGTTAAAAGTTTTGCAATTCAAGTGACCTATATACTGCTGACCCCTCTCGCGACAAAGCACGAACATGCGTACATCTTGTTTTATATATTTTTTAAACACTGCTTATAATAAAAAAAACCCATCCATTTTGTGAGCGGCTTACTTAACGTTACTGATTTTTCTTATGTAAATCAAAAGAAAAAAATTATATTTGTATTTCGGTATTTCACTTAAATCTTTATCTTCACTCCAAAAACATATATTTGCCGATCTACGAATTAATTTCACCTGCTGAAACAACATTCACAAAACGAAGATTAAAAAGCTTTCAAGACGAGTATCCCGCACAACGTTTTCCAAAGACAATCTAAACTAAAGCCACCATCTTGTTTATCTTTGACTCCACCTCTATGAAAGCATAGAGGTGCGTCGCGTGACCGCACTGCGTTCCCGCCGACCACAGAGTTATATACCATTTGTTATCAGGTACTTAGGGACTGAACACAATCGCACGCTTCACAACGCAACCAATTTATACAGTCTAGACTTTTATCAAGCACTATACAGTTACACACAGTAAGTACATTGAAACTCGCAGCGAATTGAATCCTATTGGTAGATTGTATTCTCGGGGGCTAAGTGTTAGCTTTGTACGTATCTACGTAACTGCAGCCGGCTTTGCGTTTCTCTATTCATTGCTTAATGTACGGAGTGTAGTACAGGGGATTCGCAATATTGAATATTGACGTTTTGTAAGGACTTTCTGAGACGCTCCTTGCTTAAATGTGGACGACCATTATAACAAGACGTGGCTTGTAATGTATAAATTTAATGACAGCATAGATACTAAAACGAAATAAAAGAACGTCATTTTGCAAGCACTTCGGCTTAGTAATATAGATGTCAACAACAAGATGGAAAGATGGTAACCAAAGTAGTTTTGGAACCATCATTACACAGTGGAAAGCCAAGTCACTTTCCACTGTCTGCTTCTATGTATACTTATACCTTTAATTTGGTTTTTTAAAACATAGAGTGATTCAATTGGAATGTTCATTTGTATGAAACAAACGAAAATAAAGTGAAAAAAAAACCGCGATTCTCAAACATTTGTAACATCTGTGCAAAGCCGACGTTAAGTGGTACTAAAAAAAATTGAATTCAGATGAAATAAAACAAGAATATTTTCGTACACAGATGTGTCTAGTCCCTAATGAAGACATATAACGTACGCTATTGATTCATGGCGGCACGCTAACGTCTACTAGAAGCTAGAGATTATGTGTTAACTGATGTTTGGGCTATGATACGTTGGCCTAAGCTGGGTAAGCCGCGTTAATTGCTTCAATTATGTGTTTAGTTTCATCCTATTTCACTAATAATAATACCGTCCCATTACCGTTTCTCTGCAGGGCAAAGGTCTCTTCTCATTTAGAGAATCACCATGATTACGCTTGTCCAGGGTGGTTTTTTTTTGCGGGGAGGCGGCGAATTGGCGATTTCGGACTTATATTCTTTATAAGTACATGTTTCTTCATGATGTTTGTGACGTTCAAGATAAATTTTAGAAAATACATAACATAAATAGAAAAATCACCGTACTTTTATGCAATGGACTCTTACGACATTTTCAATTGAATTTGATATGTTTGTTTTTTTATTATTACCCGTTTAAGTTGTTGCAGTTTCTCGTATTAATCAAAAAGAAACTAAAAGAAAAACTTGTACATAGTCTGAAAGAAAAGGGATATTTTACATAATTCTATGTAACATTAATTTTACGTCAGCATTTCAAAATACTACACGTAACACCAACGATAAAAAACAGAGTTCCAAAATTTGAAGCAATAAACCACTTTGTATACAAAGAATAAACTTCAATATAAATCTACAGCAATATAAAACACTACACAACTATGTAAATATAGTATTTACGTACGTTTATCTCGGACAACATCAATATATTTTATTGGAACATCATGCGCACTGTAAACAAATTCATCTTTACTTTATTTATTACTAAGGCTTCTATGTATGTATAAAATGTTACATACATTTGTAGGATATTATGCCTTTAGGCATAGAATAAAAATACACTGTTAAGTAGATCTATGTTTGCCGAACCCTGTATGATTCGGAGATGATTATAATTATGTCAATAAAGAAGAACATTTTTCAAGAATATTTCTAGAATTGTATAAACAGCATAACACACCGAGACAAATATGCGATATTTAGCTTTTAAAATATGGAATATGGCTAAGCCATAGTCTGCGCTAAGTAAGGGTTCTCTTGACCTTATTTAGAGAAAACAATTGTTAAACCGATGCTTGTGTGTCGTGCTAATGTTTGTTTGAAGATAAAGTTTGAAGCAACAATGAGAGCAGTCGCAACACAGTAGCACAACAACAAACAATTGTCACCATTAAAAAGTGTCTGAAAAGCTTTACAAAGTAAATAACGTCGTCGGGTCACCTTTCAGACGTTTGACCACTGGACCAATCATTATTTGCTCCAGTCACCAACTACCTTAGTTTTCGGAAACCATTTTACATAAAAGTAAATTCTTTTCTGGAGGAAAGTGGTACGAAATACATCTTTTGTGTATTTTGAGGCAGAAATATTTAATGAGTCCGGCAAGAAATTTTGTGAAGAATAGTCCTTTGACTAGTAACTACACAACTGTGAAAACTGGACCTTGGTTTACAAATATATATTACATAAACCGCAGAAGTTTTTTGACTCAGTTTTGTATATTTATACGAAAGCCTCAACAGTTTACGCTTTCCAAAGAAATTAGAGATGCAATAACAAACCGACGTTTTTATGTTACGCTCGTAAATCACAGCATTCATTAAAATAATCAAATAAAGCCGGGAACGAGAGATAAGCTAAATATCATGAGTGCGCCTTTGATTCTCGACTTACTGTGAAAACATTCTGACAATCTGTTACAGTTACAATCGCGTTTCTCCATATGGTATGAAATAATAGCATTTTTCAACACTTTTGTTATATGAAAACAAATATCTACTTTTCCCTTCTGAATGCTTGAAATAATCTTTCAATGAATCTAGTAAAACTGACATAGTCCCCCCACAATTCAGTAAACCAAAGATCTTAAAACATTTTGAAATCTCTTCACAACAAAGGTATACCCGACTGCTATAAATCAGGTTCAAAGAGTATTGTGTACATATTTCACGTTTATATCACTATTCAATCGAGTATAACATAGTGTGCCAGTTAATCTAATTCAGTAATGCAATAAAAGTAAAAATGCTATAAAACCGTGTTCTGTATGGTTTATGATCGTCACGCGTGCACGCTTGTTTAGTAAGACAACTGTTTCTATGCTTATTATTGGTTTAACCGTAGTGGTGTTTATAAAATGTTAGTTATTTTTAAAAACGAGAAAATTGTGAAATGCTAGAGACTTTTAGCAGCTAAGTTACTAATTATAGTTTTCTTTTTTTATTCATTGGATGCTAAACAAATATGCGGCATATCTGGTGTTAGATGGTCACAGCCGCCTAAGCACATGCCAGAGGATTCGCAAATGCGTTTGCCATCCCAAACTTACATACGATGTATTACGTGCTTAAAATTACATCGGCACTATGTCCTTCAAAATGGACACGTTAGGCAGAAATTGGTAGGTCCTACAAAAAACCTGCAAAAAAGCCTTACTTAAAAATAAAGTAAAAACGAGTCGTCAAACCATATTAACAAAATATTTTATTGTGTGTGGCCTACATCCCAACCAAAATAAAAACATAAGAATAGCGACCCATGTCATGAAACTGACAGAAATAATCCAAGCACAGGTTACTACCGACCTGTGACGTCACATCAGTCAATGGCCGCCGTTCGGCATGTTTTATGAGTTATCAACGACCCCGCGTTTATTTGTACCGAAATTGTTTTTATAGTAAACAATACTGGAGGATGTTGTGGTGTTGAGTCGCTGTTGTGAGCGCACTGTGGGCGCAGCTGAGCGCAATTGCATCGCTGTGCATGTATTGCTATGTGATACCAATGCGGCACAGTCATACGTAATGTGGTTGTCATTTCATTTTTTTTTTGTTTTATTTTGTCGTAAGGATGTTTATTTTTTTTTAATGAGTGAATTTGTATGAAGAATATAATCCATCCATACTTCCATACTTAATATTATAAATGCGAAAGTAACTCTGTCTGTCTGTCTGTCTGTCTGTCTGTCTGTCTGTTACGCTTTCCCGTTTAAACTACTGAACCGATTTGAATTAAATTTGGTACAGATATAGTCTGGGACCCGAGAAAGAACATAGGATAGTTTTCATCCCGGAAATCCCGCGGGAACATGAACTATTCCACGCGGACGAAGTCGCGGGCAGCAGCTAGTAATTGATAAAAATGCATTAGAATCGAATACTGGACTGCCTCCTTCAATATGTACCTCGACTCACCAGTCACGATGAAAGAATAGAATAGTAGTTGATCGCGTTAATCAAATACTAAAAGATGAGTTGATAAAACTTGAAGATTTTCTCCTAGAAGCTTGAATTACGGGAAAACGTTTTTACTACCCTCTAAACGATATACTTTCAGCAAAGGTTGTGTGCCAATTATATTCGGGCATAAAGTAAGTCTGCTTAGAAAACTTTACACGATTTTATCCTTGATAAAAGTTCTAGCCTATTCAAATTCTTTTTAAGTAAGATGGATTCTAGAAGAAGTTTGATGTAGTTTATGTATTTCATACATAGGCTCATCTTGCTGGTTCCTCATATAATGAGAGCGACTTAAACGAAAGATATAATATAGAAACCGTATTAGTTTTTTGCAAGGTTAGTTGAGTACCTATCAGCGATTCTTCTTCACTTCACTGCACTAGTGTTGATTTCGGCGGTTTTCTCAAAGCCTCCACACAGAATAGATCCTAAAGGATTCATGAGACCGTAAAGATGTTAAAACCAAAAGATTAGAGCAAGCCTGGATGGACCAAGTAGACCAAACATTACAGATATATAACACAGATGTCTAGAAAATACGGCTTACATTATATGAGAAATAGAATCGTAAGAAACCCGCGATGGGGTCGATGTGAATTGAGCTGAGTGGCGCAAAGCTTTCCTACCCCAACTTAATATCGACCATATACAAACACGATAGAGGTCAATATTGCTCGAAGGGCGAACGTGTTAGAAATGTTCGATCTCTAATATTGAGCCTGGATATAAGTATTTGAAGTTACACTAAAATTTTAAGGTCGTATGAAACATGTCTGAATTTCTTTTGCTCTCGGTGATGGGTTTTCGTTACGTTGGAGTGATTTTACTGGTGAAAATAGCGAAGATTTTTTGAGTTCAGATTCAAAGATTGAGGCAAAGCTAAAGTGCTGGAACGTCAAATATTACTCTAGGTAAAATAAGTTAGAATAAACAGTTTGCTTCAGGCGATCCGGCTGATAGCAGTAAACTTAATCAACAGCGAACAAAATTACGGAGAATTTTGGTGTTTCCACAAAATTATGATTTGGTAACAGTAGCTTTATTTTACCGCTGAATATTCATTACGTAACAATAAATGGAGCAAATAGCCGGACGATGTTTAAGGGTTAATGGTTGAAAGATGGGTTCATCCGCCATGTTGCTACGGTATCTAATGTCTACCTACAATATATTCTGTCGGCAATTAAAAACACAGGATCGCAATGTTGTACGTAAATTAATAAGCTGCAGTATACATTGCGCGCTGAGAACGCGCCATGTTTCATTAGCTTAGTTTGCGAGCCGGCGTGAATTATTGTTATGCGAATTTCTCAGATTCTCATCTTCTTGCCGGTTTAATTAGTAAATGTTTAAATGAATTGTTGGATTGAAGTCTTTTGTGTTACTGGATATTGTTGTATGGTAACTATACTTTGATATATTTTATCTTATTTGTACAAGAAACGAATAAGAATGAAATTAAACCGTCAATCGGCTGTGTAGGACAGTACATACAGATATTGAGAGATGTTGGTAGCAGGCCAAGGCATCAATATTACAGTGTAAACAAACCCTTTCTTCAGAACAGTGACGTCATGACTCCTTCATAGTCCAATGTAAATATTGGAACTAGGATAGTTAAGAACAAGACTAACTTGTAATCGATAATATTCAACTCATTGAACCGATTCCATGAGTTCAATCTATTTCATCGACGGAGACGATTTGTGAGATATTTCAATTAACCGTATTACAGATATTGTCAATTAAGTTTATTTTATATTTAGTAGGAACAAACAATTTTTACAGAAACACTCATAATATATTATTTTTAATAGCTTTTGACCACGGCTTTGCCCACAATGTAGCCTATGTCACTCTCCATCCCTTCAACTATCTCCACTTAAAAAATCACGTCAATGCGTCGCTCCGTTTTGCAGTGAAAGACGGACAAACCAAAACACACTTTTCCATTTATAATATTAGTATGAATATGAAAGTGGAATGATTCCTCAACCCCAAACAAAACCCGTAATAAATGGTGTTCAATAAAGGTTTCTGAGGGCTCGTTTGTCACCTGAACACCATCATATTCACCCCCTACTTCACTCCCCCCTCCCCCTCTCAATTGATGAGGTGAACAGGAAAATAAACTGTTCTTTGTTTCCTCTCGAACCATTTCATAATAAAAGCACGACAAAGATTTTTATTTGTGTCGTTTCTGCTTTGTTTTAGCCACAGTTCGTTTGTTAAACATTCATGGTAGTGCGGCCTTCGCCTTGACGATATTGTTTACTTCGGGGTTACGATTCGGATCTTGGATTGAAGATTTTGTGAGGCAGAGGTGACAAGTAATCTTATTGTATTGCATAGGTATTGTGAGATCTTCTTCCAGCAGGATTAATCAGTAAGATTAAAATACATCCGTACTAATAATAAAATGCGAACGTAACTCTGTCTATCTGTCTGACTCTTCTTCACGCCTAAACTACTTACTGAACCGATTTGAATGAAAGTCGATACAGATATAGTCTGGGACCCGAGAAAGGACATGGGATAGCTTTCATCCCGGAAATTCCCCGGGAACGGGAACTATTATTCCACGCGGATGAAGTCGCGGGCAAATATATATGATAGATGAAATGTTTGCTGCAGGTAACTAACACTTCAATAGAGAGGACAGTACAGTAAGTTATTCATGTGCCCTTGTCTTTTTAGTTGTCATTGATACAAGTCCAAAGGCACTTTTCTTTTAAGTTTAGAGAATTTGACTCTCAGTATCAAATCTCTGTTTAGTTCGCAAAGATAACACAAACAGGATATAAACTAATGAAGTCACTAATTAAAATTCATGCTCCTAACAAACTGCACCTCGTTGGATTTCATTTGTTTGTTTGTTTGTACACAAAGTGAGTTTGAAAGCGCGAACTGTTATCAACAGGCTTGCATCATCGGCAGCCGCTGCAGCGCTGTGTCAATGTTTTTGTAGCGAATTATGTGAAGCGATGGACTCGCTGGATGGACTGATGATTTAGTCGCGGGGTGGATTTATTGGCAACCATTGCTATTGGATAAAAGGTATATTAAAAAGCCAATAGTCTTATGATATTAATTGTAGTGCTGGGTCACTCGTGATTATAGACCTTAATTCCTTCCAGCCTAGCTGGATTCCAGTGTATCACGCAAAACGACTGCCATCAGACCTCCACACCCGGTAAGTGGGCGACACAACACCCTTGGTTAGACTTTCTGGCTTCTGAGTACCAGCAACGACTGTTAAAGTTCTACGAATGACAACTTGGACCAACGGTTTTTACGTGCTTTTCGAGGCACGGGATCAAAGATAAACTTTAGTCTATGTTATTCAAGATTATAAATTGGATATTTAATTACGTGTTACTTACTTAATATGTTTACCCCAGCAAAGAAACAATTACTTGCTCAGTAATAACCTAAGCTCACTTACACGCAGTTACCAAGCGGCCTTGTTCAGCGCCATCTTCTTTTACGAGATGATTCCCGACACAGAATATTAGCATTCTCTCATCCTCGCAGATAAAATGTTATGAAACTATTAGATACACCCGGAGCGGCCTGCGTGGGTAGTTACAGGAGTAATGCTGTACATAGTAGTTATTATATTACTTCATGGGAGTAAATGCCGCCGGCTAGTCCAGAAGTCGGCCTGGATATTACATACTGGAGAAATTCATTACACGGTTACTAAGTTTATGATCTTGTATATAAGGTTAATACATATTCTGAATATATTTACCACTTATTTAATAATAAGACAGGATACTAAATGTGCACGTAGTGCTAATAAAATAAGAGAAATATCAAAGAAGGATGGCCAAAATGTACCTGATGATGTCACCGTATGCCATATATGTCAAAAAATCCCTTATTTTTAGAGGTTTAAGAAAATATAAGTAAAATCTCGATATTCAACCACATTAAAAAGATTTTTTTTTGTGTTTTGCTAACTTATTTCAAATTATTTGGAATAACATATTATTCAGAACGCATCCATTCACGATTCAATTCGCTCATGAAATGATTTATTATTCATAGACTATGTATAAAATATAATTATTTTCTAAATACTTGTATAAACCGTAACTAATCAACTAGTTTTTTAAGATATCTAAAGAACTTGTATCATAAAAACAATTAAGTAAGTACAAATTGAGTATGAGCTTTTTGTTTAATTGCACGGTCTATGCGTACAACGGAATGTTACATGTCATTGATAGGCGCCATCGATTGACCACTATGATATGACAGTGACAGTGACTTTCGCTACGATTGTTGTTGTGAATTATTGATTGTTTACATTTCCTATTTTTCTTCTATTTTGTTCCTATTTTATGAGGCATCGAATAAAATAGCTATGAGAACGCCAATTATCCTGTTTGCTGCTATCTTTTGGGTACGCACGGCCGCAATCGGGTAAAAGATATTATTTTGTTGATTCTAACCTCAATAGTATTATTGACGATATTTTAGAAAATTGTGGCTATTTATGTAAGATTTTTAAACGGGATGGTATTGACGACATAAAAACAAGCCATTCTCACTATAGTTTGTTTAGTGACATCAAAAATAAAAGTAAGGTCCAGCTCCTATAGACATCTGGCCATTGTTCTTTACTTGGAAACCTATCGGTGTGACCACACCATGTTTTTTTTTTTTGATCACACAATTAGTATTCGTGTGTTCACAAACTTTTTCAAATCTTATGCTTTTATCATCTACTTAGTCCGTAAGTATTTTTAAGAATATTGTAGCTACCGTCAATATCAGTAAAGTACTCGAATTAGATCATTAGTTCCGATGATTACCGCCTACAAACAAACAAAAAACAAACTTGACCATTTTAACATTAGTGTACACAGAGTAAATAATAAACAAGACATACAAGTGTTTGTTTGTATTCATAAAAAGCCAATCTGTAGAACAAAAGATAAAGACATGCGCAGCGCTCATAAAAGAATATTGCATAAACTTATTCCAGCTCACAATAGCATGTCTAATCTGAAATCTTAACAGCTAGCGCTGCCCCGCGGCCCCGCCCGACTGCATGCACTCGTTTCATTTTGTATTAGCTACTGCGCACTGTTTATTATTTTCATGAAGTGCACTTGTTTGTCTGGCCCGAGGGAAAAAAACTTGGCATTAGCTGTGTGTTATTTAATGTTTTATAAGGACTTTTTAATCTATGGCGTGTTGGCTATAGTTGGCGCCCTCCTCTCTTCTAAAAGAAAGTACTTTCTAAAGGTTATCTTAAACATTATAGACATCACTTAAGAAAAAACATCGAGGGGAAATCTGGACTTATAATGAATGTAAGTCTGAAATCACAAAGCCTTAACAAGCATGGTGGTCAATGCACGTGCCTTTACTGAATAAAAAGAAAAAAAATCAATAGGCTGGTATCTATTATTAAGAACTTTTAGCTTTATATGTCTCTCTCATTTGAAAGCACAGTGAGACCCCCAGCTCATAATACAATCATTTAAACTTGGCGAAAATCGACTGGAAAAGCACACTATTGTAGCGTTTTGCCAAATACAAAAATGTACTTTAATTCCCCCTCCCTACAGCTCGCGTGCATTCCCCTCCCCCCTACCCCGGGGCGCGTATGGTAATGCCCTAACTCGTTACCGTCAACATAATTTCAATTCAGCCAACACTTGGGCCAACGTTTGCGCCAACACACGGCGTGCGCGCAAATAATTGCCAACAAGTTTTGCGGGTAGTATTATTGTCTGTGCATTCGATTTTAAGGTATTTATTCATTTATTTGGAAAGTATATATTAATTAATTAAGTATGATGCAAGATGGGACTGTATTATAACTATTTGGATTTGTCATGCCTCTCTGTTGTAAGAAAATATAAACGTACTCTAAGTAAGACATTTGAAATTCTTCATAAGCAGAGCTGCATTTAACTGAAAACAAAGTCATTAATTATCGATGTAAATAACTAGAATAAAACGACATACAAACGCAATCATAAAAGAAACTTCTCAACTCCAAGCGCAAATGAAACTCAACACCATACTTTTCTAAAAGAAATCCCCTGTTCGTATACTCGAATAAAAGAAACTGGCAAGTTCCGGCAAGTCCAAGTCGCACAAATATGCGCTTGGCCAGCGACCAAGTTGCTATTGATACGACAAGTTCGCGATGCAGTTCGATAGCCCCTTTACTATGATAACCACACGATTGCAGGATATTTGAATAAATGGAAAAGGGGACATGGCTTACCACGGAAGTGCTGTAATGGGAAATTGTTTTAGGAAATCTTATATAGTTTTGTTTTGAACAGGTAACTTACATAATATTATTGGGTGGGGAAGCTAAACATAGTCTAACATCATCAATATGGTTTGGTCGGTAATACCAAAGTCTGTGATAAATAAAATCTTACTTATCTACTTTCCCATCGTTACATGAGTTACAGTTTATTTGTTCAGACCTAAGTGTCATCAAGAAAGTGTAATTATCTGATGATTACAGCAAAACATCAAAAGTAAAAAAAAAACTAAGTAGATGTCTATTGCACACTACGAAACATAGGAACTGATCTAAATGAAACATATCTGAAAACCATTGCTAGATAAACTACTTGCAAATCAAATAAACCGCATTAAAAGCAACCGCATAAAAATGCCGTTTAAACTTTAAACAGCCACGGTGCCAGACAGACAGACAACAAACAGACAGACAAATAGTGGTCAAACTTATAACATCCCTCTTTTTGTGAAGGTTAAAAATAAATCTTACTTAGTTCAACACCACTACAACTCCCTACCTCCTCCTCGTATTTCCATCGGTACTGATAAGCATCACTAACGACCCGCGCGACCCGCCCGCGACCCGCACTAGTACGCGTTATTGTTACACTCGCTAATGAGCGCGTCATCGTCATTACGGCTGCGGGCCTAACTTGTGATAAATGAGCTTGGATTAATTACTACCGCTGCGGATCAAGTGTTGGATATTGGAGTAGTTTTATGTTGCAGGTGAAGTGCCTGTTTGTTCAATTCTACAGATTAAAACCGCTTCTGCTTTATTACGTAAAAACATTGTAATTAACTTCACCCTGAATGATGCCTTTCCGATTTTTCCGACGGCAACCAAGATATGGTCGAAAATAACAGTGTTACATTTGTGCATTTAGGTTTAAACATGGTGTCCCTACTAGCACACAGAAGGCATCTGCTTGTTTTTTGAGAGTAACATGTAGGAATGTGAACAGTTCTGTGAGAAAAGCGAGGAAATGAGAGTAATACGACAAGGTTTACAAAATGTATATCTATTTTATCCTCATTATTGTTTTTTTGTGTAAAATAAAGAACGTGCGAACTTGTTTTCATCTCCAAAAGAAGAAGCTCAAGAAACAAGAAAAAAAGATTTAGCATAAGTGAAAATAAGGTCAGCACAACACACTCAGTAATCACAATCAATGTGTGCGACCCCGAGTTGACAGGACCACGTTGAAATCAAATCATACTTAGAAATTGGAGAGCAAAGGCATACACAACACAATATCAAACATGCTATTATTACACTGCTGTCCCCCGTTAGTGTACGCCTCCAGCAGGCCCATTGTCATGCCGTATTATACCCCATGTCGGTATATTCCCCCTGTCGGTTTAACCCCTAACTACGGCTGCCTAGATAACCATCTACTTGAAGAGGAAAATTTTCACAAAACATTATGTTGTATTTTGGTACATTTTTATGAGTATAATTTAATTCAGCAGTATATATTCCCTTGGGACGAAGCGCGGATGCATGAGTTATGAATATACAGTTCGTTGTGGAAAAACAAGCCCCAAGCAATGAGATTTGAAAATGTAATTTATTGGCAACAATCCGAGGAATACTGTTGGCAGAATTAAGGATTTTTTGTCTACAATATGGTATTAAACATTGACGAGAAAAGTCAATCGAACTTCACTTGAAATAGCAACTGTTGTATACTCCAGTAGATTCAATGTATAGGTATCACAAATGCCGAATTTCAAGCGATCTTCTTGATAAGACAAATACTGTATAAAACCCAATTATTGTTTGGCTATTTAGGACTAAAAAAATTGTTAATATTAGACACCTGACCAAGCAACCCCTCTTCATCACGTACCACATTCTGGCCGCAAGCGATGCGTCCGACCTCAAACTTAGCTCTGATTGGTTTGATCTCGTAATTTGACAACAAAGCCCTGTCAGGCGCCGCCGCGGGAAACCACTAACTTGTTGATACTGAGACCTGTCACAGAACTTTAGTGTTCAGGGTAATTTGCCAAGAAGGCAATAATATATATAACTGTTACTATGTCACGTTTTTAGGGTCACGAATATTTTTATCGCTAAAGTGAGTTGAGAATGGCCGGATTTTCGACAGGTAGTAAAAAATGTTTGTATGAAAACAATAGCAACAAGTTACAAACACGTCAAAAGCAGATCGACGCGTGTTTCCATGTTTTAAGCTTCGGCCTATGGGTCAATGCTCTAAAGACTTCTATCACTTGGCATACTCACTACCTAATTAAAATAACACACTTATTACGTAATTAAAATAACATTTCCGAAGTCCGTATTCGTTGTTTGCTTCTCAGAAGCCGGCAGCCAGGTGAGCGGCGTGCTGAGCGCCACGCATGAATGGGATCGATACGCGGCGCCGGGTCAACGACCGCGCGCTACGCTATCTTTGGGTCAATGTTAACCCGCCACTACTCGCTAGTTTTTGAGAGGACAGTAAAGTTTGTGTTACTTTTTGGGTAATTTGTTGAGGATGGTCTTTTATGATGTCATTCTTTGATTGGTTTCGAATGGTTTGCGATTACATGTCAATCACTTAGTATTTACAAGACATAGTAAAGTCTTCACTATGTCATATACAAAAGCTTTTCGTAACAACCCACCTCATAACCACACCTTATTTTATTTTCATTTTAACGAATCCCTCAAAATCCTAAATGGTATTTTTAATGTTCACTTCAAACATCGCGAAAATGAAGTCAGTTTCCACTCCAACCAGAGCCTAAATGATATCAAAGCAAAATATTGTTAGAGTAACAAAAACATGGAGCCTCGAGGAACATATTCGCACTAAAATTGAATGAAAGCGGTGGGATGAGGGATGAGGGATGAGCGACAACCTTCGAGCGCCGAGCCCGGGCAAGACGCCCCGGGACTTGACAACCACGCGGGCACGCGGGCAGAAGGCTCACTTGTAATATTTGTAATTTTTACTCGTAATAAAATATCGTAGTCTTAGAAAAATTAATCGACAAACTAACTGAATAGTTTTCTGCTTTCGTACTTTCAAAGTTTTGTACTGTAAAAGGAAAAAGAGATTAATTACGAGAGAGAACTGCTTACCGTTCATTGTACAATAACATCTTAAATCTAATTCACAAGCGCTTTGGTGCTTATGTTAGAAGATTTACTTAACAATATTAATCAATGGTGCCGATTCTCTTATTCACAAACTAACGTTTTAAGTTAAATGCATCTTTCTCTTTTCATTTAATTAAGCAAAGGACAGAAGATAAAATATTAGTTAAGTCCTATCAAATTTAGACACTCCATAGACAGTTTAGACGCGATTTAAAAACATGGCGTCTAAATATACGTCAATTTTCTTCAGGCGCTGTCTAATCTGACAGAATCAAACTAAAATGTATCTTCTGTCCTTTTCTTTAAGAAAAGGAAAGAGAAAGATGCATTTAACTTAAATTTAGTTAAGTTTGTGAACAAGAAAATCAGCATCCATGTTACATCTTTTCTCCGCTCAACATTTTACGCAAAGATTTCTGTTCATCATTTGTGTAGCTCAGAGTGAACTTTCTGTTATATTTTACTGGGATGGCAGCGTAGCTATAGCCGATTGGAAAAATATAAGGTTCCCCTCATCTCATGGCGGCGCGTAATAAACAGGATATTATAATAGGATATCGACTCGGATGCGAAGTGTCCACCTTTGATCACCCGCCTTTGATACTCAATGAATTGGTAATCACAGCCTCGCTGGAGTATCTTCATATTTATACACGTATTCTTTGCTAACTAGTTAAAAAGTTTGCCGTATAATGTAACGAAGTTTTAGTCTTCAACAGGCAATTTTTACAGTAATAAGTTTATGATAATAATACACTTTTGGCAACTGTAGCAATTGTTTAATCTAAATAATACAATAAAAATGGAATGTCTCACATGCCTAATAAGTTTTGACAATCTTTCGCTGTTATAGAAACCAACCGAATATTCTAACAAGTCTAAACATTTTCACATAAATTCCCGATTCAACTAAATATTTATTATTTATTTTTATTTATTTATTTCACAACACAACTATCATAACAGGTTACCCCAAATCGGTATATGCGTATAAATATCAGTAGTTCAATACTCTAGGAACCGATCGTTCATATGTTCGACAAGGTGAAGTACCCGCTGAAACTTTCAGCGATCACCTGCGCTACACACTACATACTATATCTCTCACTATATCTATAAATCGCATGGAATATCCAACTCTGTGTGAACAACACAAGGTTTAATATCACCTGCAAGTTATGGATAATGTGTGTTTAATGTGAAACAATTCAATGTATTTGAGGAAGGGTCTGTAATGATATTTCCTGAGTCATATTTATGAGGGTCGAGGTGGCGGGTCACACAAAGCATATTTTGATAGTAAATTGTTATTAACATGGTTATTACCAGGCGGATGAGTAGGCTTAACATATTCCAGTATACTCTAGCTGAGAATATCTACGCGCGTGTAATTTTGACTATTCAAGAAAGTTAAGCCTTATGAAAAACTTTAAAGCATGACTAAAAATATTACTTCTCATATGAGAGAAGTGCTGATTTTCATGTCACATTTAAATAGGAAACTATATAATTTCTAATTATAATCCGCGGTCTCCCGCAAAGTTAAATCTTCTTGGGATTCATGCAACTTGCAGCTTAGCAATGGGTTACATAGACAAGTATGAAAACAACTACAAATCTCTGTAGGCTACAGTTGCCCTAAAACACGATCAGGCACAATTTACAGATAGTTCTAAATTGGAGAATTGAATTTATAAATTAAGTTAGTATCGCCCCATATTATTTATTACCATACTATCGAATGCAGCGCTGCAAACTGCATAAATTGTATAAAAGTTTCTCCAACCAGCTTTCCCCTTAAATCGAATAGGTACTTTGAAATCCAACCTGTCTAAACCAAAAAACAATTTCAACTACACTCAATCAAAGTTCGCCACAACTTTTCACTTCTATCTTTCTTATAAATAAAAAACTATTTTGTTACACCTTCACGTCAGGATCGCGTGTGTACATGAACTTATAAATCAGTCATAGACTACGTGTTGGCGAATTCCGACACCCGCCGAACATACCCGAACTTACACGAACGTGTGCCCGCGCCACGCTGACGGTCTCGGTACCATTACACGAACAAAAATTTTAAATAAACAATTATTGGTTAAGTGGGTGAGTTCGGGATTATTGGACCACCTGCCTTTACATTTCCCGATTGCAAAAGTAAAATATTTTTCTATTATTGAATATTGGAACTTTTTGCTTTGGCTTTTATTAAAAGAAGTAAAGTTTCTTTTCATTTCACGGTTCTTTTAAATTAGAGGTATTTGTGCTTTCAGCTCGGTGCTGTAAGCGCTGCCAATCTTTCCTGGCTGCACTCTAAGTCGATTTTCTCATTTATCAGATTTTTCTTTAGAAATTCTTGATGGAAACATACAATGAAGCTTCACGACTACCGTTTCTAATACCTAGTTTCGACGATGTGAATATTCCAGTAGAAAATGTGATATCTAATTCCATCCAACCGATTTTTATGAGCGTTAACAGCTCACGGTTCGTTTAGACAGGCCATACGTCAATAGAAACAAAACGTATGGTCAATACGCGGGCACCATTGCGCGTCCAATTTATAAAAATGTTTGTCGAGTCCGCTCCACAAACATAAATCTATTAACGGACCGACTCTATCGCAAACGGTATTTATACAGAAAAGGACTGAATAGCCGAAAGGCAAAATTTCCGCTTATTGTTTCGGGTAAAAGTTATATTAAAGCTTAGATTAATTTTCGGTCGCTGTAACTTTTCTCATTGAAACACAGTTTAAGTTTTTCTTATAACTATATAGTTCGAAAATTCAGTTGTGGGGTTATTTTTGTGGTAAAGGGATAAATCAAGCATATGCAATATGTAATAAATACCTGTTTCAGGACTCTGTCCGAGTGAGTGCAGATCTTGCTGCGAGCGGCGACGTTGTCGGTACTCCTGCCGGTAGTCAGGCCAGCGCCCGTACTGCGCCGGCGCATTCAGGTACTCCTGGGAAGAGAACCTCGACGCCCGAGGAGGAGAGAACCCCATCTGGCTGTAGTAGTCGTGCCTGAACACAACGTCCGGGTGGTTGATCCCTCCCGGCACTATCTGACTGCCAAAGTGACTTCGATGTCCCAAATACTCAGGTTTCATGGGAGCATCAGTCATTTCATGTCCGTGGATGGACGTGGACCTCTGCGGGCCGTAATCTCGTAGTCGGTTGGAGAAGTCAAGGCCCATTCGATGAGGAGAGTAGTCGAGGCCGCGAGGACCCATCTCAAAGTGGCCATGAGGACGACTGTTCCGGTAGAAGTTGGGAGAGAAGGGATTCTTACTCTCCAGATTCTGTCTGGACGCATAACCGGTTTCAACTTTTGGTTTATCTTCTCTGACCGGCTTGTCCGGTTGTTTGTCCATCCCGTTCTGATGAGCATCCTTCTTCGGCGTCTCCTGGGGACGCAGCTTTGGATGAGGAGCAGACTCCGTCACCTCTTGGGAAGCCCTCCGGTTAAACTCCTGAACCTTTTCAGGCACAAAGCCTTGTTGCGGTGGTTGAGACATGTTTAAAGTTTGTTTGCTTGTTTTAATATTATAAATACATCAAAATGTACACTCACTAACACTGAATATTTAAAATGTTCTACACAAATAGTGGATATATAAAAAGTCGTGAATACACAGAGTTATTTATAAATTTGAGTATATTATATTATACTTTTAATAAAGTAATGTCGAGTTTACTTTAATTGTGCAATAAATTTATAGGAAAACATTCACAACCAAATACACAAGCTGTTTAGAGAAGAATGCATTTAGATTTCACTCCACGCACGGAACTTTTTTTAACACTTTGGCATAATGAGTGATGACAACTAAAATGATAAAATCAACAAAACGAAAGTAAAAACATAAAAATTAAGAAGTAAAATTAATGTCCTCCCTTCGTGTTCAATGACAGGATTCTCTAAATAATTGAACCGCACACAATACGGCACTCAAAGCAAAAGACCGAAATATGAACAGCGTACGGGAACAGAAGCAGGACTTCAAATTATTCTGAAGCTAACTGCTTTAATTAAATTGTTGGGTATTCTCCGAACACTAGTTACAAGCCTTGAGAGAACCATTACTGCTGATATTGTTATTGTTCTATTAGAATATCATTTGATCTTGTGTTGTTATTGGATAATTTATCACGATATATTTACTTAAAGCAGAAGATAAAAGATGTTCTTCTATTTATTACAATGGAGTATTGTTACCGTAAAACAAGTCTCTAAGAAAACTACAGCCTCAATGGACCTCTCAAAGGCCCGAAGGTACGATGTTTCCAGATTTTTTCCAACTACCGTCGCAAACAATTTCTATTATTAAGGCTAAGCAGCCAGGAACAATCGCAGCTCATTATCTTCACAGCAGCGCGCTCGAGGCGTCCCAAGTTCGGCCATTACTCGTAATTAGAGCCCAGCGCTTGGCCGTACCACTTGGCCAACAACTTGGCTGTAAGGTCGTAACGTATTTACGTAAGTCGCCGTAAAGTTTTACGTGTTAAGTTAAAATTGTGACGTAGTGTCGCAATGTGGCTTGTGAGCCTCGTTCTGGGAGATTGGAGAACGCTGTTGCAGACTGATACTGAATGTACAGAGAAAACGGTCCGAGTCATTCGTTAGGGTTCGAAGTTCATTAAAACATCCTAAACTGGAAAACCCTTACTCAATCGTAAAGGACCCTCTAAACACGCCTAATTGGGAGGGATCCTCTCGTCCCTCCAAGTTGCCGCACCTGCTCACTCCATGAATCACGACCACTATTAATTGCCCAACTATCGCGCGACACTCAAGAGCTGAACACGTCCCGAACTTGGACGACTTCGTCACGACCGCGAGTTCAGTTAGCTTTGTGACGTATTGTAACGACTTGCTCTGTAGTACATGTGTTAATTAACTGAATTATTGTGATGTAAAGTTTAATTGGATGAAGTCGGCAGGCTCACAGTTCCTTTGGAGTACTGACTTGCGTAGAAGTTCTAAATAGGAACCTGAGTAATTATGTACGGCTCGTTTTAAACTTTGCATTGACTTAATTCACTAATACCCTACTTTAGATCACTAATAAACATAAACACGGGTCATCAATTTCTTAGTATAAGACATCACTTTATGCTAAGAAAATAACCCTTTACGTGTCCCCTTAAATAAACACTAGTAATATCTACAGCAGTGCTACTGACATCGAGCCCCGCTCCAGAGCAATCAGCAACACTTGCCGACCGCATGACAATAAAAACTGTGTATACAAGAGCACAGCCCGGTCAACCTCAATCAAATACAACTGCAAACATCACGCCAGCCACACAGCAGGGGGATGCAGAAGCTACACTATGGACAACACGCGAAAAGGACGTAGAAAGGATACTCACGTAACGAATTATTATGTTATTGAGCCTTTCATAGAATGCGGATAATGAAGCACTTCAAAAAGACGTAACAATTATAATATTTAAAGCCAAACTAGGGTTTACAACTTCAACTTTTATATATGGCAAAATCACAAAAAAAATTCGGTGATTTCTGTCAATGTCCAGTTTGAAAATAATATTTCAGTTTAAATGACAATTGTACGGTTATTAAATTATAGTATCGAGATCATACACGTGTTCTTATATTCAAGAACACAAGATGACTCCCTGGGGTTTTGAAAGTAAACAAAACTTTTGCCTTTTGCAAACATTGCTTGTTTTATGCACTTTGTTAAACTTTCGAACACACGTGATTTGAGACACAATAAAAAGAAGATGGCAGCACAACTCGCTTGATCGTCGAAAGGTCAAAGAAAGAGAGAAAATACAAATTGGATAAATTAGAAAAACTATGAAATAGACCTTCTGTCGTAATATAATATCAGCACGCACAGGCTTTGATATGGACAGCTGGCGTCAATCCAGCTGCCTATCGACTTTAATATCAATCGGAAGTCCTTCCGACCCCTGACCAGCACCCGGTGACCCGTCGGAGTAAGACATTATCTGCTTGAACATTATCTAATGCCATTGTTTGCGATATTGCGGTGAAATTGTGGGTATTGTGGGTTTTAAGGCCTTTTGGACACATTAATAGGTTTTCCTGGTTAGAAAAGGACAACAGAAATGAAAGGATTTGTAAATTAAACGACATGGATCATTTTGCCGGGGTTGCGGAATGTTTATAATAGTTACCGTGACCTCGGTAAATAAAGGGCAACCGAAGGAACATGAGTGGATTTTAGTCAGTAAGAGTCTGACACGCCCTCCCGCCGCACCCAGGACGGGAGCAGTGATTTAATGATTTCCCACTTCACAAAAAAAAAATCTAACAATCATTTGGAATCGGTAGCACTTTAATTGGTTCAAAGGATAAGTTTAGCGAAACCAGGCATATGAATTAGATGTCTGCATTTATTTTGTTGCTGAGTTATACACATGTATAATTTATAAAACCCTTATAACACGTTATCTAAAAGAACTTGTTACTCACTAATGAGCACAAAAAGTATCTTAAAGTAAAGTGAAGGTTGGCAAGATGCCGACAACGTGGAGGAAGAAGAAAATTACTCTTTTCATTAAAGTGTCTTATCTGAGAACGACACAAAATGTTCTGTGTCCTCGACTTATCTGGGCTTTAAAGAATTTTGGTAAAAGTATCTACAATCTGGTTTGCTTTTCTTGAAAGAAACGCTGAAAAACTGTGTCTATTAAAGACTCTTCATCAGGGACTTATTTCTATAAACCTCATACCAAGCATCACTCAGGTCGAGCATGTCACAAAAAAAAACCGTAAAAAACATAACTACATCACAACCTGTCAACCCTATACGGATATCAAAACAGACTGATGAGCTGTCGTTTGCGATAACATCACACACATTCATACAAATAAATAAATAATAACACAAATCAACCGACGAACTCATAAATAAAACCGAGCAGCCAATCAGACGCCGTTCCACTTCAGCGCTGGGCGATGACGTCACGAACAAACCGCCAGCGTGACGTCATCGATCATAGCGCAGGTGATTGGCTGCTGATATTATATACTTGAGGAGCTCTTTGGATTATGAGCTCCGTTGTAGTAGTCAATAAACCTTTTAGTAGCCTGAGGGTTGAATAAGGGCATATTATTGAAAGTTTGCTATTGAATTTATCTAATTAATATATGAACGTGTACGTTTAAGCCTGATATTTATGGAAGGCGGTAATTTATTGGGCGTCATTTTCAATAATCATACCAATTTGCGGTCGCAGATTATAAAGCACGTTATTATTGAACAAACAACGATATTGTTTGTATCGGTACTAAGGCACGTTTTAATTCTGCTGTTTACTAAACGGTATTGTTTTTCAAAGAAAATATTAAAAGAAGCAAATAATAATAGAGAAAACGACAACAGTACAAAAACAATATCGCCTACGTTTCTTTTCGCCCCAACCTCCTCTATCACAACAATTATGGGACATTTCACAACATTCCTAGTACCCAATAACATCTCTAAAAATAAACAAGATTTCTATAAGTGTATTGTTGGTAAAAGCCTGGTAACCAGATAGCACTATCCGGGTCTAGTCTCTTCGCATTCTGCGTGAGCATACGGGTATCATAAAAGGTCACCCGGGCATTATATGGCGAGGATGTGCAGTCGCATACACTGAATACTAATCAGGGACAAACGTACAAACGGGTTGTTTCCACCGACTATAGAAACGGGTCGAAACCCCTAGAGAACACTTCGCTATATTGTGGTCAACCCTCCCCTCGAATATGGAATGTGTTAGAAGAATAATAATTAAACTTGACACTATGATAATAATGGGGTTTTCAAAAGCTTTTAAATGTGTCAAATGAATGGAATAAAACGGTTTGATGAACGGTCATAACTCTTTGGCAGGCTAGTGAAATTTTAATTTCATGATTTGCACTTGAGCCATTACATATACCTGTCCCCTTTTAAACTAATAGTGGGTTTAACGAAGATGTTAAGAACCTGCCCTGGTATAAATATAGCGGCATATTCCAAAAGTATCTCGTGACTACGTTACGCTACTTTAAAGCAACAAAAAATGGCAATAGCAACTCCTTTTCGGTGCAAAAACCGTTAAAAAACTTCCAAAAAGTGTTTCAATATTCATTAAGCTTGTCGAAACAAATTCTATTAATTTTAATGCATATTTATCCACTAATTAAAACCCTCTAAGGACAGCCTGCCGTAACCATAGCATCTTAGAGTGCCATACCTTTTTTAGGCATAATTTAACAGTATACTACGGTACCAGCTTATCTTTTCTCACACACTGTTGCACATCAACACATCGTGAACACCACACACTTCTAAATTCCCAGCCAGCTCTTTGAGACAGTTCGTTTGAGCGCCTCAAGAGCACAATGACAGTCCCGCCATCCGTCACTGAACCAAATACAAATGGCGCCGTTACGTCACATTCTGATGTAATAACACAAATGCCTGGCTTTAGAGCTTCAGGAAAATATTCAGGAATAATTTCACTGATTTCCTTCACCTTCGGAAAATCCCCGAATTTCGTAACAGTTATTAGGTAGATAAAATGTCTGACATAATGTGTAACGGTGAATCTATTAACCTTTCTCGTACGTGGTAACGTTATTACCAGATTAAAGTAATTGGTCTCGTGTGTGAATATTCAATATTTATCTCACGATCTGAGGATGAGAGGCAAAACCACGCTTATCGTTAAGATTGGTGATAACAGGAAGATGTTTTAAATACATTCTAGAACTTTATTGTGACTAGTTAAACCTTTTGAACCAAAAACTTACAAAAGAAACTTAACTAAGTTTTTGATAGTGAAAAGCTAATCAAATCAAATGAAAACACTGTAAGCACAAACCACAAGAGTATAATCTACAACTAATAATATATTACAACAGTTCCCGAAACCAAACGCCACTATTAAAGTAATTCGTCCTTCTAACAAAATCAATTACATGCGCCACGACACGGGGGCTGAGGGCTTTCGGAGGGCGGGCGGAGCCGGGAGGCGCAGCTGGCGACAATAGCTACAAACGAGCCTCTCACTGATATTACTAAGTTTATTCACGCATCTTACGAAGCTTGTGTTATTGATATGGTGTTTGGTAAAGAAGCAGCCATCTTGACACTCTTGTTAAGAATTTTTTATCTGTATTAGTTGTTTGGAAGTTTTAACCACAAGGATACGTCAAGCAGAAAAGCTAATCTCAATTTGCGTATGGTTTTAAAGAACATCAAAATATAACTATGTTTATTTTATTTAAATTATAAATTATACAAATAAATATAGCTAACTTAAAAATAAATAAAAAACTAATAAATAACTAAAACTAAATAAAACTACAAATTAAATTATAATAACAACAAAATATAATCTCACTTATGATTATCTTTATATTCAGTAATCTAATAACACTTTAAGTCTAATAAACTGATAATTATATCACAAGTTATATTCAAATCTATAAATAATAACACGGACAATTCGATTCCAAAAACGCCAAAATAAATCCAATAACAACCAATTTCTGTAAACAATTCCATTACACAAAACTATTTTCACCGAGCCGGAATTTGGAATGAAACGAAAACATTCACTGATGCAACGATTTCACGCCACAAACAGCTGTTTATCTCGTATTCATACCATCATCCATACATACACGCACGTATGTATGTATGTACGTATGTGAGCAACAACATACAAGTCGTATATCATAGTTTTACGAGAATTTATTCCCGTCAGAGTGACGTTCGCTATAAAACTGGTGCGGTACAATTAGGCGGTCGATGCAAATGTTGTGCAAGTGAAATGATTTTCGGTTTTGCGCGATGGAATTCATTTATATCGCCTACGTGGAATATTTTGAAAACTATCAGCCACTTTGTCTCTGTAATCAAAGCCGTTGGTCATTTGTAGATCTGTGACAGTCGTTACGGGTAGTCAGAAGGCAGAAAGTTTTCTGTGACAGTCGTCACGTGTAGTCAGAAGTCAGAAAGTTTCATAATCAGTCTTTCCAACGAGTATTGTGTTACGTACGAACTGGTTGCAGGTCTCAAAGGATAACTGTTTCTAATGTTTCGTAAAAGAAATAGGAACCCAAGTAATGCGTGTTTCAAGGTTAAGTTTTATACTAAGATGAGAAGATCCATCTATAATCGACTTAGTGTCTGTGATCTAACTGCTCATAAAGTACTAAAAATATCTGATTCAATGATAGCTAGATGATATCAAGTTTTAAATCCACGTGCAACAAATCGAATGTTATTAAAAGTCCATCATTAAAACGTGAACAAAAGCTACCGATGGCGTGGCGCTATGAATGCATTAAGCATTATGGCATTAAGTCCGCCATTGTACATATGTGCATAAAGTTTAAATAAATAAATAAATAAATAAATGCAGCGCACTGGTGCCATCAGTGGCGATGCTTCGTCCGTGTCCCGAGTTGTAAGTTGTATCGTCAGCGCGCCCGTCATTACGCGACGCGTCTGCACCAAGCAAGGTGAGGTCAAAAGGACCATAGGTATTGAAAAAAAAATTAAAAATACTGACTAAAACATCAATTTTATTTTTTCGGGAAAAGTTCCAGTGTCAACAATGTGATAGTGCTCGTATTTTGTACTATTTGGTAGTAGCTTAAACATTAATAGATTTCTGGTAGGCGAGGATTGGAAGGATTTTGATATTTTAAATGAGCGGGACGCGAGAGGTTAAGTATAGATTTTTTCGGTCCCCCATCTTGCAGAACTACAACCGAATTATTGCTGTTATGGGTTGCGGAATGTTATGTTTATAACAGTTACCGTGACCCTGGAACATAAAGGGCAATCGAAGGAACATGAGTGGGTTTTAGTCAGTAAGAGTCTGACACGCCCTCCCGCCGCACCCAGGACGGGAGCAGTCATTGGATGATTTCCCACTCACCAAAAAAAAAAATTACTGTTATAAGTTTTATTTATTTTGGTTTCATTATAATGTATTATTGTTTGCTATTTGTTACGATTTTTTAGACACTAACAAAGTCTTCGGTGACTGTTATAATTATTAACATTTATTTGCATGAAAAATTTTGGTTTACACACGCTCGCATTGCAATTAATGACAATTATTTTAATTTATTAATGCTATGGTCCTTCTGTACATCCGTGTGTTGTCAGTAGCGAGCGCTTTTTAACAAGCCGTGACACGAATGAACGCACTCTTCAATATATAATTACAAAGTATACCTAAATAAAATGTCAGCAATTCTTGGCAGGACCGCTTCAGAAATGTTTACTCATTTATCAAAAGCCTTAAATATTTTTCTTAGAAAATATAAGTGTATTTGAAGAAGTAATTAGAATGATCCCTTAATTATTGCGCGGTAGAACCGGGAACATCAAAACTGATGATAAACGTGTAGAAATATTCAAAAGCAATTATTTTTGTTCAATTATTCACTTGGCGGATTATTGAGTACGCTGCTAATTAATAAAAGTGCATTCGTAGAAATTGTTAATTATAAATCGTTGCGCGGAAATATAATGAGGATAATTAATTGCAAAACCCATGAAAACAGTGATGTGACTTTGTTTTCATTGTTTTTGCATTTAATAACAATGTATTGTATTATTGATTGGGGTAGAAGATTACAAAGGTCGTCCAAGCTATATTTAATAAGCTACTAGCTAGGTATTTTCTACGGCTTTGCTCGCTTATTTTCATCCGGTGGGTTGTATATTTAAAACCCGCTTCTTGATGGGCCTCTATGTCATAAAAATAAACTATTGTGCAAATTTCATGTTTTTAGATCCAGTACTTTCGCCTGATTTATTACCACCGAAGGAACCTGTCTTTCTTCCTATATATTTAGGAAAAATGAAGGACAAAAGCGGTACATAATTAAAATCGACTTTACCACTAAGGCGACGTCCTGTAACCGATCGGTCACAAAACAAAACACTGCACTTGGCACAAAAGGGTCGAAAGAAAACCCTTACGTGTCTGCTTATCCCTCAAATAGGGTCAATAATCCGCACATTAGTGACGTCACGACGTAAACAAACACTAGTATGTGCGCGCGGCCCCGCCCCCTGCTCGAGTAGTGTTGTACACGCGTAGTGTTGTGACACGGTGTCGCGTGTGATTTATCGCCGTGTATTTTGCGAGTAGTGAGTAATATTGCCGTGTAGTTGCCAAAATATGAGTTTTGAGTTCGGTGAGTGTGTTGATATATAGACTGTGTTACCTGTCTCCATGTCTTAAAGATTTCAGTGTTACGGCACTAGTTCTATGTCACTAGTTTACGCCGGGCGTAATAATCGTTTATCGATTTTCGTGATTTCAGACGCAAAGATAACTTTGCAAAAGTATGAACCAAATAAAGTTAACTTATTGATGATCGGTTCACTTAATAAAGAGTTGAAATTATAAGTTTGACCGCTATACGTCATTGTGTGTGCATCTGTCTGTGTCATCGAAGCTCAGATATTTTTATTAGAAAATAAGCCATCTAGCGGAGGTTCTTAATATATAAATATTACTCGTCGTCTGTCCACGATGGACTCTGAAACTACTAAACCTAAAATTTTAATTAAATTTGGACACCACGTGCAGTTTGATCTAACTTAAAAGATCCACAGCAGCGCGTGGCTCAGTCAGCCAGTATTATTACATAAAAAAATATAATTCCCTATCCCGCAAAATGTGTTTTTAATTAAGCCTTTCCACAGAATACCTGGGTATTCTGTAAAGACGACTACGTTCTATTCCTGCTCGAGGCTTACCAAGTAATGAGATTATAAAATAAGATTCCTGGACTCCTTTGAATACCTTACCGAGGACAGACTGGAATTTTTGTGTCTTCGGCTTTAATCAACATTTATTACCAACTTTCTCATTGAACTGAAAAGACGTTGAAAAAGGCAGATTGTAACTTTACACAGAATCTAAATTAAACTGTACTCAAAGGTTCAAAAAATCATTTTATGTATATCCATGAAAATAATGAACAATGTAAGTGGTAACATGTGTTTTATAGCTCCCGTTGCGGCGAATTAACACGACGGCGATAAAACAACACATAGTTACATTAATTGTAGTATTAACATCATAAATCATAAAGGCTTTACGATAATTCCGAAATAAACCTTAGCTAGTGTATGAGTGAGTATTGGCAATCGTTACTCCGCCTGTCCGGTGTCCGGCCGGACAGAACACTCGTATTATCCCTTATAAAACACGACATGTCCGATTCATACATATTTATTGCGCCGGCCCCGCCTGGACTCTCTCCAAGAGGGCAGACGCTGGGACAATATCGATTTGAAATCTAAACTTTCGATAATAATATTATTTTGAACAGTGGCAATAAACTTGAAAAGGCTCAGACGTTTTGCGATTAAATATGTATGTGTTCACAAATAACTGTGTTTATTTCGTTGTATAACTACCGCTACTAGGTGAAAACTATCAACAATGAACTTAGTACATAAAACACTAACTGATGGTGGATTGAGAGTCGATAAAACTCCATTTTATTGGTTTGTTAAAAATATACGCAATAAAGATGTAGTTCTTCACCTGTGGATACCGATCGCTTTATGTTCGTTGTAAACTTGTGTAAAAATATCTGCTATTGATGTAGTTGAGCTTTGGCCGGGAATACGTTGGTTTTATTGTTTTCTAATTGTGTTTATCAGCGATAAAAGTCAAGGATGACTGACATTGTTGTTTAAATACTAGCATTAAAACTAACTTACATGACACACGTTCTTTTGAGTACAAAAGGCTCGGCAAAAAAGAGAGAAATAACGTTTATTTAAACAGCCGTGTCGGTGTGGTATGCAAAACCAAAAACAACAACACATTATAAAACAAGTTAAATGAAGAATACCTAAATAAATAAATGTGCGTCAGGATTGCTCCGCCAAGTTATCAAATCAGAAAATGGTTTCAGCCAAAAATTTGTCGATATTTGTCAAAATCGAAAGAAACAAACCCCGTATTGGTCAAAGCAGAAATAAAGAAGTTATAAGCGTTTTAAGTTGGCCGCGCAATCCTGACGTCAAGGACTGCGCGGCCACGGAGATCTCAGCAACTACTTGCGATAGAGAAATAATTCCTTTTGTCAACTCAAGTCTGTATTTGTCAAGATTTGTCGAAAAATGAATCAAAGCTCTATATCAATATTATAATTAAATATTCGCCTTGAAAGTCATGGCCGCGCAGTCCTTGATTTGCTATTTTGTTTTTAGTATTTTTTTTATTAAAATTGAAGACTTCATATAGTATAGGAGTTAAAAGGAGAAAGGTCTTAATTTGTCGAAACTGACAAAAGCTTTAAAATACGACTAAAGTGTAATTAAACAGACGAAATCAATTTAAAACACAAAACTCGTGGCCGCGCAGTCCTGACGTTACTTTAAACCATGATATCTCAATAACTATAGTAGCTAGGATTTTGCTGTAGACGTCCATATAATCCTCATATTAACCCCATTAAAATGACATATCCTTTTACCCTCAACACTGTTTGGGACGCGAGTAATCTCAAGAATTATGTTACCCCATACAATGTTCTAGTAGAGTGACCATAATTTCGATTTGTTTTTAATCTTTGTCAAACTGGCTATGACAGCACAGTTCAAGGGCATTCTGTTCTGTTAGTCAAAAACTTAAATAAAATAATAAGACGAAATAAAAAAAATTTTTTCAGATATATCTTGTACAGTAAAATTACTATTTTTTAAAAACATTATATTTACAGGTTTATTTGCAGAATCATCTTTAGGAACACCTTCGCCTCTCCAGTTTTCAACATACGTAGGAATTACTGAGAATACCGAATCATTTAAAAACGTTTTGGTTACACTAGGTTTTTCTTTTTTGCAGCATTTGTTTTCAAATGGTAACATTTTTCGCTTCCTAGTCTTACCTCGTTTTCTTTTAATGTTTTTCTCCTTTTTGTCTACAATGTCGGCAAAAATTGTTACATTCGATTTAAATGGCACATCGAAGCACGCAAATGGTGTTTTTACATGAGGTACCTAAAAGTATAATAATTAAACAAAACATTTATAAATTATTAGGTGCCGTAGAATATGTTCCTCCAATACTTGGAACAATAGGGCATTATAAGTGTCATATTATAAGAAATAGCGGAATGCTTTGTTACGACGATAACAAGAGTAAATTAGAAGAGAGTACAAACGATTCTGTATATATCCATTTTTTAACTTATGTTTTAGTAGAGGTGTAAGAGCCGATGAAAAACATTTAAAGTTGAAGAATAATGATTTTGTTGATTTTTGAAATCTTTATATTTGTGCAATGAATAAAAATATTCAAATATTAAACAAGTTTTTTATTTCGTCTTATTTAGTATTTTATTTAAGTTTTTGACTAACAGAACAGAATGCCCTTGAACTGTGCTGTCATAGCCAGTTTGACAAAGATTAGAAACAAATCGAAATTATGGTCACTCTACTAGAACCAAAGAGAATTAAACCACTTGAGAGCTGATAGACCCATTTCGCCTAGGCACACGACTCACCACTGCGGGTCGGGGGACGAAGAAAAATCAGCGGTTGTGATTGGCCGATGCAACAATGTAAGGACGAATGTTCCAAACATAGTGATGCACAAGTCAGTTTTGCAACAATACTTAATATCGATAAAATCGAACATAACGATGTCTGTTAATTCTATATTTTTAACAATACTGGTTGGGAGTTAACTGGGTGCAAATAAAATACTTACGTAACACAGTAAATTTTACTTTATTCAAATCAATGCTAAAATTAAATCAAGGTTAAAAAATTCTAAAAAAAACAAAAAATATTTTGCGCCTAGGTTGGACGATCCTCCTCGACGAGACAATTATTGATTTTTAAAATGAATCAATTTAGTATAGGTTTTCCGGATATAAGATTCGGGGTCTTTGTTATTTTTTGTAAAAAATGAGAGATACCTTCGAATACACGTGATTCGAGACACAAAAGCAAGACAATTATAGCAGCCCGACAGCCGGCTTTCGGTTGGTCGTTGAAAGGTTAAATACTATTATGCATTTGTGCTAGTGTGATGAAATCATTATGTCGCCCTAACTCCATATACCATACATTAGATATAATGTGCGCACAACTTCCAATAATGCAGTGTAGGTGCAGTATCTACCAACAAGCAATAGCATGTCCATCAGCCAAATCGCGGTCTAAAATATAATTGTAATAAATACGGGAACGGACAAGTTGTGCCTGAATCCGCACTTTAACTAGCCAAACATTATTTAGCAAGATGTTTCTCATATGATCCGATAACGAAACAATATACTTATTATAAAAAGTTCTCTATTCTAGTAGCTAGATCTTTCAAATGTCTTGTTTCAATTCTGTTGGATGGTAGGTACGTTTTCTTTGATTGAAATCATTATTATGATCGCTATATTATAACTCAAATTATTGCAAATACAAATCTTTTTATTCGTCAATGCAGGTGTACAATACAAAAGGTGTTAGAGTTACAGAAAATCTAAAATATAAACATTACTTAGTAATTTTACTTTTTTACAGTTAGGGAACATCGTAATTTTTATCGTCAACAAGAATATAAAGACTTTGTTTCTAAGTTGTCACAACACTACAGCAATGCGTCTGTCCCTTTGTATCTATACCTACAGATGGAAAGGGACAAACTTATTGACAATACCTAGTGAGAGAAAGGGACTTTTCAAAAAGACATCAACGCGGTGTACGTTTTGTATGCCTTAAACGTAAACAACCAGTTTAGCTTGAGCCCTGCAATTATTCATAATATTTTAAATTATAGTAATTATTTACTTACCGATGACAAGTTATGCCATCCTTTTTATAGCTGGATGTTCTAGACGACTTCCCACTCCATTTAATTGAACAAGAACTCATAATTAATTTGATAAAAGCAGTATTGTTTAAAAAAGTTATCAAAATAATCGCGTGCGGAGAGTTCCAATAACTGGTCAAAACTAAAACGGTCACTCATATTTTCATGTAGCATAAGTGCAATTGCATTTATGTGTCGTGAGCCTGAGTCGCCCGTATGAGCAGTCAAGAGGCTTTATTGTCATTGACTAGAACATTGTATGGGGTAACATAATTCTTGAGATTACTCGCGTCCCAAACAGTGTTGAGGGTAAAAGGATATGTCATTTTAATGGGGTTAATATGAGGATTATATGGACGTCTACAGCAAAATCCTAGCTACTATAGTTATTGAGATATCATGGTTTAAAGTAACGTCAGGACTGCGCGGCCACGAGTTTTGTGTTTTAAATTGATTTCGTCTGTTTAATTACACTTTAGTCGTATTTTAAAGCTTTTGTCAGTTTCGACAAATTAAGACCTTTCTCCTTTTAACTCCTATACTATATGAAGTCTTCAATTTTAATAAAAAAAATACTAAAAACAAAATAGCAAATCAAGGACTGCGCGGCCATGACTTTCAAGGCGAATATTTAATTATAATATTGATATAGAGCTTTGATTCATTTTTCGACAAATCTTGACAAATACAGACTTGAGTTGACAAAAGGAATTATTTCTCTATCCCAAGTAGTTGCTGAGATCTCCGTGGCCGCGCAGTCCTTGACGTCAGGATTGCGCGGCCAACTTAAAACGCTTATAACTTCTTTATTTCTGCTTTGACAAATACGGGGTTTGTTTCTTTCGATTTTGACAAATATCGACAAATTTTTGGCTGAAACCATTTTCTGATTTGATAACTTGGCGGAGCAATCCTGACGCACATAATAAATAATACCATCGTGAGTCAACAGTTGTGTCAAAAAGAAAGAAGAAGAAAAACACATCTCTTTGTCGATAAGAAAATAATGATAATGACACAGTAACATCACTAGCGCCACTAGAGCTCCTGCGACAGGAATATCGAGTGGACGCAGCAATTCTTCGTCTGGCCGTCACGAGAAGTACTTTACGATAGCGACATAGATTTATAGTATCGGCTATGGACGCCAGTGTTCCATTCTACTGAAGAATAGGAGCTCATAACGAGTCATGAATATTCAATTTTGATCATACTGTTGAAAATTCTAATATTTCATTGCAGCGCTACTTTATCTATCAGTAATTTTAAACTATCTGATGCCCACGACGCACGGTGGGCTGAAAATCGGCTTTCATAGACTTAGGGATTTCAATTTGCAAGTGCTTGTTTTTATGCCGGATATCGCTTCTATTAGTCATTACTATGTACAAAAATGACACCCGAGTTAATTCTACCCAAAAACGAAGGAAATATAATTTTTTTACGAAAAATTTGTATGAAGCTAGTATGAAAAATCGAATTATCTCCTAAACGGCATGTTTAACCGTAATATCCTTGGAGATGGTCATAGTGCTAATTATTTATGATTTTTTGGTTGGCGATAGGACGAAAAATTTAATGCCGTTTTTTTAAAAAAAATCGTCAAAATATTTTTATTTATTTTTACATGTAAAACGATCCCTTTTAGTGTCTAAGTTAAAAAGTTCGATATGTTATTAACCCAAATATTAAGAACACACGAAACAAGAAAAATAAAATAAAAAAAATGCTGTTTTTGACACATTTATATTAATTTAAATAAAAAAAGATTTATATTGAAGTAACATTATGAAGTTTATTTTATACAAAATAAGTTAATTTAAGGAATTAATACTAAGCATTCGTAAAATAAAGTAAAATAAATAAAAAAAATAAAACATATCATTAAATATTACAAAAAAACCCAAACACACTCAAATACAAATTTACAAATATGTACATATATATCTTTTTTACAAATTTTCCTTATCACTCTCGTTGTCAGACTCCAATTCTGAGTCAGCATCCAGATTGGATATATCCAAAAATTCGAACTCAGTTTCCTGAAATTGAATTAAGTCGAGAGTTTCAGCAAAAAAGCTCTGCTTTTTCTTGGCATCTAACTTAGGCCTTTGTGCACTTAGCAAAGGGTCCGAAGAAACAACAAGCATATTTAAAATGTCTTGATTGGAATCCTGCCTGCTTCTTTTCCGCGAATGATGTTCTCGAAACCTCCTAAAATCTTTGTTTCGAGACTCTGAGGCTTCTTCCGAGAGAGTCCCAATCGGCACAATATTATTTTTCTCGATTATGTCAGCCCCATGGATTAGTAACTTATGAACGGTTGACGACATGTAGAACCAGTCGTATAGTAATACGTACTTTTCTGCTGTTTTGCGAGCATAATCTCTAAATTTTATTATATCGATCTGCTCTCCAGATGTAATTGCTTGTAAAATTACAGCAAATCTTTTGATGAGGTCTTCATCCAAACCGGTTATAGCTGCGGTTTTATTAGAAAACTCAAAGAATTTTCTTGCAGTATTCCCGTCATTGGTGGTTCCCGAGCCTTGTTTTACTATATCAATCAACAGATTGAGCTCATCTTTGAATTTATTTTGAATTATTTTCTTTCTTGTCTGTAGCATTTCTTTGTGCTCATCACTTCTCGCTGCCCACCGTTTGAAGTCCAGTTTGTATGCAATGTGTAACAGACATTCCATACAATTTATACGGGCGTGTAGGGATGACAAGCCAAACTCATACAGGTCCGAACACACAATTTTTGATGTTACAGCATCTAAGCGGTTCATTTCTGTAGGCTTTGCTAAGCACAGGTAGCACGATGCATTTGATCTAGCTTCAGAAAGGTAAGTACAGACTTTAGCGTCGATCATCGTCATCATTAGTTGATGAGTCACCCTATTATTATTATTGCACTCTGTGGGGATAAGGGCCTCAATTTCTTCATCCATTTGTTTTTTCAGCCAAGGACAACTGCTTCACTCTCCTTTACAAAAGTAAACTGAACTGGACGACAATACAAAACTGAGCATGGTTTTGGGTTCGTCCATAAAATGTTGTCTCCATCTGTCAGTTTTAGTGGCACCAAGGAGGTCATGAAAATGCTTGAATCATCTTCCTCACCCTCAATTTTCTGCTTGTATCGGCTTTGGTTAGAAGCACCGTCAAATCCCCACTTGGATATCAGCTTCAACTGCTTGTTATGCTCTTCGTTAGAAAGGCTTTGAAGGATTCTTGTAACCGTGATATCAAGTAAAGCTTGAAGTGTAATCCTAGCCGATGAATCAGTAACTGTCACTGATTGCTTCGGAGGGTAGCAATCAAGCTTAGTTTGTTGCACTTTATAGTAAGATGGATAAATATCTTTAGCACCTTCTCGAATGGCAGCCTCACGCAACGTAATATATTGCCACTTTGAGAGTTTTAGCGAAAGAAGCAATCCAAGCGCCTTTTCTGGCGTAAATATGATTGTTTTCGCTGGTTTCTTAAGCGTTTCATTTAATTTAGCGGCTGCTTCAGGATTTTTCATCATGTATTCGATGACAGAGGCGATATCTCCATGCCCTTCTTCTTTTAAACGTGCTGCAGCTGCATATGCCAATTCACTGGAACCTTCGCCTGTGTGTTCATCAGATCTTCTCTTTTTTTGTTTACTTCCCAGGTCTTCGAATGGTTTACGGGATCTTTTCGTCATTGTTCCAATGGACGTTGATGTCGACGGTTCTGGAGAGACTGAGGGCGCTCTTGGTATCTCATCAACACTTGGTTCTTGATTAACTAAAGTTTGCACAAAACTCGGCCAATCAATATTTGCTCCCAACCAATTCTCGTACTTTCTCCTGAAATTATCAAGGAATCGGTTGGATTTCCCCACCTTTGTAAAGCGGCTCGCGTAAATCTCCGACAAAATTCTTTGAGAACAACATAATCTTCGTCAGACAGGCAATCGCCTATGCGGGATACAACTGCACTAAACAATACTTCATGATCAAATGAAGTACTCTCACTTCGTAGAAGAACAAACAAGTCTAAATTGGTGATTAAACTTTCCATTTTAAGATTTTATAGTCGCAGATTTAGTGTTAGCAGTTACACAGTTGTGAACAAATTAAATTATAAAACAAAACTTTAGCCCTTTTATTGCAAAACGACAATAATTAGGTAACTACCCTCATTAGTTATCTCCTCATTAGCTAATGAAAATCTATAATTGTCACTAACTATTCTTAGAACTCATAGCACTGCTAATTAACAAATTAGCTTACTTATCAGGAAATGTTAAATATAATCCATTGTCGTGAGATATTGAAAATCATTAAATCACCTATTAAGACTCATTAGAAGACCTAATCAGTGTAGTTACTTAATCACTTCTTTTTGGACTCATTAGAAGACAATTGGTAATTTGGTTGTATGAAAAGTTTTAAAACTCATTTTGTGCTGATAAATATCTAGCTCAAACATAGTTGGCTACGTGTGGGTGTACTATAAACCTCTGCCAACTCCTTCGGAAATATAGGAGTGATGCTATTTTATGTTATGTGTAGTTAAAAGTCCGTGTTCTTCAACATAAACACCAAAAGGAATCGTTTCATACGTAAAAACAAATAAAAATATTTTGACGATTTTTTAAAAAAAAACGGCATTAAATTTTTCGTCCAATTGCCAACCAAAAAATCATAAATAATTAGCACTATGACCATCTCCAAGGATATTACGGTTAAACATGCCGTTTAGGAGATAATTCGATTTTTCATACTAGCTTCATACAAATTTTTCGTAAAAAAATTATATTTCCTTCGTTTTTGGGTAGAATTAACTCGGGTGTCATTTTTGTACATAGTAATGACTAATAGAAGCGATATCCGGCATAAAAACAAGCACTTGCAAATTGAAATCCCTAAGTCTATGAAAGCCGATTTTCAGCCCACCGTGCGACGTCATCTGCGTAGATTTCATTCACCTAAACATATAGATGATATAGACAGACATACTGTTAGGTTATAAAGGTTCACTGTTCATTCCACAAAGACGATAGCGTGAAAATATTTAGCCTTCGTGTGAATCCGACTTCTTAACTTAAATATCCTTGCAATTTTTGTATGAAATCTATGCAGATCTTTCTAAAATCTACATTGAACAAATGTACAGTTTTGACTTCATTATGATTTTATTATATGTATAGATTCTACGGAAAAGCGAGCTCTGTGTAGTCGTTAGTAACTGGAAACGTTTCTGTAGCGTGCGAATGCAAGAACATTCTCCGATAAGCGTACTATATGAGAATTGGCCGAGCAGTTCGATAGCACAGTTTGGCAAGTTCGGTTGCCAACAGTCTTACTGACCGCCGAGCTGCCGAGATTCACATGTACCTACGTGCCCGGTAATATTATACGTGTTTTGTATATGTAATAAGCGTCTAAATGTTGAATATATTGATTTGATCTTATCCATACTAATATTATAAATGCGAAAGTAACTCAGCGTTAACTCTATCGCTTTCACGCCAAAAATACTGGGCCGATTTAAATGAAATTTGGTACAAAAATAGTCCATAGCCTGAAGAAAGACATATAATAAATCCCATAGGACCGAGAACTACGCAACTACCGCGAAGGACAGCTAGTTCTAATGTGTATTATAGCTTTTCATCTTACTACAAAATTAATTTTACAAATAAGTTTTATGAAGCCGTATATTATGAAGAAGCTACTAGCAATGCACATAAAAAGGTGATAGGGCTTATGAACATATATTAAAACAACATTTTTATGACAATGGTCGTTGGAAATAAACAGTAAAACTTAAAACTTAGCACAGTGTCATCTGAACGTAAGCGTAAATCCACATTTAAATGAAAAAACCAGATACCGAAAAAGAGTTCATTTTTTTTCCGAGATAGTCGGACGCTGTGAGGAATCAAAGTGAAACAGCTGTTTATCAGTTCTGCACTAAATAAACTCAAGGAAGTCGTGTTTTTAAGCATTAATAGGTTCTCCTTAGTGAGATAGTTTCGTCGTTAGAAAGATTACTTAAACTTTAAGATTTGCTCTTAATGTTATTATAATTACTAATCCTGCTATTTAATACATTTCTAGAATTATTTTAGTAAATCTTTAAATGTATACAAAAAGACTGCTTTTTATTGGTATAACTATTGAAGCTGGACACTTGAAATTTTCTCAGTACCTAGCCTATTTTATGACCCAGAAGCGCACTAAGAAGAAAATTTTTAATTTTTGAAATAGGAAATGAATATTTTTATGCAAATGGGTAGGCGAAACCTCAGGAAACAGCTAGTCAGTTTAACTAGAAAAAAGTGTTTTTTACAACAAACTTCACGTACTCACTTTAAGACACATACTAACAGACAGGTAGCTACGCGATATATTTCCGTCCAGTCAGCGTAGATGGGCAGACGATCGATACAAACACACATACATCTCTAAATAGGCTAAACACTAAGTTAATTAACGAGCGACGCGCGGCAGAGCTAAGATATTGCGGAGATGTAGCGCGGGACTCGCGCACGGACACATTTGTCACTTCACCTAAGTGTGTTTGCGAGTTTCTCCTGAACTGTACCAGGGTTGGTGCGAATATTAGCATCGGCATCAGCATCCGAGCATTGTATGTTTCGTTTTTACCTGACTACCGAAAGTTATGATTTTCTATTTATGAAGTTATGAGTTTCTGATTGTCTCATTCTATGGCACGGTCTAGAACTATTAAACGGATTTCGACAAATGAGGTGTCGTGGAATTCGTCTCATTGTGGGAGTGACATAAATTATATTACTTCTAAAAAAATATGAAATAAAAAAAAAAAACGAAAATCCGCAAGCTGCAAAAATTACAGTTAAGTTTTTAGATTGTTTCATTATATATTTTTGAATATCACTACCAGTCAGAAAGAATCGATGTTGAGATTTGATGCTGACATTCAAGTCGTTACTTATTTCTTGAAGGCAAGCCTAGCGTAAGATTTACGTGATCAAATTATTAATTAGTTATAAAAAAAAGCTGTCACTTAATCTCTGATTCGATTGTCTTACAACTTGTCTTTTGATTCCACGAAATAACATACACATTTGATTTATTTCTTGATTTTATGGTTAATAATTTTAACGTAATAGTACTTATGTAACTTATTAAAGTAAACATATGCGTATATTGTTCTAAAAAAATAGTATTTATATCAGCATCCGCTAAATAGCAACCTTATAAGCAACAACCCTGCTGTTTACATGTGTGTGTCAGGTAACGGTGTGAGTGTTTAAATAATATTAATGTGGGGATGTCGCGCTGCAATTGGTATTTAATTAGTGTAATACAATGGCCGCCTCCTGAAATATCGAGCGTTCGCTTTCAGCTAATAACCCTTTTGATTACGGCGACAAACTGCCGTACGCCGCTTCTACAGATATTTGTTTAATTAAATTGGAACAAGTTTAGTTTTACTCATAATGCTGCCTTTCCTTTTGAGATTCAGAGGAAAGAGGTTTCTTCGTTTTGGTTTTGTTTTTAATTAGAATCAATATTTGGCACAATTGGATGTTTTACATCATAAACCAATGAATGCAATACACAATTTCTATAAAGACGCTCTTAATTATTACTTTTAAAATCTGGATAGTAAATAATGGGTAATTTTCAATTCGTTTTTTAGTTGTTTTGAAAACCACAAATAATTAGTCAATCGTCAAGTAAAGTGTCATTGACATACAAAATGTTATTGAGACTCGCGTTTTGACAACTTTTAAAAAGGACGTCAATTGATGATGGTATGAAATACCGTATCATCTATATATCAAAAGATATTGTCACAGTAAAAGATTTCACTAAGCTTATTTTTCTTTTACTAAGCTTACTGTTTAATACTATCCATATTTTTATATTTATCCTATTGTAAATACATTATGCCGATTTCTATCATATAGTGTGTAAAACAACAAACCATCTCTGTCAATCGGCGGCCATCACAGACTGTACAACATATCATACTAAGTCGTCTATTCCCTTCCGAAACATCTCGCGGTATTAGCGATACCGACAGACAGACAGTTTACGTGCATTAGTGGATTTGTTTATAATATATAAAGATCATACAGTCGTGTTGTTTGTTGCGATAATTGGTGTTTATGAACAACATGCACTTTATTTGGTTTTTATATCATAATGGAAGCTTGCACCAGGTTTATATTTTAAAAATTATTAAATAATATGATCTTATCTCTAAAACTAAATAGTCATACTAAATAATGAACATTATTATAAGTGGGTGTTCATTAATAATTCATAATTTTCATTTAAAAACCTATCTTATGTAAGTTACGGTGAAAACGTGTCTCCGGAACTTGGGGTCGGAGATACAAACTCAAATTAGGCAAGGAAATTGTAGACTTTCTTTTACAAATTGAAACTTTTCATAATTTAAATAGGTACTTGCCTATTAAATTAGCAACGATAACAATTTTACCATTATCATTTTAAACATAACTAAAACGTCTGTTATTTGTATAAAACTGTGTGTATGTTTTTTTAGGGTTCCGTATTCAACTAGGAACCCTTATAGTTTCGCCATGTCTGTCTGTCTGTCCGTCCGTCCTCGCTTAATCTCTGTGACCGTTAGCACTAGAAAGCTGAAATTTGGTACATTTGGTACCAATATGTATATCAATCACAAGGTGGTAAAATAAAAATTGGAAAAAAAAGTTTTATTAGGGTAGCCCCCCTATATGTAAAGAGGGAAGTGATTTTTTTTTCATTTCAACCCTGACGTGTGATATATTGTTAGATAGGTATTATGAATAGGGGTTTACTAAAATCATTTTTTGATAATGTCAATAATTTCGGAAATAATCGCTCCAAAAGGAAAAGTCAAAGCGTCCCCCCCACCCCTCTAACTTTTGACCCGTAGGTTTAAAAAATATGAAAAAAATCTGGAAAGTAGAACTTAATAAGGACTTTCTAGGAAAATTATTTTGAACTTGATAGAAAGAACAGTTTTTGTACAAAAAAGACAAAAAGGTTGTACAAAATAATTTCTGCGTACTTAGTATGTCAACGTAACAAAAGCCTTTTTTTAAACTTATAAGTGGGAACACTTATTGTGACGGACGGAAAACTACGGAACCCTACATTGAGCGTGGCCCGACACGCTCTTGGCCGGTTTTTTTTATTTTACATATACTTGGTTAACATTTTTGTAAATTAATTATTAAAAAGTATGTGTGGAGTTTTTTTCAGATTCTTCTCCATATGAAAGTTTAAGTATTAAAAAGGGAGACTAGATTTAGTTGTAGATTACAAGATGGTAAAGGGAAAAACCATTACCATTCACTAAGCGATAGGCACTACATAACTGCCAATGTTTTCCACCCTCTGTCAACAATACATAACACTAAAACTACTCATAAAATAATCGTCGGCAGTTAATTTATTAAGGACGGAGTGGTGTCTCACGCACTCCGTCCATGTTCGCGTATCGCGGAGTTAGTAAATTGCATCGCTTGCTTCCGCGGGCTTATCGGCGACTAGTACCAGGCGAGCAGCAGTAGGCAAGAGCTCACTGTTTATGATGATAGAGAGCCATCGCTGAACTAGAATGGGCAATTCTTCTCCCCAAATAGCTCTCTATATCTTATGTTTTCCTGGTATGAAAACATTTTTCGCTTACTTTGTATAAATATTTATTTTTCGTATAAAAGCGCGTATTATTTATTATACAGAAACATAATTCTTTTAGTAAAAATATATTCTGTGACGTCTTTCTTTTCGTAATTATTACGTAAGATTTATTTAACAATGTAATTACGTATTTTGTAATTGTTTACATGAAAGAGTAGGTGGTTTATCTTTTTGGGGAAGTTAATTAATAAAGTAAAATGTTCGTAAATAAATTATAAACACATTTTGTCAGTGTTTCAAATAAAGCGAAGATCCTATCAGACCTCCAACCAGTTGCAGGATAACACAACATGCCTTGGTAAATTGTCAGACATTTTGTCTACACGAAACGACTGTCAAAGATATATGAATAATAACCGGGACGAGAGGTTTTAAGTGCTTTCCGGGGTACGAGTATCAAACAGTTCAACTGCCATTTAAATCGATGAACAATGTGAACCGCTCCACAAGCCATCGACTGTTCACACCACTCATCTACATTGGATTAGTAATTACATTAATTATGGAGTAATTAATTCGACCGCGGAGTACTGTATCCGCTAACTGTCTAATATAAGCGATAATTTGATGAGCTAATCATTATGACATGGAGTGCTTGTGATACGACAAATGATTTTAATTGTATATCATTGACTGTGACAATTTCATTTGATTTGTGTTTACAATTGCGAACTGTGAGGGCTGATATGTTTATTTCTGTTTCCATATTCGTCAAGGTGTGTAAATGGTACGTCAAGTTTTTTAATTGGATTAATTTAGGATTTATAGAAAGTACAGAATTAATCTAATTAAAAGCCGTAGCAAAAGATCAATGTTAGGCAGTATGTAGTTGGTGACATATTAAGTTATACAACCTGGATTTTATGTTGCTTATTGTTCTAAGTGTCACCTAAACGAAGTTCCAAATGTCTCAACATCTAACAAAATTCAGAGACTCGGTGGTCGGAGGCTAAGTGGCTTGTAATTACATCCTAAATCCTCACTCAAAGATAAAAACCAACGCGCTAGCACCTCAAACTCATCAAAGTGGTGACGCAACAGTTCCGCGCGGACGGCGCGTGCTCGCGGCCCATCCGCGCGGATTAGCATGCTCTCACCGCGCTCGCTAAGGAAACTATTATTAAGTTTCCCTCAAGATATGGGCATGTCGACGCCATTTCAATTTGGTAAGCGTCTTGTGATACTGAGCCCTTGCATTTTTAGTATTCATCTGATAAGAGCCAATTTTTTCCAAGTATGTGTCTGGCTATCAGTCTATGTAGTCCAAGTATCACAATTTTCCAGCTGTCGTCTGCAGCTCAAATAAGGGGAAATAAGTGGTTAGAACGTTCGTCGGATTTTTGGGTTTTCGAGTGATAGAGACGGCTGTCAATATGTTTGACAACCGACACTCAAGGGGTGATTGGTAGATATGTCGCATTACTCTGCCAAAGTACCTACTAGTATTGTAGAATATGGACGATAGGTTAAGCAAATACGGTATTTCACGCCATCATCAATTGACTTACTTTTTATCAGCTGTCAAAACGAGATTCTCTCATTGATTTTGTATAGCAATGTCACTTTATAGAGTCATTAAGTAAGCAACCCAATAGCCTATTTTTCTATTACAAAGCATCTAAAAATCTAATTATATAGTAAATAATAAATATAGAAACTGTGTCTTACATTTATAAGTTAATGATGTAAAATACCCCATCGTTTTGCTAAAAAGGGTAAGCCTTAAATGTTTTAAAGCATTTTAATTCCAAGCCCATAAAAACGACATGGCGCGTATGTTCTGAAATCCGTCTTCAACATTATTTTTGTGTATGCAAATGCGAGCTGAACAAATGGTAAGGTTGTTGCCATGAGAGAACCTTTCATCTCATCTCTGTGCTAACGACGCGAAGACGAAATGTAATTAGTTAATGAGGACGGGTGTCTGATGTATTTACGAGCTCCTACATAACAATCTAATTATGATAACATGTACATTATGTACAGGCTTGCTTAGTAATGTAATTTTTCTGAGATCATCGTAGTAGCATTTATTAAGTCATGAAATCTGAATTAATGTTAGGTAGGTGGTCGAGTGCTTGGGTGGCGACGTGCTTAGCTTATGGTACCTAGAGGGCGGGGTTCAACTTCTAACTTAATATCCGCTCTAGAGCTATTACACTAACATTCATTTAAACCAAAATATTCCTACATCATCCCCATTTCTAACCATTCAAAGGTAATTCCGTATTCGCACTTACTTCTTTAATCTTGGCTCTATTAATAAAACCAATGTAATTATAACTTTATTGGCCTTATAATGAACCAGGTAAATGGCAACACCCAAAGGGTTGGTATTACGTTAATTGCTTTTTAAAGCGACGACGGAAATAAATATACGGGCCTTCTAATGCCCAAACTGGTGTGTAAAATGCACATAATATCAAATATATATAAGAGGGTGACTTTTTAGTCTCTTGTATCCGATAAAGGGTTGATTCTGTACTTCAAACTGAACGACTTTCCCTATAAAACCCATATCTGATTCAAGAAAAAAAACATTACACGCTTCGAATTTGTGGCTTATTCTTCTTTTTCTCTGTTTAATAGATGTCTAGAATATAGCATTGGATATGAGTTTTATAAGCAATGTTGTTTAATCTTTCGACGACCAAGCGACAAGCGAAGCTGGAAAAAGTGGCAACACTGCCCGATTAACATGTCAAAATCTTTGTCCGTATTTTAAAATTAAATTTAATTAGTTTTTAAGTAGAAATAAGGTGTAATTTCATGAGAAAAAGGAATATAACAGCATAAATAACCGGTACAATTGTGTTCGTGTAAATAAATCAAGTAAAACCAGTGTTTTGCTACCAACCGTTACCGGTAACCTATAATTTCAACCAGCTGTCATCGGCCTGTGGATTAAAACCGGGGAGTATTGTTTACTTTTAACAAAATATAGAAATTTATTAGCACGCAATTATTACTCTTTCTATGTGTCACACTCTAATTGACCCATCCCAGCATCATTTGATAAGTATTTATTGATAAACTTGACACTGTACTTGAACAATACAATACTTTGTTTAATTACTAAAATCTTTTGTATGTTATTAGATGTAGTACAGGATTCATAAATTTAGATCTACATTAGTCTGCAAAATTATAAAAATTACGTTAGTTATTCTTAATTTGCAAATTTGTCTTCATTTAAATTTTGATTTAAAGTTAACACCCTACCCACAAAAGTAAAAGTAAAATTATCAGTTTATGAAACAATTTAAATAATCAACACTAACTTTGCATTAGATATACATAATATTGGTTAAATACCAATACACAGCCTTCTTCTTTGTTTTCCACAAAGTTTTGCAAACTTTCTAGCATATCATTTCTTTTCCCATCTTTCTCTCTTTTGTCTGTCAATAGTTCTCACCGTTTTTCAATTCTTATTTCAGTTTCTAACCCTGAAACCATGCCTGTGATGACCCGTAAGGCTACTGCTCAGGACTTGGAGCTTAAGTTGAGAACGGCCCTACAAGAACTAAAGGCGTCTAACACCCAATGTCAGCAACTATTACAGGAAAGAGAAGAGTGTGAGGAGGAAGTCAAGAAAGTTGTTGACAAGAACACAAGCCTGAAGCGGGAGCTAGTGGACCTTCATCAGCAATATCTGGATGTTGTCGATGAACGGGACAAACTGCGGCTAGTCACAGATGGTTTCAGCAACTGTAGCGACTTATATGAGGAGGCACTATCTAAAGTTAGGGACCTAGAAGATGAACTAATTAATGCAAATATACGAATAACTAAGTTGCAAAAAGAAAAAGAATGTGCTCAGGTTAGGAAAACAGAACACTTATTTAATGAATTGATAAATCCTAATTGTAAACCTCAATCTTTAATTACTATAGATCTTACAGAAGATTCTTTGATTAAATATAACAGCAGTAACTATACAGTTAGCCAAAAGAAAATAAAAAAATATGCCAAATTTAGTAAAATTATCAAGAAATGTCATAAATATAAGAAACAACAGAAACACTATTTTAACAATATTAAATTAAGAAAAGAACGTGTATTCCTGATAAATAAACTAAATAATTTTCAAATAAAAATTGAGGACAGTACAAACATATATGAGATTGACACTAAACGATTACAGTCTGAAATAGAGGTACTTGAAGAGTCTTTACATTCTCTCTATACAAGATATGTAAAGTCTCAAAAGCAAATACAAGAGCATATCCTGGCCACAAATGAATTGGTTGAATTGTGTAACTCAAATGTGGACAGAGTAGACCCGCTGCCTCTCAGCTCCTCTCAATGCAACCTAAATAAATCTAATGCTGAGGCCTCCCAGCTTGAGTTATTGGAAGTCCCATTCCAGTCTTCCAGTGCGGGGAAGTGTATACATGTGCAAAATTCAGCTGTTGTGCATACTGATAGTCAACCTGGTAATAAAGTATGTTATTGTCCTATAATGTTTTCGGATAGTTTTGGAAAAGGTTTAGGAAAATTATTAAATTATAATCTGAGGCATTCTGTTTTAAATTATTGTATGCTTGGGAGTTCCTATGTAGAAATAATGGCTTCAGTGACCAGTAAAGAATATGATCACAATTCCATTATTACTATATTTGTAGGAAATAGCTTTAATGTTAACATAGAAAATATTGCCGAGAGTGTCACTGAACTATTAAAAATTAAATGTAAAAAAATAGTATTGTGTGCTTTTCCATACTTTGAGCACCTATCAAATAGGCAAAATAATAAGATACATATGCTTAATAATTACATGTATTTCTTAGTTAGTCACTATAGTGACAAGTTAGAATTTTTTGACACCAACACTATTGTTGATGAAAAACTAAAATCGACTAGAGATACAGTGTATCTGCCCATTAGTTTTAGACGTCAGATAGCTCGGCTATTAGCTTTTAATTTTAACTCAGACATAGATAGTATGTCAAAGTCTTGTATAATAAGACCCACCATAGTTAGTAATCATACTAATGTTGAGGTGGTAAATTGTTTAAACTAGTCAGTAAGACAACAGAAGGTACTAGTAATAACTTTAATAATTATATGAACATTAAGGTACCTTCTGGCAATTATTTATCAAATTGTAAAAAAGGGGCTAAGCAACATAACTTACAATTATTTCATCAAAATATTCAAGGTTTTACTTCCAAACAATTAGAAATTGAATTATTCTTAGAAAAGACTATGTTTGACATTGTATGTTTCACTGAACATTGGTTAAAAGAATATGAAATGTTAATTAATTATGAGAATTATATTATGGGGAGCTGTTATAACCGAAAACTTATGATTCGTGGGGGTTCATTAATCTTGATAAAACGAAGTATTAAATCTAAATCTCGTAAAGACATAGTTGATTTATCAGTTGAACATATTATTGAGCTGTCTTGTGTTGAGCTAGATAAGTATGTCATAGTGTGTGTTTACAGACCCCCAAATCTTCAAAACTATTCTGTGTTTGAGTCCACAATGGAAGATGTTTTGACTAAACTCGTAGCTGGTAATAAATCAATAATAATCTGTGGCGATTTTAATGTTAATATTTTAGATAATAATTCTAATAGCAGTAGATTAGTAAGTCTATTTAAGTCGTTCAATTTGTCAAATGTATTTCTGGAACCAACCCGTATTACCACGACTACTGCTACATGTATTGATAATGTTTTTTGTGGTTGCGACTATTTGGATAAAGCCATAATAGATTATCTCCCGTCTGATCACAGTGGGCAAATCGTTTCTTTTGAGTCCTATATACCATTACAAAAAATGCAGATTCAGTCTAGACCAATAACATTGAGTAATTTAAATAAATTTAATAGCACTTTAATTGATAACTTAAATAGCCAAAGCTTTGACATGGAGAATGGAAATATTCTGTATGAACAATTTTTTGCAGTCGTGCAAACTGGGTTTAATAATATTTTCGAGAAAAAAACCAAAACTATTTGCCCGAAATTTCTATTCTCGGACTGGGCAACTCGCGGTATTAGAAAAAGCAGGGATAGACTATTTGAGCTGTATGGACTTAAGCCTTATAACAACACAGACACTTTTAATAAGTTTGTTAGCAATTATTCGAAAATTTTTAAAAATGCTTGCAAGGCAGCCAAAGCCTTATTTATTAGCAACAAGGTTAAGTCAGCAGACAATAAAATAAAGGCCGTATGGAAAATTATTAATAATGAAACAAATAGGAATAAGAAAAACAATTTTGATTATACTCTGGAGACGCCGCGTGGTCTCATAAGTAGTAACATTGATGTGGCTCAGGAATTTATGTCATTTTTTACTAATATCCCAACTGAAACCACTAAAAGTTTAGATTCCTCACCCTCTCTTGCCGTTGATTTGCTAAAAGCAAATGTTTCAGCCTGCCGCATGGAATTTAAATTTAAACATATTAACCCTGCAGTTGTGGTAAAGGCTTTTAAGCAACTGAAAATCAAGGCTACTGAAGATCTATGGGGCATGTCTACTAATGTGTGTAAATCGGTTATAGAGACAATAGCCCCATGCTTAGCTTATATTTTTAATTTGTGTATAGATCAAGGAGTTTTTCCGGATCTAATGAAGCATAGCAAAGTAATCCCACTTTTTAAATCTGGAAATAGCAAAGACACTAATAATTATAGGCCCGTATCTGTTTTGCCTGTTTTTAGTAAAGTATTTGAAAAAATTATGTTTAACCAGATGCTCAGTCATTTTAACAGCAATAATATATTACATGATCAACAGTATGGTTTCACCAGAGGTCGTTGTACTACTGACGCCGGTGTCACTTTAATTAAACATATTTTTACAGCATGGGAAGAGTCGCAAGATGCTATTGGCATTTTCTGCGACCTCTCCAAGGCTTTTGATTGCGTGAGTCATGAAACACTTCTTTTAAAACTTGAGCATTACGGGCTCGGGAAATTAGCGCTAAGTTTAGTAAAATCCTATCTAAATGATCGACTGCAGCAGGTTCAAATTAATGGTGTAAATTCACTGGGCTCAAAGGTAAAAATGGGAGTACCGCAAGGATCAATTTTGGGTCCTTTGCTTTTTTTAGTCTATATTAATGATTTACCAAGTTTGCTGGAAAACCAACCTCAAATGGTGTTATTTGCTGATGACACTTCACTGATTTTTAAAGTGAATAGACGGGCACAACACATTGACGACGTAAATAACGCCATGCTTAAGGTTCATAACTGGTTTACTGTTAATAATTTAGTACTAAATGAAAAAAAAACGAAATGCATAAGATTTACTTTACCGAATGTTAGAAGTACTGAATGTAATGTTGTATTGAATAAGGATATACTAGAATTCGTCGAAAAAACGGTTTTCTTGGGGATAACGCTCGACTCAAAGCTGCAGTGGGGCCCTCACATAACATCTCTTACAGCGCGGTTAAGTTCAGCTGCTTTCGCTGTCAGAAAAATCCGGCAATTAACTGACGTAGATACCGCAAGACTAGTCTATTTTAGCTACTTTCATAGTGTGATGTCTTACGGTATTTTGCTTTGGGGACGTGCCGCAGATATAGATTCCATATTTGTATTGCAAAAGAGGGCTGTCCGTGCTATATATAATCTCCGCAGCCGCGAATCTCTAAGGGATTTGTTTAAAAGTATTAACATCATGACGGTACCTTGTCAATATATATGCGAAAACATAATGTACGTTCGTAAAAATCTTCATCTTTTTAGTAAAATAAGTGACAGGCATAATTTTAATACCAGAAATAAGAACAAATTGGATCAACCAAGTTTTAGATTGTCAAAAGTCCACACTTCGTTTATGGGGTACTGTGTAAAATGCTATAATAAAATACCACTCGAAATTCTCCATCTAAATGAGAAAAAATTTAAAACATGCATTAAGCGCACGCTATGTAATCAAGCTTATTATAAGTTAGAAGATTATATCAATGACAAACATGCTTGGCTAAATGCTGGTCCTGCTCCACATAAGCTCACAAATTAGAAATTTTATTCATTGGAAGATAGAAAATGTTTCTTGTCCCCTTAATTTTTGACATTAGTATTCAAGATTTTATTATAATTTTTATAAGCAATTAAATTTCACTTATTTATATTGATTTACAGTACAAAACTTTGGTTTGTGTAATTTAGATGCATATTTGAGTTTTTGTAAATGTGAGTACGATGCAGTGATTTATTAAGATAGTTTTCTACTGACACAAATAGACATGGCGGTTAGGAGCATTGTCATGCTCGCTCAAAAAGTCTCGCTGATGGTGGCGAGTGCGTTGGATCATTCGGTTCCCTTCAAAATGGTTGAGCTAAATGGTGCTGATGTCACGCGTCATGCTCGTGAACGGGCGCTATCAGTTGAGATGGGTCATCTCTTAACTGCCATGACTTTTTATTTTTGACTTTTTATTTTAATTTTGTATTTGTTTATTTTGTTACATACTTACATTGTTTTCACATGTAGAAGCACCAAAAAGAAAATGTAACCAAGACTTTGTAAAACATGATATTTTTAAAAGAGTGTCCGTGGAGTTTCTTGCCTGTTCTTCTCCATAGAGATCTACGTTTTGGAACAGGCAATTAGCGTCACTTTTTTTTTCTGACTAACAGACCGACCGACTCTTTGACAATTCATAAGTACCTGTAAATGGTCTAAGTGAAATAAATGCTTTGAATTTTGAATTTTGAATTTTGACAGCCGGCTGTCGGGCTGCTAGTGTGTATTTGTCTCAAATCACGTGTTTTCGAAGTTTTATTATAATAATTAAAAGATTAAGCCACAAATTCCAAGAGAATGTTTAATTTATGAGCCAATCGACGGTTAAGTAAGTACATAAGCGCTAAAGCTACCCAATATATTCCTTAATTTGTTGAACATAAACGTACTTTAGTATTTATTTCACGACTTGAAACTTGAATAATTTAGCAAGACTTTACAGTCGCGTCGTAAAGTCGCGAGTGTGTGGCAAACAATTAATTACAGATGTCTGCGAGAACAAACAGATACGCAACAAGTTCTTTACTATCAACTCATTATTGTTTGTACAAATACCTATTAACTGAGTACATTGACGTTGGTATAAAGAATGGTCTCTAATTAAAAACATAAATTATAATATACGTATAATATACATGAGGCCGTTTGAAGCTTTTAAGGATGTTTAAGAAAACACATGTGACATGTATTGGTGTCACCTGTTGGTCAAATGAAGACAAATCACTCGACGAGCTCAGAATAACGATCAGGTAACATTGAGCAGACCCAGGGAGCAACCCTAACTCGTTTTCTTTAATAATTTATTTGCGGGGGAACATGTACGGACTTATATCGTTTAGAAAGGAACGAAAAATAAAGGTGAAGTAGTAAATACATTCAAATAAAGTAAACCGAAAGCTTAATCACGCAAAAAACCTCAACAAAAAGCGAACAGCAATTCACCAGATCACAACGCTTCACTCATTATGCCATCTCACCAACACTAACTCGTTGTAAATTACACCTTAACACTATAACACTAGAATACATAATTAAAAAGCTGATATGTTTAATATAGGCCTCGGATTAGTATGACCGGCCGGTCGCGGCACATTATTCGGGGTCTTGGGCGGGCGGCGCGCGTGCGTTCGGACCGGAGGGCGGGCGCCGACTGATGAAGGGCGCGGGTGGCCCGAGCTATATAGGTTAACGATCACGTTTCCTCACAGCCGCGATAATGCTCAGCTTGATTTGTGATTGGGGACTGGCGAAGGTTAAGATCTGATGACCAGGTATCAGGTCTGTGGTGAGGATCCAATGTGGTGACGAGGTTGTGGAGCCGGTAAGTGGCTGTAGAGGACACTAGAAGCCAGGACTTTGGAGCGCAGCGTTAATTTAATTTTACTTCTTAAAAATAATTGCCTACTAAGTCGCTTTTTCTAAATCTGACTAAAGGTATTCCGTAATAGTTTAAATAAAATAATAAGCTACTTTAAGTTTCATAAACAATTTGTTATAGCAATCAGTTTTAAAACCACAGGAACTATTTTCTTAAAACGCAGCACCATTATAATAAATCCCCTCTTTCAAGAATTTTCTATTATCGCATGACACAATGGTAGTTTCTATTTTCTTGCAATAACTACAGGAAAACAGTAAACCCATATGTTGGTCATATGTTATAGGGAACACCGCACCTTGTCGTGAAATAATAACTACCTACAATTGAATTTGTCAGTGCAAAGTAGGAAATAGCACATATGAATGAACTAGTCTTTGTTCAAGTTTGCCTTTATGGTATCTACTTAATAATAGCAGCATATTACTGCAAAGGCTTCTTCTTACTCAGTGAAGACACATGCATTATCCCACGCTTAAATTTAACAGGACGAAATGTTATCCAGGTTCCTTCATGAAATTTTACTATATCAATGTCAGTGATGTGTCAGAAAATTGTAGAAAGTCCTTAGGTTAGAAAAAGTAGCATCGGTACTAACGAAAACTCCGAACCCGCCAGTCAAAAATAAAGCCTTTTATTGTACTTTAAAGGAAACATACAAAGAATTCCATAAATACTTCTTTGCCTTGTTTGACACAGGCTCTATAATCTATAATGAGAGCCTCAAAGTTTATCTAAAGCTTCCTAGGTCTAAACATTTTGTTAGTTACGTAGCTACTAGTTCCTAACCTTGTTAACTAGATAATCTTTTAATTACGACTGGATCCTCAAATTCAAGGGCTTATGAGAGCTTAGGATTAACATGCTTACGAAACTGTACAGCGAACCCTAATATTTTGATGTTAATGGGAACGATTCAAATAATAAATGTTCTAACCGAACCTAACGATCGACATGAAACAATCCAATTATTCATAAATGCTATCGAGTTTGCCAACTATGTCGGGCGCAGCCGCAGGAAGAAGGTTGTTTGCAATCTTAGTCCAAGTATTTACCGACTTGTGTGGGCCTGCGGCCCCGCCTGCTACGGTACTGGTTTCAAATGAAGTGGAAAACCTCCAATACATACTATTTGGAAATCAATTGACGTTATTTGAAGTATTCCGCTCACTGCGGGAAATATCCTTGGAGGGACGTTATGCTTTTAAGTCGAGAGGATTCGCAAGGCCTACCGCGCGGAATGGTATTACGTTCTTTGATTACTATTACTAACTACTTCATTTACGGAATGATATAATCTTATATTTAAAATTCTCGTGTCCCAATGTTAGTAACCTTACTCCTCCGAAACGGCTTTACCGAGTTTTTTCAAATTTTTATATGCATATTCAGTAGGTTTGAGAATCGGCTACTATCTATTTTTCATACCCCTAAGTGATAAGGATTGTTCACCCTTAACATTTTAACGCGGGTGAAACCGCGGGAGGCAGCTAGTGATATATATAATTTGTATAGTATTCTCTGAGTACAGTCTGGTTTCAAATTCAAAGCATTTTTTTCACTTAGACCATTTAAATACACTTATAAGCAGTCAAAGAGTAGGTCGGTTAGTCAAAAAGTTAAAACGAGTTGCATTTCCAAAGCGTATAGAGGTCTCTTTGGAGATCGACAAACAAGAAACTCCACGGACACATTTCAATCATCGATTAAAATGGATAAATGCAATAAAACATCAATACACGTCATCAGAACACTTGTTAAACATAGTGAGGCTGTTGTTACCATAATTAACATAAATAAAGCCTCCCCACCAAACAGACACAACACAGTACATGTAGAGTCGGCACACAACAACATAGAGCTGTATAGAGAGCGTAAAGCTGTAATTAGCATTGCTAAACGATAATAGTAATGCTATCAAGAGGAGAGCAAACATCGAATTATCTCTACTTTATTGAATTAGTGGAGATCATGTTGAGTGTGAATTGATAATGATCATTGTGTGTAGTGGACGTTAATGGAATCATTTTGTGATTATTACAACGTTTTTGGGAGCTTAGATTATTTTGTCTGCTCTGGTGAATTGTGAGTTACCTAGTCGAGAATTCATCACGGTTTGTAATCAGTACGTCATCAACATACACTACCTCATTAGCACGTCAAATTGAAACTAATTTTGAATTTGAGTTTTGAGTTTGTCACGTTGTTAATCTGTTGTTGTTTTATGTAAACTTGTAAAATAGTGATGGTAGGAACACTTAGTAACTTCTACATTTGAAAAAACTTAAAGATAGTAAAAACACACACCTAGACTTAGGAAGATTGATACTAAATGAAGAAGAATTCTAGGTTTTTTTTAAACTATTTAATCATTAATTTAAGAAGTGAAAGATCCTAAATCAATTTCAATAAACCAAAATAACAGGTGCTCCAATAAGTTTGTTACTCAGTAAGGCAAAACCTTCATCTCACAAAACTTATAATATTGGTCCTTTTCCCCAAATTCTTCTCTAAACAAAGTATAACAATACTCGATCAGGTACAAGTGGTAAGGCCCCATCCCTTGTGTGCAGGTTCGATTGTGTTCAGCCAAGTTGGCAGACGTCGTTACGAACTGAAATAAATCACGATATGTCTGAACTTTCTCCTTTAGCCTTAATGTGTTGCAGACACAAGGACATCGCTAAATATGGAACCAGCCTGTTTGTTTGGGTGTAAGTTACTAGAATATATACACATCTAGGTATATTGGGTATTGTAATAATTCTACCAAAATCACTACATAGTATAAAACAAAGTCGCTCGCGTCTGTCTGTTCCTATGTATGCTTAGATCTTTAAAACTACGCAACGGATTTTGATGCGGTTTTTTTAAATAGATGAAGTGATTCTTAAGTAAGGTTTATATGTATAATACATGCATAAAATAGTAAAGAAAAGCCGGGATTTTTAGAGATTTGTAACACCCGTGCGAAGCTGGGGCGGGTCACTAGTTTTACAATATATGACACTTACTGGATAAACGAAATTGAAGTGTCTTTAGAAAAAAGTGATTTCCGGATAAAAAGACCAAATTTTACTAACATTCTTTGTATTCTGTATAAATGTCAAAATACTGTGTGAGTGACATTTATATGTTTATTATAAATAATCGTAGCCCTAAGCATATGATGTTGATTTAGAAACATTCCAGTTATGATCGTTGAAATTGCAGCCATATTGCGAACAGATACGTTTCTAAGAATTTAAAAGAGTACGTAAAAGAATTTTCTTGGAAATAATATCTCGTCTTAGCTACCTACATACAGACAAATTGGATTAACTCTGAAAGATATTAAACTAGAACATTTGCTTCATAATAATAAGTATTAAAGGAAACGTTAAATAGAAGGTATAAGATAACATTCCTTTACTTAGTAATTATACACTGAATAAAGTTATGTTATTACACAAACATACGCAAATACTTTAATTAAAGACATGGGCTAAAGAGATTTAATTATATACGTTGTTGATTACGTCAGTTGCTTTACATATATTCAACGCAAATCTTTTTAATCAATCTTTTTATATTAATAATAGATCATTTATATCAGTTTTACACGTCAATATTTTGATTGTATTATTTTAGGCGAACAATGGGGCTGGGTTTCCTAGCAAACTACTTTAAGAAAAAACATCCAAAACAAACTCAGAGTTTAGTTTTCACGATTCGACAAAAGACGCAACACGAAGCTTTAGAAATACTATTGTTAATTTTATTTTTTGCAAGCCTTTAATTCTTTATCATTTCTTTGTAGTTTTTAGTGTATCTATATGTAGAGACCATAAAACAGGACTTAATTACTTCATAATATGTGAACTCTCTCTGCTACAGTAAGAGTAAAAAAGCTTAAAACCGCACAGTTAATGGAATGCTAGTTGTGACCGCTGGCGGCACGCAGCCGCGCCGCAGACGCACCGCCGCCGCCCCGCAGCCGCCCCGCTGCCGCGTCACTTAATATTTACCGACGGACCGCGCGTCAAAGGACTAGTGATGTGCGGTGAGCGAGTGAACGCTCCGTGATTCGATTACTGTTCGTAAATAGCTTTATTTATGAATGAATAGTTTATTAAATTATTAATTGAGTGATTATTTTATTAAATTGTTTTGTTAAATGAGGCAACCACTGCACTTTTATCAGTATGCATAAACATTTAAGCGAATGTATGTATGCGTGGTATTTACTGTACATTCCAGTTATATTTATAGCCTCCTTTTTATCATATAAATTAATATTGTAAAACGGGGCGGTTTCTTTTCTTCTTTGTTTGATTGAACACGCTAATATTAACTACTGAACTACTACTGTATCCATTTGGTAAAGAAATCGTGTTGAATATATTCATCAATTTAGGTTATAGACTATTGTTACATCACCTGCGACCTACGGGACCAGAGCATTAATCAAAAACGCGAATGAAACCGCGGGAGACAGCTAGTTAATTAAAAAGCTAAATGTTTAATTCATTATCTAATACAATTGACACTTGTCCTAATCCTATCGACTCGTACACAGCACTACAAGACAACTCGTAGCCGCCTACGACCCCTCGCATAGCGCTACGACCCTCCGTAGCGCGTAGCCCCACCCTCTACGCAACGCTACGAACTCTAGTCAAGATCGTAATTTGTAACAGAATATTCTAAAGGCTATAAATTTGTGGAAAATTAGATTTCAACGTTACAATTATGTGTACAGATATTTGTACAAGTTTGTTACAGGACTGAAAGATTCATTTGAACCGCAAATTGGTTTGTAGGGCCGGAGGGAAGTAAACTGACGCCTTTAAGGCTTATGATTGGCAAGGCGTTGTGGTCTCAAGGATCTGAGACTCGGCGGCGAGATGAGCACTCCAATACTGAGAAGACTCAAATTCTCAGTTATATTATCCTTGATGGAATTAATGTTAGATTAGCTGTCTCGTGCGGTTCCACTCGCGTTGCGTAAGGTTTTTGTTTCCTGCTCCGCTCCTGTGGGTCACAGGGTATTGTTATGAAGACTATGTGTTTACCTAATCTATAGGCTATATAACTGTAAAGTTTTACCAAATCCCGTTCAGCAGATTTTCCGTGAAAGAGTAACAAACACACATACATTTATACGTTCAAATTTCTACATCCATACTAATATTATAAATCGGAAAGTGTGTCTGTCTGTCTGTTTGTCTTTCTTTCACGGCAAAACGGAGCGACGGATTGACGTGATTTTTTAAGTGGAGATAGTTGAAGGGATGGAGAGTAACATAGGCTACTTTTTGTCTCTTTCTAACGCGAGCGAAGCCGCGGGTAGAAGCTAGTATATAATATTAGTAAGATGAAGGTAAAATGTTTAAAAAGAATCTACAGAACTTTATGCTGCATTACAACAAACACACATACACTCATAACGCATGTATTATACATTGCTCGTCTCAACAAACAACGAATAAAGTTGGAGAAAAGAATCCAACTGAAGTATTCTGCGTAACTTTTTAAGTAGAGAGTGCCTCTCGAGGGAAACGTATGAAACACAGACAGAATAACACAATAATATGTGTATCTCATCATATTATTATTACAGAGAACAGTTTCTTACTTATGTAACTAAAGAAGTAACACTTTATTAATAATATTACCGTTTTGTCATTCATACTAATGTTACAAACAGTTTGTTTATTTGATTAAACATTCTGATCTTAGGAACTACTCGCCTGACCTGACCTGAAAAAACTTCTTGTGTTGAGTAACTTATAGTGGGCTAAGCTTATAGAGTCTTTAACATCACGCTGCTATCTACGGGAGCAGAACAGTAACCTAAAACGCGGATAAAACCGGGGACAGCTAGCTATTGATGCAATAATGTACGTATATATATTATTCTGTTTTCATGTCTTATTTATATTCTTTACTGATAGAGAAACCACCGTTAATAGGATACCTCAAGGTCAACAAGCTCTTCTGAAGGACCCTTCTAAAGGGCTCCATTCAAGTTGGACTAGTCGAGTTAATGAAGACAGAAACAATCCCTCTTGTAAAATGACTGAAGCAACTTTATTTAATGTGTTCTTTCATTTGCATAATTTTCTTTGGTCAACATTTCCTTCTGGGTCGTTAACTAGTCCATAAAAATGCAGTTAAAGCATCCTTTTTATTATAATGGAATACTTATTATCAATAAAAATAAAATAGACAAATAAACGGTGCAGTACATTAGTGCCGGCCGACTGCCGCCCAGTTGCCGGCCGGTCGCGCCTAACGACTGCGACTCGTGTGCCGCATAAATTGAATGTTGCCAGTACTTGACAGTATTGCCAGCATTATAAACGACGCACCGGTTCGCGCCATCAAGAATGCACGTCTTACCACAACGCAATCAATTATTAACTTTAAGTCTTCACCCTTAAAATTCAATTTCTATCGCATTGCCCTGAAGGTGCTTTCTTTAGAACTTGTCATGCTAAAATGAGCTGTAACTTGTAGCATTATGGTTTATTTTTGAACGGGAATGGCTAGTTATAATCAACAGCTGAGAGGAAGGGAGTGAATCAATTTATCCGGGGAAGAGGGAATTATGAATGCTTGGGGGATTTGGTTAGTAAGATTCATTTTGTAAGAGTTGCTCGCTGGCGCACGTGCCCGCGCTAATGCTCTCACGGCCACGCTGAGCCCTCGCTGGACCGGTGAGCATTGTAGGTTTATTATATTGTTTGATGAAACTGTCTTGTTTTTATTTATACCCTAATCATATCACGAATATTTACTAGCCAGAAAAAGGGTAAAATATTATGATTAATGCGTAAGTGGTCGTGATATTGTTGTTCAGACATGTAATATTCTCGTATAAAATATATGTTATTATCAGTACGATTTTCATTCAGATGTTTCTTTTGTGTTTTTTTTTAAGATTCAGCTTTTATTTCAGTTGACAACAAGAACTGTTTAAAACAAATACAAAGCATTAAAAGAAGCACGATCTCCAGGGGTGTACATAACTAATCCAATTATTTACATTTACGTTCACAACGACCAGAAATAAAAAATCTTCAAAATTCGCTAATTGGTTCAATTACTACGGTCCCTTTCGGTCAGGGTTCTAGTGCCTAAACTTGATCATACTTAAGCACACTCTGCTCATGTAAAGCGTGTACTTTCTGCTCGTGTGGCCCGGGGAGGGGAGGGGGAACGGGGAAGGGGGACGGCGAAGGGGAAGCGGATTAAAGACCCGGTTTACTTTACGCAAGCATTGAATGCTTCCTGCAATGGTTTTGTGTTCGGATAAAAAAAAACTTTTGTTGATTCACAATTTATGTTTATGGGGAATGTCACAAGTACTGATTTGGAAGTTGGAGAAAATATTGAAATTTGTAATGACTGAGGAGTTGCTACACTATACTAGGACTGCTCTGAACTTATTTATTATTATTATTAAAGGTTGACAATAAAACTGTAGAATAGCTCTTGAGAAACTTAATTGTTAATAGCGCCACATTCGACATCACCTTGAAGAAGTAATTCTCATGTACATTATTTAAGTTAATTAGCCGCGTTAACCAGGCGGCGCCCCAACTCGCGAGCTTGTTGTGAAGAGCGCGACACGCAGACAGTTTTCATACCTCTTTATATTTAGGTTACTGCGAGTACGCTTACACCCACGACGAGCGGAGGGCGAAGTTCCACTTTGTACAATATTCACTAACTATGTGGTGCAGGAAATCAGATTAGAGTGCAATCGATGAGCTATTCTTATAGAGAATCTTGTCCGTATATTTGTACCCTACGTATGGTGTAAAAAAATAAAAGTAAACGATATTTAAAATATATATAAAAATACTAAAGTGTCTTCTTGACATTTGTGCACTAATAGCTGAAGCCTTAGGCTGAAGCTAACTATGTGAATATGACATCTATCACACAGTCTACACTTATATTTAAAAGCACAATGATTATACTATATTTTGATAATTTTATATGATTAGGCTAAGCATTTCCAAGGAGGTTTTGGTGTCCAGTTTGGAGGTAATAGGAGCAAAGTGTACAGTTCTTTATCCTCCAATGAAAAGGCAGGATTCTCCGGTTTGTGTGTTTGATGAGTTACTGCTCGGTTATTGTCGGATTTTCTTATAAATGCTTATGTAATGTCAAACTCGGATTGCGAAATGTAGTATGTCAGTTGATAGTTGACATATAGTATACATACTTATATAATTATAAACAAATACATATATAAATAAATAATAAAAAACACCTAGACACGGAACAAACAGTTTATCCTGGGTGGGAATTGAACCCACGACCTCGGGCTCGGTCAAGGTCACCTCGGTCAACCACTAGACCAAGGCGCCCGTCAAACTAGTCAATAGATGTCACAGACACAAACACACCTACATGTAGTGCCCCTATGCGCGGTTCTTCTGCTCCTGAGAGTGTAGTGTGTGGTAATTACCGGCTGACTCGGTCGTTTAACTCCGACTGCGAGATTGCGCCAACTTCCTACAAATTACGTTACCGACGACTTCGTGTTTTACACTCACAAATATGGTTGTGTCTTAGTCTACTTCTTGAATTGTTGGTGCAGAGTATTGATTCTTGACGACCTGTGTACTTGTTACTTGGTACAAAACATTCTGCCAAAAAAATTGCGTACTTTTGTTCCCTCTCTTTAACCCGTTAAAAACCTAAATCTTTGCTAACTAGTCTGTGGTGATGACCCAATGATTAATATTATTCGAGCTAGACGGCAACTATCAATGTGAATTTATTAATTCATAAGTTAAAGCTAAAGTTCCATCGATGAAGGAAATCATCGTGAGAAGACCCTTATGATTATTATAAGCCAGAAAACGCCAATCCATCTTGAGCAAGCGTGGTGATCAATGCTCGTGCTTTCTCAGTATGAGATGAGGCTTCTCTCCTTTAGTGGGACAGTAATTACTTGTTGTTTATAATACAGTTGTTGTTTACATTAATATAAGCAGCGCATCGATGTAGTAAAACGCGTCGAGTCTCCGCCATTCACCCCGACATGCCACAGACGTGGCGTTAATTACTATTGGCTGTTGTTACTACCCGATTACAGTTATTATGTAAATAATACCTCGTCTGGAACAACAGGCGGCAAGTTGTTAACATTTAACCTTTTACTGCTAGGAGTCACGGATGAATTCGCGTGCTTTAAAATTAAACTTTAATGTATAATTTTTAAATTTCTAAAACAACTAGACACGCACTTAAAAGCGATATAAAAAAAAGGTCATCAAAATGCAAGGTTAAAATAATATACTTATGGAACATATGAATTACAGCAGGCATCACGCAATCAGAGTTTGACACTACAATAGCATTACACAAAATCCCGACAAAAGCCGTTGGACAGTATCCACCATACACAACACCCGTGTGATCGGAGAACCTTCACTTTTCTAACGATGGTAAGAAACTATATACACTTTGTTCCTCATATCTTTAAATATTTAAATGTACAATTAAAGGTTCAATTCAGAAGGAGTAATGAATCACAAATGTCAAGACTGAAAGCAATAACTAAATCTCTGAGTTAATAGCACTGAGACGCTCAATGTCAATACATTATAAAACAATAAACATTATTATTGAACGACTGTTATAAAAGTAATGGCGCGCGCCCACACAGAGCTTTCCAATCACCCGCCGGACACTCCCGGACACGCCGGACAGCGCCGGACAGCGCCGGACAGGACCAGTGTCCGGCCACTCCTCGCTACTGCTACAAACGCTCGCTATTCTTTTGATTCTCTGGAGGACTTAAGTAAATAGGTGGTGTTTTCATAATGTGTCAGAGTTTTTGATGATTCAGATTAGATCATCATGTGTTTTTTTTCGCATACTAACCGATGGCTTCGCGAATAAAATCATCTAAACACGGTAATAATTACCAAATGATTACTATATGTGTATTTTTTGTAAATAAAATCACCAGCGGTATACTTCGGATAAATAAAATTATTATCGGAACAGAACACAATATTCAAAGCTCTCTTGAACTCCAAGCCTAGCAGTTGTGTTCGCGGATAAGTTGAAGACGTTTTCGAAAGTATGTTTGGAGTGTAATGAGAGGAATTAAAATAAACAGAAAAAAATATTAAATTATTTTATAATACATATATTCTTCATGGGGTCATATCTCAATACCTAAAAGATCAGTCTGTGTACGCCACTAAACACTAAAAAAAAAAAAACGTATTCCGTAAATATGTAACGCATTAATATCTCGCCGCACGTTGTTCTCAAGAGTGTATTAAAAATATTTCAACATCCAGCATGCATGTTTATTCTCGTATGTGTACACATATTTAAGCAGATAAATATCTTATTCTTCTTAGTCAGTTTACCTAACCCCCTAGTAATCACATCCACACAATTCCTACACCCCTAGTATGAACAGCACCTGTAAGCACTAGCCTAGGCCTACCTTTCCCGTGCAGCTGCTGACGGTTTTCCGTGCCCTTGAGGCTCTCGGCGGTGTGCAGCAGCTCGTCCAGCTGCGGCTTCTTCTGCTCCAGCTCGCGCAGCACGCCCTGCACAACAGCGTCACACATGAGACAAGTAAAGATGAAAATGACCATGAGACATGTGTGTTGTACCAAATAAATGTTTTTTATCTATCTAAAGTGTAACAAACTTGCTTTTTTAACCTTTCAACGACCAAGCGACAGCCGGCTGTCGGACTGCTATTGTCTTTCTATTGTGTCTCAAATCACGCGTGTTTGAAGGGTTAAGCCCATTTTGTATGATCAAAATGAAAAAAGTTTTCGTGAGATTGAACAGGTTTTTCATACTGATCGTACACAATTAGCTTAAAAAAGAGAATCGTCCGAAATACCCATTAAAATATTAATAATAATTAAATTCATGTTTTGACCAGACCGAGCGAATTTTAGCGAGAGTGCTTACACATAACATATGAGTCAAGATATATAAAGGAGAAAAAGGTAAATAAGTCGTACGTAGTTTCAAAGCGTGTTTACGCTCCATTAAACACTGTTGAAAATCTCAATATTTTCTGCATTTGTATGTTACTGTAACACAGCTTTGGGGAGCTTAGCAAATCGTTAATACTTGAAGAAGGCGCACAATTCGACATAATGTGAAGTCATGCTGAGGTAACTTCATCTTTATTCTTTTTTATATTTTTTTTTTGGATAATCCAGCTGACGGACTAATTTGTTTTTTTTTCGTCGTCACACCTTTTGACACATACAGTTAATAAAAGGTCTCTCGATGTTATAAGTTACTGTCGGTTAAACATGGTCCAGTAGGTATATTTATTCCGCTCACACTTGGTGTTGTTCCTCGGAGTCCGCGAATTCTTAACAATATGCATAACAAGCAAAGTTCCGCGACTTTACCTGTTCCCCGCGTACAGAGCACGGCTTTACAACGACTTACACTTTTACTAACTTCCGTAATGATGCTCAATATACGCGTTTTAACTACTTATCATTGTATTTAATAGTATCCAACGTAAATATTACGTTATTAAAAGTTCATGAAAGAAAATGTGCAGTTTGTGTGTTATTTCCATAGAAATATGTTATTTCGATACCAGCAGTATCTATCTATGTTACTATTATAAGAGTTAACACATTATTCATTTTAGTACTAAAATATTTTTTAACAATTAAATAAGCTTTAATTAAAAAATTAAACTTTCAAAATTTTCAAATACGTAATTCAATTTTTTTTAACTTCCTTTCCTGTTTCACTATGCTTTCTTACTTGCTATACGATCCTCTTAAACCCATTTCAATGGAGTAAAAACGCAAATACACGTCGTGTTGATCCCCCGCTGCACAGTGTGTCGCGCGGTAACTGGCATCCAGTCGTTATTAACAAGTCACACAGCGACACTCTGTGCACAGCGTCTCTGTGACTACGATACGGACGAAACCAAAATCTATAACGTTATAGTAACTTGCAACGGAATGATATTAAAGTATGTTTGTACTTTTTACAAACTGATTATATTGATAAGAATAGCTCACTAGGTATCTACAGCAGTCAAAATCAACTGCTATAGAAAACAAGTGTTCTTTCTAAAAAGTCATCTGAAAAGGACATCACAACATCGTGAGAATTCTAAATCGCCAATCAGCCTTGATCAAGCTTGGTAATCAATGCTCGTGTTTTCTCTATAATGGGAAGGTGCTTTTGCCTTGCAAAGGGAACATTATAGGCAGGTATTGTTATTTAGGTACCTACCTACAACAGTCAATACCAACGGCAAAAGGTTTTCAAAATCAAGCAGTCACGTCGAAAGTAGCATTAATGTGTATCACAAGTGTAAAGGGGAGTTAGGGGAACCAAAACTGCCTTCGTGTTGCATTACTCAGCAAAAGCTTCGGTAATACTTTGCCGAAGCTTCGTCTTTCTACGTATAAACGCCACTTACTGAAATTAAGTGTGTCGCGCATGTTACCTGCTGGCTGCATCTCTGACGATGCCGCCGCCTACTTTATTTTATCATTTATCTTGAAAATAAGTGCGGTTCTGATCAAATCTTCGATAGAGGATGACTTCTCTTGTAGTATTATATTTAATGCAACATAACTGCAAGGGTAAGAAATTTATTTATTAAAACTTTATGCACAAATAAAAACGTTGCACAATGGCGGACTTAATGCCTAAGGCATTTTCTACCAGTCTACCTTAAGGTGATGCAGAGACTAAACATGGTAGGTGCAAAGATAAGAAATCATGTTTTATCATAGTTTACCCCACCTTTCATATTAGAGATAGAGCTCTGAATAGTAACAAAGTCGCTTTTTTCGTCTGTCTATTTCTTCGCGTACTTCTTCTAAGCGACGCGTTGGATTTTGACACAGTTTACAGTATAATTTTGGAAAGGCCTCCGAAAAGTTTATCTACATAATAACTACACTATACTATAATAGATAAGCTCAAAAAATCCAAATATTAGAAAAACCCGTGCATAGCCGCTAGCAAATAATAAAAATGTAACCGTAACTATCAGGTTCACCACAAGAACACATCGCTACAACGTAGAGGCTACCTATACATACGAGGTTTAAGCTATTGTCCGCAAAAATGCATGAAGCCTTAAAATTCATAGTGTTCGACTGGTTCGCTTGTAGACTTCCGGCTAAATTCAACATGGCGGCGGATCCGGTTTGAAAATATTAGCGGAAATACCGTGCAGCGAGCTAGGACAAAGAACAACGCTAGTTTGTTTTTTTTTATTTATGGAAAACCGAAATATGGGATTTCCCAGAGGTGGATATGGAGATCAGTTTAAATCCAACTAAAATATCCTATGAATATTATACAACGCTAGTTTGTTTTTTACCATTTCACGCAAACAATACTGAACGTATTCTGATAAAACTTAACAGTAACATAGCTTACACATCAGAATAACTCATGGACTACGTCACATTACGCTACGTACGGGAGCGGAGCAGTAATCAAAGTAAGTGTTTAAATAAAACAAACGCAACAGGATTCGTTAAGGACACGTATCAGTGCCACTGTATTTCATAAAGAACCCTTTTCTTGAGTAATGCTCTTCTCACAACTGTCAAAAAATTACAATTCTTATAATATTAGCAAAAGTGCACGCCACGTCTTCCAGCTGTAACAAGCTCATCCTATCAATATACATTACCGCGTTGTGTTGCTAGACCATTCTTACTCCGGACCTCCCGGGGCCCGCGCACTCCCGGGAGGAATATACCAATATTATTCGAGACGTATCTCCGTTTGCTTTGTTTCAAGTGTAAATGCTGTATTTTTCTGAACAAACATATCTCGTTAGTTGAGAGATATTTATTAGAAATGAAATTGTCATTGCATGATTAGTTTTAGTTGAAGTATTGCACATTGTAGGGATGTAGAGCTTCTCATAAAACATGATCATACTAGTATGCTCTGGTTGTGAACGGTTCATACTAACATAATAACTTATCGATCGAACTTCGTGTTGTTACAAAAACAAACTCAATAAGTGACCTTAATTGACTTTTAATAAAATTTGAATAGTTTTACAATACGTATGTCGTGCCCATTGTATTGAAGTTATGTGAAACTCAATTATTTCTTGTGCAGTGTCTGTTTTGTTGAATCTCTATATATTGGTGGCCATATTATATAAAGGGTTAATTGTTTTCTATCAACAAAATATATAATTACTTAAGCAACTACTATATCATATAACGACTTTATCTATAAATACCTAATAGCCTAATATATAGCAGGGCAAGGGCTCATACAGAAACGCTCATACAAAACATTTTATCACCACGCTTGCTCAAGGACTTCAATAATTTAATTAATTATCGCCAATAATTTAAATGAACCTGTTATTTCCTGTTATTAACCAGGTTCTTTAAAAAAAAATATGCTTGTAAACAACTAGAACATTTCTATGTAATAGAAAAACACAAGTTTTCATTAGGGTTAGTCCCTTTTTGCAGAAAGTTTCTAGCCAAAGTCTTTGCTATTTTCTTTTCAAATGTTTTAAAACTAAAGTTCAAAACAGTACCCAGTGCGTTCAACCTCTAAACCGGAATGACCGTGATCTCGTTGGCTACCCTTTACCGGCGAGGTTTCCTTAGATCTAATCTAACCAAAACCGATTTATTTATATTCTTACCAAAGAAACGTGAAAAAGGTTCCCTCTAGTACAAGTTGCTGAAGTCAATTTGAGCACAGAATTAACTTTGACTAAAGTACAAGTTTAAGAGCAGTGTAAATAGTTGCTAACAGTCAACTTAGTTTGTTTAACAAACTACAAAAAGGTCGCATTCCTTACTGTCTTACGGTGTGTGCCAGGATTTTATATGTCAAAGTGTAATTAGGTATTTATTTCAATTAAACCATTTAAACACACATTAAAAAGGTAAAAACTAAAATTTCATCTAGTTGCAAGCAAAAAGCACTATCCAGGTAAATAACTATGTGTTTGTTTACTTAATAAATACTAAATGAAACAAAAAGTGGTAGCCAGCAGTCCAGCAGTTGAATAACTGTAACTAGAAAATGAAAATAAAAGAAAAACGCATTTCAAGTATTCTCTGTTCAAAACATATTTCTAGTTCTACACCTCTAGACGTGACTGAACTTCCTTATTTATTTTAACAATAGCCACCGCCATGACATGACATTCTAAACGAGGAGAGACAGTGTTTAGACTCTTCCAATATAAAAAATATTCGCATTGTGTGGTGGCTTTCGAGCACGAACCGAGCATACTAACACTAACTCTAAGTCTCTTTTAAAGTCCATACAATTGTATTGGTCAAATTATGCGAGGATCATGAAGGTTAATGACTGATGTGCTTTCATGATGAGAAAAGCACACAGATAAAAAGCACACAGATAAAAAGCGCACAGATATGGACGACAAATTCTTTACATTGCGACAGTATGGACACGCTATAACACTTGGGCTTCTAATATCTCGTAACGACTGTTCCCGGCATTCATGACAATCAAATAAAGTAGCAATCAAGCAAATACTTAGTACTCTGTCTCATTAACCCGTCACTTTACATCACTACAAAGTAAAAGCGTGTTAAGCTGAAGTAATACAGATTGTAACGATAAGTTTTAGGATGAAACCGCGACCTCTTGAAGTTTCGACAAGTTAACGATATTATAATGAAGGCTAGTAATTAGCGCTTGGAACTTGTGGATCACTCTAGAAATTGTTGAAATTATAAGCTCACGAAATTACTTCATTACAAGTTAGAGCTTTTACGGAATTCCGTAATAGTACTAAAAGCAATTGTCAGAATAATTGTCTCTCGAACTAATTTTTAATCATATTGGGTAGGTTGCGGAATGTTTATATTAGTTACCGTGACCCTGGAACATAAAGGGCAACCGAAGGAACATGAGTGGGTTTCAGTCAGTAAAGGACTGACACGCCCTCCCGCCGCACCCAGGACGGGAGCAGTCATTTGACGATTTCCCACTCACCAAAAAAAAAAACAAATGTAGCTAATACCTGTGTTTCGCTTGAAGCGTCTGCTGCTCAGAGCTCTACAACCTAATTACGGGTAACCAATTGTCACAAACATTCTGGCTTTGGACAACCAACCAAATACGACTGCCAAAGATCCACATATCTTCTCGAGATAAAAGGTAGGTTTACACCACCTTCTTCTGAATTCTCTCTCTCGGTCTTACTTCAGTAATATGTCAGTAGCAATACTGGACAATCGCTAAAGTAAGACCCCTAACCTAACCTAACTCAGGAGTGTAAGCTATGTTCAATGTATTCCAATTGTGTGTTTTCCATATTACACATAATACTAAAAATGCGTTTAAGTCTCTACAACTACATTGATGCAGTATATTTATTGCAATGTGATAATATGTTAACACGTTCTTCTATGATATTTTCCCATATTCTTGTTGACAAGAGATATTCAACAATAAACTTTGCAGAAGCACAAACTACAACCAATCCTTATTTACTTCCCTGAACCTCTACAATCATAACAACCCCAGTAGTCGTCTCGCAGATAAGTATGAATCACTTGAGTTCACAAGATATGAATAAGTTGGCACAACAGTGAAGTTTTAACGACGCGTCACGTCACGTGGCCGCATGCACGATCGTGCGACTAGTCGGACGTGCTGGATGAATGTGTCGCGCGCGTCGTGTGTCTGACATACGTGAGGAATTATTTTAAAATACGGTATACCTATTTGCACAATTGTCAGGTTTTGACTGGGAGATGAGATGAATTCTAAAGGGGGTCTGATAGCATCTTGCACGTTCTCAAATGATCATTATGAATAAGAACAATAATTTTGACTAGTTTTCATTTGTCAGTTTGCATGCGTCTATTTGTAACAGCTGCTCATAATTTGGATATTCTACGCGTTCATAAAAAAATCACTCGACCAGCAATTAATTCGGACCCCTTGAAATAAGTGTTCAACTAATTCAACTTATAATTACAATAATAAGTCCTCGTTTATTTAAACAATTTACGATAATATCAAGTCTGATGAAATAACCACCCACACGGGCGTCTCGCTCGGCGGCCGCATGTCGAGTGACGCTGCCGGGCTGCCGGCCGGTTCCCCCCTCCCCTCGCGACACCCCTTATTGATTCCCTCTCTACCGCTCCGCTGAGTAACAACCAACCAACTTAATAAGAACTACTTCGCCCCTCCGCTCGAGTATACTACAAGACACTTTAGGGTAATTGCGATACATACTCAAAGCTCAAATTATACTGGCAAATGGACCCAGGTAATATTACCATTTTTAGATCGAGAACTGAGGCGGTTCCTGTTAATAACGCTTTTATAATAATATACAAAAAAACCATCATTGAAGTTTGGTCGTTTGATCGTATTGTGGTGTAAATGATGATGTTTCAGTGGAACGTAACAACAACAGTCGGCTGTTTGTTTGTTTGTGTTCGAAGCGGCGCGCGGCACGGCCGGTGTGCGCTAGTGTTGTTTATTTCACATTCCGCAAGCAAAATAGTTGATGCGAGAGCTTTCACTGAATAAACCAGTTCATGAAACTCTTAGTTACGCTTATTCAGGAAATTGGTTTGTTCGAAATTCGTGGGAAAAGTCTACAAAGTGTTAACAACTACGTCCATTTAAGAGAATTGTTGTCAATATTTTGTGGACTGGCAACACCGTCGCCGGCCATATTGGGCAGTTTGGACAGGTCTTGTCATTCGAGACGAACGAACAGCGGCGTTTGATTGTAATTTGTTAATTATTGGAAAACTATTATAAATCTGTTGTTAATTGTATTTGAAGTAAAACCAGTGATTAAAAGTATTGTTATCACAAAGCAGTTATTTAATTTGATCACCGGACAGGAGTATTTTACAGTCAGAAGTGGGATGATAAACACGCTTCAACAAAAGGCTTGAAAGGTATGTTCTTTGGGACGTAACTCGTCCAATCCTGCTTCAATGTACGAAACATATTCTACATAAAGGTAAAATACAGTGTATATCATGTAATGTACAGTTTTGTTAAATAAAACACCATCTTTTTATACCCGTACGTGGCGCTGTAGCTTTCCGCCAATAGATGGTGTTGTATAATTTAGTTTGATTACTCGCCACTATTTAAATGTAGAAGGCGTAATTCCAGACAATACGCAAATTAGTAAATACTTTACTATAAACTTATGAACTTTGAAATCGAATCATCTGCATCTTTAACCTTTATTACCTAACTAGTTATTATTTAATATCGGGTTACATGCATGCACCTTGTACTTAGCTAGTAACAACCAAGCAAGCAACTGTAAGCAATTGTTATGGCATATGAACTACTGGAAATGTTTTGTTTACAAGTTGCAACCGAATTAAAAAATATAGTAAACAAAAGGGTGAACATTTAAATATATATTAGGCAACTATGTTCCCTGTTAATTGGTTTGAAAAGTTAAGCAGAAATAAAAACTTTAACCGGCTCACTTTACCTACCTATACCTACCTATGATTAGGATGCTTAGTAACTTAAGCATAGTTTGAATACATACCATGATTCGGTCAGATGAGAACGTATAGGTCTTCTTAATAAGCTAAATAATTATGAAATCAAATTAGAAGACTGCAAGAACATTAATTATCAAATAGACACTCAGCGCTTGCAGTCTGAAATACAGGAGCTTAATGACTCACTGAAATCACTGTACAGTAAATATGTTACTTCACAAAATCAAATAAAAGAATCGGAATCAGAACTTTATTTGCTAAGAGAGTAGATACAGGTATAGGATGTTATACAAATTAATAAGATTGGCTACAGTCTACCTTACGGTGTGCAAATTATTATATAGATTAAAATATGTTAACATGTCACCTAAACAAAACAGAGATTATTAACAATTAAGATTATTGCCTAAGTTAAATAATTTTGCATACAATATATATATAATTATAATGTCAACAAAACAAGTGAGAAATTATATATACTGGCAGCCAATGAGTTAGTAGATATGTGCACTTGCACTGAAGACAGGGTAAACACCATCTTTCTAAGCAATTCTCAGTATTCTTGTCAAAGGGAGTTTAGCCCTGTAAGGCTTCAGCCTGAAACATCAGAGGACCTTGTTTGATTGCTGTGAGTATTGAGGGCTGTATCCCTAGTCAAGATATGTCTCTTCAAATATCAAATGTACTAAAATTATTTTGTGTGCATTTCCTTATTTTAACAATTTATCAAAAAGACAAAATAATTATATTCATATGCTGAATGGGCATGTGCATTTCCTAGTTAGTCACTATAGTGACAAGCTTGTATATTTTGACACCAACAGTTTTGTTGAAAAATTAAGGTAGACAAGGAATACAGTGTATCTGCCTATTAAATTTAGACAATAAATAGCAAGGTTATTAGCGTTTATTATTCCCTCAGACATGGGTACTATGTCGAAGTCATGTATAATTAACACCACAATAGTTAGTAATAGTACTAATCATAAAATTGTGGCCACAAACGAATGTAGCACTGAAGCTATAAATATTTTTTCAAATCATCTAAACTGGACTGTAAGACAATAGAAGGTCCACATAACAATAGTATAACCATGGCTACAATCGACGAGGTACCTTTTAGCTAAAAAGTTAAGATGCAAAGCCATCAGAATACCTTAACGTTGTTTCATCAAAACATACAAGGTATATCTTCAAAATTATTATAAATCGAATTATTTGAAAAAAAAAAAAAAAACCAAGTTCGACATTGTGTGTTTTACTGAACATTGGTTGAAGGATTGCCAAATGCCAATTAATTATGAAAGTTATAATGTAGGCAGTTGTTTTACCCGCAAGACTATGTTGCGTGGAGATTCTTTGATATTAATAAAAAAAAAAACGTTTTAAATGTAAACAAAGGAATGACATATAATAAGCTTAACAATTAATCATTGTGTTGAACTGTCATGTGTCGAGCTGGATAAGTATGTACAGACCCCCTCAGAACTATTTCTTGTTTGAGTCTGTAATTCAAGATGTACTATCGAAACTGTAGTGTGTAATAAATCTCCAATTATTTGTGTATCAATTTAAATAGTATTAGGATGTTAAACCTTTTTTTTAGTCATTTAATTTATCCAATGTTTTGATGGAATTGACTAGAGTAACTCCAACGTCTGCCACATTGTATCGACAACATTTTTTTGTGAGTGTGAATATATGGATAAAGCTATTGTGAATTATCTACCATCGGACCATAGTGGGCAAACGGCGTGTTTTAAATTTCAAATGCCAGTGCAACAAATCCAAATTCATTATAGACCAATGTCAACTGGCCAACTCGACAAATTCAATAGTGCCCTAAATGAAAAATTAAGTGTTCTGCCTTGTAACAATGATGAAAATATATTGTATAATGACCTCTTTTCAAAACAACTAGAATTTAATATTTTTGAAAAGAAGAAAAAATCTGCTCCAAGTTAATGTTCAGTAGCTGGGCAACAAAAGGAATTAGAAAACGTAGGGAAAAGCTGTTTGAGCTGTATGGCCTTAAACCCTATGGAAACACTGAGTCTTTTGACAAGTATGTTGCTACTTATTCAGAAACTTTTAGAAACACCTGCAAGGTAGCTAAGGCCCTACTCATAAGCGATAAGATTAAAGTAGACACTGACACTGCCCAGCATCTAATAAATAAATCTACATTTATGAGTCAGCACTATTTGTTCTTTCCAATCTGGATCTGTTTGAGTATCGTACGAGAAAGCGTCACGCAGATAAATTATGCGTTCCATCTTGTAAAACCGCTCTTCTTTCAAAAAGCTTCGTTTGGATGGGCCCAAAGATATTTAATAAGCTACCCTCAGTTATACGTAGTTCAAGTAATGCCAATTTATTTAAAAATAAACTTAAATCTTTCCTTAAAGAAAAGGCTTATTTTTCAATTAAGGAGTACTTTGATGATAAATTGGAATGCAATTATTGTTAATAACAAATTAATTAATTAATAATGGCCCAAAAATAATTTAATCAAATTAATTTTAATATCTCAGTTTAATATGATTAAATTTGACTTTATTTAGATATCATGACTATTGAATTTGACTATTAGTAATGGATTGACTATAGCAATGTACTCTCTTAATTATTATTATTTATTTTATTTTACTGAAGATGACCATTATAATTATTCCCACTATGACACTGTTATAAAATTTCCGTGCTAAGCTGAATATGGTGAAACTATAAATGTGTTAAACATCTTCTGTAAACCTATATTACGCAAATAAATGATTGGTTGATTGGTAGCAGACGATAAAATTAAGACGGTTTGGAAAGTCATAAATAACGAAACTAAAAAAAAAAGAACGTAACACTGAGGTAACATTAGAGACATCACATGATTCCAACTTTGACATAGACGTAGCGTTAGTAGTTTCTTCACTAATATACCGGCAAAAACTACAGAAGCTTTGAATTACTCATTCGAGGTTTCAAGTAAGCTTTCCGACAGATCAAATAAAATCCACTGAAGATCTATGGGGATGTCAATTAAAGTTTGCACGTCTATAATCGAGACAATAACTCTATACTTAGCTTTTCTATTTTTAATATGTGCTTAATCTGGGAATAAGGACTTTCCATGATCACGGAAGAGTGGTTGTGATCAAGAAGAAGAATCTGGGAATACTCCTTCCCAGATTTAATGAAATTTAGTAAGGTTATACCACTTTTGATGTGAAACATCTATAGCCGCACGTAAAACAAATTTCTGGCGTGGCAGAAACCAAGATGGCGGCAAACATTTTTCAAAATTTCGGTCATGGGTATCGTTTCCGTGGTTTTCGGGGACACTGATGCCGAAAATGAGGTCCATTTCAGAATCCAAGATGGCGGCTAACATTTTTCAAAATTTCGCTATATGATGGTGTATATATACAGTCACAGTCTTGTTACAAAATAATGTCGATGTTTAAAATCTGCCAGGCGTCCCGTGACGGCTCATTTTTTAAATCTGGGGACAGTAAAGATGCCAATGATTATAGACCCGTATCTGTATTACCGGCTCTAAGCAAGGGGTTTGAGAAGGTCATGCTTAATCAAATGCTCATTCATTTTAACACAAATAAGATTTTACATGATAAACAGTTAAAACGTTGCACAACCGACGCTGGTGTTACTTTATTAAAACCCATATACCGCATGGGAAGAAGCACATGATGATCATCGATGATCTTCTGCGACCTTTCCAAAGCATTACAACACATTAATTTTAAAACTGGAAAATTACGGACTGGGCAAACTTGCGCTAAGTTTAGTAAACTCATATTTGAATAACAGTCTGCAAAAAGTTCAGATAAATGAGATAAATCCAGATGGCTTGAAGGTAGAAATGGGGGTTTCACAAGGGTCTATAATAGGTCCCTTTCTCTTTCTAGTGTGCATAAATGACCTCCCTCATTTATTAAGTTAGTAAAAATTAAGAGGATAAGCAGAGCGATAAGGATGGCTTCATTAAGGTAGAGAAGAAGAAGAAAAAGAAGCCACCTTGTCAGAACCAGTGCGGCACCGCGCTGGTTCACATGGTACATGCTGCTGCGTCCAGCAATACCCACGACGCAGCTGTATGTTTCGAGGCTACATCATTCCACGAAGGTTGAGGAAATTGTGGAATATGTACGTGTGAAGACCAACTGGACTTTGAGGGTTGTGCAGTTAGAGTCGCGCCATAATACTGGTTTTGGGTCGTTCGTGGTGCGGGTGTCGACTGGTCATTTGGAGACCTTCCTCAAGGGAGAGTTTTGGCCGAGGGGTGTCGTGTGTCGACGTTATCGTGGAGGTATGCCGACCTCGCGGCGAGGCACGGCGCCGTCACTTCGTGTGCAGTGGTTTTACAGTTTCTTTATGTATTAGTTTATGATTTTTTAAGTATTTGTGTATTTTTCTATGGGCCTCAGTTGCCTGATTATGAAGGTTATTATATAACATATATATTAATATATTAAAAAGCCAACTACAAATGGTGTTACTTGCTGATGACACATCTTTAATTTTTAAAGTGAATAGGCAGGCCAATAATCTTGGTCAATAAATAACAATAATAGTCAATAAATAACGCGTTACTTCAAGTGCACAATTGGTTCACGGCCAATAATTTAGTAGTAAAGGGAAGAAAAACTAAGTGCATTAGATTTTCTTTGCCAAATGTTAGAAGCAATGATGGTGACATAGTATTGAACTGAGAGAAAATGGAATTCGTCTATGAAACGGTTTTCCTAATGATCACGCTTGACTCAAGGTTACTATGGAGTCCTCACTTAACATCTCTCGCAGGACGCCTAAGTTCGGCAGCTTATGCTATTATGAAAATCCGACAATATACTGATGTAGACACCACGAAGTTAGTTTACTTTAGTTATTTTCACAGTGTTATGTCTTACGGGATTTTACTATGGGGACGAGCTGCAGACATCAAGTCTATTTTTATTCTGCAGAAAAGAGCGGTCAGAGCCATTTACAATCTTTGTATGCGCGATTTTCTAAGGGACCTTTTTAAGAAAATTAACATAATGACGGTACCATGTCAATACATTTATGAAAACATAATGTATGTTAAAAAAATCTCCATCTTTTTGGTAAAAGAGGCGATAGACACAATTATAGTACAAGAAATAAGGACCAATAAGTTCAACCCGGTTTTAGGCTGGCTATGGTAGATTTTACCTTTATGAGATACTGTTTAAAGTGGTACAATAAAATACCTCCCCACATCATTCAATTAACCGAAAGTAAATTAAAATCATATTATATAAAACGCACATTATGTAGTCGAGCTTATTATAAATTAGAGAATTACATAAATGGTCAAAATGCTTGGCTGACTGCTGGTCCTGCTCCACAACTGCTTAATTGATAAGCATTTGGAACTTTTGTTGAAGATGCTGAAGATTATAAACTACAAAAATAATAGTACTGTAGACTGTACCTATCGAGTCACAGTGTTTGTTTCATATAAATTTACATAGCATTCAATATGAGCACTATGTACTTTATAGTAGTTATTTTAACCCATTTACTGTCTGTCTGTCATTGACTGAATGTACTCTGGCAGTCGGGAGCTTGCCATTCTCACTCAAATGTCTCACTGATGGTGGCGTGTGTGTTGGATCATTTGGTTCCCTTCAAAATGGTTGAGGTATTTGGTGCTGTGCTGATCCATGCGTCATGTTCGTGAACGGGCGCTGCCTACTGAGACTGGTTATCTCTTAACTGGCACTGTTATTTTATAAATTGTTTTGTTTTTTTACATATATTAACAACCCCGAGTGGAGGAGGCCGGCACCTAGATGATCGAGGTGAGCGGTGCCCACCTGGGTAAAGTTGGAGGTCAATGAGTGAGTGGAGGAGGCCGAGACCCGATGGGGTGAGCGGTGCCCACCTAGTTAATTGTGTAAAGGAGGCCGAGATCCAATGGGATGAGCGGTGCTTACACTAACCTAACCTTTTGAGTGGAGGAGGCCGAGACCCGATGGGGTGAGCGGTGCCCACTATGTTAATTGTGTAAAGGAGGCCGAGATCCAATGGGATGAGCGGTGCTTACACTAATTCAGGATCAACCCCGAGTGAGTCACATGAGGCAATAATTATGAAATTGTTCAGTTAGTTTCAATGTGTGATGTGAGATAGACTTAACGTGAATTAAAACATAAAAAAAAAGAGTGATTTAAGCGATTTAGTGATTTATCAATTGGTTATATTATTGTCTTAACTAACTTATTAAGTTGAAAATTATCATCCATGTTATTAAATTCTGTAAATCAAAAGAAAAGTAAGTTGAGAATTGTGAATGACGTGAATTAAAACAAAAAAAAAGAAGAGTCTGATTTTTAAGCGATTTAGTGATTTATCAATTGGTTATATTATTGTCTTAACTAACTTATTAAGTTGAAAATTATCATCCATGTTATTAAATTCCGTAAATCAAAAGAAAAGTAAGTTGTGAATGACTGTAAATTGTGAATTACGTGAATTAAAACATTAAAAAAAAAAGAGTCTGATTTAAGCGATTTAGTGATTTATCAATTGGTTATATTATTGTTTTAACTAACTTATTAAGTTGAAAATTATCATCCATGTTATTAAATTCTGTATGTAAATCAAAAGAAAAGTAAGTTGTGAATGACTTAATGAACCCGAATTCTAATAATATGTATTTACCTAATATTCATTTTGTTTTTATCAAAAATGGAATTGTAATTATTTGGCATAAGTTAGTATGTGGACATACTAAGCCCCGAATGGCCGGACCTGTTGGGTATATGGAATGGGGTCATTCCAACTTCAGGATGGCCGACTGTTAACAACTACGTCCATTTAAGAGAATTGTTGTCAATATTTTGTGGACTGGCAACACCGTCGCCGGCCATATTGGGCAGTTTGGACAGGTCTTGTCATTCGAGACGAACGAACAGCGGCGTTTGATTGTAATTTGTTAATTATTGGAAAACTATTATAAATCTGTTGTTAATTGTATTTGAAGTAAAACCAGTGATTAAAAGTATTGTTATCACAAAGCAGTTATTTAATTTGATCACCGGACAGGAGTATTTTACAAAAGTAACTTTAAATAAGTAAACAAATTAAATTACGTACAATAAAATCACTACGCACCGTTTTGCACGGCCGTCGTATTGTGTGACATAATACGACAGCGGCGTATTAAACACGTGTTACCATACGGATTATGTGGCGTTTTGGTATGTCTGGTCACAACAATAATACTAACTATATCAGTAACTGTGTACGAACGGTAACTAATATGCTTCGTGTTGGAAAAATTGTGAAACAACGCTTAGAAAACGCAACGGAACGGATCTCATTACTTCCAGACGAACGTGTTTCTAATAAAGCTTAAGTTTATTTATTAGAAAATTTATTTCAATGAGCGCCGTATTTTTAGAAAAAAAGAAGAAGGAGTAGAAGTCAGAATAATAAGATAGCGCCTGTAGTCTTCTTTTGAAGTGTTTTCTATAAATGTTAGCATCTGGTATTATTAATTTAGATTTTGGGGGGAGCCAGTCATGTTTAACATCTACTTATTAACGACGCTACTATACAATCTAAAAAAGCAAAGTGCAAACTACACACAATTAAGAACGCAATTAATTAGCTTGAACCGTGACTTGAATATCGCTCTAAAAGAACAAACTGCTCGTAAGTTATTCGGCAATTTCAACAGACTTGTAGTGAATTTACTGATTTGTGACACGTTATAGAGGAGATAGAAAGCTTTTCAATTTATGAGGCGATACATTCTATACATTGACGTGTTTGAAGTGTTCCGTGGAGGGTGCTGGCGATGAAACTTGTTTAACTTTTTTTTTTTTTTTGGTGAGTGGGAAATCATCCAATGACTGCTCCCGTCCTGGGTGCGGCGGGAGGGCGTGTCAGACTCTTACTGACTAAAACCCACTCATGTTCCTTCGATTGCCCTTTACGTTCCAGGGTCACGGTGACTACTATACACATTCCGCAACCCCGGCAGGCGTTGGCCCTGTTAGGCCCCTTCCTGTGCTGACTCCTTCTCTTTGAGGCGCGCGTGGAACAAAACGCGCCGTCTACGCGGTCCTGGTCCCAGCCGGGCGGCGAGCTACCCATCGCTCGCCATCCGCAGAACCGCGCCTACAAACTACGGTCACTCAGATGTACTCGACCCGCAAGGGCGGTAAATTGCGGTAAAATGAAACTTGTTTAACTTGAAAGTGACAGTTTTGTTACATGAAACTTTTATGAAAACCTTTGCGCATGAAACAATAGTATGAATAAATAATAATCGTCGTAAAAAGTTACATATTTAACCATATTAGCGCATAAACTGGAATAAATTTATAACATTTTTCATTTATTTAATGTTGGTAAAAGTGACCAGCGTGAGTCCAGATTTTCAAAATCAGTGTTCAATGAGACTAGTCACCTAGACATTCATACATGCATAAATTTTCTGCGATTGTAGTCGGAAAACATTGAATAACGTATAGAGCCTCTCTATCCCGGAACTGAACGGGAAATAGCCTTAAAGTAAGGATTGCAAATTAACGCAATCCTACACCGTAAATTAAAGTTAAGATCTATTACCATTAGACTATTATAAAGATACAAAGGAACATCATCTACAAGTACTTAAAAAAAAATCTAGTTGCCTGTTAGAAGACAATTATGCTAAAGTCATGGAGTCAAATAAGCTAAAGAAGAATCAATTGAGGTGACGTGTCAGCTGTGTGCCGTGGTCACGGCCATACTGCCGGGTGTAGTACGCGGCGTGGCCACGTGCGGCGTGCCCGCCGGCGGTTGCCTAGCAACGCGCCGTACTACACGCGTGGGGTGGGGGAGAGGGATGTGAAGCGTATCGATAGGCGAAATGTCGATAGTTTTGTTATCGATGAAATCTTTAAGTTTATTTATTTATTTAAACTTTATGCTCATGTAAAAAAAACAATACCTACACAACAAAAAGTAAAGTTATAGTTAAAACTTAAGGTTTTCCTGTCAATAAATCCAAATATTGAAAATATATCGATATTATAGATTATAGTGCCTTTCCATTAACTGAATAACCCGTATAGACCGAAGATAGTAAAAATGTTATAAAAACAATATTACTATTCTACTGTTCTAAAAACTGCTCTGCTATTTAGAAATATTTTTTGTAAAATATGTCATTTTTATTAAATCAATATAATTATAACACGCACGGTAAACAGAGTATCAGTTGTAGGCAGTATTGCAAATAAATGCTGAAGGTAGCCATAATGTGTAATGTGAATTATGTCTATCTTGGGTCAAACAATTATTTTATTATTTGTTAAAACTTTACACAACGTGGTAAAACTTATAGTAAAAATATTTATTTTCTTAAAAGCATTTTGGTACTACATTACGAATGAAAAAAAGTACACGTACTGAGTACTTTTGTGCATGTGTATGTACGCTTGTATAAAGTGTTTATTCAACATATAACTACATATTAAGCAAACAAAAGGCATAAATACGTAGAAGATTGTTACACAGATTTCCTGAAGGTAGAGTAAATAAATAAAAGGTATAAACCTTTTGAACTGGTTACAAAACACTGTTCTTTTAATAATTGATAAAATAAAATAATAAGATGAGTAAGCTAACCAGTATCATTAACTTCGTTTTTACTTTCGCATACAATCTTATAACTTGTAATGAAAGCCATTTAATTGCTGACATTTTTTACGTTTTGCTCCCATATCATGATAAACAATTTTTATTGTTTTTAGGAGAATGATCCCTCAAAATAAAAATAGAGCTTGTATATGACCCAAACTTTACTTTATGTCTCTAGGAAACTGTGCACCAAAAGCAGGAAAAAATAAATTCTCCTATCGACTCGTACCCATCACTGTTTCTCGCGCATGCGTACTATGGCTTTCTCAAGATATTTAAAACGAGCCACGAGGGTGAACGCGGCAGTTGCGCTTCAGACAACGACGATGATACACGACTAGCAGGAGCGTAGAGGTAAAGAAAATAAATAAATAGAAATATTAAAAAACAAACAATATTAAACTTTACGTAGTTTTAGTTATCGTAAAATCTCTGTTCCACCAATCAAGATAAAATGTACGTGATCAAACAAAGCATATTAACGCAGTGCATTTATTTATAAAAGTAAATGTATTCAAATTGACGCTGGCGGCGTTTTTAATTTGATTTTAATTTTATTGTGAAGCGAGAGCTTTACTGTTTCTTTAATGAGGGAGGGGGTGAATGTTTTTATTGTATTGTATTTTGACAATTCGTACCGATAATAAATATTTAGATTAATTATTGAGTGTTGTTTATGACTAATTGTTATTATCTGACTTTTATTGACATATTGTATTCTTAATGTAAATTCCAAATTATTTTAGACTTAAAATTTCACATGCTGATCACCAGCAAAATGGATGAGACTTACTAAATTAAGACCAATTGATGTACTCTATTTTATGTGGAATAAATGAATCTGAATCTGAATCTGAATCTGATACAGGCTCACTTATCTTTAATTGATTTAGTATTACACCATAATAGACCGGAAATCAAATTGTTTACTTACATCTAACTGTAAGTCGTGTTTAGAAACACAATACGTGAAATATTACTAGTAGTTGTTATTCCGTAACTAACGGCCGAATTCTGAAAACTCTTGCAATGATAGTTAATTATTATTTATAAAAATAGTAGATAATTGGCAAGTTTCTTGTATTATGCATAAACAAATCAATTATTTTAAGGATTGTAAATACTTACTATTTGACACTCCTTAATCGTAACTCCATTTCATTATAAATAATGAATCTCTAAACACTTAGCGCAAGATATCAGTAACACAACTAAAGCTAGAGCCCCGCACATTGCTGACAAACGGTGGCATGTCGTCAGTGTGCGCCATCCCTTATCTAAATAAGTAATGTGAGGTCAGGGTCAGCGTGACGTCACACACAGCTGCTGCATCATCTCAGAGAAGTAACGAGATTCTGACGTGATCACTTACAGAGAGGGGTGTTATTGGAGTAATACTAATAGGGTTTTTGATGAGACAATCGTGTCGGGGGTTTGATGACCCCATGGAACATTTAAGGCTACTTGAAGTAATGAATCTATCCTTGAATTTGAAAAGACTGGTTGACTCTTACCATGACCCAAAGGCTGGCTTTTATTTTGGCCAGAGACTTAGCATTGCCATCCAACGTGGCAATGTTGCCAGCTTCTTGGGCACCAGTTTTTTGATGCCATTATATTATAATTGTAGTGTTTTTCCTTTTTTTCAAGTTTAGTAATTTAGTTTGTAAATATTGTATATATTTTGTGTTTTCCTTGAATTTGACTACAAAAAAAGATTTTGACACATTATCTAAGTGTGGTTTACCTCTACTATCTATCTTTAGTGACTTAACCAAAAGATAGTTTTGAAAATGGCCATAAATATTTGTACGACTCACAGACAAGCTTTTTGCATCTGAATATTTTGTGTATCAAAGTTTATATACTGCTAAAGCTCACACGATTTACGAGAACATTCTAGAGTAAAGTGACGTTTATATTTAATGTGTAAATAGAAAGGTATTAGTATACTGTCAAGAGAAGACTTTACAATAATCGTCGTAATAAACAGGTAAGTGATACTCCCTAGAACAATAAAACGATTAATTGAAGACTGCTTCTATTTGAAGTCAGTTTAAAGGAAGCCCTACTTACTTCGGGTTATTACCAACCTTTCAGAGCGTTCCAGTAAACGATGTAATTGCTACTTAATCCAGTTTTAATTAAACCTGCAGTCTAATTACATGACTTTACTTAGATATTTCTGACAGGTTCCCTTATATTAGAAACTTCATCAGACTTTGCAAATCAAACATTACAATACGCAATAACAATAATATTTATGTAATTACCATTTTCTACTCAAGAGTAAGAAGAAAGTAATTACATAATTGTGTCAAGTTAATTGTTTTTTATTTCATACGAATGAATACAACTTATTAACCACCCCAAATAATTGTATACGCCCATATTGAACTATAATCATAAAATATAATATTTCATATTGCTGGCTTTGTCTGCACGTTTTCGTAGCTTGCTTTTTCTAGCCATATACTTAAGACTCAAGATTAATGTGGCTTTCTAAGAAAGTAAAAGGATAAACAAAATTTTGTAACACCCATAGTAATTGTACCTTTATTCGTATCTATGAAAACATTTTTAGAGTGACACTTAATTCTGGATTTCTCCACAAAACTAATGACAACTCCTAATTATGTCAGTATAACTGTAGATAGACATTCGTTCCGTGTTCAGTGAGGGCTAATCTGTGCGAGCCGATATGTTGAGCCTCTCGCAAACAATAAAGAAATTCTCCGAATACCGAGCTTGTTCAACAGACTCATAATCATATTACCGTCTTTGTAAAAACTATACCAAGAATGCTCCGGTATTATCTTCTTTACGACGAAACAACGAGGCTCAGAATTCTTAGCTTTAGCAAAAGTTGCGCTCATTTCTTTTACGCTGCCTTCTATATTTTATATTTAAAAGTTGTAGTAATGTACTGAAGGCGCAGGTTTTATGAAGAAAAAGACTACCCATGGGGCTCGTAACCAACAAACAACAAAAAAACTAGATATTTCAAGAGAATGGCTGTGTAAGCGCTGCGGACAGTAATAACTCGAAAATATTACAGATATTAAGCTAAGATCGATATCCTCTCGATGTTCCTGTCGACCCATAAACCAAAATAGATTTTTCTGTTTCCGCAATACTTCATACATCTACACTTCTAATCTACACACGTATCCAATTTCTTAAACTGACAATTGACGAGGCACTTACGGCTGCAAATACATTGAATATAATGCTCATAAAAGATTCCACTTGTACCCCGGGCCGGGTTGCGGACGCGCAGTGGATAGTAATCACGGGAGAGTGTCGCGCCGCATACTACTTACGGTTCATGCCTCGGATAAAAGGACTGAATCCTTCTGGAACTATTTGGTACATAGTGAATAACTAGGTCACATCAACTATGTAACAGGTATATCAGCAGCTTTCACAATTTCGTTAGAAAGTTAATTCAATTTCTGTGATTCAAATTTTGAGATCATGCCACTGCAGAATCTTCTGAACGATCAGTTATCTTCTGTATGTCTATACTGACTGACTGATTGTTGATATATTAACGCACGGCCCAAACCGCTGGTTCTAGAGACATGAAACTTGCAGGATGTCTTCTTTATAAAGACTAAGTATCCACCAAAAAAGAAGTGTTGGAAATTTCAACCCTAAAGCGGTGAAGAATAAAATGGAAATTTCGACATCCACGCAGGCGAAGCCACGGCCAAAAGCTAGTCTATTTTGAAGTACTCTTCAATATGAAGAAACTATCTTGAGAACAGTACCGAGAAGTAGGAGGCGCACTCTCCCTAGAACCATTGTTTAGCACGACACAAGAAACTGCCTCAAAGGCCTGCGCGAAACCGAGTGGGATATTTACAATACGCTTTTTATTATTACACCCTTGTACTGTGTGTGTAATGATAGAACAATATATATATTTAAGCTACAATTATCAACAGTTACTGATTACAACTGCGGGCAAACAAACAAGTTTAAGCAACCCTTTAAAAAGATACACCCATTCAAATATAGGTATGTTTTTTTTTTTTGGTGAGTGGTAAATCATCAAATGACTTCTCCCGCCGTAGAGGCGGCGGGAGGGCGTGTCAGACTTTTACTGACTAAAACCCACTCATGTTCCTTCGGTTGCCCCTTATGTTCCGGGGTCACGGTAACCATTATAAACATTCCGCAACAATATAGGTATGATAAGGATTAAGATGGTAATAATAAAAAACCTGCCACAACTAACAAGTAATTAAGTGTTGGCACCTTCAGAGAGAATCCAATAAAATGAGAACCATATGGACGTACCGAGTTCCCCTCGCGGCACGCACACACGCGCACCACGCACACACGCACGCCACGCACACACGCACGCCACGCATACACGCACGACACGCACACACGCACGCCACTCCTATCGGTAGTGTGAAGGTGCCATAAAGGAACCGTCCTCACGCGCGGGCCCCACACGCTGACAGCCGGAAATAAGCTCTCAACATAAGTAATAAAGTTTAAATTAGTTTGCCTCAATTGGGGCTTTGCAATAAATTTAATGTTTTGTCTAATGTTCTCAGAATGATCTACGGTGCGTTTTAAATGACTCCGATGGTAGTCTGTTTTCGCTGGAAGACCATTAGTTATGTTTATTGCATATTTTGGGTGTCGAAGATATATTGAAGAATTTCAATTTATTCGTTGCCTTGCAGCACTTTTAACATGTTTGTGTAATATACAGTCGAGGGGTGCTATTTAAGTAACTTTGGATAGAAAATAAAAAATATAAAAGTAATGAAAGTAAGGTTTATGATTGAAAAAAGTTTCATGAAAACTTATCATATTGATATGTTATATGACGGGTTCGTTGGTCTAGTGGTAAGTGACCCTGACTGCTAAGCCGAAGGTCATAGGTTCGATTCCCGCCCAGGACATCATTTGTGTGATAAGTCTGATTGTTTGTTCTGTGTCTGGGTGTACTGTAGCTATGATATGTATGTAATTATAAATTATATAAGTTTGTATATTAGTTATCTGGTTAAAGCCGTGTGTAAGTTGTCCCAATATCATTATTATTCATTTATTTGGAATTTTAGATACATTTACCAGGCCCTACAATCTCTCATAGTCATAACCAAGCCAAGACTAACTGTACCAACATACGTCATAATTAAATGTTCAGGTTTCCGCAGTATTTCACACAGCAGCGTCCATAAAATACAATAAAAAGCTGAAAGTTGGCGTAAACACGAATGTTTCAGGAAATAAACAAATGTTCAAACAAAGTTCGTCAGGAAGTGATGTCGCTTAGCGGCGACAGACACAGACTAGTGTGAGTAGATATATGTTGTGTGTCATGTACAATGAACATAGTTGGAGAACTCACACATGCACAGCTGTATAATCAACCAAAAGTATAATAAAAGTGAAGTAAAATAATAGTAAGCATATTATTATCTCTCGCAAAAACTTAAAAAAACTTTTTTTTAATAAAATAACGGACTTTAGTCATCTGTATTGTTTTTAAAAATCATAAGTAAGGGTAGTGACAGTACCTTCTGCTTGTCGAGCTGCTGCAGGATGTCGTCCACATCGCCCACGGCGACCGCCTGCGTGCGCAGCATGTCCACCTCCACCGACACCCAGTCGCGGATCTGACACAGAACATCAGCATCAATAAGATTATCATCGTCATCAACGTCATTATCATCATTAACAAAATTATCGTCATCATCAAGATCAACAACATTACCATCAACAACAACATTATCATCACCAACAAAATTATCATCAAAAACAACATTATCATCATTATTATCATCATCATCAACACGATTAGAACCGGTGCGTTTTTACAGAGTATTGGAAGAAAGTAATCTCTAGTTCGTTAGTAAAGCTATACTGACCCAATTACTATACACATTCATCAACTATTCAAATTTGCAGTGGTTATGGTTTATCATTTTTTATTCCTGATTCTATTCCAAAATTCTGTCACGTTTAAGTATAATTAAAGATCCTCGCAAAAAGACTCGACGTGTCATAGAATATTATATCTTCAAGACTAATCAGTTAAACAAACAATCGTACAAATTGTATCAATCAATTGCATTAAGAATCAAAACTCGTCAACATTTCCTGTATGAATCGTCAACATATTCATTAATAGACATTTCCTTTGCCCTTTAACTTTTCAGGAAAAGAAAAAGAAACATGGAATAAATGTAAGCAGTCGGTTCAAAGGCGGTCCCCATCTTAACATAATTTCCTAATAAAATCCAATGCAGGCGACCTCACGACCTGCCCGATAACAATAACATTTTATTCCAATACAGACTGTCCTTTAGAAAAAGGCCTCAAGCGGTAGAAAATATATATTTTTAGTACATTGGCTTCGGATGGGTCGGCGAGGAATTTTATAGGAATCAGGGCGAGGACCCGCATTTTTTCCATTTCTTGGGAATAAAGCCCTGAGGTCATCTGCGACCGCCGCGTAATGCCGAACACCCAATTCTGATTTACTGACGCCTTGCGCGACCTTTTTGGAAACATAAGTGGCAGCTGGTTCTGTACGGTGACGCTCTGTATAGAAAAGCTCGTTGAAATATAATAACTAAGGTGAAAGCTGCAGGGAGCCCGTGAAATTGTAATTTTCGTACGGTATTTATCTGGGAGTACCTTAGGTAATAAATAACAAACATGGGTGGGAAGCCTGAAAACACAAGTCTTAAGTAAAGAGGGTTTATAGGGTTTATATTAGAGAGTTTTGTCTATAATTTCAATAATCAAAGTTGTGCAAAATGCATTTTAAAGTCACCTGTTCTATTCTATTAATACCATATATTCGTAAAAACGTAAGAAAAATAAATTTCACGAGCATCCCTATAGCTTTCACTTTAAAAACAGACATTTCACTCGACCGGTAAAACTGTGACCTTGTCCATGTGCTTACTTTAGACTGCTATCGGACGGCATCAAAGTATTATGATACACTTTACTATAGTGGTAATTAACAAAACGAAATTCCCAATAGTTATCGTTCTAGTATTGCTTACTAATTCACTTTTGTTCAATATCAAAACACTGTTTATCGTCGACTTCAACGACTCTTGCATGCTGTCGAACATCAAAATGTTACATGTTTAGCGTTGTTCTTATAATTATAAGATTAACTACCTCACTCCTTATAAACACTGTAGTAATTGCCCGTCTATAATGTTGTTGCATTGAGAACAAACAACAAAATAATTACAGCAGCGTGCATGTCAGCAATATTCTCCCCTATGTTTACAAATTTCGTCAAAGAAATGTAACATGGCAAGCGGCACTCGCGGGAGCGGCTGCCGCGTCTCACCGCGCCGTGTCGCGCCTCGTCCCGCCGTGCCGCGCGTCTCGGATCAATTGCTGCCATTCCCAACTACGGAATGTCAAGTATTCGACTCGACGTTTTGATGAAATTCGGTTCAGTGTGTCAGCACTTGGATCAATCGCAATCGGAAACTTTATTACACTTCTATTGATTTTGCCTTATAAGTAAATCATCTTGTCGAGGGTTTTCCTCAGTTTTGTAGACGTGACTTTCTATCCAAACGATTATCCATGAGTTACTTTTAGAACAATTTAAGTAGCTCTCTAAGACCACTAACTAACAGGCAATTATAGTGTACTCCTACTAGTCCAGCTTACAAAACAAAGTGCAACCCGGGAGCCAGCAACTCGTGCTCAACAAACAAGAGACTGCTCGCCGCACTGAGCTGCTAGTTGCGAATCTTTACAACTTCCAGCTAAGTTTCTAAGTAACTCGGCAGTGCGGGCGCCGCACACATCTGCGGGTATTCGTCACACGTGGATTTTTTCAGTGTGGTGAGTGTAAGGGTCGGGTACACGAGCGGTGCGTCTGCGGTGACATCATCTGCCTCCGATTGACGTTTATTACTAAGTGTGCACACACCCTTAAACGTAATTAATTCAGGAAGTTGCTACCTCTACCTCCCGAACTAATTCAGTGCTCGATTAAATACCTTGTCTCATAATTTTTACCTCTTACGTCGTTAGCTGTCGTAATGAATTCCAAACGACTGCCATTTTGTGCGATTAAGAGTTTATCAGGGTACGTAATTTTGGTTTTTAGACGCCTAATTTTTGCTCGTAAATTAGTTGGTTTCTTATTATGATTGTATCGCAGAAACTATTATTTCTGTAAATTAACTACAGAAAACGAGTTTACTGAGGAAATGAGCGAGTTACGTACAACAATAGCTAATGAGCGAGGTTCAAGGTTTGTCGCATGCTAACTACATAGTAGTCAAAGTAAATTAACTACTTTCAAATTGTACACGAAAACCATTTTCCACGCGGAATAACGAATACAAAGCACAAGAAACTTTAACTGCTGTTTGAACAAATGCACAAATGTTAGCAACAGCAACTAACTGTATGTTCTGAAGGCAGTTTTTCATACAAAACCAACAAACAATTACAAACAGGCTTTTGAGAGCGCATCGTTTGCGCTGTACGTCGAGCCGTGATCGCAAACGTAAAATGTTTACAACCAGGAATATAATTTTTCGTCGGAATGAGTTGGCAACAGTACTCCGGCAATAAACCGCGGTGTTTCCAGAGGAATGTCATCCCGCCAGCGAAGCTACCCCTGCTCAAATTGTGTGGAAGAGATAAACTTACTGACGCCTACGCAAGACTATGTTGAGTAGGCTCACATTGAACAACAAAAGCGAATTGGAACTTGTAAACAGTAAGTTCGACTGTATTACCAGGACACAACGCTTATGAGGTGAAGTCCTGCCATTTTTCTTGTTATATATACTTAAAAATGTTTTATCAAACTTGGTATTCTTTGATTAAAACACTGGTAAATCATGTTGGGCCCTCGGTCTGTGATTGTATCTTCTGTTCGTTCTTGCTTGTTGTCGCGACCGCCAACATTTGATACAAGCCGCAACAAAGAACTCTATGCAATCACGTCGCTTCACCGAAGAAAAATGTAGCCGCTTACATTGCCGACTTCATTGTGAAACTCAATCGGATTTTGATGGCGGAGAGGCAATGTATTTTACTGTGTGACGTTTGCTCGTAGATCAGGTAAATTGCCGTTCACAGTTCTTATCTTCTTTTTGCAAGGAATATTACGACGAGATTTTTACATTACTTTTCATGATAAATGTCTCTTCTAATTTTATTTTTTTCCCGGAATGTTTGGTTCTATCATGTTTTAGGTATACCTATACCACCACTCCAGTTGCCGCCACAATATCACCTCAAAGCGGCGACAGTTCAATTTAACATCAGCAATAGTAATGCCCGGTGGCGCTTTAATCGCGTTGTGTCGGCTACTAAGGAGTGGTTACTAGATGTGGCCATAGACAAGGTGCGGACAGAAGTCCCGCTGTAGTTAATGTACACTAAAGAGATTCAAATTCAAGATCTAGCAAATTGTCAGTTGTAATTTATTTATTTATTTATTTATTTATTTATTAAAATCTCCCTTACAGCTATCATTACAGGTATACACCTAATGTATGTTATGTAATGTATGTGTAATATCTGAATGTTTTCCTGGAAGCCCATTATTACACACAAATAATGAAGGTGAAGATGATGGACAATAGTGCTTAGTCTTAGTGCCCTAGCCCGACACTAGGCATCGGCGTAACTTTTTATTTCTATTCAATATTTGTTTCAAGTTAGCCTTCTATATTTTCCTGTGCGACGCAAGGCGCTCGTCCCCGGGGGTGGTGGTCGACTTCAGATTATATTCACACCGGTTTTCGAGTCGTCAGCGGTTTGCCTCTCTCTAATATAGGTGAGTGGCTCAGCTGAGAGGCTGACGATGCAATTATTATATTCTAGCGCCGAGATTAATGGTGTTAGAGGAAGGTCACTGTGGGTGGAGACTTATCGGGTGACGATGGTCGCCGCATAGTTACTTGTTGTCAAGTTAGTTTATTGCAGACTGTTAGTAAGGTGGTGTGTGCGTATATGTTGTGATGGCTCCATGGTTATAGTCATAGTCATAGTATTTTATTGGGAAAGGATTCTTACAAGTCATATTCAGGTAAAACACAATACATTATTAAACACATGTCAAAAAATTGTTAGATCACACACACAAAAGTTAAATCAAGTCAAAAGAAAAAGTCACAATAAAAACTCACAGTAAAAATTACATTTCAAATTAATATATGTCAAAGTTTAAATCATCTTAAGTTCGTCAAAACTCACTCATTCTCATGTATGAGATTACGAGTTCGTAACCAGGCATGAGTCAAAGTCACTTATAATTCGTAAATTATTGACATTGACAATCTTTATTGGAAATCAAAAGTCAGAAAGTCTGGCAATCACTCTAACCGTAGAGGATAACAGGAGTGTAGGTCTGTTAGGCAGTCGCTGCATGTTAATTGTTATGTAGCTGACTCCGGTTAGACTGATACCCGACTCCAACATCGTTAGGAAAAGGCTACGGAGATGAGTAGGGTTGTGGTACACTCCCGTCAGATGTGATGTGCAGATTGTTCGGATTTAGTTCGATTTTGAACATTGACACAAAGGTATTAGTATAGGTAGTAAGTCTGTAGTGTTACCTGCAACACGGTGGTGTCGAAGTGCGCCAGCAGCGCGGCGGGCGACTGCTGCGACGAGCGGCGCCGCCCCGACAGCCGCGCGCTCCAATCTGCAACAAGCAACGCGCAACGTTACTGACACGCTGTTACACGATACATGCTGGGGATACGTGCAATATGAGGATGGAAAGATAGTCCAATATAACACTTTTACACTTCAATGTAGTTCTATTAACGTGAACGATGGTATCCCAAAAAACTCAGAGGTGAGACTTTTTGTAATGTCCATACATTGCTTTGGCTTAATCTTGCAAGGACTATCAAAAATGGTCGAAACCAGCACTTTTAGTTAATTAAACAAAATGAGATTCACATCGCAATAAATGAGGTCGCAGATTGCTCTTGAACATAGTCAGTTGAACTGAAGTTTACATAAAAGCAACTTCTACCAGCGCTCGTTCATAAAAACTGATAAAACGCTGACTAACAACTCAAATACAAAAACCTAGCTTTAGACATAAAAATACAAAGTGAGAGTCAACATTTAAACAGTCTGAACGATTCTGCAGTAGAATATAAACAAATAAACAGTCGCATCCGGCGCCGGGGGCCGGCGAGCGGCTGCCGCGCCGGCGACAGGAAACGAACCCGCGATCAGCACACACGCCCCGGCGACTGGGCGGCTGAGCTACACTCTCCTAAAGAACTGCACTCGTTCGCATTAGCAGTGTGTGACGTCATGACTGCATTACATTTGGGGGCGATATCGGACAGTTTGCATGGTTTAATTTTACTGTGTTTTCTATAAAATATAAGTCAGCATACAATATGCTTCAAAGAGCAGTCAGCACGTGACGGGGCCCTCTAGCGCCTGCCTGCCGGGGTTGTGTTGTGGAATAGTTGTAAGCATCTAAAATATATTATAAATACAAAAGCTTTATTGGTTAGGTATGTACGTTTTGAAGCTTAAGTAAATTAACATAAAATTTAAGAATATTGACATTGCGATAGATCGAACTTAGGAGTACGCCATTTGAATTTTTTAAACTACTGCTTTGTCTCTGTATACTATAATTTGACAAAAGATATTGGTAAAATATTTCTTTGATTTCCAAACAAATCTATAGGCTTGCTCCAATTAATATAACTAAACGCAAACAGCGCAGTGCGCACACTCGGCAGTTTTTGCGGCGGCCGCTGTTGTGGCAATAATTCACACTTGTTGGCGGCTTTTTGTACAAAATAGCGACCGACGACCAGCGACCAGCGACCGGCGACCGACGACCAGCGACTAATCGCTACGACCGCTGATTCGTTACAAAGTAAGCACATTAATCATTTGTTCAAGAGCCGGTGTTTTGTTACAGGTTTAGTAATTGTGACTGATATTATAATTAGTGTGATTTATATTGTAAATGGCAGGTTGTTTGTTTGTTTTATAATTTTATAAGACAATTGTTTTGTAATAGTTTTCACCAAAATTATAGGTTTTGCGACGATTAGTATCAATTTTTTATTTTCGGTGTACAAATTATAGAAATATGATGATTACAGTGTTACAATAAAAATAGCAAGCTATAATGCTTTATAGCACCGAAAGTAAAAAAATTATACTAATTACTAATCGTTTATTAAAAAATAAATAAAAAAATAGATTCAAATAAAAAAAAATCATTTTATTGCATTAAGTAGGAAGCGGAACCCAATCGTCGAGAGACGTTCTCAAAAACATAATTCCACAATAAAGCTTGTTTTCTAACTTCTTCCTCATTATGAACTATCTAGCGGCACTCGCACAGAATTAATATTAATTACCGTAACTCGGCGCAGGGCGACAACAAACTCCCTTCGGAGATATTTTGTAAACTTCCGTGAAAGTCGCCCGAAGTCGTGTTCTGTCGTTTTATTTGTGAGCAGTCGAGATCGCCGCCACCCTCCGAATTTCCCAGCAATGTTTTGAAAAAACATCAACTTTGTGATTTCATGAAAACATTTCAGAAGGTTCAATGAATTTATTAGCTCACTAAGGAACGATGCTCTGGTTAATTATGCCTTATGTGCACCCCATCAAGTAAAGCATTGTGACAGCTAAAGTATGACATCGACAGTAAATTACCCGGCGAGCGTTTAGTATTTAAAAGACTTTTACCGCTAGTGAAAAGAAAAAGTCGTGTAAAAAAAATCGTGTTAATAATAATAAAGAGAATATCCGCCGACGTCGCCACCACCTGTTCGTCGGCGGGGAGGTCGCCGGCCACCAGATCGCTTGGGACTTCGAGGCCCACCGGCCTCTGATAGGGTCCCCGCTCCTGGTGGAAGTGCGCGCATGCGATGGACGCAATCTATCAACGAAAACGTCATGCGCGCATACTATGGGGCTACAGAAGGGGGGAATAATCTGACCGTACCGTGTTCGGATGCTCTCTCTGTTTCAGGTGCTTGAGCCAGCTATCAACGTTTCGGCACAACGACTGTCGGATCAGGTCCGTGTTATCCAGCGTAATCATATGTTGGATAGCACTGTGCTTGATCGCCTGCTAACGGAAATGCAGGGAAGCCGTGTCATTGTCCCTCCGTCACAGATTGAGAGTGTTGATCCAAATGTTATAACAACACCTAGCCATGATGACGAGAGGAGTGATGACATGGTTTCTCACGTAAGTACACAGTGCAATGAGGAATTAAGGAGTGCTTTGGAGGGTGCGATTCGGGAGTACCGGTCTGTTCCTCCTGAACTTAGGCCACGCTTACCTCGCTTGCCCATGCATAACAAGAATAGGGCGCTGGTGTGTGCTCTGGATTCGCAGTTGTCAAATTATTTTGATGACTGCGAGGACCTCGTTGATGCGCATTCGATTCTGTACTGCGCAGCTGTTGCGGTATGTCGTGTAGCTCATGTAAAATTCCCCAGTGATGACAGAGCTGCACGACCGAAACTTGCCGTACCGGCGTGGCAGGGCAGAATTGAGAGGCGCATTACCGAGGCCAGAGTGCTCATCGGCAAACTTACTTGCTTCCGAGAGGGCAATACTCGCCCAAGAGTGATGCGCTTTGTGAGACGGGCATTCTCGGGGACTGATATTCATCCTCGAGACTTCATGTCCCGGGTCATAGAGCGCATCGACTTTTTGAAGCAGAAAGTGTATGCATGGGCAAGCCGTATTCGTAGGTACAGGCGAAGGGTAGATAGATATACTCTGAATCGCACGTTCCAGAGTGATGAAAGGTGGGTATACAGAGCTTGGGAGCGACCGATTCAAGGTGTGTCTGATACGCGCCTACCGGATGATGACACCATGTGCTCATTCTGGCGCAGCATCTGGTCGGTGCCTGTCGGACACACTGAGGGCGATTGGATTCGGGGAGTTGAGCGAGCGTGCGAACCGATACCAGAAATGGGGGCAATTACAATCAGCCCCCAAGATGTAGCTTGTGCGGTTCGTCCGTTGCCTAATTGGAAATCTCCAGGGCCGGACGGACTGCACAACTTCTGGATTAAATGGTTCAGAGGTTCGCATGTTTGCTTGGCGTCCCGGTTCCAGTCGGCCTTGGAATCAGGATCGCTGCCCCAGTTTTTAACAACAGGAATAACCCACCTGCTCCATAAGTCAGGTAGTACAGCGGAACCCAAAAATTATAGACCAATCACATGTTTACCTACGGTCTATAAAGTTCTTACATCTATTTTGAGAGCTAAAATTAACAAACATATAGAGATTAATGGTATCATGTCTCCCTCTCAAAATGGATGTAAGAATGGGTCCCGCGGTACTAAGGAGCTACTCCTGATTGATATTGCCATCAACCAACAGGTTCGTCGATCCCGAAAGGACTTGTCGACATGTTGGATAGATTACAAGAAGGCCTATGACTCTGTGCCACATGCATGGCTTGTGAGGGTGCTGGAGTTGTATAAGATAGATGCAACTCTGCGCACCTTCTTGAAGTCATGCATGGGACAATGGAGAACGGTGCTTCGCTATCCAGGATGTCGACAAACCCAGAGGAATAGCGAACCGATAGGGATTGAGCGGGGCATATTCCAGGGAGATAGTTTGAGTCCGCTTTGGTTTTGCCTAGCCTTGAATCCTCTAAGCACACTGTTGGAGGATTCAGGCCTGGGCTATCGGTTGAGGAGAGAAGGTCAGGTAATATCTCACCTTCTTTACATGGATGACCTGAAACTCTTTGCCCCCAACGATTTGCAACTGATGGAGCTACTGAAGGTGGCAGAAACTTTCAGTAGTGCCATCAGGATGGAATTTGGTGTGGACAAATGTGCGGTCATGCATGTCAAACGAGGGAAGATTATGGAATCCGAGGGAGTTCAACTCTCGAATTCCATAAGCCTTAAATCCCTCTCTTCAACCGAGACATACAAATATTTGGGTATGTCGGAAGCGTTAGGCATTAATATCGCTGGCGTGAAGCAATCATTGAAGGAGCGCTTCTTTGGCCGTCTGAACAAAGTTTTAAGCAGTCTTTTGTCGGGCGGAAATAAGGTGCGCGCCTTTAATGGTTGGGTCATGCCAGTGTTGATGTACTCTTTCGGCATACTCAAATGGACTCAAACGGAACTCGATGCCCTGGATAGGAAGGTCCGTACATTGTTGACGGCATATCGGATGCATCACCCGCGATCATCAGTAATGAGGCTGTATATCCCGCGGAAATGTGGAGGACGAGGCTTTCTTAATGCTAAGTCTCTCCACAACCGCGAGATATACAATCTCAGGGAATATTTCCTTAAAGCTGACGTGGGGATGCACCGAGATGTGGTCACTGTGGACAAGGACCTCACTCCGCTCTCCTTAGGTAAAGAGAACTGGCGCAAACCTGTAGTGCTTGAGACGAAGGATCGTGAGGAAGTATGGCAGAGTAAGGAGCTACACGGACGGTTTTTCCGGGCCCTGCACGGGCCCGATGTAGACTTTTTAGCGTCCGTCTCCTGGCTACGATTCGGTGACCTATTTGGGGAAACCGAAGGTTTTGTCTGTGCAATTATGGATGAGGTTATCATGACGAGGAATTATCGGAGATTTATTGTGAAAGATGGTACGGTTGACATATGTCGGGCGTGTCACCTGCCAGGAGAATCGATCCGACACATTATCTCTGGTTGTTCTCGTCTTGCTAATGAAGAGTACTTGCATAGGCACAACCTCGTGGCCAGGATTATCCATCAGCAACTTGCTCTGAGATACGGCCTCGTAGAATCTGAAGTACCGTACTACAGGTATGTGCCCGACCCAGTTCTTGAAGATGGCAATGTCACATTGTACTGGGATCGATCCATCATCACTGACAGGACTGTTGTAGCAAACAAGCCTGATATAGTGGTGGTGGATCGATTGGAGCGGCGCGCAATGCTCGTTGACATAACGGTCCCGCATGACGGGAACCTCGTGAAGGCCGAGAAAGATAAACAAATTAAGTATATCGACTTGGCTCGCGAGGTTGTCGACATGTGGGATGTGGACTCAGCGGTCATTGTGCCGATAGTTGTTTCTGCCAATGGTTTAATAGCCAAGAGCCTCGACCAACACCTAAGGAGGCTCTCGTTGAATGGCTGGATCAAGGGCTTGATTCAGAAGGCAGTACTTCTGGACACGGCTCGCATCGTTAGGAGGTTCCTCTCTCTGGAGTCCTGACCACCGGTAGCTTGGACCCTGTTCCCGATGCCGGTGGGTTACTGTTTTTTTATATTTTTAAATGTTTTTGTTTTTTATAATAATATTTAAAAATGAAAATTATGTGTATTAAAATAAATAAAAGAGAATATAAGACAGAGAGTTGGTTATAACAAATATTTTAAATAATAAATAGTCAACGAAATATTGTGTTGATCTCGATGTTAATAAACGAAATGTTACTTCTGTCTTAAATTATGATGTGAGCCTACAAAGTTCGTGTTCTTATGTAGTCAAAAAGTTCACATTGATTGAACTTTAAAGAGTTTTCCAACTGTATATATAGATTCTTATATTTACAATAAAGTTTATTTTTATCTAACGTTTATGTTGTATGGGTCAGGATTATGTGTGCATACTAGGTATTGGATGTTAAAGGCTATAGTTTAATTAAAAACAAAGAGTTTTTCAATTCGACTATATATTATGCTAAGATTATCGCGTTCAACCAAACTAACATTTCAGCTTTATAATACCAATATAGACAAACAATATTGACAACACAACAACAGTAAGTAAATGCGGTAGAATTGGACAATCCTATCTTGTTGTATTGTTTCGTCTGCTAGGGGAGACCGTTTAGGGGTGGACACCCGCTGTGCTACCTGTAGCTGTATCGTATTGGACACCGAGTGTTGCTCGTTGCTCGGTCATGATACACGTTACACGTGAAACAAGATTCTGTCTAAAGAGTGTGGAACTATTGGTCTACATTTTAAATATTTATAAAATAAATGAAAGTGAATATATTGTTTTTCTTTATAGCAACCTATTTGTTTGAGCCATACAGCCAACATAACTCGAGCCAGAGGTAAGTGAAGCCTTTCCCGGCTGAAAACAGTTCACTCGCAGCTCGTAAGCGGATTACCTGGCGCACGACTGCAACGTACATCACTTATGGTGTACACTGCACAACTTCAACATCACGCCTGTGTTACGGATTGGTAATAATTTGATCGGCTTATTATAAAAAATAGTCATAATTTGGTTTATTTATGGTTGTATTTTATGAAATTGTATTAAATTTAATTAAAATGTATTTATATAATAAAAGTTATTAGTTAAAAATAAGAAAGAACTCCAGTGTTGCCAAGTAGGAATATACATAATGTCCGTTTGTTTGTTACAAAACCACATATTGTTTTTAAAGAAAGAATCTTAGAGCTGTGTACTTTATAAATCTTTTTATAATTTTTGATAACTTTTGTAATTAATAAAACATCGTAAAAACGTTAGTTTGTGAACGTGTCTTTTTAAACGTTGACCGTTACATAGTATAAAAGAGATCAAATCGGACGATGTAGCCCCTTTCTTTGTCTACCCGTCGGACCGAGCAGATCATCAGTTAAGTATAACTTCTTGTGTATTGTGATAATGTTACCTTTGGATATACCTAAATTTAGATTATGACTATATTCTGTGTATTATGTACATTGTGTGGTTTATATTTAAGATTATGACTATATTCTGTGTATTATGTACATTGTGTAGTTTGAATAATGTAACCGAATAATAATTGTAATATTCTATTGACTTTAAAAGAGTGTTCATGGAGTTTCTTGCTGGCTCTTCTCCATAGGAACCTACTATTTTGGAACCAGCAAATAGCTTTTCGTTAAAATGAATAAATGATTTTGAGTTAGACAGATAAATCTGATAAATGACTTTTATTTATACACAAGATTTCCATTCGCTTAAATTACAATAAACATTTTTTCCATAATTTGCTATTATTTTTGTTTAAATAATGCTTCCCCATCTCTTTTAAATTTACCTAAATCTAACATCAGAAGTAGGGATGATACCATGTGCCAGCCATTCTAATCACAAATTTCTTTTTTCTCGGTACCTACCAAAATGGAGTCGGAGATTCTCAAATAACTGCTATCAAAAAAGCGTTGGTGAGAATCGGCAGGATGATGTGGCTGATCCAAACTCCACCAGCAGCGGCGCTGTTTCGGGTGTGCGGATATTGACAAGCTTGGAAACTGATTTGGTTGGAGCGGCTCTGCTAATGTCGCAAAGGGAGGTATGGCCCTTGAGGCTCTGTTGTAACATGTCAAACGTCCTGTCAGCCTTATTGTACGTAAAATCGCTGATAATTTGTCCTTAAATTAGCATTTCAATTTGTTGACAATTTAAACTGTAATGTTCATCTTAATTTGAATTAGTTTTTTTTTTACTGAATACTTGTAAGATGTTATGGTAAAAATTATTAAGTTTTGAGCTAGTTGTAGTAATATTATGTCAGATTGGCCGAACGAAATGTAGAAAGTGCAGAAGTCCAAACTTATAATATTTACAAAACGCAAACCATAATTATATTCTCTATTCTTTTTACATCTACCCACAAAATAAACAATTACGGTGGTCATACAAATCATAACGGAAACGGATAAGTAATGCTAAGAAGCAACTAGAACTTGCTCACAATCGTCTTACGATAGTAGCTAAATATAAAGAACGTTTCGATGCAGTACGTCAAAAAATCTGAATTCATATTGTTTGTATATTATCTAGTTTGATAGCTGTATGAGATTATCAAAATTTGAGGTATGAGGTGATATTGTTAAAAATGTTACTTAGGTTTTAAAAATTTTAATACTTTTTGCTAAAGATGTTATTATTATGGTTTAGCTTGTGGCTGTGTCTGTGGCTGTGGCTTTGCCTGTGCCTGTGGCTGTGCTTATTAAAGAAAGAAAAACACGCTGCAACAAAGTGTTAAAATTAGTAGTAATATATTTACCATATTTGATGTAAAAACTAAAGTACAACTGATAATATTATTGTAACGGTGGCTGTGCCTTGTGTGGTTCTACTAATGGCTGTGTCTTTTGCTGCCTTTGCTTTTATATGACTCATGTATTTGTCTTATATTTGTGTTGTACTCCGAGAACGTAGTACATTTCAGAATGGCCGTGTTACGGATTGGTAATAATTTGATCGGCTTATTATAAAAAATAGTCATAATTTGGTTTATTTATGGTTGTATTTTATGAAATTGTATTAAATTTAATTAAAATGTATTTATATAATAAAAGTTATTAGTTAAAAATAAGAAAGAACTCCAGTGTTGCCAAGTAGGAATATACATAATGTCCGTTTGTTTGTTACAAAACCACATATTGTTTTTAAAGAAAGAATCTTAGAGCTGTGTACTTTATAAATCTTTTTATAATTTTTGATAACTTTTGTAATTAATAAAACATCGTAAAAACGTTAGTTTGTGAACGTGTCTTTTTAAACGTTGACCGTTACATAGTATAAAAGAGATCAAATCGGACGATGTAGCCCCTTTCTTTGTCTACCCGTCGGACCGAGCAGATCATCAGTTAAGTATAACTTCTTGTGTATTGTGATAATGTTACCTTTGGATATACCTAAATTTAGATTATGACTATATTCTGTGTATTATGTACATTGTGTGGTTTATATTTAAGATTATGACTATATTCTGTGTATTATGTACATTGTGTAGTTTGAATAATGTAACCGAATAATAATTGTAATATTCTATTGACTTTAAAAGAGTGTTCATGGAGTTTCTTGCTGGCTCTTCTCCATAGGAACCTACTATTTTGGAACCAGCAAATAGCTTTTCGTTAAAATGAATAAATGATTTTGAGTTAGACAGATAAATCTGATAAATGACTTTTATTTATACACAAGATTTCCATTCGCTTAAATTACAATAAACATTTTTTCCATAATTTGCTATTATTTTTGTTTAAATAATGCTTCCCCATCTCTTTTAAATTTACCTAAATCTAACACCTGCATTCCGCGCGAAGGCAAAAGAAGGCGAAGGTGTCTTAATTTAAAGCAGAATGCTGTAATGTAACAGAATTCTGATTGTTTGTGTTGACGGGCCTGTTGGTCCAGTGGTTCGAGACCCTGGCTGTTGAACCAGAGGTCATAGATTTGATTCCCACCCAGAACAAACTGTTTGTGATGAGCACGTTAGTTTGTTCTAGGTCTGGGTGTGTTTTTCTTCAATATGTATGTATTTATAAATTATATATTTAAGTATGTTTATCAGTTTTCTGGTTACCAAAGTACAAACTAGTTTGGGTTCAGATGGCCGTATGTGAGTTGTCCTAGGATATTTATTTATTGTGTGCCACTATGTAAGCACAAACCGAGCACACCATCGGTCACCATCAGTTTGGATAGCAAAATCTTCCATTGCTTGCAGCAATCAGGAGACGCCTTAACATGCGTTGTTTCACCGTTTTCTCTATGGAAATCCCATAAAGTACAGTCTCCATGCTGATGTGTAAAGATATAGATAATCTAACTTGACATCTGACGCGTGACACCATCAGATTGATCTTTAAGCTATAATGGCCGCTTGTCGGATTAGTGCCAATTAGTGGGCACATGTTACTGAGACAAGCGATACAGAAGCTACTACAGAACACCCCCTTCTCTACCTCCCACACACACACACACATACACACAAACACGTGACGTCACAAGCATCTTCTTATCCACCACACACAGGGGATAAGGCACTGAGCAATTGATTGATTTGAAGCGGGATTTTGATTCTCATATTCGTTATTACAATTCATATTCTCATATAACAAAATCGCTTACCACCTTAAAACCTCCGCAACAGATTTTGACACGGTATTTTTTAATAAATAGAGTAATTTAAGAAAAAGGTATTTTATGTATATACGTGTAAATTATAGTAGAGAAAAGTCTGGATTTCCAAAGAGTTGTAACACCCGTGTAAAGCTGAGTCGCTAACACAAAACACAGAAATACGTATTCAGTTCTATAAATAGTTTCAATTTTCTTTCAATAGATACCTAAGCTTCGACTTTGATTTGTTTTGTCACACAAATATATGTTTTTGTTTTCTGTTGTTGTTCTATAAGCCTTTCAGTAAGAGTCTGCTACCCCCTTAGGGGTTGAAAAGTGTAATAAACCGATCCAAACAATGTCCTTTTTCATTTATTTAGAGTAAGCTCGCTTTTTTATTTAGCTTTCCCAATAAAGAGTCGCACAGTAAAGATAATGCTAATAAATGTGAAATAAACTCAATAAAATTAGGCTGGTGAATACCGAAGAGCGGACCTGAGCCGGATCGCAATAGATTGGCAGTTTAGGCTCGTTGCTCACGACTCAACGGTCTAATACAGTTTAATTAGTTTAGAGTTTCTTGCGGCACTTCGTTTGTAGTCTTCCGTTTGATAGAATTTAGGGCGATAAACTAAAGGCTGTCAATAATTAGATCTGCTTGGACTTAATGTAAGAACTTTACGACTAACTTAATGAATTCCGAAGTCTAAGTCAAATTAGGTATTTTGTGTTTTTGTTTTGTTGTTATAAACTATTATTAAAGACTGGTTGTTCTTTACAAAACTCTGTGTACCTTCCAATTCTATTGTCATTTATTTAAATAATAGTTTTAGACATGGCCGTGTGTGAATTGTCTTAAGAGATTTATTATTTTATTACTTAAAAATTATATCTATCTTATTCTTCTTTTTGGCGAACCAAAAAAAAGTCTAACTGATAATTTGTTTTTTGAACATTTTTACAACAATACGATACTAAGTAAGTAAGTTACACAACCGCATGATACTAAAATTGCGACAGAAGAACACGTTGTTGTTAGTGCAGCGACCATCTTTAATATTCGTACGCGGCTCACGGTCTAGCCACTGGATTATTGTGGATTACTATTTAAACGCACTGGTCGGAATACTGATGCCAAAGGTATTAAGGGTGTTCTCTCTGTTAGTCTGCTGGGTGACAAGCAAGGTGACTGTAATTGTCAGGACCCGTACCATGATAGCTAAGTAAATAGATGAAATAAACAATAATAATGTAACTAGGATTTTATAAACATGAAGTTTTAAAAAGAGTGTCCGTGGAGTTTCTTGTTTGTTCTACTACGATAGAAATCTTCTTGTGTTTTGAAGCAACTAGCGTCACCATTGATTGACTAACCGGCCGACTCTAAGTGCCTTATGGCGTTAAATAGACGTTACTAAGCACTGCGTTTGGCTTAGCCATGTTCCCGTCTCTATCGTACACCTGACGTTTGGCAGATGTGTAACAGTGACAGGTATAGTACTAAGCCAAAGTCAGTGCTTAGTAACGTCTATTTATCTCGCAATTAGTGTTTCAACCGCTGGCCCATGAACTATACCATATCAGCCAGTGGTTAATGGTTTAATGAGAGCCCACGTCAGAATTTGTACAGGACCGATTATATCGGACCGTTTCAAGAGGTTCAATCAATTTTGCATTGCACTATTACCAGCAGTATGTTTTATTTCTCTCCTACGTAAATCGATCACTGATATCTGACGTGGGTTGACTAAAAGAGTGGACACTACAACATTACTTCTGGCGGCTTTTTAAACAATTGTTTTTTTTTATCACTACGTTACAGCCTTTATCCTGTAATAAAGATATATATTGTAGGTCCATCTCCGCACCGCCGTGACCTGGTGCGGATGAGCGATGGAGCTCTCCGACCATTAGTAACTGTCGCGGTCTGAAGGACTGCTTGTTCTGCGGCCCACCGCCGCTGTCGACATTATCTTTAAACGTTACGGATACAATATTATTAACATAAAATACCTTGTGGAAAATTTTAGACAGAAACAAACTAGTTATCTCATTTTTTTATGAGGGGCAGTGTTACGTTTTTGTGTCAAATCTTTTGCTTTGAATCGAATGTTGATTCTATTTAGTACAAGTAAGCACATCGTGAGGAAAGCGGGGCATGAAATTTAAATCTGAAACCAGCCATAGAGTTTTGCGGCAAGTTAAATTATATAGGAGCACTATTTCAGTATTTAATACAGGTTTAACTATTAGCTTAAAGCGAACCGTGCTGAATATTCATGGCGCAGCACAGATAATGTCCGTCAACAACTATTATATAAGCGCGGCGTGTGTGAGCTCACGCTACGCCACAGACACACACATCTCCCGTGGCGTCAAACTCGCTACAAAGCCACACATCTTCTACACGCGGAAAGTGTGGCGTCACACCGCGCCACAGACTCACACATTCACACACGGTGCGGGTTACACTGCACCACAAAGCCAAGCATTCGCCACACGCACCGCTTTTATCCGTGATTCCTCGAAACCACAAAGTTCATAATTTGACGACGTGACGACACATTACTTTGTGGCTGTAACTGATAGTCTTTGAAACCAAAGTAAGAAGTGCTTTGTGAATTAGACTGCGGAGGCGGTAAGATAATGAGATAAAACAGGAGTCTTTAACTCCTGTTTAGTTAAGTATTATTTTGTCGAGGAACACGTGTTAAGGTTGTGTAGAGACATGATGGTAGATTGTGAAATTTAACATTTTCTTGGATATAGGGCCAACATTATATACAACGAATTACAGCGTTTTGCCGAGTTTCCATTGTACCACGCAGTCGGGCGGTCGAGCGGAGAGTGTAATGAACCGTGTCGTAACTGATATTAGGTAGCAGTGCTATGAAAACACGCATCGAGCTTGTGCCTATTGCCTCAAATATGCGAAAGCGAAAATTTATTTTTACCATTAATCATGAACTCTTAATCTGTGGAGATTATAACAGTTCCTATTTAGTTATTGAAATAAACGATTTCACTTTGTTGTTATGCACCGAGTTGGTTCTATTGAATTCAGTTTGACTGCAGCGAGTCGTTCCAAACATATAAATTCATCATTATTTCAAAGAGCAGCTGCATAATATCTTTTGTTGCTAAAGTTAAAAAGCCCCCGCAGCAGCACGGGGCTCCGTTCGGCTGCATTCTCAGTAACAATACGCACCGAGACGGAGCTCCAGCCTATAGAGACACATCGCGCGCTAATCTGCGGGAATACAGACAATACTGCGGGCCACACAATGACAGCCGTCAATGCAAGTTGTGCGACTGTAGATTTTAAACATTTAAAATGACTACTCACATTCATAAGTAATGAATTCATAAAAAAGGAGCACAATCTAGTTGCAATTCCATAGGCCTAAATAAACCTGTATGAATCAAAAAATAATATCTGATAACCGTGTATTAAAAAAGGTTCATGCGAAACCCCTAATCATGAGTCCTACAGTTAGCACCTACAGAGGCCGTCTAAACCATATCTTCCTGTTTTAATTTAGGTGACCTCTTTAGCCTACATTTCAATCTGGAACATCTGTCCATCCGACCGCGCCCGGCGTACGGCCCGGCACCGGCCCGGCACGGCCCGGGTACCGGCCGACAATGGACGCCAACCCTTTGTGCGCGATATTCGGCAAGCGCCATTATTACTGTATTGTTCAGATTCCCTAAACGTCAGTAACGTAAGAGGTTTCAGCGCCTCTAGTTATGTTCATTGTTTGTACGGATTGTGTTTCGCTTGTTTTGTTAAGGCTTCTGTAACAGATAATTGGATTAGCTGAATTCGTAATGCGCTGTTACTTCTCCAATTTCACCAGTACCGTCGCTGACGGGATATAAGATAACGATGACACTTTTGCTTCAATTAAAATACTAAAGTTAGTATCTTATTTTATATAAAAATCTATCTTTGCCTAATCTATACCTACTAATATTATAAAGCTAAATACTTTGTTTGTTAATATCAGGAACTACTAGTCCGATTTAAAAACATTTTTTTGTGTTGGATAGCCCATTTATCCAAGAAGACCTTAGATTGTAGACCTACGGGAATCAAAGTTACGGGTAAAACCGCGGCGGATAGCTAGTTTGTAATAAACATATTTAAATATTTATACTAAACCTGGTTGGCTACAATATACGTATGTACAGAGTAAGTAACAAGCCGTTGATACCGGCGCTGGCAGCAGTGCGGCGGAGGCCATGTGCGCAAGCTGCGGTACATAATGTATGGCCGTGCTCGCCCCACGTACAGCGCTACTGGGTTTGCCTATAGCTAGAACTTCTAGAGGTACTAATTATGAAGTGATTCATACAGAGAAAGTTGAACATAACTAACAAATTATTTAAACACTAACGACCCGCCCCACAACTTATTTACATATTTAAAAACTAACGCACGGGTGTTAAAAGTCTTTGAAATTCCCGGCTTTTCTCCACTATAATATGTAAGAATATATTATAACATTCCACTTGAATCACTTTATAAAAAAAGCACATGTAAATCTTTTGCGAAGTTGTAAAGATCTAAGCACCAGAGGGTCAGATAGACAGAGGAAATCGACTTTGTTTTATACTATGTGTCAAACACTGGTATTTAGCTAGACCCGTTTAGACTGGAAGCTGGCTCCAACTTAATTGGGAAAATGCTAGGGACATGGTGAGTGACTAAAAAGACATCACTGAAAATAACGAAGTTATTTTCTTGAAACCGATAGTTTATCGACGAGAAGCTAGACGACAAACATTTAACTCAATTGAAGAATACTAAGGTAGCAACTTTACATCTATCTTCTCTCCACCGAAGTATTTCCCACCTGGAAACATTTCTGTGAATTTGGTGTTCAGGGAAAGTTCAGCAAGTGCCGTAACTCACGCGAACTGAACGAACTTTACAATGCGATACTTTGCTCTCGGTTCATAGTTTGCAGTCGACGTTCCGCACTTTCTTCTTGTAAGAAATAAATCAGATTATTATATCCATTAGTAGCTTGTGAATGTCGACACTTCTAACCCCTATTATACACCTTCAGAATTCAAATTTCCAAAAAAAAAACTCAGGTGTAACCTACTCTTCAAAATGCACACACCGTCCATGTCTCTAGGACCAGCGGATGGGTCTGTGCGTTCATATATCAACAGTCAGTAGGTCAATCAGTCAGTTTAGAATTTTTATTATTCAGTCTATACAAGGAAAGCAAGTTAGGTTTATCATAATTGATTAGTAGACACAGACGACTTAATGTCTCTGCCATTTAGTCGTCTGTCCTCAAGCTGCAAATAGTTTGCCCGTCTCGTCCCCAGAGACTAATAAAACCAGAGGGGCGCGGCCTGCCGTCTTGTTGGAACTCCCGCTTAATGCCAGTTTCTGGGAAACGTCTAAATGTTATAAACAAATAAACACGAGCTACTACTAAAGGAGACCTAATATCTTGCGCACGTTTTTCGTGAATTTCCTGTTCATTGAAAATGGACATCTTGTCGAGTGCCGTTCCTTACTGCCTCGTTTATATCTATATCCATACTAATATTATAAATGGGAAAGTGTGTCTGTCTGTCTGTCTGTCTGTTTGTCTTTCTATCACGGCAAAACGGAGCGACGGATTGACGTGATTTTTTAAGTGGAGATAGTTGAAGGGATGGAGAGTAACATAGGCTACTTTTTGTCTCTTTCTAACGCGAGCGAAGCCGCGGGCAGAAGCTAGTTAATATTATAAAGCTGAAAAATAAGTTTGGTTTAACGCGCAAATCTCAAGAACTACTGGTCGGAATTATAAAAAAAATAAGTGTTGGATAGCCCATTTATCGAGAAAGGCTATTTACCATCACGCTACGACTAACGGATGTGGAGCAGTAACCAAAAAAAAGGTATGAAACCGCGAGAGACAGCTAGTTTCTTATTAAAATAAGTGTTCATAACCATTGAGACACAAATATATCAGCATATAACGCACTACAATGACAAGTCTGCTAAGCTGTGATTACCCGCTATGCCGCAGATAATCCGCCTAATCCGCACGGAACAAACTTTGTCCGTGTTTGTGTAGCGACGCACAATGGCCGCCATGTTCCTATCCCGCTCATTACGCACGCATTAGAGGCACACCGGACACTGGATGCTGGACAGCACTGCGTTTATATGACCGCTATGGAACAGAAAGTAATGATCTGGTGTTTTGCAAAGGATTATTATTTTATAAGAGAATTGGTTTCCGATTTTTCCTTAGTGTTTCCTAGTTATTTCCGATTAGTGAGCGAACAATTCACTGAAAAGAAGCTTTGTACAGAACGTGAAGGCAAAGTATTCTAAACATTAAATCCAGCAAAAGATAAATAAATACTTTTTAAAAGCCAGTGAATCTTGTTGGAGCAATTTAAACACTAACCTGATTAAGAAATTAAAATGAATTAAAAACATTCAGCTTGCTTTTCTTTGGCGCCGATATTGGTAAACTTCATGCAAGCGTTTGTACTTTCTATAAAAAGACTTTATTTTATAGCATATCAGTAATGCTCACCCAGTTCAATAGTTTCAAGACACGCAGTCTTGAAACTATCTTAAAGAAACTCAATTAACGCAACTAAAATATGACTTAATACGGTATTTGACACCATCATCAATTGACGTACTTTTATGGACTGTCAAAACGTGATTCTCCTATAGATTTTGAATGGCAATATCACCTTGTGACGTCACAAGCTAGCAACCCTATTGACTAACTATTTATTGATTACACAGCAATTAAAAGTCCAATTTTACAGTAAATTAAAAACAAATCCGATGCTTAGGACTAATAAAAAGAAAGGTTTTATAAAAATTATGGCTTAGATTTATCGCTTTATAGTGTCAAATACCGTATTCTTTACAAGCTCTGATTACATGGCTCGTTAGGCACTCGTCCTCAAATTATCAACGACAAGGCAATATTTAGCTCAGTCCACTTCACCACAGAGCTGACATTAAGCCCAGAGGTCCATGTATAGGCATCCTTTATATAGTGCCCTCATGTAGGACAACAATAATAACCTTCTATTCAGGCTTGATTCCATAAAAATAGCTTGTAAAGGGCGCCTGGTATTTGTGCGTGTAAGCGGCGCTAGTGTGAGTGTGGCTACAGTGCATTCAATACAGAATATCAACTTCCTAGAAAGCGTAAAAAAATATGTTATCTAATATTAAATACAATGGGATGGGCAGTACGAGATCAAAAAAGATAAAATGTGTTCTGATATGGTGGACCAGCGTCAAACACTTAACTTTCTTTTTTATACCTAGGTAAAGCTGCGTTCAGTCAGTTTTTGAACGTAACGACGTACTTTTTTTCTGGGTAGGAAATCATTAAATAACTTCTCCCGCCCTGGGCGGGGCAGGAGGGCTTGTCAGACTTTAACTGACTAAAAACCCACCCATGTTCTTCCTGTTGCCTTTTATATTCAGGGGCCACGGTAACTATTAGAACTATTCCGCAACCCCGGCAGCGACGTACTTAACACAGGCAATAATCGTAAAAAATATACGGCCGTTTAATAAAGTAGTTGTAATGGCTAGCTAAAAAAGGCTAGAGAATATTTAAAAAGTATTTTTATTGAAAATACGTTAAAAATAGCACTTATTTTCATGTTTATTTTACATCGGTAAAAGTGTTTAGATTTGTATTAATAGATATTGGGCTGACACCTTTAAGTGTGGCGCTTCTGTACAGTTCACGCAGTGATTATACAGAGTGTGCTCAGGTGCGCGCTCGGTCACGCTCTGCTGACTTGTTGCACGTGTCACTGGCGCCACTACACCCTTTATGTGGAGCTTGTGTTACTATTAGAGGTTGCAATCGAATATTCGAATATTCGAACTATTCGAATACTCTGTCCAAATATATATTCGAATAGTAAATAAATATTTATTCGAATATTCGAATATTACCAAAAAAAAATATCAGTTTAAAGTCTATGTTGATAGAGCTTGAAAATTGTTGTTGGCAACACTGCTTGACTCGACGCCATTTTGTCACTTACAGAACACGTTGTTATTTATGTGTAAAGTGGTGCATTTTCTTTTTTGAAGTGATTTTAGATACTTTTATTTTGTTTTTATTATTAAAGAGAGGGAACGACTATAAAATTTATTTAAGAATTTTATACTTAATATGTAAATCTGATTTTTTTCCGAATTAATATTGACGAATTTGATTTTTTAGTGACATGTGATAGTTTTTCTTTTTATTGTTAACGAGCGAGAGAGAGATGTTTATTTTGTTCTTATTATTAACAGAAGAGTTGAATTTGTTTAAAAATGTTATAATAGGTAAATCTGATTTATTTTCGAATTATAATTGATGAATCTGATTTTTCAGTATATTGCATATTATGAAAATAGTACTGTAACGTTTTTACGACACATTTACGTATGTATGTGATACTTTTTGTTTTATTATTAACAAGAGAGAAAGACATTTATTTCTCGTAGAGGCGATCGTGTCCTCGTAGAGGCGATCGGTGGCGGTGACCTCTCGCGCCAGGCGCTGGTTCAGGCCATGATTCGGGGCGAGACGGAATGGGATGCCGTCGCCTCCTTCTGCGAAGCAGTTATGCTAGTGAAGGAAGCGGCGGCGCGCGAGAGGCAACGACGAGCCTCTCGCCCCGGACTAAGACCCAGGCGAAGACGTCGAGAGTCGCAAGATGACTACCGGCCACCGTAGGCGCGGTTCTGCGGATGGCGAGCGATGGGTAGCTCGCCGCCCGGCTGGGACCAGGACCGCGTCCACGGCGCGTTTTGTTCCACGCGCGCCTCAAAGAGAAGAAGTCAGCACAAGAAGGAGCCCAACAGGGCCACGCCTGCCGGGGTTGCGGAATGTTTAAAATAGTTACCGTGACCCTGGAACATAAAGGGCAATCGAAGGAACATGAGTGGGTTTTAGTCAGTAAAAGTCGGACACGCCCTCTCGCCGCACCCAGGACGGGAGTGAGAGAAAAAAGACATTCATTTTGTTTTTGTTATTACCGAGAGAGTGATTTTTAAATTTGTTTAAAAAAAATTAAATTATTTTGATTAACATTTTCATGTATAATTGTTTTCAAATTTTGTAGAATAAGTAAATAATTATTGTGCTAGGTTCACTTATCTGCATAAAAATATAATTCCTAAACCAATAAACGCGGATATTCTGTGTTTTATTATTTTTTCTTAAATATTCGAATAAAATTCGAATAACACTGAAAAAATATTCGAATATTCGAAAATTAAAATTATCGAATTTTTGCAACCTCTACTTACTATGCGTCTATGTAATGTGCCCGTTTACAACTGTTACTGGGATTTGGTAACTACCGATTAGAGATGAATCGGATGTATGAAGAACAACCGAAAATAACAAACGAAATATTAACATGTACGCAAAATCATATCATATTTTATGCAAAATCTACCAAGTAAATTATGATCTAGAATATCTAAAGAAAATAACACATGTCTCGCCGTCTCTACAAAGACGCGGGCCACAAGAAATGTCCCCTGTTATTTATGAATATTACATATATCTTATCTTCGCAGTCGTTTGAAATCTCTTATTATAATTTGAGTAAAGCCATTCATATAAAAATAATAAACGCTATCTCCACTAAAGTTGTATCGTCGCCCGCGCAGTAGTTCCGCAGACGAACAATTTGTGAATTAAACTCATAAATTGCGGATGTTTTTACAATAATTTATGTTATTCAAGATACAGGAACTTGGAAATTGGACGCTTTTTAAAACTTCAGCTCACGTGCGTACTTTGCAAGAAACAGGGGTGCGATTCAAGTTAAACGAAAATGAAACTTTTAGATCAGGCAGTAAAGTTCTAAATTGAATGCATCTGAATATGCTCTCCGAGCCCCTATCAAGACGTTGAATAAAATACTAAAATCGTAAATCTGTGGTTTTATTATAGAAAAGCTGACTGCAACTGATTGCTTCGTTTTTTTAACATCATTTGTTTCGTGAACCCTCCGCGGAAGTTGTCACTTTCGCATACAGACCACAACTACGTTTACATTAGTAGATATTAAGTAGTGATTAAGATCCCCCCGCTAGCGGGCGCCGGTGCCACGCAACTATCGCGCAATCACCGAACAACCGGTAGCGACCGCGCGTCACGCCCACCTGCCGATCAAAAAACTACGGTCACCAACATCGCCGGCAGCGTTGCCCCAAAATGTAATTTTAATATGAATCACTGGCTCTTTAGTCACAGTCACCCCGGGTGCCATTACGTCCGCCTGCCAGGTGCCCGGGCCCCTGGGGCCGCGGCCCCGGCCCCCTCCCGCCACTATTATTGTCGTTGAGCGTATTTTATTGTTACATGTGTCCCCTTCAGAACGGTGGATGTTTAATTTGCTTTATTGCTCCGTTCGCCAGTTCTTGTGATTCTATCAGTTTTTGTTCAGAAGTGTTTGGAGATAGGGACCCCACTTCCATTTTTATTATGTCTAAGAATAATAGACTTACCTGAGGGCGTACGTCGTACGTGCGTAGTACGTCGCTTGATGTCATGGTAGTATGTATGTAGAATTTCGATATGTTGTTAAGATATATGGGTAATCTTTCTTAAAGCTTACTAAGCACCCAACTATATTTTGACGACACAATCGTGCCTGCTTAGCGCAGATACGCACTGACCATACTGGTAACTATTTTGACGACATAATCATTCCTGTTTGCCCCAGATACGCATGATAAACGAATAAACATAAATAAGGGACGACTAGATAGCGGCCCACGAATCCGGCCCATTAACAGTGGCGCGACACAATGTAGGTGTTAGCGGAATCAGGCCCGCGGAGCTTTGAGGCGCGTCACCAGCAGGCAGACACCAGGCAGGAAAATCAGAAGGATCACTGGGACCTCGAGTGAGGACCGCGATCATGTAGATGTCAAATGCCGGAGTGGGAGTGCGATGCTGGCTATTGGAACAAACACTCCGTACACAGATCAGAAGGATCACTGAACCGCGATAATGTAGCTGTCAAATAAATCATAAAATACTTCTTTTTCTACAATTCGAGTGGTATGGAACCTAAATTGATCCGTATAATCTCAGCTATCCGCCAGTTAGAAAGTCCGGCAAAAATTCTATTAAATCTTGTGTTAGTAAGAGATGACTCAGCACAGCTCGAAACGCGTCATTAGGCCTAATAAAAGAAACTACTACTTTTTAATCTTTTGGCACCGCGAGTGCAAAACTTCGTACGTTTCGAAAGTTTCAAACTCCTGTAAGCTAAAAGCTAGAAGTAAGTAGTCTAAAAGCACTTTTTGAATGGGGTGAAAATAACATTGCTTTTGCAACACGAACCGAATCGAACCAGAAATTTTTGTTATGGGTTGATTCGGATCGCAGTAGGAAAGAAAAGACAAGAAATAATACTTGGCTGAATCATACCGCGGTCCAAATAACACATGGTGTGACACGTGACTTTTTAACAATAAAAAAAAAAAACAACGTCAAGATAAATGTTCCTACTGGCTGGCACTATGCATAGTGGCCCGCAGAGGGACGGTGACGTCACCGGCCTAATGGCGTCTACCCGAACCATTACACCGAGCCCAAATTGCATTTACAACACCAAAGGAGGCTTAAACGATTTTCAGACTTACATCTATTTCATAAAGTTCAAATTAAATTGAAATGACGCGGCAGTTTACTCGCCAAGTATAATATAGTAAAAAGAGATTTTGAAGGCGTAATTGTGTGAAAAAGAATATAATTTTGTTAAAAATATAACTTTTACCTTTTTATAAGCTGGGCTTTGTGGTCAGTGATTTAATCGTTAAGGTGTAAAAGTTTTATTAAGACTTAAGTAACACAATTCTACTAACAATTAGTCGGAAGCAATGATTTGAAAATATTTGCAGGAATTTCAGCAAACATTATGTTCACGCCGTGTGTGAAGGGGCTCCATGAACAGTTCGGCCTATTTCGTTGGCCCTAATTCGGCACACATGAGGGTCCAACTACAAAAACTGAAAGGTCTCGCCCGCTGTACGGCACATCAACTAATTACCCTTTTTTGTAACACTTTCGTTACACCAAGGCTTTACTTAAATCGTTTTTCGGTTCAGAATAAAACTAACCAAAACATAAATATAGCGCACGAAATGCTATTTAACAGGTTTTCTTAAAAAAAAATCTAAAGAAATATTGATGAATATTTACTATATACAATATACAATTTGTTGAACGAAAAGCGATCCCGTAATCAAAATATACTATGGCACCAATTCAAACTCAAACTTTTATTTCTATCAATTTGCTCAGTATACAGGGTGTCCCCCGGCTATGCCACATGGAGGGAAAGTACCTTAAATCTTGTAGATAGAACATTTTACTGAAAGAAGACATTATTTGAATTTTAAAAACAATTTGAATTGCATTCATAGGTTTTCAAATAATTAAATGGATTAGCCGGGAATCGAACTTGTTCCACGAGAAAAAAAAATCATCCTGTAGTTTTATCATACCGATCGAAAGGTTTCATCATAAGGTTTATTTTTTGCTAAATAACATAGTGCCACAAATAAAAGGAAGACCGTGAATTTTAACATTTGATGTGAAATTTTGTTCAGAAAAGTTAAAGGTTACATTGCCGTAAGGACATACAATTGACAATCATAACTACTTATTACTAATTAATCTACCCACTTGAGCAGTACGCATCATTCAAATAAATAAATATCCACCATATCAAGACCAAAAAATCGTCAGGGATACAAATAATCAAAAGTTTTCACTTTGTATTCAAGAAAAAGGGACTAGTTTTGAACATTTGAAAAATTGACTAATTTTGTATTAAAAACGTTAAAATTCATGGTCTTTCTTTTATTTTTGACACTATGTTATTTAGCAAGAAATAATCCTTGTGATGAAGCCTTTCGATCGGTAGGATAAAACTACAGGCTGATTAATTTTCTCGAGTAACAGGTTCGATTCCCGGTTCAACTATGTAATTATTAAAATATCTATGAAAGCAGTTTAAAATGTTTTCAAAATTCAAATAATGTCTTCTTTTAATAAAATGTTTTAACTACAATATTTAAGGTACTTTCCCTCCATGTGGCATTGCCGTGGGACACCCTGTATATAATTTTTTTTCCTATCCCGTATTTTTTATGTACGAATTCCCTTCGTTTAATAACAATCTGTGTATGAACCTATAAACCTATGTATAAAAACAATAAGTGTTTTATTTCTACAGGCTCTAAAAAAAACTTTTATTCTGAACATAAAACTCGCTTCGATTGTCGCGGCTTGTTCTCGATACTAGTTTTTATTTGAACACAACAACACAGACATAAGCCGGAGGCTAACTGGGCGTACACTCGACTATATACTGCATGACCACGATTCGATAACAGTTTCAATTCTGTGAGACATACGATACATCTTCCTCACTCACACACTGATTTTAAAATCATTTAGTTAACTCTGAGATACTAACAATAATAAAAGTATCCCATCTGTGTCCCAGTCCCTATCCCAAGTGTTAGTTCGTAATGTTAAAATAACATCTTTTTACTAAATGTTCAAAATATATGCCCTTACTAATAATCACTGTGTAAAGTTATGCAATGAATAAAGCCTGTGTAACCATACATTTTTTGACGTATAAACCTGTCATAACTTTATGCAGCGATTATTAGTAAGGCGCATAGACTGTACATAAGTAGACTGAAGTAAGAAAGTATATTTTTGTATCCGTCTGTGTCTTTGTTTGATTGTTCCTCTTGGGTAATTATATAAGTTATGTAGAGGTGTCGGGTAGTTAACCCCTGAGTTACTCAATTCCACAAGACATGACTTTTGCTAACAATAACAAAGTATCCCAACAGTGCGCGGTGGCGACAACAGCGAGCGATGGCGATATTACGTGACCTGGGACAAAATCACAACCATTCCTAATGTTCCTTCCTTTTAATTACTACTTTTAATATAGAAATTGGTATACGGTTCCTATCAAACAAAATTAATTACTATGCATGAAAAAATCTCATGCTATTTTCGGCTTCTAAATAGACGCAGGTAAGGGTCACTTTTCATCAGGTAAGGGTCACTTTTCATTAATAAACAACAACAGCAAAGGTTAAATATTCGCAAGAATTGCTCTTTTTTGGTAGGTGGTGTGTTTACTGTGTTGATTGTTTGTTAAATTACTGCACCTACTATTTTATTTTATTGGGAAAAAAAACGATATTACATTACATATTACACTTAGTAACTTACATAGAACTTAGGTAAATGGAGTAAATGTAATAACTACAACATTTTCGTCATATTAACTATAAGAAAGTATGCTATGATAAGGATGCAGAAAACTGTCAACCATGAAACTAAGCAACATATGTTTTGAAACACAATAGAAAGACAATAGCAGGGCGACAGCCAGCTTTCGCTTGGTCGTTGAAAAGTTAATAAACTAAAGTCGGTTCAGGCACAGAGAATCTGTCCCAATAATAATATTATAATAACCAGCCTATCATAGTCAGTGCTCATAAGTTTAACTGAAGATCAGCTAGCTAGCCTCACCCCCGTCACCTACAGACTCGCGGGCGCCTGCTACACACCACCAGACAGACTGCGATTAGTAAAAGCCTCACGCACACGTTCCGACACGGCGACGCACGACAAGCTATCACTGAAGCACGTACGACTAACTCCAGCAGTTTGCAATCAATAGTTTTACTTTTATTTAGTTTTTAAATGCCGCTATGTATCGTGTTGTAGCGGTATCCCACAAAGTAAGAACAATGAGAAAGGTCTGTTTTAAATTAGAAATACACCTTTCATACAGATCATTTTTTAATCTTCCTCAAATGATACTTCCAAACTAATATTATTTAAAGTGAAAGTAACTCCGACTGTCCGTTTGTTTGTTACACTTTCAGGCATAAGCAACAGAACCGATTTTAATAAAATTTGGTCCAGAGATCGTCCATAATTTGCGAAAGGACATTAGGACCGACCTCAGCGCGAAGCCATGGGCAAAAGCTAGTATTCTATAATAACCAGAATACTTCCGATAGTCGTCTTTTTTATTCGAAAAACTTATCGTTTTAAATATTGGTGGGTTTGTGCTAGGCCTACATTTATTCCTTGCGTAATTCGAATGGCGCCCACTCACGAGAATCGCAGAGGCTCCGTTACAAAAAGCGAGTCTAAATATAGCGCTCTTGTTATTTTTAATGATTCTCGAGAAATAGATCTTGGCAATTACTCTAATTGACTAGGCATTTGAAAGGTTCCCTTATAGAATTTGGTGGCCTAAAAATAAATCCTGCCCTCGAAGTCTTAACATTTTTTTGTATTATTTTGGTTTCCTTGAGCGGTGACCATTCATGTAACCACCATCCGTGATTATTATAGGTATTAGTGGCACAAGCAATCATGAGTTAATACGGGAAGCATAATTATGCAATCGCTGTTCCATTGATCGTTGGATGGGCCCAGCTGTTATGTACCCTAAGGAACTAAGGTCGTTAATGATCCTACCAAGTTAGGCGCTAACCCCCAAATATTTTCCTACAAAATAAAAGAAGTTAGCTAAAGTACTGATGGGCCCCTAAAGCCCCCAATTAAATAGCGATCCCTCAATCACGCATCACGTCCCAGGGACGTGACAACTTGTCGAACTCGTCCCAGCGCGGAATTGGGACGCACTGGTAACTACGTACCGAAGTATAGCTGAAGTACCGGAGTAAAGGCCACGTATTGTGGGAAATGTCAAGATTTGCTTTCTTCCAGTTTGCTGTTATGACCGTACTAAGCCGGCTCCTTTTGATGCTCAAAATAACTTGGCTATTAATATGCATTACTTCAGTTTAAACATAAAAAGTAATTACTATAATAAAATATTGATAAAAGTATTAAAAGATAATAATCAGTAATCACAGTACACACGCAATACGACAAAACGCTCAAATAAACCGACAAGCGTATAATTCCCAAACATATTAACCCCAGGGACAAATACTGAGCTTCAATATACAATAAAATGCCAACAAGCCTACGTTCTGTCACCGAACGAGTTCCCATCATTAAAATTCATATATTACCACATAATTAAGTGGGTAGGGATGGCACCCGCACATGAGGTGGGCCCACTCGGCCCACTCGACCCGCTCGCCCCGCTCAGGTCCCGCTAATCTCTAAATAAGGGGCGATATTAAAATCGTCCGCGCTCAGACTGAGATTTAAAATCTTGCTCTATCATTTTTATATCTATAAAGTCGTAGCTGAAGATATCGCACCACACAGATATTGCACTCACGTCGAGTTTTGACTTTCATTTGCGGTGAGCTGTCTGATTTCATTTTACCAAGTAATAAAAAGTCAGCAGTAGCATTCGTTACTAACAAAATGAAACGTGTTAGTGAATTTTACAAGAAACTTCATTCCAACGTGTAAATGAAAAACTCCGTACTTTATAACAAAATAGGTATCTTGTTTCAAAATAAATGAGGCTCTCGCGTCTCGCCGCAATCCTCTCCGTTGTAAACTAATATCTTTTTGTTGTAATTTAGTTTATTTAGCCAAATTATTTATGTATTGTTCTGATTTATTACGTGGAAGGTTAACGAGGAGGATCCTGTTCTCCTAATTAAGATAAATCTGTTGTCGTAAAATGTTTAAAGTGAACATTAAACAATGGATTTATTTTTTCTCCAAAACCTGTAAACGCTGCGCTGTAGTATTGTCCCATCATCGTCACATACTGGACAAATCAGTCTCACGTCACAATAACAGTGCAGTCCGAACACTATGCACCAACATTATACAACTGCACGTAGAGCTACAGCTCTAAAGTCCGGACTAATCCCCTGACTCCATATCTCACAGACGAACTGCAAGGCTCAGGGTGTAAGGCAAGTATCGGTACAGTAAAGACGTCATCAGTGAGATTAGTGTCAATCGCGGATCTAAAGCATCGCAACACCTCTTGTGGGGCGCGCCCATGTGACAGCGGATCGGTGTCAATTGCTGACAAGAGTGCTCCACGACATACACATGTAGTAATACACTGACAACTGATTACAAGCTAAGCTCTTGCTAAGCTCTCTTTTTTGTCTTTCGCACCAAGTTTTGGCGAAAGATTATTTCTACTACAAATGAGCAATGATAAATTACATAAAATGAAAAATTTTGGTAGAACAATTACAAGAACAAAGCGTCCAATACGCTGCAAAATCAGCTTATTACTCAAAACACGTTGCAAAAAAAATATAAAGTGTACAACACTCCCATTCCTTTTAAAATGAGCATTATTATTCAAGAAATGCAAAATGTTACTGCTAAGCCCGCATTTTTCCGCCACAATCCCATATAATCCGAGTGGGCTGCGGTCTGCGCGTAATCCCGGGATCATCGCGCCCGCATCAAGATCACGGAGCAATGAGGAGCAGTATCGACACCAATCCGGGATGGGGGGGGGGGCTCATCTATCGGAGGACACCTGCCGGAGGACGGCATGCGAGCGACGTGTGTGATAAATAACGAGCATCAATCCGACACCATCAATCTTGATCAGAGGTGTCACATCTCATGGACAGTCTTCCCGATACTCGCAGAAAGTGGAAATAAAGGTGACAAGACAAAAAGTGAGTTGTTGATAAGACACATTATCAACAACTCGGACTGGTCCTTTATCAACTTGGTGTTACATAAAGCTTATTTATCGCCGTCCTTTATAAAAATCTCTCGTCTAATCTTACAAGTTACTAGGCATATAATAATTTTCTGGAGCAGAAGAAACTCCGGTTAGGAATATGTTCGTAAAGACGAAGAAGCAGGTGTTACCAACACCAGTAACAAGTACAAAGGACGGGTACTGGAACAGCGAGTCAATTAATCTGAACTTAATCTAATAACTAACATTATCATGAATAACCAGCCATGTAATGGTGAAAGTTCAGGTCATTACGACGACCTGTAACTAACCTCAGTTGTGCCTAGATTGCATGTGGTTACTCAGTCACTATACTAAGACCATATCTTAGTCTCCAGCGGGGTGACTGCGGGGTGGGGGCTCGGATATTAATCATCCATCTTCTAATTTGTTTGAGAAGTTCGCCAGTTCGAAAACTTTAATAACGCAATGAATATATTTTTATTGATAGAATAAAATTCATTGGCATTAGCTTTGTTTTACTAAATCAGGTTCCAGATCAATTAAAATAATGCATGGCTAGTGACTTTGACAATTTGACTTAGATAACTCCTGGAACAACTCGCACACGGGCATCTGATCCCAAACTAAGCAGAGCTAAGGAAATCTGAAAGGTATGGCCGCCTAAATTTCGAGCAAGATAAAAGCTAAAAGTAACTTGTGCCTAAGCGATGTTCAGTGAAAATGTTTAATTTTCTGCCTGCCAACACACTGAACTTTTAAGAGAATTCATCACATTTTACCTTAAAAAAGTTTTAATTAAAGGTGGGCAGACACCTGGCCGCGGTGGCAGGCGGACCCTGGGCCCGGGGCAGGTGTGTGTTACCGCCTTACATTTGCGAAAGACCACGAAGACTCTTCAAAAGGAAATGCTTATTAGATTTTTGATAGCTCGGTACTCGCAGTTTTTCTTTACGCTTGTTGAAATTGACACTATTTGCAAAGGTAAAGAACCTTTGTCAGAGATCGCTGTTTTATTTTATAACGTAAAGTCGTACGGAGAGTGACAACTCACTACCAAACTACATTACAGTTCGCTCAGACCACACCAGTGTTTAACGAGATCGCAGGCACTAAACTTGTCGTTAACTTCACTATCAACTGTTCACTAACATTACAACTTATGAGATTGTGACGACAGTTAAGCCTACTTCACACCGAAGTGCATGGAAAACACCGCAACGAACAGACAGACGTCCTAACACAATAGGGTGGGTCTATTCTCTAGTAAAACAGTAATTTTACATAACAATGTGGTTTTCCCTACGTCTCCACTGCTAACCAAAACACTTCTAAATCTGAATTTAATTAATGCCGAGCATTCATTAGATGGAGATTTAGGAGTAATATCTTATACACGAGTATAGTATTTAAATCTATTATTTAACATTTCCTTGAGTCAGTAGCTCCTTATGATAAATTTTCGAATTTATTTTGTTTCGACTGCAAAGGTAGTCCTGATTCATAAAAAATATTTACAATGTAATACAATTCCACCTTGTTTGTGCATCGTCCGTGTGAAACAGTCTGAAGCGAGGCGAGATCCGCGCACTAATATACGAGTAATTACTGGCTTTACGACTCGCCCCGTGTGTGCCCGCGCTTACCCGATGTGTGCGCCTCGCAAATATGTGACGAGCGAATGTTCTCGTTTATTAATATTACGTCATAGTGGCTTCATTATTACTTGTTACACAAATATCAAACACCGTTTTGGTACATTCATGAAGAACGTTTAAATCACGATGTGATCCCTAAGTTGATTCGGGTTGCTGGTTCGTCAAACGGTAAAAAGTTTCCAAGAACTGAACCTACACTAATATGGAATGACGTAAAGTTTGCTTTTGGTTATTTTAACCGTCTCAGATCATTTTTATCGTAGGCTAGTGACATTTAAGACGGGATATGAAGCTTTAACATCTTGCAACAAGTTATAAGATAAGTTTTTAATTAGGCACAATTGTACACAGCCTTGTGTTACCTAATCCACATATTAATTGATCAACCTTGAAGGCGTAAACAACAAGTTTCCATCGCCAGCCAAAATGGATGAAAGCCGAGTCAGTTCGTGTATCATTAATTTCCATTTGGGTAGTACTAGCTGGCTCGAATCGTTCAATACAATCGTGTTATCGCCATAGAAACGGATCAGTTGCCTACGAAATAAGAACACGCACACTAAATATAGAATGTATATCTTGCTTAATTGCTTTTCGTAGCTTAGAATATATATTTTGTTAACGCAGTCCATTCATCATTCATATCCAGTAAAATCTATGCGCGGTATAAACTAATAACTGATTATTCTTCAAGCACATAAACGTTCGTTGTGCAGTTGCATGCAATGAAATACGTGCTGCCAACATAATCTCTTTAGTACTGTGTACAACTACAACATACACACATTGTCCATTAGCTACACTGGACTAGAACAGAATATATTCGTGGAGTAGCTTCGAGCTACACTATTTTGTCTTTTGGGCGAAGTTGTCCATTCTGGATTTGATCAATAGATACTTACACCTACCAAAAAGGTAAAGAGGTTGATCGTATATCACGCCCAAAACAATAAAAACATACCTTTATCAGATTAACCTTGAGCCAGTTTATTTACAGTCAGTTCTGAACTTGAAGTTATGATGTTCTGTATTATGTTAACATATTAGATATCTAGGTAGTAAGTTTGTGCGACACCCAGGTGGCTGTGGTCACATAAGTATAAAGTGGAGGGAACTCTTGCCCCCGCCATTAAACAAACATTTGTTTTCTAATATTGACTTCGTGCGCTACAACTTTATGTAAAACCTTTTTTGAGCAAAAAAAGAATAGCTAAGAAGTGTTCTCTGAATGATTGATTGAAGTGTGTGCGACAGAACATACATTATTTTTTCCTTATGGTTCGGAGTGTTCCCCTTCAATTACTTCAAATCTTGCACAATGCTCAGTGCGCTTATTTACGCCGGCGAGGGGAGCTCAGCGGCGCGGGCGGTGGCGGCGCCCTCAGGTAGCGGCGCGCACGTATTGTCTCAGGGATCAAAGTCTGTCTGCTAGCACGTGCGACCGTCTACTGACTTCAACGAAACACAAGAAACATCCAAAAAATCACAAGAACAAATTACCAATTTCAATCTCATTGTCATAAAATACGAAGCAACGGAAATTGTGCGCGTAGCGGGAAAATGTGCAATTTGTTAGCTATTATAATTAATTTGTAAGCTTATGAATGAAGCTTACTTTAGGACAAAGGGACAAAACATCAAAGTTTTGTGCAGTGCCTAAATAATACCTATAAACAGAACACGCCCAGCCCACCCTTGCGCCCGGCCGCAATATGGCTTCCACATTGCAAGCAATATGGAAAATACTACTCGAAACTTGCAAACAAATATCATTGTAAGCCTTCGATGCAAGTTGCAGTAGCGCGGTGCTTCAGCGACCCTCGGGCTTCGCCCCACGCGGGGGCGCGGAGGGGCGGTCGCGGGGGCGCGTTGTTTATGTTTATTGTGTAGGGCTCCTCGGGCCGCGATTAGGTGCAGACGTCGCGATCACACGCCTCTGTTAACTTCACTCGTGTTTTGATAGCTAGTGAGCCACACTCGAGCCAGTCGAGGGGCTCAAGTAATAATAGTGGTCGGTTTTATAAGTCATCAGTTAGATTGTTTTGCAGATTTCGTGGCTATCAAATCACTAAGGATCTGTTTGTGTTTAACATAACTGGGCTAAACGAACGAAACAAATGAAATGCTATCCTACCACCCATCAGGTAGAGTAATGTTGATGCAACAAAATTCTACATATTTGGCCACCGACCAAGTTTCAATATAACCGAAAATCTGTTCTGAATGCCATAAGTTAATTAGTGTGTGACAGAGCGGATTTTTGGTTTCCAAGGCCGGATGGATAAGTGCAATTTAAAATGATAATTGGACCGCAATAAAATAATTCGGTGAAAGCACGCGCACGTCGGCTATCGTCGCTAATTGCTGCTAGTGTACAAACAAGACACCAATTACGTCGGAACTTGCCACGTTACTGCGCTTACACGTAACTATCGCCCGGTAATCGTGAATGATATACTAGTGGAATACCCGTAGATAACTACGTAATTACAAACAGATTCGTTACAATATTTCAATAATACACTACCGGGAAGCACGGGACATCGTATGTCAGGTTTACACATGGTAAAGTACCAGTGTGCTACTCGTGGAGCACTTCTATATCACCGATTTTTTACACATTTGTATTGTACTATAGAATCCTTTTGATTATTTGTTGATTTTAAATAATTTTTAGATTTTCTCGCCTGAAACACAGGATTTCCTAGTTCAAGCACTTAAGATGTATATTTAAGACTGTATGTAATTTATGCTGTAAAGAATTTTGAATAAAGAATATTATTATTATTATAACCAATCTACATATTTTTATTTAATCACAAATCTGTTCAGGCAGTGACAGATCCTAATTACTCACTTATCAACCTGTGTTCTAGACAGACAGTCATGAGGTCTGGTCTGTATGTCTGAAGACATTTAATAATGACAGTTTGACACGTGTCTAGTACAGGTTACAGATAAGCAATGTGGATCAAATGTAACACACACGAGTAGCAAGCTCTCCGGTAATTTCATTGTGCTTATAAATAATTCAAGAAATATGTTCAGCGCACATTCCACTTGATCTTAAGTGCAATGTATTAGTAATGTTCACAGTAACAGCTGTCAGCTAATACCTCGACACTGTCGACAGTTCCGCGTCGCTGTCAACTGTCACTGTATACCAGCGGCTGACAACATTACAACAGGTGATATTAATACTCTGTTCCTTTTTATTATTCATTCCCTTCAGTTGTGAAATAATTCAGGCTTGGTTTACGTTAAGTAAAGAGTTTTTGCCTTACGAGCCCTTTTGTGATTTATCTGTGAGTTTGGGTGTTCATGCGAAATATTGTAATAATAAAGATTTAGACGTTATGTGGGGGAGGTCGCGCCGCTACTACCGCACAGCCTCCCTGGAGTGCTGTACTAGAGCACTCACTACAATCAACGCTCACTCAGTGATTGCACCGACATATATCTATCTACATTTCAGCACATGGTCTCTCTTTACTTATTTTAGAGGTAAGATTTGTTTGTAATGGACAAACTCAAAAAGTACAGAACCGATTAGTAAAATTCATTCATCAATACAAAGCTACGTTATCTACGTTAACATGGGCTGTATAAAATCACGCTATATCCCATGGGAGCAAAGCGGTTACCAAAGACTTAACATAATCTCAAAAGTGATCTGTTACAGGTAGATAATAACCACGAGACAACGCAATACAGAGATCGTTTCTAAGTGAATGGCATAGTCTCTCGTGGGTCAAGATTGCCAATATACACGACACCGCAGCGATACTAACGCGAGCACAGACCTCACGTTGACACACACACTCTTATTACCACACCACTGTAAAGCACGCTCACAGAAAATATACTCCAGATCCTTATTCGCAATAAAATATCTACTTTACACTCCTTTCACTAGGCAGTCGTGTAAACCCTAAGTTCTATTTCAGTGGAGATAACAAAATAGGCAAGAGTAGTGTCAATTTTCTTTTTACTTGATACAACCTATTTGTGATTCGAGGCTAAAGACTTCCTTCGTAATACATAGGTTCTTTCACATACGGGACGTTCTTCTTTTTTATCGACAATCTGTCCGGCAAATTTTTATATTTGATAAAAAAATAAACTTGTGATTTATTCAGTGAAATGTGATTTAAATTATTGCCTCATTATTGTAGATTACAAAAACATATAATGCAGCGAAGTATTAAATGTAATTTTGGTTTTATTTTAAATTTCGTAGGAATGGTATGAAAAAAAATAACACCTCAGTCACAAAAGTATTTATTTTTTTATGTCTCATTTTAAATCAGAACTTCAGTTTCTTATTAATTTCTTATCAAGAATATATGCATTTACTATTATCTAGCTCAATTAGACGGATTTTTTTAAAATATCATTTTTTTTAAGTTATCCATTACCACTCTGTCACATTTTTGCTTCATAAGACATAAAAAATTTTAATATTGTAAAAGTCGCCTAATAAAGTCGCCTAAAAATCTAATGAACACCTTTATTATTTAGCATATAATACTAGAAAACGTTATTTTTATAAATACTAACAATAAAGTGGTTCATAACTTACTTTGAACTAAAATTTTAAGGGGGACAAATTGTGACAGCGTGGTTAACTAAGTGACGGAATGGTAAACAATGTTTATTTTTTTATGTTCTTTTGGTGTCATATCCTTAACTAACCTTTTGCGAGCATGATATCTCTCTAAATCTTTACGTTTTACTTCTGCAACAAGTTCAGGGTTGAGCTTTCTTTTTTCACGACACCGTCGCTGTCTTTCATTTTTTCATTTACTTGATGGTAATACCTTAAATTAACAAAATAGTTGACGATAGAATAACCAACATAAAAAAACTAGCAATCATCTATAATGGATATTAACTAAGGCTCTAAGTTCCATACAATCATGACCACTCCGTCACGAGTTATACCACTCCGTCACACATTTTCGTGACAGAGGTGCTACGTGACAGAGGTGTAAAATAGTAGTGTTCGAGATATTCAGCATTTTCCTAATTATAATATACGCTTAAAACTGAGTATATATGAAATATTTATTATAAATTAATCAAATAACATTACAACCCCGAAATTAGAATAGCATTTGGAAGTCGTAACTTACGTGACAGAGCGGTCGCTGAATAAACACACGCACCTCCTTTTTACTGTTTGCGAGCAACTGACTGGTATTGCCGGGCGTAGGAACGTATAGTGCGAGTGCGGGGTGATGAGGGACTCTTCTCGAGCCTAGTGACCAAGGTCAAAGTTTCTAACGCACACTATTTTGTACCATAAAATGAGTGACAGAAGGTAGCAACTAAAATCATATACATCGGGAGACAGCCAATAAAATATTTTTTTATTTAATAATATAAACACTAAAAATTATTTATTCTTATTAATGTAATAAAAAAGGTTAAGTTGTTTAGTAAATGTTCTTGGATAGAAACTTTTAATGTGATTTTTTTTTACGAGGGCAGTTTGTTTACATTACTAGTCATAGAGGGACACACTTTATTTGTGTGTATAACACCTCCGTCACGCTTTTTGTATACTATGTCACACTGATTTTTAAAAAAATAATTATGAGTAAGATCTAGTTTTGAGGATATTATAATTATTGCATTGTCCAGTGTATTTTTATAATAAAAAAAATAAGTAATTTAGTATTTATGAGCAAATTTTGTTTTTTTTTTGTGGAGGAGACAAGTCATTGTCGGTAAAAAAGAAGAACGACCCATACATGTTTATCTACGAAGTAAATAATTCGTATGTTTATCGCACTTGTTACTATTTCTACACGATCTGTGAGTAGTATGTAACCTTCTGTAACAAGCGTGGGGTCCTCTCGTCTCACAGGTTGGCGCGGTCTCCGGGGGCCCATCAGTAAGCGAGCGGGGCCGGGGGCCGCGCCACTGATCCGCCGCGCGGGAACCGGTAACGATAATCCCCGTAAATTAATACCGCCGTGTATTCACCCTACTCCACCTGTCGCGACTAAATAATAGTTAGGCTCTGTCTCAGAATTATCTGATAAAATATGGGTAAGGGTAGCACAGCGCTATATTTTCATTAATTTCATGAGGATCTGACCGTGTGTCTGTACCTTGAATTTTTAAATGTAATTTCATAAGTGACTTAAAACCTTGATATGGAATGTTCTGCGTTTACAATCGCACCGAAAATAAGTTGAAATTGCAGCCACCACATAATGCAATTAAAACATAAATTCGACGGGCGCTGGTTAGAGTGGACACCGCAATCCCTCTCTTGTCTCGTGGAGTGTTGTCACGCGGCCCTCGAGGACGCTCGCGCCTGTCGGAGTGAAACTGACCTCTCTTCACGGGAGGACGCGCCGACGCCCAGGAAATTGGACGAACGGAATATACGGCAGTGGAATAAACAAAACCAGTTTATGTTTCCACAGAAGTAGGTTAAAGAAGTATTTAAAAGCGCGACTTCTGTAAGCAGTTAACAAAATAATCTTGTTTTAAGCCGTATTGAAAACTAAACTGAAGCTTAAAAGGTCTTCAACACGTGTGTCTATAGTGAACGCTTACGGAAAGTGTCTGGCGGGTGAGGGACGGGGGCATTAATCCAATAGATCAATTACACCATACGAGAGCGACGCCATTTAGTAAATGCATTCGCAGCAGGCCGCAGTGGCGCGCAGTGGGCCACAGTGGGCCACAGTGGACCACGGCAGCTACAGCGCAGCGGGGCTCACGACTAATGGATTATATTGCAGACGCGCTCTGCACACTGTCTGATAATGGGAAAAATTATAACACACTTTTTTAGTTTAATTGTGCTATTTTCTAGTAAACAATTTTACATCAATGAACTACACACACACGTGAGTCCAGGTTATAAAACGCCATAAACTTTTTTTTTCTCTGCAGATATTTCAATCAGTGACAGTAAGGAAACGCATTAATATGGTCCGTCAATATCATCAATAGTCCGGGGCGCGCCTACCCGCGCTAGTTATCTTCCGGGGTGGGCAGAGACGATGGTGGCTAATTTATGTGCACGTAACGACCGCCTTCATCACCCGCGGACACGCGACGTTCACTGTATTGTGTAGCTAGAGATCTATCCGGGGTTTCGGATAAATGAATGCAGTCTGATAGAGAAATAATGACGTCTGAGATATATCTGCTGTGACTGTTTTTAACTATACTCATGTTTTTGAACATTTGTACCCATTCACAACTTGTAGTATCGCAGGGTATACAAGTACACAGACGACAGCAATAAAAAATAAACATATCCAAAAGAAGTTAAGTGGCGGCATTATATCGCGCTGCACAAAACGAGTGTCTGGCAGGAAGCCAGGGTATCGCCGGGACGAGCTACGGGACAAAATGTTAGTACTATTATAGGGACGGTCTAGACTCTAGACGAAATAAATGTGCTTAACTTTAATAATGAGCACCGAATGGCACAGGAGCGCGCGGCGAGTCGCGGGACACATTGTTGTGCCCAGATATTGTCAGCATACACAGTTTCAAATTCGCGTCTAGGCAGAAGGGGGAGCACGGTGGTATCATGGAAGAATGATAGTATGAAGATAGACATCACTGCGGTTATTTTATTTATGCGGTTATCTCATATGATCTACGAAGTTTCGTGCAAGCGCTGTGAGACTTGCATATGCACCATGTTGAGTTACGCTGAAAGATTCGTAACAGCTGCAAGTGAGTCGTATAGCCACGTGCCTACTACCACGATACATTACGTTTACGTTTTCATAACAGTTTTCGAATTTGCTCCTGTTCCATAATAACTAAACTAAAATATGTATTCAAGTTCGGTAACGCGCTGGAAGTGCATAGCGCTATCTACTATACAATATATTAGGATACACAACCCCGAATGTTCTCTCGTTCGACAGAAGCAATAAGTTGCAAACAAAGTGAATGCGATCCGCTCCGCCGCCGCACCGCACCTCGCCGCGCCGCACCGCGCCGTGACACTCATAACATAACGATGTGGTCACCGGCGGACCGCGCTACGTCTAAACTACCGAATAAGGGAAAACCGCAGACGAAATGCTTATACGCTATCCGATATGTTATACAATACTTTAAGACAATTCGGCGAAGACGGACCAAGAAAAGAGTTATTTATTTTGACCAATGCCTAACTTGTTTACTAAAGTTTCGCTCTTTGTCACATTAATAGAGTTACCAGTTTAAATATACTATACTATAATATTATAAAGCTGAAGACATTTTTTGATTGTTATACGGGTAACTGGAACTTCCATTCGGAAATCATTGTACTTATATAACAGCCAGATTTATGTCGAAACAGGCTATATTAAAAAAACATCACGCTTCGACGAGAGGGGTAACCAAAGGTGTAACTTAACGCGAATAGGTTTCACCCGCGTGTCACCGCGGGCATAGCTAGTGTTTCACATTCCAAACTTCGGTATTTTGATATATGATACAGAATTAAATAGGAATCCTCGAGCGAGAAATGTCAGAAATCAGTTCTCGTAATATCCTTTTATTAAATTGGACAAGTTATTTGCTCCGGTTTGCCACTCAAGCACACAAGTCTAGCCGCAGATACACCGCAGAGTAATATCGCGGCAGAGATGTGGCCGGCAATATCCTCGCCGTCAGCTTACTGACGCTCAGTTCATTATATCTCAGCTCAAATCGCACGAGCAATAACGTCGGCTCGTCTCCGTCGCCCAGGCGTCGCGCTGCCTGCTCGACGCCGTCACTCACACGTACCGCGCGCTTCTTCGTGACAAGCCTATATTTTGTGGCTGAAATATAAGTTAGGGGAAGTGTGTGACGAGCTCATGCTTGTGAAACTGAAGGTCGAGCTGTGGGACTGTGCTTTCTGATTATGTTGCGGGCTTAGTTTCTGGCGGGGCAAATATATTTAATCTTGAAAACTTGTCTGTTCTGTCAAAAGCGACAAGTATTTACAACAGCTTTAATAAAAAGTAAATGCACCTTAAGCACCGCTCTCCGGTGCACACTTTCTTCATCCTGACAAGGTGTCAAATTCAGTTTTCTTCATCAAATCACGCCAAATTGAAATTATTTAGAAGTCCGCACTCCGCAGTGGCAAAATGACTCACACGCCACTCATTCTCCCATTATTATTGAACTTTATGATGTTTGTCAGTTCTTCGGATCTAATGACTTTTATCTTAATCAGTACAAAGATGTTGAAAATTAATTATGACGAATACCTCCAACTAAAATATAGTACAAAGCTCATCCTCGATTAGTCTTCTAATAAAATTTTTGCCAAAGATATCTCAAGTCTACAACAGTCTACATAAAAGGTATTAGAGTATGCTAGAACAGCCGATAGTCGGCGCGTATTATAGTACCTGCCGCGATGTGGCACTGTCACTACATTACGGCAGTAAACAGTTTTAGTGCCGCCGAAGCCGCGTTACGCGCAAATGAAACTGCGCGACATAATGTTACAGCACGTCGCCGAGCGATAAATACCACTAATAGAAACCCGCCGCGCCGCGCGTAATCTACGAACACAATATACGCTAGATATATGGATAGGATTCGGTTACTGAACACCTACTATACCTACCACTATACCTACCATTTATATTCCTACGAGCTTGTATATACTTTTACAGATTTTGTGATATTTAAATTTATTAATCAACAATTAACATTTATGCAAAATCGTATCTCTAAACTGGCAGAAAGCTTTAACAAAGCACTTTGAATAAAGTAATGAAATGCTTGGATCAGCGCAAAGAGCTAACAGATAACGAGGGCGCGGAGATGAGCGACCTTGACCTCGCTCGTCACAATACACACTTAGCAGCGAGCCGACAGCGCGATGTTGGCGTTTGTTGGGCGCCAACAGGCCCGCTTGTTGTCTCTTCTTGGGCGCCAACAGGACCGCTTGTTAACGTTTGTTGTCGCTTGTAGGGCGCCAACAAGGATGCTTTTTGATGCTAACTGGGCGCCAACAGCGGTCCGGTTGGGCGCCAACTGTCACTGGTACGCCACAGTTCTTGTTACCTCAATTGCGTAATTGCAAATAATGTACGATCGAAAAGCAGTGCAAGTCTCCTTACATAAGCTAGCCGCCTTCGTGGCTCCTTATATAAAAAAGTTAATAATTTGATGTGATGAAATTCTGTTTTATTGTCCATAATCGATTTAAAAGACCGGCGTTGAGCGCCTGTAACCCTGTTACCTGTGTGCACTATCAAACGATATTGAGGTCCCAATTGACGTCTATATGTTCGCGAGCCAATTCCACGGAGATGTCGCGAGAGTACCGTGTGGCACACGACTTAAAGGAAATGGATCGGTATTCTCTTTTCTATTATTGTTTCTGTAGATAGCAAAGTAACCTTCTATAGTAGATAAATAAAATTATAAAAGTATTCTTAAATAGATGGAATAAGAATCGTCACAATGTGTTTTAAACGAAGCTGAGTAGCGCAATTGATCTGCGGAAGAAATGAAACGCACTGGAACACATTACCGCGTGTTGTTGCTTCTCTGAGTTAACGAGAGGAGTAATGGCGGCGCCGGCCTTGACCTCCGCGCTTATTTTACGGCCTTACAAAGCAATATTATTAAAGTGGCTCTTAGTGCAGACTCCGCAGTGTTCGGATACGTCCGAACAGGCGGCCTCCTTACAAGTACATTAAAGATATGGGTCGAGTGACTAGACCTCCCGCCTCTGGACTATATAGAGAGCTATGGAGCTTTCATCCTGACTTTAATATTAATAAGAACCGAAAATAAAATTTAAATGTAGTTAAATACCAAAATAGATTTTGTAAATATTGATTAAGCTGGTGTGATTTAACGAAACCAAAAGTTACATAATTTATTCAACACATCTTTTTTTAAACCAGGACGGTATAAAAAAAAATTAACTTGAGTCACTTACTTGTTGATTTTAAAGACCAGGCGACAGCCGGCTGTCGCGCTGCTATTTCTATATATCTTTTTATCTATTGTGTCTCAAATCACGTGTGTTCGAAGGTTTAAAGAAAATTCTATTGGACTGTACCGAGCGTAGTTACGAAAAAATAAGTTAGTATACGTAGTCAATAGCAAAATAGTTATAACGACGGTTACTATTATGACGACGGCTAGGCGAGGTTTTCATACTCGGATGCTGTAAATAAGCAATAAGAGGGTCACTAAAAGTATTGCCGAGTTACGTCCCGAGCCCCGGCAGTCATCAGCTAAAAGCCGGTTTTATTTTAGTCACTTTAGATTCGCGGGAACAGACTGTGAGACAGACAGGACAATACACTACTGCAATTATGTAGGTACCTGGTATAATATATTATCATTGAAGCTGCTAAAACATAACTAATAGTATAACAAAAGTTACTGGCTAACTGCTTCATTTAATACATTTCAGCTGTAGTTAAAAGTTAATTTGTTGATGCAACCACATACAAATGTAGTAGCTTTAAAACTACAAAAACTTATATTATAAAAAGCGTTCCGTTGCAAATGGGGGAAGCCTTATAAGCCCCCTTACCAACGAGGCCTCCAAGGCGTCACTAGCGCGCGAGGGACCTCTCCAAATTACTTTTCACGGAGGTACACTGTGTTTGCCGAGCCCGTCCAGCGGACACAGTACGGTATCGGCAAATAGACGCTCCTAAACGATACGTTAGTCCGCGGTCTACCTCACTATTGACGTATTGATTGCTACAAACATTTATTCCCGAAGAGGTAAAATATGAGATTCGAGTCGTAGTAGGATTGGGGTCCAAAGCCTATTACGATTATTACAAACAAAGGAGGCATCGCTTGCTTCGGCAGCACGTAAATCAGCGCACTGGTTTTGTTTAATTCCCAGCTCGGCGGGAATGTTTTTAGTGATATTCGTTATTGAATAAAGCCGAAGCCGCGTGGCTGGGCCTGAATAAAACATGGCTGAAAGCTACCCTACTTATCAGATAATCCATACACGCATGTTTCTGTTTCTTTCTGTATGAAAACTTTGTATCCAATTGGAATTCCCGAAACGACGTCTCTTCTCCCGATAATTTATATGTTCGCAAATTGGATTACCGAGTATTGGATCCGCAATTGAATATTCAATTACGGACACAAGAAGTTGTTCGAGACAAGTGAACGTAGTGAGACAACGGACGTGCGCCGCACACGTGACCGCGCTCACTACTCGTACTGATAATACCTTTGCTATGTAATTGTCTAACTCGAACATAAGTCTATTATGAAACCCAAGGAAAACATAAAACTTATCTGAGTATAATAAGTTTTATCTATACATAGTTAAAGTTTTCAATTCTACAAAACTGTGAAATGTAACTTAAAGGATAAACGTGCATATTATTAACTGCACAGTTTCCTATGAACCATAAAACTGTATGCAGTTTGGAAAGCGCGCAAAGTCGGCAGTAATGTGAAATGATTGGGCTGCGGGGGACTTCACGGCGATACTTTCAAGTGCAGGGTAGGGGTAAGACGTAATAAATAATAAGATAACGGCGCTCATCCCTGGCGGGGTCGCCAGAGCGGCAGCCCCCGATATTATCAAATTATTGAACAGTTCAACGCCTTCCCTTATATTTGCCGGTACGTGTTGTGTGCAGTGTGTGCTCGCTACAGCACTAACAATAGATGCACAATATCAAAACTGTGCTCATGGACTAAACTCGTTCCCAGTGACGGACTGTATGTTTATTTAGTTAACGCTCCATCCACAGGCACTATAACATGTAGCACTGATGCTGACTGAGTCAGATGATCAGCATCTGACTCAGTCCGCATCAGTGCTACATGTTATTCTTAATTAATTGTTAGCACGTGACTGTCATGTGAGTGTTCATCAACTGTTTAGCGATAGCATCGTGAGAGATGCCGAAGTTAACCAACTGTGGAGCCGCTGTACACATGAAACTTTGTGCGAAGTAAATCTTAGTGGACTGCCGTAAAACTTTCTTAGACACTCAAAACAGTAGTTTTCTGCAATCCTGTGAATATTGTCAGTGTAATGCTGTTGTTATTGATGTAAATCAATAAGTATTAGCTGGTGCACGTACGTATCGTCCACGAGCGCGGCTCACCGGCTGCTGCTGGTCGCGCTGGTCGCGCCGATCGTGCCGGTCGCGCTCACGTTCACACGCGACCCAACACTCGCTCGCACCAGCGGGATAACTAACTCCACAGATAAGAGGTAATGCGGCAGTAGTTGTGATATGTTTCGGATGTCACTGTCACGTTCACTCACTCGCGCGGCGGGCGCGTGTCCCGGCGTGCGACTCGCGCGCCCGCCCCAGTCACACTGTCGCCCGCCCGCCCAAACGAAACGAGAGGGAAATCATCCCCCGGCATGCCCCGTCCCTCTCGCACGCGCGCGGAACTCAATGTTTGTCTCACGTGACTTTTCTCGGCGCGTAGTGAATGTCGCCTTGTTTCATTGACGCTCGGCGCCAAGCGGATGTTTTTTCACGGTTGCAATGCGAGTTGTTTCGGCGGCGGGACGGCGATGCCTCCGCTGCGTGAGAATAAGCAGCTGCCTCTGCCGCCGGCTGCCTCGCTGAGGAATTAACCCATGCCTCTCGCATGTCGAAGGTCATCATATGAAAAACAGCTGTTCCGCTGGTCTTGCTGCACTAACATCGGCCGAAGTCGGCTGCTCGCCGCACGTGTGACTCGTAATGAAGGATGTTTGGTACACTGTCTGTGGCGGGCGTTGAGTGCATGTTTGCTGAATGCCGTTGTTTGTGCATCCGCGCCAACACCCACGAGGTGCACACACTACTACATTTACAAACAATAATTCTGACGCACGTCTGTTAGTTTGCGAATAGCACAGTGAGTAAACTGCGTACTGTAGCATTGTATGCTTATCGTATAAATATAGCCAAGCACTGGGTAGTTTAACTCCGAGTTCCGAATTAGAAATGACGATGACAAGACGGTTTATTAATGCAACAATAACTAATCAGTTCACTAACAAATCAAAGGAAGCGTCATCGTTCACAGAACACACACCCGCCACTCGAGCAGCCGCGCGGCGCCGCGCGACTCTCCAGGGAGTCCCCACGCGTCACACACAGCTCAGGAACTAATTAATATTCATTAACAAGCGCCGCGCGGTGCCGACTGAACGCAGACGTCATGCGAGGCGACCGGCCGCCATATATCACTGCGCCTGCATTATGCTGCACTATTCCCGCCGGAAAACTGTCCCGTCACAACTCTCCTGCCGCCGCCCCGCACACGCCACGCAGTCGTCACGCGCCCGCCACGCATCAATCCTTTCAACCTGCTGGTCGGATGGCGGCGCGCGCTCGGAATGCTTAAGGATCGCTACAAAAAGGTTTCGTTTTATTCGCGTTTTAGAATTCCCGATTGATGGTATTACGTTGATGCTATTTGTGTTCTATTTATTTTCCTGCAGGCGGTCGGCCGCTTCAAACGAGTCAGAATGGCTTTAGTTACTGTATAACTTAATCTTAGTGTAACGTTAATTATTCACGTTTCTTATTCTTAACTTTTCTACATAATGCCGTCATGCGAACGCCCAAACCGCGCGGCGACGCGCGGCTTCTCGCGGTCATGTAACCTTAGCCTTATTGTTTCCAATAGTTTTCTAGATAGTCAGATGAATGCTTCTTCTGTTCTTTTCGTATTTTTATTCAATAGAATTTATGAAAATGGCATCTGTAGATACAGTGTATGCATAATCTACAAAGCTGTTGTAACAATTGTACAGCACGATTTCAACGTAATCTGCGACAACTTTATACTTACTTTAAGTTTTGATTTTTATTATTATTGAACAGTGCACTATTCTAAGGTGACCCATTCACTTATTAAACAATCGCTCTTGTGAGATTTTATGTCATGAGAATCATGTTTTAACTTCGCATTTCACAGTATTCCGGTTACGTAGAGTTTTACTAATATTGCCACTGTAATCTAGAGATTATATGGAATAAACGAGCGTGCATTTCATTAATAAACGCCACAATTTGTGGTGGGCCTAGTTCCCAAACAAAAAAAATAAACTCTTTAATTAAAAAATAAACTTATTCTGCATGGATCTAAGAACATTGCAGTACGTACAGATAGTGCTACGTAAATAAATACGTAGCACATTCGTAGCGGGTGCATCAACTCGAGTGCTACGCGCCTACGACAACGAGCGCCGCGTGCTACGAGCGGCCGAGTTCCAAATGAATGACGTTTGCTACGCCGGCACGGACGCACTGAATACACAACTACACAACTACTATTTCTTGCCGTCTCGTTTTTTATTAGAATAAGCTATTTGGAACCATACATGCATTTGGTTTTTTATTTTTTCCGTAAAAAATTAGATGTATTTTATTTTACAGTCGTATATTCGTCGTGACGGCGTTATGTTATTATAGCGTCGAGCAAATTACTATAAATCGTACTTATAGAGTACTGAATACACCAAGCAATCTACGTTTTCGTAATCAGAGCGTCTGATGACAGTTAACAATGACAGTACTAAATTAGACTAACACTCAGCATAACTTAATTCAGTAATAAGCACTATAATGTTTCGCATCGTCACCACAGAACATAGTAGTAAATAAACACGCAACGTGTCCTCACACAGATATCGTTCACTACTCTCGTCTATAACCTGCACACAGAATAGTAAATACACTGTAATGATATTTGATAGCAAAGGTGTTCGAGTGGGCACAGCGCCAGTACGTAGACAAGCAGTCCTCTATTATCGATACTCATAGTAAGTATTACAGTAGCTACCGCCAACAGTGGAATCGGAGACAAAAGTGAAAATGGCTAGTGCTTGATGACAGACACACACAGAAAAGGGGAACATCTCGCGCCGCCTGCAGTCACGTGCAGTGTTACTGTATTACGTTACTGTTGTCAAACTAGGACGTTTGCGAACTTCTGAATGTATTCGTGTTTTCCACGTGTTTCCTATTTGTTGAGACGTTGGAAAAGTTGAGTAATTGCTACTAAAATATGGACGCTACGTTGTACCGCGCTATGTACTTGTGTACCTCCGTGTAAATAATAAGTTAAGTGGAGATCCTGCGAGCGGCAGCCACCGCACCGCACCGCTTGATCTCGTGTGCGTTTCCCGATCGCTAATGCGTTTTGCTCGTAAGGGCTCGCTCACATCATACTATTCTCTAGAACAATGCGCGAGACGAATGAGGTGACATTAACTTTCGCCTGTGTACACTGACCTTTGGCCATTGATTAAAAGGTTACCGACGCAGAGACTAGCCGACGAGAATGTTCTTCAAAAAATTAATTTTACAGAACCCAACACAGACTGATAAAAACATGCATACCGACAAGTTTACATGCAGCGAAAGGTATGAAATGGTAAAATTTACTTGTGTGATATCAGATTAGCAAGTCTCTCTCAATACTTAATTAGAACTTAATTTGTTTAGAGACTACGTTTAGCCAGAGGCAAGTCCGGCGCGCCGCGCAGAGCTGCGAGCGTCTCCTACTGATATGAACAAAGTAGGCGTCTCTGAGCCGAGTTCAGTGAGTACTGTGGAACGCACACAGCTGCACTGTCGGTAACTAAACAAAGAGTGCCCAACAAAATCTAGGTCAAACTATTCCACAAAGCCTTCGCGTAAATCTGTCCTCGCTTATTTGCTACGTCACTCAGTAAACAACTATAGTAGATTTACGAAAGATTGCAGAGAACACTGCAAATACAAATAAGTCATTGACAATTTTATAATTGTAAGTAATGCGCTCAGACTGAGGTCTGGATAGCCGCAGGCCTCGTTCGCATATTAAATAGTGAAACATCTTACCGCATGAAGAAAAATGAGCATGGACTCGGTACTTACCTGAAAGAGAGAAATTAAAATAAGCCACAAAAATAAAAAGAAGCAAATAAAAAAAGGAAAAAGCAATCGAGCAAAAAGATTATATAATTTTGATTAGTCGACTAGCACCCATCGAAAGCACACTAACAAGCTTCAATACACTTGGCAGATAATTGTAAGTAATGAGAATGTCAACAAAGCCGTCACCGCACGTGTCTGCATCCCCGCGTGGTGCTGCATATGCATGCTGCGCGACACAAGCGCTATTAGCATAACATAGCGAGTGCGTGCGATAACGCACTGATTCGTGCGCAGTCGGGAGTGTGCGCCCTTAGCTGACGAGCTGAGTGGCCGGTTGATATTGTTGAGAGACAATACTCGCGACTATTACAATACATTAGTGACGAGCAAGTGACCGCTCGCTGTCCGCTCATACGATTACAGTCAATACACAGTCACTGTGAGTAATCTGTTTAGTCTAGGTAAATGTAGGTTAATGACTCCGTTTTGATCACTATTACTTACTTCATTAGTTCATTACTGATACTTGAATTAATACAAATTTGTATTAACGTCATGAGTTACTTGAAGGTTCACTGGCATACGCATGGATAACTCTAGTTTAAGGTACCTCTTCCTATGCTCAAAGTTTAGAAATCGGTTTTACTTCTTAGTTTGGAACCGACTTCTAAAAAGGCATCCACATCTTTGGAAGTCTTTTTAACTAGTTTTTTTTTTAAATGGTAGTTACAGTGAGTAATGACTGTCGGACTAGCTGCTATTATTCGTGGTCAGCAGCCCCCCTCCCAGTCTCGAGAGGCTCTCGGCTGCAGCAATATAAAAACCATCTGCGGCTGACACGCACTCGTGTTCCAGTAAATATAGCACTAGAAACTACCATGTATTGCTACGTTCCTACACTACACTATGTCACTTGTTAGATGGTAGGCCATATAGTACAATCGTGGCTATACATACAGGATATGAATATAGTGTGATTCATTTTAAAACTAATGTCAATAGTGTGATTTAATGTGGTGATGGCCCAGTGGCTCAACATTTAGTATGAGAAGTTGCGAATTAGGCAAGTACCGTGACTTTTTCTGAAGTTGATCTAGGGCATCACAGACATCGGTAATGAAAACCTGGCTTGCCAATCCGCCTTGAGCGCCCGAAGTAAACATCGCTTGTGCCTTCTTTTTATGAGAAGAGGTCTTTGCTAGGGCAAAAGTCCTGAAGGCAGTGGGACACTGTGCAGTGGTAGGACTATTACCTATATGGTTAAAAAAAACTCACGAATTTAAATTTAAGTTATTAGACAATTAATTTTAACTTGTTTCTTTTTTTTTCGTAAAGTTACTTTTGGTGTGGGGCGCAGGGTGCGACGTGTTTTCAACCTCGATATTCGTTTTGTACGCAGTTACCGAATTCCAGCAACAATTTAATTCCGCTCACATTACACCGTACCGCCAGAGAACACATTAAAAAATGAACAAGCAACACCTCGCGATATAAAACTTTTAAATTCCGACACCAGTCGGATCCGGGCGGACACACATTCCTGACACCGAGCCGCGCATTTGTTGTTAACTCAGCGTTTTTTCATTATAGCATCTATGTTCGTAAACATAGAGTCTACGACAAATGCAAGGGTGTTCTGGTAACACATAATGGGCTTTATTGCGGTATTTTAAAGTTGATGTTGGTGTTGCAAGTGGTCTGGGGACAGAGCGCTGTCTGTGGTGCATTGCGCCGCGCTCGCGTGCTGTACAGCGAGTTCGGCGGAGACGTGATCAAGTGATGTGAACACGTTGGCGTCAGTCGCACCAGACCAAGGATACGTTCATTGGAGCGCGATACGTTTCGCCGCGGTTTCGTGTGTCTAATCACAACAAATGTGTCATTGAAAGGAAAAGTTTATTTTTTACGTATAAGTTACAGAAGGATGACACAGTATTTTTTAACAACGTACATATGTTGCCATCACGTATATATCATAGACCTCCTTGGTATATTTCGGCAATTGGTTAATCGTGGATATATTAAAATAAAATTTCCTTTTACTGCTCAAAATATCGAAAGTATTTTTTAGGTAGGTATATCTTCACCGCCCACTTGCTTTACGATTGGCACTCCGTTGATGAAATTGCATGGAAACGACTTTGCCTGAATTCTAATAACATTCAAGTATTCGGGTACTTATTTTATTCACGCGCAGAGGGCGCGGGATCTTCGACGCAGGAGCGTGTAGAGGTCATCAAACCATTACATCACGAGTCATTCATTAGCGGCTCGCGTCACCTGTGCGGCGCAGCTAGGAGACACCACTCGTATTATTCTCAGGCTCGTACTCGTTAACGTCGCTGTCGTGACAAAAGTCCAGAGCGTGACAGGCAGCTGTAATTCCCGCGCTGTGCCTGTAAGGAGCCGGCAGCTCGGAGAGAAGTCGCACAAATGAAACAGCGAGTGTCGCTGATTACGGCGTCCCAGTTGCCGGCGGGCGGCGCCGCGTGCGCTCACAATGCGCTCGCCGCCTATTGTTTGTTATTCCAGTTTTTTCGCGAGTTCGAGCGACGTCTCAGATAAGTAGGCCGTGTCTCTTTCAGTCGACCCACTTTCTGAGCTTCGCTAGAAATGAATGTGCAAATGAATCGTTCCGAGATGTTTGGAGAAAATATTTAGCATTGAGACCCGCTAAAGCGCTGTTATTGTAAGCGAGTAGTGCGCCGCATTCCAGCTCAACTGAACGTTAGTCGCAAACTCGCTAATAATAAGGAAATTTACAGGCTCTGTGAGAATATTCGGTGCAGCGCAAGTGGCGAGAGGCTGCAGATACGACGCGACAAGTGATCGAACATCGGCCAAGTGAGATAATACATAGTAGTGAACAAAAGCACTACACACACACTATTTGTAAAGCATTTTGTAACGATGAATCTAAACGTAAAAAATGTTGCCGGACTAGCAACAATCTGGCAGTAAAAAAGTATCCTCTTTAACACGTACTTTGACTTAGCTATAATTCTCTCTTGCCATCATAGTATAATTATATAGCCACTGTCACAAAACTATTAAAGATTTGCGACAGTGGCAGAAATATTGCTCAGCCAAACCACTTGCTGAGTTTTTTTATTTCGGCCAAGTATTATCGGCAAATCACTATAAAGCACGTTTTTTTCTATCTGTCTGCCCGCTACCGCTAGTGACGTGCGCCGCGCCGCCTGTTTGTAGTGTAAATGAGCTCACGTCTCGGCATGCAGATGCCTCGCTAATACTCGCTGTTTGAGAACAACTGCCGGCCGATATTAATTCCTCCGCATTATATGTTATTCACTGCAGTATTATCACAAACTTAGGTTAGCGTGCGCAGTGAGATTAGGAAAAATAGTTCTAACAAATATATTTTTATTATCAAAATTGCAGTATTTTTTTTACGATCGCATTTGAATATTAACACGATATTTATACCAAAACATTTAGCTAATGTTAGCTAGTGGTAAAAGCAGTAACTTAGGCTACTTAAATTTTGCATCACGTTTTAGGGTTGAGAAAAAAAGACATTTAAGAATAAAAACGAATAAAACCAGGTATTCATTAATATAATAATCGTCAAATAAATAACGAAGCGTGCCGCGCACACTCGACGCTTGCGATAAGTTCGCCGTCACACACTCCACTGAAATGTTATTTTTTGTTGCTTAACGTTAGTCCATTGAAAATTTAACTTTTCAACAGACTAACATGATTCATTACCGCTTTTTATGACGTGCAGCCAATATGGACACTACGGCCAAACGGAGTTTTAAGCAAATTTAGATACGTTTGCTTTTGGGCGCCAATGTGGTGGTGGCGGTGGAATGAAACCAACGATGAATGATATTTGTAAAGAAATAGAGAATTTGTAGAGAATATTAAGAATAAATAAACCCTATCTTATTTATTCTTAATATTCTCTACAAATTCTCTATTTCTTTACAAATATCACATGTGTGACGCTGCTGCCACGTCTCGTCTTACCTAACAAGTTTAAGGCGGTGTCATTAACTACGCGTTGCAAGTCGAATTAAACTTATAGTAAGTTTTACGCTGTCAGAGTCGTCGAGTTTGATGTATCTACGTAGGTGTTAGATATCCCTATTCAAACAGACCTGCAGACGTACTAGACATTTGCGCTCGTACGTACTACGGCCGAGCACTGAGGAGCGAGACGGCCGTCAAATATTAACTACGAAGACGGCTGAAAGAGAATAATTCAGGCATTTTGTGCTGCAGTGCGCCGCGTTCGATGTTCGTTACTTCCGAAGTATGCGCGGCTTATCAACAGATATGATATCCCGCCAGAGCGCGCCGCTGGGAGATTACCTTCAGCTAGACGTGAGCAGCACCCACTGCCGGATATGTTTCATTTATCTACGTATTTCATCAGTCGTTTATTTGTGAGATATTTTTGCGTATTATGGTGGATTTTATTGTATATTACATAGCGACTTATTTAGTTACACATGAATGATGTATGTATTAAAGAGTTCATCGATAGCGATGCGTCATTTATACTGCTCAGCGCGTACGTCCTTGTCGTGCAGGCGCAGTTCCACCCGCGCCCCATCCGCGTCTTGTCCGCGTCGGATTATATCTTTAACATGGTCTTTGCGTTCGCCTGATAAGTTAGTTGAGAACAGAAGTAAAGTAGCGTGAAATATTTATTTTGGCTGCTACGTTGTTTCTAATTGTAAATTAATTTGAATCTTTTTATCTGCCTCTGTACCACTGAATTTGAATCTGTCCGTCTGTCTTTCTGTCTGTCTGTCTCTTCTTCACGCCTAAACCACTGAACCGATTTGAATGAAATTTTGTACAGATATAGTCTGGGACCCAAGAAAGGACATAGGATAGTTTTCATCCCGGAAATCTCTTGGGAACGGGAACTATTATTCCACGCGGACGAAGTCGCGGGCAAAAGCAATTTACAAATAATTTTAAACAGTATAACATTTCAATGAATATTTTAGAAGCGACATGACTGGTGAAATTTATTTCCGTTTATCCAATCAGAAGTGTAGTATCCGAAATGATAGTCACCCTCACCCTGCTGGTGCCGCGCGTGCTATTACTTTTATGATTGCTCACGATTGTGCGCGGACAATGCACGTCAGATCATGGCATTATCCATCAGCGTATTTAGTGAACATAATCACGAACATGACTGGCGGCTACATGTTACACTAAGTGATAGCGCTGCAGCCGTCGATGGCACTACTTAGTCTTAATGTTACATTACACGATACATTAGTGTTAGTGGATCGTTAGCTACCTTCTACATTACACAAACCGTGCGTGCGACATGTACCCAACATAGCGCTTGACGTGTTACATTCAGCGATATTTTAGTGCGTATTATAGGTGAGTGTTAAGGGATTATCATTCAATAATAACTACAGATTATTCTACATATAAGTGAATAAAACGAGCTGTTAGTATCCCAAACGTTTATTGCTACAAACAATACATGTACCACCACCCAAATGGACATATTAGCGATATAGTTCGTGAGCAAACGTTACGATATTGATCATTGTGTTGGACGACAAGCCCAGCAGTCAACATGCACACCACTTGTACTTACTACGGCGCAGAGTGGCCACTGATTGTTTAGCTATCGTATCATTTGCTCGTGTTGACACACTGTGGTTCAGGTGAGCCCGACAAGCTTGCCTTTCACCCCTCACCCCTCACCCCTCCGCACCAGCACCCTTGTGCGCCACTCACCGCTGTGCGCGCTGTCCGCCGAGTTCTTCCGCTCCGGCTCCGCGCTGTCGGGCGAGCGGCGCGGCGCCGCCACCGGCGCTGGCTGCGGCGCCACCGGCGAGGGCGTGCTCTCTGCGCGCGTCACGTCACTAGCGCGCGCGGGGGAGTCACTCGCGCGCACGAGTACGTCACTAGTGCGCGCGGGCACGTCACGCGCGGGTGAATCACTAACACGCGCGGGCGAGTCATCAGTGCGCGCGGGCTCGTCAGTATCACCGGCGAGTGCCGCAGTGTGTTGCGGTGGCACGTCGTGCAGACGCGCGCGCAGGGCGGCCCAGGCGTCGCGCAGGCGCGCGGCCGCGTCGCGCACGTCGGCGGGCACGCTCTGCTTGGCGCCGACGCACTCGCGCTCCATGTTGTTGTAGTTCTCCAGGATCTCGCGCACCTCCGACTCGCGGTCTTTTACACTCGCCTGGAGGACAAATACCTACATGTTTACTGTTATGTACAGATTTAAAAAGGATGTTATTTCTACAAAAATCACACTAAAAAGTAAAAAAGACTAAAAAAAAACATTTTTTTTTAAACTAAAACTAAAACTGTAAAATAATATAAGTCGCTGAAAAAGTAAAACAACAAACAGAATAAAAGCCGTCGACGTGTTTTTGGTTTTTGAAGACAGTTAACAAACAATTAAACAGTTATTATAACAATGTGCTGTACGCGGGGTATTCTTAGACGTTTGAATCGACATGAACCACAAGTTGTAGAAAAATGTGTGCGTGTGGGTGTGTACGGCCTTTGTTACTTAGTACCTCGACTGTAAGGGGTAAGATCAGTCGTGTTTAGTGTAGTGCACTCACCGCGACGTGCTGCGCGCGCTCGGGCTCGTGTGTGAGCGCGGCGGCGTGCAGCTGAGCGGCGGCGCGCGCGCACCAGGCGAGCGCGGCGTCCAGGCGCGCGCTGTACTTGCTGAGCGCGCTCAGCTTGCTGCTGATGTACTCGCCGTGCGCCGCCAGGCTCGCCTGCGCCTAACATACAAACGCTTACTTCAACACAATGCCACTTATTGTTGCTTACACGTAAGCGGAGGCTACAAGTTACAGACATATCCCAAAAAAGCGCTGTCGCCGAGGGAATGATAAAAGTCATTCGATATCTGTCATATGAAATCGCTGTCATGCTTTACTGATATACTCATGGACCACCAGTCTGAACAACAATCTACTACCCTGACTGTACGTAACTTATCGTTTTAATCTAAAATGTTTGCGAGTGCAAAATGTACACAAAGTGCATGCAGACAAATGATTTAAAATCTATACTAGGTGTATTTTTGGTCTTGCTCAACCCGCTAGGAGATGATTCTACCCATGAAAACAAACAACTTTTATTATGGAACCAACTCTGAAATCGCGAAAAAAATATCAGCTATTTCTATGAAAAGTTCATTGCCCTCCCGACCATAATGTATGAAACAGCAGATTTTTTTTTCGCGATTTCCGAGTTGGTTCCATAATAAAAGTTGTTTGTTTTTATGAGTAGAATCATCTCCTAGCGGGTTGAGCAAGACCAAAAATACACCTTGTATATATAAAACAAAGTCGGGTTTGTTACAACACTTATAACTCGAGATCGGCTAGACCAATTTTCATGGTTTTTGGTTCGTTGGATTTGTCCCCGCCCCGAATAGCAGAATACATCTTAAAAATAATGAAAAATCGACGAGAACATAATTATTAATTATAAAAGATGAATCATTTTCCCCTATAGTTAATTCTACTGACACAACACACAGAATACTGAGGCATATTCTGTGTGTTAAAAACTAACAGTGAAATGAAATTCATTTGGTTATCAAAAGAATGAAAGTGATGAAAATAAAACGATTAAAGTTAATTTAATTAAAAATAGCCATGACCACTTTGAGATATGCAAGTAATTATAGGCATATTTGTTTATAAATTATATTTGATAAAAAATACGTCTCATCTGGTTATCAGATCGGTGAAGGTCGATCTTCCACGTCTCCTCTACTACTAGGAGCGCCGTAATGTGAAGTGATAATGTGAGAAAATTTAAAATACTGAGATACTTAGTACTTAAATCAATCAAAAGTACTAGGCGCGCAGTTGTGTGAAGTGGTTAATAGAAAATGTGAGAGATACTTAGTACTTAAATCAATCAAAAGTACTAGGCGCGCAGTTGTGTTAAGTGGTTAATAGAAAATGTGAGCGCAATTTTAAGAAAATATATGTTTATGAACATAAATAATATCCATCAATACTAATATTATAAATGGAAAAGTGTGCCTGTCTGTATGGTTGTCTTTCTTTCACGGCAAAAAGGAGTGACGAATTGACTTGATTTTTAAGTGGAGATAGTTGAAGGGATGGTGAGTAACATAGGCTACTTTTTGTCTCTTTCTAACGCGAGCGAAGCCGCGGGCAAAAGCTAGTTCAAAATAAATATGTTGATTGCTACTCACTTGCAGGGTGCTTGTACACGGTGCATGTAGCTGGAGCAAGTAAAGATGCGGGTTACACGCGTGAGTAATATGCGCAAGCTATTTGTTCGAGTTTCTGAGTCACTAGACCCGCACATGTTTTTAAACGATATGTTTACGATGCATATAACCCGCGCAAGTGCCTCAACATGCGCAAGCTACATAGTGCTTGTACATATTATTAGCTTGCGCATATTACTCACGCGTGTAACCCGCATCTTTACTTGCTCCAGCTACATGCACCGTGTACAAGCACCCTTAAGACCTGAGCAAGTGAGCATCGCATTCAGTGAAGCCTATAAGGTGATTCGTATTTCAGTAGCTTATGTTCGCGACTTCGTACGTGAAAAGATCGGAGATGTGGCATGTTGCTCTATTCGCTTCGCTTCGCCGCGTCGTCGTAGTTAGTTAAACGTGTAAGGCTTTCTTGATACAGGCATGAAATAACACTCATAAATGTAACACAATTTGTTTAAAATTATGTAGAAATTGTTTAAATCTAATGTTATTTGGTGTAACAGGGCCTCAATCTAATAAATCAATCACCTGTACCCGAGCACGCGTTACCTAACGGACATCACACGTGGATGTAGAACAGCGGAATGTGCACGAATCTAAACCTTTATCTGTAGCTGTTTTATTGTTTCGTGCGTGACTAATAAATAAACGGAACGGAACCCTTTAGTTTTATCTTATTATGAAGACGACCTGTACTGGTAAATACACAACTTTTTTGCACAATGAGATCTTATTATTAAGGACGTTATTAATAATACAAATGACACGCATACGAGCAATTTTCCTCTTGTGTGCGTGTCTCTATATGATACGTCACGTAAGCCCGCGCTGCACCGGCACGCGCCGCACGTACGGGACTAGCGCCTCACCAAAAATAATGGCAAGAAATATTAAAGCAGCATAGATGGCACCACCAGACCGCTTATTAAACTTAATTAGATCTTCAACTTTCAAACAACAAATTTCATAATTTGCCAACTTAGGAACTTTGTAACAGTTAATTTATTAAAATAACTTTCTAAAACAAAATTTTACTTTTATTAACACTTCTGTCCAGAATCCAAGTCTTTGTCCCTCTTGAATTACTTATAAAATATGCAGAATCGAGTTCCAAATTAGTGGCGTTCAGATTTAGTTGAGTAAGCGGGTGTTGTTCCAGCCGCTGTGACGGTGGAGAAGGCGAATATGTATGTACGTACTGCATGAATACGTACAGAAGATACACATAAAACGTACTTAGCAGAGTTCAAAAAATATTTGGGCATTTGGCCGCAGCTTTGATTCTAAACCCCTAACAAACCATAAATTTCGAAAAAAGTATCCTATGTCCTTTCTCAGGTTATGGACTATCTATGTACTTGTACTCTGTATCTGTAAACTACTGACTTGTATTTCACTTATACCGGTTTAGGCGCTAAAGAGGAACAAACAGTCAGGTATTTCCGCATTATACTACTAGTATGGATGGTTTGAGCTGGATGTTCTCGGCGGCGCGTGAAGTGCGCTGTCCTCCTGCGCGACGCTTGTGAGGCACGATTGCCCTCCGCCCTCCGCTCGAGGGCTGTTGAGTCTAGCCACGCTCTCGTGCGCGCCCCGGCGTCGCCTGCGTCAGCGGATAACGTGCACTCATTCAACAATGCACTATGTTGCCACCACGGAACTTTGTAGCTATCACATTTTCTACGTAGGTTTATCTTTTTAACGACTTCTGGTGTTTAAATGCGCAACTATTCAATATTAAATAGTTTATCTTGTACGAGACTAGCTTTCGACAACGTGGATGTCCAACTTTCATCCCCTACTTTAATAGTGAAAAAATCTTTAATAGTGGAAATCTACTCTTCAAGTTTCATGTCTTTAGGGCCAGCGGTTTGGGCTGTACCTTGATATATCCAACAGACAGCCACCCAATTTAGAATTTTCTGTATATAGATATACGATGAATAAAAATACCACGTAGTAATGTTTTACGAATGCCGAACTTGATATTAATAATATAAAGCTGTTTTTTTTTGTTTGTTTATCTCTAAGCTCTGTAAATAATAGTCGGATAGAAAACAATCATTTTAAATAAATATCAAGAATAGTTTCTTCGCGCCAAGAGTAAAAGAAGTAAAGCAATACCAGCAAACGTGCACGAGAATAAAACCGCGTGGCACGGCTAGCAAGTTATAAAAGAAAGCCAACAACATGCTGGTGACGCTACATGTATCGAGAGCCCGCCGACGTCATCAGCGGGATGTCACGCGTCACGCGTCACAGTGACGCCGCGGTGCCAATGACCTCCACACAACAATCATATCGGCGAACAACTGCACACCTACATCTGTGCGGATATTTATTTATACAAGCTGAGATCGCGACGTCGTCCGGGACAACGCTACATCGTAACAAGTGCTATGCCAGAATCACTGCTTTGGTTATCCCACAAAGGGGACAGCGAGAAAATATATAACAGACTAGCTTTTGCCCCCGCCTTCGCTCGCGTCAGAAAGAGACAAAAAGTAGCCTATATTACTCTTAATCCCTTTAACTACCTCCATTTAAAAAATCACGTCAATTCGTCACTCCGTTATCCGGTTAAAAACGGAAAAACAAACAGACACACACAAGTTTCCCATTTGTAATTATTAGTATGTTGGTAATATTTATGCAAAATTTTAATGAAATATATGCAGTACTTTTAAGGTTTATCCCGGACAGAAATACAAACATACAGTCAAACAAACTTTTTTTTGGCGTCGGCATCGGTAATAGAACATGAATCGAGTATTCTTTTTTTTTAATGCAGTGTCGACTACCTTAGGTACGATGAAATTATATGTACTTATAGTATAAGAGACAGTCGCGGCACGTGTCTGCAGCAGTGCTCCAGTCAGTACAAGCATTTACCTACTCTTGCTGCAGCAGTGCTCGTGCGCTTATTTATTTATTTATCGTTTATTTCAGGTAACTAAGACCCATACCTTACAGACTAACATACATAGTATTGAATTAAAACTTGAAATTATTGCATACGAAGTGACGGCGTCGTGTCGCGTTGCGTGGTGTCGCGTATCCTTCCGCGAAAACGGCGTAATAAGACACCCTTTGGCCAGAACTCTTCTTTGAGGGAAAAGTCTCTAAATGCTGAGTCGGCACCCGCACCACAAAGGACTTGAAGTTAGTGTGTTGTCGCTTACCTGCTCGAGCTCGGCCTGCAGCGCGGCAGCCTGCTCGCCGCGCGGCAGCTGCTTGCTCTTGCGCAGCACCTCCATGTCCTTCAGCTTGCTGGCCAGCTCCTCCTCGCGCGCCTGACCACAACAAACACATCAGTAGCGAATACAATAATCATCCTAAAACAGAATTAGTATTCTCAGTTATTGTTACTTTTGAACTCGTGCTACTTTAAACTTATTTCTAATAAAAAGTCACGTGAATAGCACTTGTATTTGCAGCGACTAACTGCACACTCACAGTCCAAAAATATATAAATTGAAAAGATTCGTCATCAATGTCTGACGGCCTTGAACTTGATAAAATAACTATAAAAATTAAAATAAGAATATCTTGAAATATAATGTCAACAGATTCGTTGGCGCCGCTGCCGTTGCAGCTTGTTCAATTGTATGAAGAGTGCAATAGTACATGATGCACCAGTCGCAGTGACGGCACACCTCAGTAGCCGCGCACTCATGATCTGTTCAACGTGAGATAACTCCATGGTGTTGATGTACATAGGGCTATGTGCTATTTACAGACGTGTCTGTCTATGAGTTGTTTCTCTGTGCGGCCTGTACTCTTCGCATGCCGTGATATTTAAACACATCATAAATTAGTTCTATGTACCTTCTGACTATTATCTATTTCAGTATATTATGGAGACTTACTTTTAAAACAGAGTTGAATAAGAAATTAATGATTATAAATACCAACCAATACAGAACAATGCTGTACAACAGTAAGTCTCGGTCAATAAGATAAAGATAAAGATATATTTATTGCATAACTGTGTACATAGGTTCTTAACAGTAAACATTACATTTCTGGTATCAACAGTCTACCCAGGTCGGATATGCAATATAAGAAAAAGGTGAAAAAAATTTAAACTTAAAAAAATTCATTTTATCAAAAACCTCTTTTAGGTTATAAAAAACATTATCTAATAACATTTTTTCAACTTATTTTTAAACATTTAATTCATCAATAATACAAATCGCATCAATAGATACAATGGAACTAGGAGAACAAAGCTAAAACCTACGTTGCGTCGAAAATCTTAAGTGACTACAAAGTTGGAAATCTACTGAAGAAATGAACAGCTGTACGATATAACGCGGGTAGACAGCGGGTCAAGTGATGCTGCTACTCGACTTCAGCCAGACACTTGCCGCCTAGTACGAAAACCACGCTTAACTAAATTCCTTGAATGTATCAAGCACTTTCATGTTTATTCAAGTAGATCGTACCATACGACATCATGAAATATAATACGTCAGTGTCCCATAGGTAAATATGTAAATAGTAAATGTATATGTGTGCGCATAGGTAAATAGTAAACGTCCTATGGGCTTGGAAGGTATCTATAGAATGCAACAAGACTTATGAAAAATAAAAAAATGAATGGAAAAATCAGGAAACAAGAAAATCAATCATAATATTTTTTGTAATAACTCATATCTATCGTGAAAGTCATTACCAGCGACAAGAGTCCAATGTAGTATACGCCTACATACACATATGAGCGCGTGACGGCGTCAGTAGGCTCGTCCTCGCGGCACAGCGGTTTAGTGTCAGCAGCACTGGTCAGTCGGTGCACTACTGTAGTGACTGTAACAGTCAGCGCATCACCGCGGTGAAGCACGCGGCCGTCGCGGAAGTGCTCACCGGGGAACTAACGCACGCACGCTATATTTCATCACGACATAAACCGGCAGACGGCACCCACACTAACCTCAACATTACGCCGATTACTACTAGATCTATATCTAAACGCGGCTCACGCAACTCTTACGTCTTTACGCAAGTGGGGCGCCAACAAGATGGGACAAGAATATTTTCATAGATTCAGAAATAGACGCGATGCCGCCGCGATTCGCTGCTAAGATCTGCTAACTATCACTTCACTTCCTTATAGGGACACTTCTCGGTAACTCTACAAAGTCCGCGACAACTGAAAGCTGTAAAGCTGCACGTGTTCACGTACAGACATATTTAATGCTTGCCTCTAAAACACAGACATTTGTTACGATTTTCTACGATATCTCAACACGAGATCAATAAGTGGTTCACTGCATTGAACGACTACGAATAGAAACCCTTACTTCATTGCTCCACGTACTCGTCAAAACAGTGCGGATTAATGACTCGCTGTGACACTAGGACTCACTTGCAACTCGAAAGACCCAATATAAGCTTTACAGTACATTACAGTGCGCATACAGTGGGTATTTGGTACTCAGTTTATTTTGTAAAGATAATGTTATCGTAAACACGTAACGACAACGCATCCCCGTGGCGAAGTGCACGTATTTTTAAATCACAAACAAACAGTGTTGTATAAATAGTTGCGCGCTATAAATAGCCGCGCCGCGTAGTACGCACGGGGCGTTAATGCGTGTTCCTCCCCTAGGCTTACTTAAAATAAACTATACGTTACTAGTAAAACTTATTTTACTATAATTTACAAAAAAAAAATTCATCCGTAAGCATTTTTTAGTGTTTCATCCGTAAGCATGTTAATAATACTACTTGACAAAGCCTCCGCACTTTGCAGTCCGTGTCCATAATTATCTTTTCATTAGATAAAATACATCTATCACGTTAGTATCTACCATGTACTATCGGCAAAATGGAATCATGACCCATTTCAACGATAAATCGTTTGAAGCTGTCAAAATAATAAGACTAGACATGTGACATTATTAATACATGTTTACGCGATTGTCGACCTAATTGTATTTGAATGTCTTTAGGAAAATAAGCTTATGGTGGGTCATGATTCCATTTTGTCCATTGTACATAAACACAAACAATGCTAACGCCGAGTCTTACTGACTAGCACGCCAGCCGGCACATCACGTAGGAAGCCGTAAGGGCTGCCGCGGGCTCATATCAGCCAGCGGTGAAGTTGCTTAGCTAACAATCGTTTGTCTTTGTTGTTTTATGTTGACATCAACTTTCCAAAATGAAATTAATATTTATTCACATTTTAGTAAACTTTTTTTTTATAATAACTTTTATAAAATCTTTACTTTTTTTATAAAAAGTTATGTTCATTATGTGTATTTAACTGTAAAAGTCCAATATTTGCAATGACAAGGTCGCGGACACAAGCCTGTATGTTAACTAGGTTCAAACAAATGATCGCTCTGTGCAATTTCACAAAGTTTTCCAAATTGATGGCGATTATTAGATTAAACGGAGCTTTGTCCTTTACCAAAACAACAGCGAGCTAGGAGGCGCAACGAATCTGCGAGTACACGACCAGCACACGACACGTGACGACTACACGCGCACGAGCCGATATAACTCCTCTGGTGACCGCAATAAGGTTAGTTATTGAATGTTATGGTTCCGTGGTGTGTATGCGAGGAACTGCATTGCCGTGCAATAGCAGCGACGTTTGACTTTGATCCTTCCGCACATGATGAGAAGGTCCACAGTCGCGCGGCGGTGCCTTGGCCGCGTGCCAGCGTTGCACTGGCGCCGCGAGTGCGAGCCTAAGGCCAGTGATTTATAGCGGGAGACTGTCCAGCCGGACCAACACACGATATAATTGCATTTTTTTGTCCTGCTTTCGTGTTTCCCTCCTGTAGTCACATTTTTATAACTATGCGTAGCTGTGAGGAATATCAATGTACTTAATGCTATCATGTTGTTTGAACTAAATTGCAAGAATTGCAGAATAGTAGATTGTATTACAAGGGCGCAAAGTAATATTTTTACGGCGTTTTTTGAATCCAGAGCGAAGTGAGGGATTCTAGAGTAGAATCCCGAGCTTTGCGAGGGATTCTTAAATAGAATCCCGAACGAAGCGAGGGATTCAAAGTACGTCGCTCGAGCCAAAAATATATTTTGCGCCCGAGTGATACACTCTACTTTTATCACCCCCTATGAGAAAATATAAGGCGCTTCATACTTTATTGTAAAATTATTATTGTAGCTGCTATTATTATAATATCTTAATAATAATACTATTATTATGATATCTTGATAATAATAGCAGCTACATTAATAATTTGCTGCAAAACAATCCGTGAAAAATTTTGCGAGCTGTAGTTTGCGCGTTCTATTTCTATTTAAGTTTTTTTTTATTCAGCCGTGGCGTGACTATGGTATTGGACGTCGTACCAGCCATTCATTATTTGCATTCGATTATTTGGTGAGTTTTTAGGCGCACTTATAACAGGGCGTAAAACATGTAAAGACGCTCCAAATTCAAAAAGTGCGATTAAAAGTTACTTTTAGGCGCACTTTTTGAATTTCGAGCGTCATTATTGCCCGCTGAAAGTTTCTTATAGAAAACACCAACTTTGGGCGTACGTAAAGGGGAACAAAGCCGACTTTTGCGAATAGGTGGGATGAAAAAATGTTTTTGTCTGATTAGCTAGAGCATACAGATTGGCACGGTTGTGTTCTTGTGAACAATTCTGTGAGTATGGTTATGAAATACGGTTAAAGGAAAAGAGGCTTTTGGCCCACAAACCAATAACGATGTGATGTAAATTACTAGAAAGGATTTTTATATACTCCAAAGAATTCTATAGCGACTAGTCCCAAATCGTTGTAAAGCTAGACACAGGCACTCCATAACAGAGCACTGTGTCGTCGTAGCCGTGTTTGGCCTTGTTAGGATTGTCTTGTGGTGACTTTTACCATGATTGGTTTTCAAAAAGGTCTGATGATGAAACCGAATGGTTGGCACTGGAACTCCATAACGGAACCACATGTTGCCGTCGTGTTTAGGCTTGTTAGAATGTCATAAGATGCACTTTGACTATGATTCGTTTTTAAAAAGATCTGATGATGAAACAGAAAGGTAGTCGGATGATGTTCCGTTGTGGAGTTTCAGTGCATGTCTTTATTACGACAACTTTTTTCACACAGTAATTTGAAACTTGCCGCCAAAAAAGTATTAGAGTACAAAAACAATTCTTTCTAATGATATATATTACATCGTTATCGGTTCATAGGCGAGCTTCCATAAATTTTTGCCCGTTCTCCTTTCCATTGTATGCACATAAAAATATTAATCACTTTAAAAATACAGTGATATCCACAATATTAACACAAGAAACAAGGACAAATATATTGTTCCTTCAACTAGGCTTAAAAAAATAGGTGGTTCGTTTAAATGTCAATGTATACGCTTTTATAATAAACTTCCTAGCCAGATTCAGGAACTTAGCATCACCAAATTTAAATTATTTATAAAACGTAAACTATGCCGGAATGCTTTCTATTCTGTTAAAGAGTATATTGAGGACTCAAATGCTTGGAATTGAGCTGCTTCAATCATTAACATAGGCCAATATTGACATGTTAAAATTATCATTTTTATATTTATTGACATTAAGATTTTAATATTTGACATTTATGAGTACTTTTTTTAAAGTATTATTATTTTGTACACCAATTTTTATTCTGTTTGACATTGTAAGTAATTATTGAACTTGACATTTATGTACTTTTTGAGTACCTATTTTTTTTTTTTTACATCATATTTATTGTGAGTGTGAGGACTATGTGGGTTGCTTGATTGCTATATAGTATGTTTTATAATGACTGACGGTTTGAGTACTTAATGCGGCCTACCCGAATGTCCTCACTTTGGTATTGTTCGTCGAGACGTTGAGCTCCTTACGTGTTTTTTAGTTGAGCTTAACGACTTATGACAAATGCTTGCACTGTTTGGACAGGTCCACTCAAATCTGTGTGCTTCTCTCATCAAGAGATCCCTTCAGTTTACCTTCATGGTCCTCGCATATTTTGACCAATACAATATTGTATGGACTTTAAAAGAGACTTTGACCTCTGAGTTTGTTTCGGATGTTTCTTCTCAGAGTAGTCCAGCTAGGAAACACCGGCGCCATCGTTCGAAAAAAAAAAAAAAGAAAAAAAAATGACGTGTAAAAGTGTAATTTATTACCTATTTACAAAAATAAATCATATTTTATTCATATTTATTCATATTTTATTCATTATTATTATAGTTGTACATTGTAAGTGTGGTCTCCATCCTGATTTTGAGGGGGAAGTAGGTAAACTTAATGCATAAATAACTTAATAAATAAATAAACATAATTTATAGAGTTGTGATGTTATTGAATTTGGTGTTTTAATATTTGATAGAGTGCTGTACTGTTCGTCAGATAAAAATATCTATATGGCTGAAGTCATTTGTTTCCGGGACTGCTGGACTATAAAGATATCAATAGTAAGAGCACGCCTACCTTGACGAGGCTGAGGCGGATGGCGAGGCAGGTGCGGTCGGCCACGTTGGCGCACGTCGTGCGCAGCAGCTCGTCCACACGCCGCAGCAGTGCGCGCGCGCCCTCCGCCCCCCGCGCGCCCTCCGCCCCCTGCGCGCCCTCCGCCTGCGCCGTGCGCCCGCCCCCGTCCGCGCCGCGGCGCGCAGGGCTGCAGCGCGGCCGCGCTCGCGTGCCAGCGCGCGTTCAGCAGCTCCAGCTGCTCCTGCACGTCGGCGCTGAGCGGCGCGCCGCACGCCGCCACCACGCCGCGGCCCGCCGCGCGCGCCGCCTGCACGCCGGCCGCGCGCGCCAAGTTGCTGCGCGCTCAGGTCGCGCACGGCCTGGCGCAGGTCCTCGAGCGGCACGTCGGGCGCCGCGGCCGCCTCCAGCCGGCGCGCGAACCCGTCCAGCCACTCGCCGCACGACTCCAGCAGCGCGTACAGCTGCGCCCACGACGCCTGGCACGCGCTCCACCTGCGCACACACCGCTCTCAACTAACATACCTACTGTTATAGGCTAAGATGGTGTGAAGCCTTTACTGTTCCGCAAGTTGTCATGCCTGCAGTAAGAGTGAGGAGTGAGTCATCACCTGTCGTGTCTCTGCTTGTAGGCGGCTTGCAGCGCCTGCCACTCGTCGCGCAGCTTGTCGCGCACGCGGCCGGCCTGCTCGGGCGGCGCGGCGCGCTGCGCGAGGCGCGTGAACTCGCGCTCCGCCTCCTCCAGCGACGTCTCGACTTCTTCCATGGCCGCCTTCACGCGCTGCACACACAGGTCACACATGAGCATGTCTCCGCCAGTCAGCAGGCTATACTTACGTGGACACTGACGCTGCACACGTACCGCGAGCGCGTCCTCCTGCAGCGGGAAGTCGTCGTAGTCGCGCGCGCCGAGCGGATGCGCGCGCAGCTGAGCGGCGGCGGCGGCCACGGCAGCGCGCAGCAGGTTGGCGCGCGTCACGTACGCGCCGCACTCGGACTCGCCCGCCTCCTGCTTTGTTGTTCAATTCTACATTTCAGCATTTTTAAACTAGACCAATATTCATTACGACGCAAAGCTTACGATAGTGAGTCTTGTATTATCTCGTGCGTTAAGCAATTTAACTTTTTAACGACAAACCGCCAACCGGCTGTCGGGCTGCTATTGTCTTTCTATTGTGTCTCAAGTCACGTACGAAGAATTAACTAAAGTAAGATAAATTTTACAGTGTTTTTTTTTAATAAAAGACTTCGATTATCACAATGAAAAGATTTTCAAAGTTTAAATGAATTTCTATGTGCTGTTATACATCCAAAGGATTTTTCGAATTTATTTAAATTTTGAGAGTAGCTTATGATTTAGAAATACTGCTATAAGTAATAGTCCATCGAGACGCTTTCAACAACTGAATGTAAGTACTAAAAGAAGTTGCTTATCAATTATTGAAATTCGAACGAGATTAATAATGTTTTTTTTTTGCGTTTTACACTTCTTCCCTATATCCTTTTCCGGGTTTTCCTTCCTGACGCTACAACTCCAAAACGGACGAACCGATTTCCACGGTTTTGCATTCGTCGGAAAGGTCTCGGGTTCCGTGAGGTGTATATCAAAGAAAAAAAAATTTCAATAGAAAAGCGGGAAAATCTTAATCCACGCGGACGAAGTCGCGGGCAAGAGCTAGTACAGTATAAGAGTGTGAAATTTAATTCTCTACAATTTCCGTGTAAAGGTTTGCATGGATTTATGCATAGACGCATTGTCAGTGTACAAAGCAGTTAGTGTGACTGACCGGCGCGCACTTGGCGTCGGCGGCGGCCCAGGCCTGCAGCGCGTGTGCCAGCGCGCGCTCGGGCACGCGCACGTGCGCCGCGCGCAGCGAGCGTGCCAGCGCCGCCGCGCGCTCCGCCGCCGCCGCCTGCGCCACGTGCGCCGCGCGCGCCGCCTCCTGCGCACGAACAATAACATGTTATCTATTTATGTCACTATTTTCATTACACTTCATCCTTATCGCCGACCGCTTTTCCCAAAGATGTTAGAACCGGTTTCCGATCCAGCCAAATAACTACTTACACTGAAGACTTTATTTCCGAGGCACAGCATGTCAACAATGTAGTAAATCCATACTAATATTATAAATGAGAAAGTTTGTCTGTCTGTCTATTTGTCTTTCTTTCACGACAAAACGGAGCGACGAATTGAGGTGATTTTTAAGTGGAAATAGTCAAAGCGATGGAGAGTAACATAGACTACTTTTTGTCTCTTTCTAACGCGAGCGAAGCCGCGGGCCAAAGCTAGTGATACAATAAAAGTAAGGCGCTTCTCCATTCTTGCATAAGGGTGAGGCCTTATGCAAGAATGGAGAAGCGCCTTAACCACTGAACCGTCATGACACTCTATACTTATGACTAAAAGTCCAAATATCTTTAGAGTATATCATATTCTTTCAAGAAGCGATCATCATTGCCATCGTATCAACGACATCTTAAGAGCTAGAAGACAAACTGACCGGGTCAGTGCTGAGCTGGTGGTCGAGCTGGTCGCACCAGGCGCTGAGCTCGTCCAGCAGTGCCGACAGCTCCTTGAGGTTGTCCTCCGCCTGCAGCGCCAGGTTGCGCTTCAACTCGATCTCTGACATCACCATCGACCACTTGTTACGCAGCTTGTCCTGTGAGAAACAACACAAAAGCATAAATTTTGTATGTCCTTGTGGCGCGCGTACACAGCGAGATCAACAAGTAGTACTGTGTGAGAGCGAGTGTACCTGGAAGTGCGTCTGGATGTAGTCGGCGAGCAGCGGGTCGTCCTTGTGGCGCGCGTACACAGCGAGATCAACAAGTAGTACTGTGTGAGAGCGAGTGTACCTGGAAGTGCGTCTGGATGTAGTCGGCGAGCAGCGGGTCGTCCTTGTGGCGCGCGTACACAGCGAGATCAACAAGTAGTACTGTGTGAGAGCGAGTGTACCTGGAAGTGCGTCTGGATGTAGTCGGCGAGCAGCGGGTCGTCCTTGTGGCGCGCGTACACGAGCGAGTCGCCGCGCGAGATGAGCGCCGCGGCGTCCGGCGCCAGCTGGCCGAGCTGGTTCTTCAGGATCTGCAAGCAGTAGGTCGGTGTACACGGGTTACAACACATGAGTACACGCCGCCGGCGCCGCGCTCACCTCGAGGCGCTTGGCGGGGTCGCGCTCGCTGGCCACGCCGCCCACGGTGAGCAGCACCACGTCCATGCGCCGCGCCAGCGCCGCCGCCGCCGCCTGCCACGCCGACAGCTCCTCGTCGCCCTCCGTCTGCCGTCATAACAAGAGCTCAGTGAGACTTCAGCTCACTTTAACGACTTTTCTTTAATTCTTTTATGATTTTGATTGTCAAAAAAATATACATCGTGGCTGGTTAAACTAGAGACATATTCTAGGACGCGATAATATGTGCCTACATATGACTACAAAAAAATTAAAACAAAACTTAGAATTATAGCAATATAGCTGTCAATATACTTCAAATTTTCGCGTTGCATATTTATACTTCACTACTTATCGGGATTTAACGCGCACATACACCGCAAGCCTACAAACACTGACAGATACCTGCATGCTACGTCGCACCATCATCCAAGCCACTTGCAAGCCGTTCAGACTTCATTAAAAAACAGAGCATATGACCTCTGTGACCCTGAACATTTTGGGCAAGAGCTATACCATGTCCAGGAGGTACTCAAGAAAAACGGATACAAAGTGAGTAGAAGATTGAAGCGACCAACTAAAAAGAACAGACATCCCGAAGTAAAGAGACAGCCAGTTTATTTGCCACATGTTAAGGGAGTGACAGACAAAGTCGGATCGGTGTTGGAAAATTACAATATTCACACCATATATAAGCCGGGGGCAAAAGTCAGGAACCTAGTTGGTACACCGAAGGATGTCATACCGCTGCAGACACCAGGTGTTTATAAGATTGGTTGCAATTGTGGAAGCTCGTACATTGGGCAAACGAAGCGGACTATCGCTGAAAGGCTCAAAGAGCATATCGCAGCTGTGAAAAATCGTCAGACGAATAAATCAGCGATTGCAGAACACATACTGGAAGCAGGCAGCAATCATTGGATCGAATTCCATCGTCCACAAATCCTCTCCACTGATCGCCATTTTTACTCAAGAGTTGTGCGTAAAGCGACTGAGATTAAAAAACACAAAAAATTCAATCGGGAAGAAGGATTCAAACTGTCGGCCGCATGGAATCCAGTGATTGCAAAAATTCGCCATCGCGATTTTAAGTCGATTAAAAAACCGGACTCAGTGAGTGTAGTGTGTACGCGGCTTTATAGTGGACATTCATCAACATCGAGGGTAGATGAAGATCAATCTACTTCATCGACGGAGTAGTGTCGCCGAACAGTCTGCTTGTGACCATGGCAGGTGTAACCCTGCCGAAACTGCAAGCCAAAAACAAATAAAGGTATGTGATGTGCGCGTTAAATCCCGATAAGTAGTGAAGTATAAATATAGCTGTCAGTCTTAAAAAAGCTACCTTTTTTTTTGAGGATGGGAAATCATCAAATTACTTCTTCCGATCTAGTGTCACTTATAAGGACTTAATTAAACCCAACCTTGTTCCTTCGGTTGCCTATTATGTTCCGGGCCACGGTAACTATTACAACTATTCCGTAACCCAAACAGACACCCTTCCCAACACAACCTATGAATGTGGTAACTGTCATCTGTTTTCCTATTGATGGATATCTAGCGCGCGTATCAACTTTATTTTATGAGATAGTTATTCAAATCATAAGTTATTGTTTTTCCTACATATTTGGAATGAGATTCGAATACTAAATAGCCTCCTTCAATATAATCTCTCGTGTAACCTAACACGGTGTATAGGATATGACCAAAAAGTTGAGAAAACCCGCCTGAGCGCGGCCTGGAAGCTTCAAGTGTCACGTACCTTGATAGAGTCGTCAGCTTCCGGCAGTTCGTCAGGTTGCGCACTGAGCCGCTCCGTGCTGGCGGGGCTGTGCGCCTTGTGCGCCGCCACGGGCGACCGCTCGGGCAGGGCGGCGGGGGGCGCGGGCGAGGGGGGCGGCTCGCGCGCCAGCGGGGAGGGGGGCGGCTCGTGCGCCAGCGGGGAGGGGGGCGGTTCGTGCGCCAGCTTGGGCGACATGGCCACCACCTGAGCGTGCTGCTTCACGGGCGTCGACGTGCTCAGCGGCGCCGCCGGCTCCAGCGAACTGCACGACGCCGAGCGCAGCTGCAACGGTACGCACGTCTCACTACACTAGTACTCACATGTCGAATACTAAACGAACCGGGGCTACGTAAACAATCCTACTGTACGTGATCAGATACTTCAATCGCGCAGTCGTCAGATATCAAATCCTTCTGGTTGTGATTTCCTTTAATTCCATCCGAAATTCTGATTCGCATCATACGTGAGTTAAGGGAACGGCCTAAAAACAAAGAAAGTTCACAGTTTATAAATCGTTTACCTGCGGCGTGTCTTCGACCTCTGAGTATATCGCCTCTTCCGGCGCGCTGTCGACAGTGGTGGTGTGCGTGTCGGGCTGCGTGCGCGCGCTCGTGTCGGTGGCGGAGGGCTCGGGCAGCGCGGCCTGGTCGCGCGGCACGTCGTCCAGGATGAGGTACTCGTGGTGCTGCGCGCGCCGCAGCTCGCTCCGCAGGCACTCGGCTGGCGGCTCGTCCTGCGGCGTCGGCGGCGGAGTCTTCATCGAGCCGTCCGCTTCTTCCTTCTCCGTGTTAGGGATCAAGTCCGGCACGGTCACCATGGTGACGCGCATCGCTTTCGGCTTCTCTTCGTCCGAGCTGTTCCTTCGTTTCAATATCCCCAGCGTGGGCTTCATGCGATGCTCGAGCGTCTTGACCTCGACCACGAAGGTCTTGGGCTCGGTGCCCAGGTCGACAGTGCGGCGCCGCTCCTCGCCCGCGAGCGGCACGTCCTCGTCCGAGTCGCTGAGCGACTCGTGCTCCGTGTCGTCGATGATGTCCACGGTCTCCACGTTCTGCGGGATGAACTCGACGACGGCGTCGATCGCCTCGAACGGGTATATCTCCATGGGTTCGATGGGGCTCACGGTGGACTTGACGATCTCGTGCTCCTTCACCTCCACCACAGTGCACGACTCGACCTTCGGCCTCTCGGGCTCAGGCGCCGGCGTCGGCTGTATCTTGTTCTTGGAGATCTGCGTGAAGAGGTCGCTGTCGGTGAGTAGGTTGAAGGTGCTGCTGTTCTTCCTGGGCGTGTCGGGGGTGTCGGGCGTGTCGGGCGCGGCCGGCTCGATGGAGTCGGCCGACATGGGGCTGTCGGTGGCCCGACGGCCCCTCTCCAGCGAGGAGCCGCGGCTGCGGTGGCCTCCCTCCTTGATCTCTCTCTTGATGGGCACGGGGCTCTTCAAGGCCAGCGGTATCTTAGACTTTTTAAAGTCGGGCTTCTCGGTCTCGGGAGAGTTAACGGGACTCTCGAGGCGCCGCTTGATGGTATCGGTAACGTTCTCGTAGTGTACGAGCGCGGCGTCGGCGGCGGCCTGCAAGCACAAACTGCTCGCTGAGTGCGCGGGAGTGCGACACGTATGTACAAGTTAGTGGCGCCTCGTGCCCGGCGCCGCGGTGTATGAGATGCGTGATACAAGCATGATCCCCGCACAGGTGAGTCCGTTATAAAAGCTGGAGGTGGCACCAATGTATAGGATGGTCGTATGCCGACACACAAAGCTCAGGTCACACCACACATTTAAACCCACACCATCGTATGTACATATGTAAACACGCCAGCGCCGTAGTGTGCGCAGCGGACACGCGACACACATCGTCAGTACGATTAGTTTATTATTGGACATGTTCAAACTGTTACCAACGATTAACAACTGTATTAAATAACTAGGTATCAGTGGTCACTTACCGTGGCGTCAAATGGCGATGAAGCGACTACGTGCAATATGTTCAGTGAATCGATAAAGCATTACAACTACACGTTTAGAACAATGATTGAGAACTTACATTTTGTACAAATATCGAGTCTCTGAGTCGCCATAAGTACGTTAAAATAGAGGAATACCCGTTCCCGTTAAATACATATTGCTTTATCTATAGTCAGACGTTACAAAGACGTAAGTGTGACGACTCCGGACTGTAAGCTTCGCGACAATGACGGTGAGACAGGTGAAATCGTTCTGCGATGAGTTTAATCTAAATAAACAATTCATAAGTAAAATACTAGCGCACGATGCGCATTTCGATTTCGAATGCCATCGTGACGTTCATTTAAGGTACAATTCCGAGAGCTGCCGACCGGTGAGACTGACGTATGACGCTGCGGTGTGAAGTGATCGCAGCGAGCAGTGCTAGTGGTAGAGCCAAAAGCAGATACTTTATGAATAACTTTATTAGTGGTTATCCAGTTCTTTACGTTTTATCAAATTCATTAATTTCTGATATATAGTAACAACAAGACGACAAATTTGTAAACTATTTGCAGCGTCGTCCGAAATTGGACGGCGATCGGGATAGAGGTGACTGCGATGGGTCCATCTCGGTATTGTACCTTTTAGGGAAGTGTAGCTCGCGCGCCGACACTCACCGTGAGCTTGTCGCGCACTTTGTCGTGCAGCTCGGTGAGCGCGCGGTCCCCGCGTGCGGTGACGGCGGCGCGGCGCGCGCGCAGCTCGGCCGCCAGCGCGCGCAGCGCGGCGGGCGCGGGCGCGCTGTCGAGCTGCGCGTCCGCGGCGCGCAGCCAGCGCGCCAGCTCGTCGTCGGCGCGCGGCCCGGTCCGGCGGAGCTGCTCCCAGCGCGCGTTGACGTCGGCCACCTGCGCGCGCAGGCGCTCCAGCTGCGCGGGCTCGCACGACTGCGCGAACAGCTCGTAGTTGGCGTTGAGCTTGTCGCGCAGCGCCTCCATGCGCGACATCTCGAGCTCGAGCGCCTGCGGCCGCGCGGCGGTGGCGCCGCCCAGCCAGCCCGCCAGCGCCGCCAGGTCGCTCTGCAGCTCGCGCGCCGTCAGCAGCGCGCGCTCCAGCCGCGACTTGGACTCCGTGATCTGCGCGCCCAGCTTGTTGTACAGCTCCTTCAGCATGTCGATCTTCTTGGAGAACTCCTGCGGCGCCGGCACCGCCTTCTCCTCCACCATCTTGCGGCCCGTCTTGATCACGCACTCCACCTCCGACTTGATCTCGCTCAGAGTGCGGTAGAATTTCTGTACAAACATAAATATTGTTAATGACTGTGTACCACAATCGTCAATGCTTTACGAGTAGTTGTACTTACGAGCCATTTATACAAAGCAAGGCTCAAAATAAGCAGTAAATAAAGCGAGTCCCAGTTCATGTCTGTGCGCGCGGAGTACTGCGGCCCGCGGCGGCGCGCTCGCAGATGTGCGAAGCGCCGCCGTGTTTACTTCCTCTCGGAACAACATCGTATTGTTTGTTGTCGCAACGCATCTCTTACTCGATGATGTCATTACTTATTTAGTTATTCAAACAGGAGATTTGCATACTACGTATTGTAATTTTCAATCAAAAGATAAAATACTTTAATAGATATATAAAAAATACACTGATCTATGCAAAATCAAAAACTAAAGTAGTATATTATTATAATGAGTGCTTTTGAAATAACGCCATGTGGCTAAGATAATACATAGTAGTCAAAGTTAAATTGAATAATTTAAAAACAACAAAAAATCTTCATAATATTTGAGCCACCTAATATTTGTTTGAGTGTCAATGTTATGTCAACATAACATTAAAAAAAAAACATTTAAAATTAAAAAAGAATAGATGCCCGCTCCGCACTTATAGAGAGCATCGTACATCAGTGCAATCACGAATTAATGGAATCACAGAATCCCTTCAATGTCAGTGAAGAGCGCACGCGAGCGCGATGTCCATTGTGTGCGCACATTGTAGCGAGCCACAAAGCGTCCGCTAGGGCTGCACCCACGTACCTGACGCTTCATCTATTACTTCACTACAACTCTTCTGTGACTTTATACCGTAGCGACATTATAGTAATGTTCAGTACAGAAGAGAGACAAGTAATGATATCTGATACGTACAGATCACATGTAAGTGATGCACTCGTCAGATTATTGAGCTCGTGCGCAGCGGCGCGGCGCGACAGTAATGTTATTGTTTACTAACAGGGCGGCACAATGGGCGCGCGCATCACAACATTATCTTGTTAGCGGCAATCCGTTCCGGCGCCACTGCACAGAGCACCCACCGAAGCTCCACGTCGGGACAGACGCCGAGCGGCGCCTCTACTAACACTTCAGGCCTGTGAGTTGTTCTTTATATTTTGCGTAACATTGAAGCTAAATTATTCTTTAAACTGCTTTAATCACTTCATTAAAATGTCACTTTTAGTTTGATTTGTCGCACGTTGTTTTTATGATGTGGTTTAAAAGCGAGGGTAAGCCGAGTGCGGTTGTGAACTGGTCGGCGAGTGAGCGCCGCGCGAGCCTCGCCGCGTCACTCGATACGTTAGCATGTCACCCGATACTGTGTCCCAATCACAACACAGATACAGTTTCGTGTTTCTGCCGCATACTCCAGCTCATTGACTTAGAAGGGAGTAGTTACAACATTCTATTCACACGTATAATCACTCGTGTGTCGGTCTGTCCATCTGTCAGTTAAAGTCCATTACTCGATATCTAGTAAACCGAATAATGCAAATTTGGTATCAGTCCGGATTCAGCTGAGTACAAGAGTTTTATGTAAAGCGATTGCCAAAAAGACCTCCACAACCAAGTTACTGGGAAACACGATAACACTTGGTTAGACTAATCAGACTTTCTGGTTTCAAAAATTTTTATCGGGTACTTCCCCTATACGTAAAGCAGTGAAGTTTTTTTTTCTTGTGTTTACCCCATAGTGTGGGAAATCATTACAACAATGATTTTGCTAAGATTTTTGTATCCGTTTTTTCGCAAGATTCAACTTTAAATGCATTTGTTATTAAACTACAATGTGAAGTGGTTAATTAAGTAATCCTATTTATTGCGTGGCGTGACACACGCTTGTATAGTAGTAGTATATCAAGTAGTTGACATGAAATGAGGCCTCGCTAGGTATATGTGTGTACTCACGAGGCCTCGCTAGGTATATGTGTGTACTCACGAGGCCTCGCTAGGTATATGTGTGTACTCACGAGGCAGGTGCGCAGCTGCGCGCGCACGCTGTCGGGCTCGTGTCCGGCGAGCGGCAGCGCGCGCGTGCAGTCTCGCTGCACGGCCTGCAGCGCGCTCACGGCCTCGCTAGGTATATGTGTGTACTCACGAGGCCTCGCTAGGTATATGTGTGTACTCACGAGGCAGGTGCGCAGCTGCGCGCGCACGCTGTCGGGCTCGTGTCCGGCGAGCGGCAGCGCGCGCGTGCAGTCTCGCTGCACGGCCTGCAGCGCGCTCACGGCCTCGCTAGGTATATGTGTGTACTCACGAGGCCTCGCTAGGTATATGTGTGTACTCACGAGGCAGGTGCGCAGCTGCGCGCGCACGCTGTCGGGCTCGTGTCCGGCGAGCGGCAGCGCGCGCGTGCAGTCTCGCTGCACGGCCTGCAGCGCGCTCACGGCGGCCTCGAGGCGCGCGGGGATGTCGGCGTCAGAGGCGGGGGGCGCGGGCGGCGCGGGGGACGAGTCTTCCTCCTCGCTGGCCGAGCGCAGCAGCTCCTCCGCCGTGTCGAACTTGCGCTGTTTCGATAACGTTACATGTTGCATTACAAAACATTTTTAACCAACACATTGCGACATGAACTTCGCCGAAGTTCAGTTCAGTCGCTTTGCGTAGTGTTAAAATGTGATTGTAAGCTCAGCGTGCAGTACCTGCAGCAGCTCGAGCTGCTCGTCGAGGCGCGCGGCGGCCTCGTGGCGGCCGGCGCGGCGGTACACGTGGGCCTGCGCGCGCACGTCGGCCAGGCGCGCGCGCTGCGGGCCGAGCTCGGCGGCGAGCTCCCTGGCGCGCGGCGGCGCCAGCGCGCGGCCCGGCGCCAGGTCGTGCGCGGCGCGCTCCAGCCACTGCTGCAGCTGGTCCACCGACACCTCCGAGCGCGCCGCCTCGCGCACGGCGCGCTCCAGCAGCGCCGCGCGACTCGCCGCCTGCGGACAGCGCACACTTAGAGCTGCACGTCTCGCAGCACATTACCAACTCGTGAGTGGTGACGTACCTCGTCCCGCAGCGTGTACCAGGTGTCGGTGACGGCGTCGACCTCGGCCTGGATCCAGGCCGGCATGATGTGCGCGTCGATCAGCTGCCGCCCGATGTCCTGGATGCGCGACAGCCGCTCGTCGCTGTGGTTCTGGATGTAGTTCTCCAAATCCTGAACATAACCAGCTCAAATTTAAATAGTAGTCGCCACGAAATGGTCGATTCAATACGAATCATCAATAGATCACGAATTTTCACTTGCACGCATAATTAGGGTTTTCTAAAATTATACTTTCTAAGGTGGCAGCTTTAAGACGTGAAGACAAAAAAGTATACAAAAAATATAGGCTTCGTCACTTTTTTTAAATAAAATTAGTAAGTTCAATAATTAATATAAAATCTAAATGCGACAATGAACAGCTAACAGTTATCCTGGCCGGTCAGATCTTGCCAAGATGCAACACCATTCGTGACTTGGGCGTCCATCAGGATAGTAAGTTAATTTTTGACGTACACATTGATGCAATTGTAAAAAAAGCCTCTAAGCTACTTAGGTTCATTATTCGTCTCTCTAAAAATTTTATATTGCACTTTTGTTAGAAGTCATCTAGAGTACGCGTCTCAGATTTAGAACCCACGTTATCATAAATACATAGACCGCATTGAAAACATCCAGAGACGTTTCATTAAATATCTTTGTTTCCATCAAAAGATTCCATATCACTCAACAGATTATCTTAATCTCTGTAAAGAAATATCATCTGTTACCACTGGTAGATCGTCGTAAAATCGCTGACTGTCTGTTTTTGCTCAAAATTCTCAACAACAATATTGATAGCCCTGACCTTTTATCAAAATTTTATTTTAATGTGCCAAACAAAACACTTCGTTTTAATCCACCCTTACGTGTTCCTCACACGTCGTCTCATTATAGGCGGAACAGTTACATCGTGCGTGCAAGCAGTAATGTCAATGAAATATGCAAGGAATTTAATTTGGACCCATTCGCAACTAGTGTGAAGTCAGCCAGAAGGTGCTTAAGCCTTAAATTTTTCAAGTAGCATTAGGTTTTTTTTTCTTTTTTGATTAATTTTTTACTATTGATTACTTTCTTGTATTTATATTTAAATTATTTATTTAAATGCGCTTTGGTATAGTAATGTTTTAATTCTTGTAAGAACACATTGCACATTATAATATTTTGTTAACATTTTATATCATTATCACATAATTAAGTCACCATCCTCCTTTTAATCTTCCAAATTAACTGACAGCAAATGTCTGTGAATAGATTTAGTTATTCTGCTTGTGGAAAATGTAGTGGGTGGTATATTTTTTAAGTTTAGTTTTATGTACCTACATTTTGTAAATTGGCAATATACTACTTTTTGTTTTCCCTAAATATAAAAAAACAATATAAAATAAAAAAACATAGCTATTTGAGTGCAAACAAGATTTTAGTGTTTGGTGACTGTACGTGAGGACTTGTTATTGGCTTTGTAGTGACTATTGTTTTCTTTCTGTATTGGTTTTATTAGCTGTAAGTCCTCAATGTAATAAATAAATAAATGATTCTGATTATCTTGTTCACAAACTTAACTAAATTTAAGTTTAATGCATATTTTTCTTTCCATTTTTTTAAAGAAAAGAGCTGAAGTTACATGTTATTATAATCCTGTTAAATTAGACAGCGTCTGAAGAAAATTGGCGTATATTTAGTCGCCATGTTTTTATCCCGCGTGTTCATTATCCATGGAATGTCTAAATTTGACAGGACTTAACTAATATTTTATCTTCAGTCCTTTTCTTAATGAAATGGAAAGACAAAGATGCACTTAAATTTAGGTTAGTTTCAGAATAAGATAATCGGCACCAATGTTTTGCAGTTTAGCGGCTCGAATGTCCGCACACTACTGGGGTGCTCACGTATAGCTCGTCGGAGATCTCCTCGGCGTCGGCGGGCGCGTTGGGCGAGCGGCGCAGGCGGCGCGACAGCCCGTCCAGCCACGCGCGCTCCGCCGTCAGCCACGCGCGCAGCTCGCCCGACTCCAGCCACGCCTCGCACAGCACCCTGCACACACCACCCGTGTCATCTACTGCACTTGTACCGCGCGTACACCCGTGCGTGACGCTGGTCCAGCGCGCGTTGAGCTGCGTCACGCGCTTGGCCACATACTCACTTGTACCGCTCGTACACGCCGTGCGTGACGCTGGTCCAGCGCGCGTTGAGCTGCGTCACGCGCTTGGCCACATACTCACTTGTACCGCTCGTACACGCCGTGCGTGACGCTGGTCCAGCGCGCGTTGAGCTGCGTCACGCGCTTGGCCACATACTCACTTGTACCGCTCGTACACGCCGTGCGTGACGCTGGTCCAGCGCGCGTTGAGCTGCGTCACGCGCTTGGCCACATACTCACTTGTACCGCTCGTACACGCCGTGCGTGACGTGGTCCAGCGCGCGTTGAGCTGCGTCACGCGCTTGGCCACATACTCACTTGTACCGCTCGTACACGCCGTGCGTGACGCTGGTCCAGCGCGCGTTGAGCTGCGTCACGCGCTTGGCCACATACTCACTTGTACCGCTCGTACACGCCGTGCGTGACGCTGGTCCAGCGCGCGTTGAGCTGCGTCACGCGCTTGGCCACATACTCACTTGTACCGCTCGTACACGCCGTGCGTGACGCTGGTCCAGCGCGCGTTGAGCTGCGTCACGCGCTTGGCCACATACTCACTTGTACCGCTCGTACACGCCGTGCGTGACGCTGGTCCAGCGCGCGTTGAGCTGCGTCACGCGCTTGGCCAGCGCGGCCGGCGCGGGGTCCGCCGCCAGCAGCATGTCGTTACCTGACCACAGTTACACTATTCTTTATATCCTTCAAAATACTTATTGATATATAAAGTTAGCACCTCCATTTAAAGCAATCCGACTCGGAAACGTTAGGTTAGAAAACCAAGCTTTTGTGATTACTTCTTTTCATAACCTTAACCACATAGACATATGAGCGCCGCTTCGCGAGCCTCTATTGAGCTATTTTGGCAGTACAAGTGATAATGGTTTATTTTATGTTGCGTAAATATTTGATCAACTATTAAGCAAAATAATTATACGGAAAATTGTATGATTTGTGATATGTTTGTGCGGTACGCACTGGCCTCGTTGAGGTCGCGGAAGCGCGGCGTGTGGTCGTCGCAGGCGTCCTTGAGCGCCTGGAAGCGCGCCTTCATCTGGTACAGCTGCGCCGAGTCGGCGATGCCGCACTCCGCCTCGGCCGGCAGCCGCGCCTCCAGCGCCGCCAGCCACGCCTCCGTGTCCGCGATCTGCCGGAACAGCGCCTCCGTGCGCTCCAGCCCTGGCGCAGGTCACAAGTGTTACACTGTGAGCTCGACACTAGCGCTGCCGAGTGGTGACGGAAGTGACAACAATGATTCAACAGAGTATTTTGACAATATTTGAGAGTATTCTCGAAACACATTTTGCTTCACTCGGCCTTGTTTTATCGAGTATGAGTCATGAGCACCATGAGAAACGAAGTGGTGGTGAACTTGCAAAATGAATTGCGAGGTGACTTTCGAAGTGGATATATCAATTTATAATAGCAGGACAGTGCGAATGCGACCCACCTCTCCGCAAGCTCTCGTTCATCTTGAACGCCTCGTCCGTGACGCTCTCGTATCGTTTCTTTAAAGCTTTCGTGTCGTTCTGTATCGTTTTCGCCACGGCGTCGTCGCAGTCTTCGAGAATTAATTCTTTGGTGCTTTCGATAGTTTCCATTTTGGTTTTGTAAGTTTGTTTTTCTTCTTCGTAATTCTGTGACAAGTAATAAAAGGTATTAGGACATGTCCAAGTGCATAGTTTATTAGCGTAGGTAATGAACTATGCGCTTAAGGATGAGTGGTGTTCCGCCGCTTCGGCAGACAAGTGCCACTGCACTAAGACTTTAGTGCAACGTAGGGAAGCGTTACTACATATACTTAAGTTTTTTTTACTAATAATTTTATTATAAGTGTATGTTAGATTAAAGTATTTATATATGGGCCTATGCAGCCTGAAATAAAGTGATTGTATTGTACTGTAATGAAGCGACTGACATTGCTCTGTTCGAGCAGTCGCTCCAGCAGCTCCTGGTCTCCGAGCGGCGCGCGCGGGTGCTGCTGCAGGAAGCGCTGCACGGCGTCCAGCCACAGCGTCACCGCCGCGCTCTCCTCCGACAACTGCTTCGTCAGCTGCAGGCCTGCAGTTTTCATGCAACAACACATCACTAATTATTAAAGTAAAAAAGTATATACCATCAAATCTTGTACATATATATATATATATATTGAAAAACCGGCCAAGAGCGTGTCGGGCCACGCTCAATGTAGGGTTCCGTAGTTTCCCGTCCGTCACAATAAGTGTTCCCACTTATAAGTTAAAAAAAGGCTATTTGTTACGTTGACATACTAAGTACGCAGAAATTATTTTGTACAACCTTTTTGTCTTTTTTTGTACAAAAACTGTTCTTTCTATCAAGTTCAAAATAATTTTCCTAGAAAGTACTTATAAAGTTCTACTTTCCAGATTTTTTCATATTTTTTAAACCTACGGGTCAAAAGTTAGAGGGGGGGGGGGACGCTTTAATTTTTCCTTTTGGAGCGATTATTTCCAATATTATTGACATTATCAAAAACTGATTTTAGTAAACCCCTTTTCATTTTTAAATACCTATCCAACAATATATCACACGTCAGGGTTGTAATTAAAAAAAAAACACTTCCCTCTTTACATATAGGGGGGCTACCCTAATAAAACATTTTTTTCCAATCTTTATTTTACCACTTTGTCGGCGTGGTTAATATACATATTGGTACCAAATTTCAGCTTTCCAGTGCTAACGGTCACAGAGATTAAGCGAGGACGGACGGACAGACAGACAGACATGGCGAAACTATAAGGGTTCCTAGTTGACTACGGAACCCAAAAAAAGACAGTCTCCCTCTCCCTCTCCTATGGTTGTTAGGTTACCTACGATACCGTGCAAAGAAAGTGAATAGAAAACAGTATTTAACAGCTTTAGAGTAAAAAGTTGTGTCTGGTGACAAATTACAAAATGGTTTATTTTAGATAATTCCACGCATGTTAATATGAGTATTCAGTACCAGTGGCAGCTGGAAAGGATTCGAGTGCTAAGACATTTCGTGATAAACGAAACGAGAGCCAGAATGTATTGACAGATCAAGTTAGGCGCCTTCGGAAGCTCACCTTTCTCTAGTTTGTTGATTTTCTGCTGCAGTATAGTCTTAGTGTCCTCGAACTTGGTGACCAAGTTCTCGACGCTGCTCCGGAAGTCGAGCTCCTGAACGCTGCCCCTCTCGCCGGCGTCGCGGCGCTCGCGCACCACGCGCTCGTACGTGTCCTGCAGCTCAGTGAACTGCGCGCGTAGCCCCGCCAGCTGCGCCAGCGCCGCAGACATGGCGTCCGGCGCGGAGATCATGGCGTGCTCCGCCAGGATCTGCGACTCCATGGCCCGGATCTTGGCCTGCAGCTCGTCGAAGTCGGCGTGCGCGGCCGGCTTCTTGCCGAGCGCCGCCTTGACGTCGGCCTCGCGCTGCTGCAGCGCCTGCAGCGCGCGCTCATAGCAGTCTTGGGCGCGGCGCGCGGCGCTGGACACCGCGTGCGCGTGCGCGGGCGGCAGCGCGCGCAGGCGGGCGGCGGCGGCGCCGAGCTGGGCGAGCGGCGCGCGCAGGCCGCGCAGGGCGCGCAGGCGGTTGCGCAGGTGCAGCAGCAGGTTGTTGCTGGGCCGCTCGGCGCCCGCGCGCGCGCGCCACGCCTCCAGCTCGCCCAGCTCGCGCTGCAGCTCCTCCGCCAAGTTGTGGAAGCTGTCCTTGTCCTCCAGCAGGTTCATGGTGTTGCGTATCTCTAACAGTGTTCGTTGTATGTTTTCCCATCGTTTCTTTAAGTCGTCGATGCTCTCCGCATGTCGCTTAGCCTCCTCTGTAATTTCAAACGCGGACACTTTTATGTAGCTCGCTCTAGCAATATTAAATATAGCAGTGAGGCAGAGGGTGCGCGCCTGAAGGCGCTATCGACACTGAATCCACCTAGATGGTGGGAGTAATACGGCAAACTTGTCGAACTGCGGTGTTAGTGTGACATGTGTAGCAGCGCACTGACCCTGCAGCGCTCGGTCGGCGGCGAGGCGGCGCTGTATCTCCTCGACGTTGGCGAAGTCTGCGCGCTGCAGCTCGATCTCCTTCTCCACGCGCTCCAGCACGCCGGGGATATCCGCAATGTTGCCGTCCTGCTTTTCTAATTCACGCTGGCACTGCGGAACATTACATAAGTGTGTTATCTATATATAATAATCAAAACATAGCAGCATGCTTTTGGTCTTACATAAAAAAATCGTGATTCTAGATCAACGGAACCACTATATAGGTTTCCCACCCTAAACCTATCGGACACTTTCGATTTCGAAATAAGAAAAAGTAAAGGAAAAATTGCGAAGTAGTTTAAATTTAAGGTACTTACAGGTTTTAAAGAAAATCATAATTTACCCATAATTATGTTTTTTCGAGTCGACTCAAGACCTTGATTTTTATAAACCTAATAAGGACTATTTTAGACCTGATATAAATTTCAAGTAGCGTCACTCGTTTCTATGAAAATAGTGACCCAAGAACAATGTGGACAGGCGGACAAAAAATAGATCTTATAAGGATTGCTATTTTACCTTTTACAGAACCCAAATAAAAAATGGTTCATAAAACTAGTATTACAATTAGCACCCCTAATAATACAGTTTTCGGTATCCAGCGGTGCTCACCTCCTGCAGCGCTCGCTCGGCGTCGTCGGCCCACGTGCCGAAGGCCTTGTACCCGAGCTGGAAGTCCTGCCGCGACTCGCTCAGGCGCGGCTTCTTGGAGCTGTGCGCGTCACGCGCCGCCTCGCGCTCTTGTTCGCGACTCTCGTCACGCGCCTCGTCGCGAGCGGCGTCACGCGGCGAGTCAACTGTCACGTCACGCGACTCGTCACGAGTGACGTCTCTCTGTTCGGCCGGAGACTCGCTCGCGTCTAGGTCGATGTCGAAGCCCAGGTCTTTTATCTGAAGGAGCGAGCGGACACTAGTGTTATATACATAATTATGCTTTACATGCTATTATTATAGTTGTAATTAGCTAAACTGAGCCCGTCATTGTGTTTCACCTACAACACTAAAATGTGTACCCCGTTTATTGTATTTTTATGACCTATTGAACGTAAGTGCTCACCCGCTGCGCCTGCACGTCGAGGATCATGAGCAGCGCGTCCAGGCGGTCCTGCAGCGCCTCGGCGCGCTCGCACGCGGGCTCGGGCTCGTCGCTGTGCGCCGCCAGCGCTGAGGCGCTCTCCAGCGCCGCCGCCGCCTCGCGCCCGCGCGCCCGCAGCGCGCGCTGCAAGCGCTGCAGCGCCGCCACGCGCTCCAGCACGGCGCCCACCTCGCTGGCCGGGTTGGCCTCCATCTGCTTGAGCTCGGTCTCGTGCGCGTCGGCCGCGGCCAGCAGCGCGGCGTGCTGCGCGTCCAGCGCCGCCCAGCGCTCGGCGCGCTCGCGCAGGCGCTGCAGCTGCTGCACGGTCCACTGGCACGTGTGCGACCAGCGCTCGCTCAGCGCCGTCAGCTCGTCCTCGATCTCGGTCACGGCTGGCGGGTACAGTAATGTTTCAGTGTCATGTGTCGGTCCGCGGCGCGCACTAGGGCGGCGATACGTACAGTTGTCGAGCGCGTCGTCGTCCACCACGATGACGCAGTCGGCGAGCGCGTCCACCTGGGGCTGCTGCGCGCGCAGGTCGTCGTGCAGCGCCTGCACGGCGGCGAGCTGCGCGCGCACGGCGCGCTGCGGGCCGCGCAGCGCGCCCAGGCGCGAGATGCGGTCCTCGGTGGCGGTGAGCCACTGGCGGAAGGCGGCCAGCTGCTGCTGCTGGCGCGCCATGAGCGCGGCGTGGCCGGCGGCCTGCGTGTCGAGCGCGGCGCGGCGCAGCGCCTCCCAGCGCGCGTTGAGCAGGCGCAGCTGCAGGCGCACCTCGGCCGCCTCGTCGCGCGCCAGCCCCGCCTCGGCCAGCAGGCGCGCGCCCAGCTCCAGCACGTCGCCCACGCGCGCCTGGCCCGCCGCCAGCCCGGTGAGCAGCGCCTCGTGCGCGTGGAAGTGCGCCTTGAGCTCGGCCAGGCCGGCGCCGGGCGCGGGCGGCGCGGCGTGCAGGCGCTCCTCGGCCTCCAGCAGCCACGCCAGCACGTCCTCGAAGGCGCCGTAGTAGCCGCCCAGCTCCAGCGAGCCCGTCGTGGCCGTCGACAGCGGCCGGCTGCTCGCCACCTGCGATGCATTGATGAGCCAATCAGAAACGACTGCACATGTAGCACGACATTATTCTTTCAATTTTTCATACATTTTAGCACAAAATATCTGCAACGCCGCGCCGGAGGTCGTGGCTTTGATTTCTACCCGTGACAAATTACTTTTTTCTTTTAAACCTTGAAGGTTTAAAAGAAAAAAGTAATTTGTGATTCGAGATTATCACACACGTGATTCGAGACCCAATAGAAAGACAATAGCAGCCTGACAGCCGGTTGTCGCTTGCTTGTTGAAAGGTTAAAGATGACACCCAATTTTTAGGGTTCCGTAGCCAAATGGCAAAAACGGAACCCTTATAGATTCGTCATGTCTGTCTGTCTGTCTGTCCGTCCGTATGTCACAGCCATTTTTTTTCCAAAACTAAAGAGCTATACTGTTGAAACTTGCTAAGTGGATGTATTCTGTGAACCGCATTAAGATTCTGATACAAAAATAGAAAATAAATAAAAAAATTTGGGGGTCCCCATACATAGAACTTAAACCACAGATTAATAAATAGTTACTACGTAACAGATACTTCACTCCAATGCAAAAACTAAAATACCTACGCTATAATAGCCTACAAAATCATAATAATAATACGAGCTGTTTGCAGCGAGGAGAAATGTACCATAAGTACGCAAAAAGAGAGTTGAGATTCTTTTGTCCGCCGCGCGACTAACGTGTGTGTGTGTCTTCCAGCAAATGTGCTAGGGTTATACGTATGATGATAATGGTAACAAAACGAATGTTTTAGAAAAACAATTATTTTTTAATTTTTTGATCAATTATTTTAAAGTTTAATAAAATGACTGATGCATATTTTGCGTTCCTTGAATTCCCGATTATTATATTTTAGTGTCGAAAATATCCAAAACCGCGTGAATAATTGTAATAAATAATCAAAAGGGAAACAGGGGAATTGCACAATAATCACGCAATAATTACGTGGTTTCGGCATTTTGATAGTCAGCGCTGTACCCGTGACGCGCGAGCACTCAGCCGGGCGCGCGACAGCCCGGTGTTCGTTGTATCGTCGACGGTACGCTAAGCGGTAGGCATAAAACGCGTGGCCTTGAGCGAGTGACGGACGCCTGCTTAAACTCAACAATTTTTTTTATCATACCCATATGTGTGGGGTATCTATGGATAGGTCTTCAAAAATGATATTGAGGTTTCTAATATCATTTTTCTCTAAACTGAATAGTTTGCGCGAGAGACACTTTCAAAGTGGTAAAATGTTTGTACCCCCCCCCCCCCCTGTAACTTCCAAAATAAGAGTATGATAAATCAAAAAATAGTAGATTGTATTACAAGGGCGCCAAGTAATATTTTTACGGCGAGGGCGTTTTTTGAATCCAGAGCGACGTGAGGGATTCTAGAGTAGAATCCCGAGCTTTGCGAGGGATTCTTGAATAGAATCCCGAACGTAGCGAGGGATTCAAAGTACGTCGCCCGAGCCAAAAATATATTTTTGCGCCCGAGTGATACACTCTACTTTTCATCACCCCCTATGAGAAAATAAAAGGCGCTTCATACTTTATTGTAAAATTATTATTGTAGCTGCTATTTAATAATAGCAGCTACATTAATAATTTGCTGCAAAACATCATATTCAGCCGCGGCGTGACTATGGTAGTGGCCGTCGTACCAGCCATTCATTATTTGCGTTCGATTCTTGCGCCAACTCTTTGTTATGGAACGTGCTGCTCACAGCACGTTCCATAACAAACAGTTTTTAGGCGCACTTATAACAGGTCGTAAAACATGCAAAGACGCTCCAAATTCAAAAAGTGCGATTAAAAGTTACTTTTAGGCGCACTTATATATAACAGGTCGTAAAACATGCAAAGACGCTCCAAATTCAAAAAGTGCGATTAAAAGTTACTTTTAGGCGCACTTATATATAACAGGTCGTAAAACATGCAAAGACGCTCCAAATTCAAAAAGTGCGATTAAAAGTTACTTTTAGGCGCACTTATATATAACAGGTCGTAAAACATGCAAAGACGCTCCAAATTCAAAAAGTGCGATTAAAAGTTACTTTTAGGCGCACTTATAACAGGTCGTAAAACATGCAAAGACGCTCCAAATTCAAAAAGTGCGATTAAAAGTTACTTTTAGGCGCACTTATATATAACAGGTCGTAAAACATGCAAAGACGCTCCAAATTCAAAAAGTGCGATTAAAAGTTACTTTTAGGCGCACTTATATATAACAGGTCGTAAAACATGCAAAGACGCTCCAAATTCAAAAAGTGCGATTAAAAGTTACTTTTAGGCGCACTTATATATAACAGGTCGTAAAACATGCAAAGACGCTCCAAATTCAAAAAGTGCGATTAAAAGTTACTTTTAGGCGCACTTATATATAACAGGTCGTAAAACATGCAAAGACGCTCCAAATTCAAAAAGTGCGATTAAAAGTTACTTTTAGGCGCACTTATATATAACAGGTCGTAAAACATGCAAAGACGCTCCAAATTCAAAAAGTGCGATTAAAAGTTACTTTTAGGCGCACTTATATATAACAGGTCGTAAAACATGCAAAGACGCTCCAAATTCAAAAAGTGCGATTAAAAGTTACTTTTAGGCGCACTTATATATAACAGGTCGTAAAACATGCAAAGACGCTCCAAATTCAAAAAGTGCGATTAAAAGTTACTTTTAGGCGCACTTATATATAACAGGTCGTAAAACATGCAAAGACGCTCCAAATTCAAAAAGTGCGATTAAAAGTTACTTTTAGGCGCACTTATATATAACAGGTCGTAAAACATGCAAAGACGCTCCAAATTCAAAAAGTGCGATTAAAAGTTACTTTTAGGCGCACTTATATATAACAGGTCGTAAAACATGCAAAGACGCTCCAAATTCAAAAAGTGCGATTAAAAGTTACTTTTAGGCGCACTTATATATAACAGGTCGTAAAACATGCAAAGACGCTCCAAATTCAAAAAGTGCGATTAAAAGTTACTTTTAGGCGCACTTATATATAACAGGTCGTAAAACATGCAAAGACGCTCCAAATTCAAAAAGTGCGATTAAAAGTTACTTTTAGGCGCACTTTTTGAATTTGGAGCGTCATTATTGCCCGCTGAAAGTTTCTTATAGAAAACACCAACTTTGGGCGTACTTAAAGGGGAACAAAGTCGTCTTTTTCGAATAGGTGGGATAAAAAAATATATATGATGTACATTACCATGTAAACTTCCACCGAAAATTGGTTTGAACGAGATCTAGTAAATATGTAGTTTCTTTTTAATACGTCATAAACCGTATATCGTAATTTACCTTTCATTCAATCAACTCAAATATAAAAATTAAAAGAAAACATTGAATTTTTTTAATCTTATAAGTGGGAACACTTATTGTGACGGACGGGAAACTACGGAACCCTACATTGAGCGTGGCCCGACACGCTCTTGGCCGGTTTTATTAGTTGTCTTGTCACCATAGTACAGGCTCTGCCTAGCTCGGGATGAGATGGCCTATTGTGAGTCGTCCCAAGCAAGATATAGATTTATAATAGCTTTACCTCCGGCGGCTGCGTGGCTACAGGCGTGCTGGGCTCGGAGGGCAGGCTGTCCACGTCGGCCACGTCCTCGCGCGAGTGCGGCAGCGATTGGAACAGGCACATCACGTACATCATGATGGACTTCTTGTCGGGGTTCGGCGTGTTGACGTCTGCGGACACACGGACGCTATACACTCCTGTGTGCACGGCACGCGGGCGCGCTGGCGGTCACTCACCCTCGGGGTCGAGCAGCGGGTCGATGGCGAGGTGGTCGTGCGCGACGCGGAAGGCGTGCGCCAGGCGCGCGGGCGGCGCGCGCGCCAGCACGGCGGCGTAGTCGAACAGCTGCGGCCGCCAGCGGTGCAGCAGCGCGTTGAACGCCAGCCCGTCCGACCACGACGTCGTGAAGTTCTTCACGTTGACGCCCAAGTAGTTCTGCAAACGTACCATAGAGGGATCCTCAGGGAAAATTGTCTATCTCTAATTCATGTTCCATTAAAAACTTATTTAATATAAAAAAATGTGAAACCTCTACGTCGCGTCGTTCAGTAACGATCTTTCTAAACTGACGCAAGAGCAATCTTCGGAGTGCGGTAATACCAAAATACCAATTTACATTTTCCAACAGTAATAATAGTGGGGAAATGACAGTAGTAGTTGTATTAAAAGTGAGAGCTAGAATGCACCCAGTTGTCACTGACCTGCGTGTGCGTGCGGCACCACGCCAGCAGCGTCTTCTCCAGGTTGGTCTGCTGCAGCTCCGACATCAGCTCCTTGAGGTGGTAGTGCACCTGCCAGTGCAGGATTATGCTCCACACCAGACCTGCACGTAACCAAGAGAGTTCCAACAATTACAGCCCATCGTAATAAAAAAAATTGCTTGTGATTTTACTGCTCAAATTACCTCACAGTCCGCAACGTTCAAAAGAAATGTTACGTAACGCAATCGAATACCTTACGAGAGGTCGCGAAAACAAATGTCAACACAACTTTCATTAAATTACTGAATTATGGCATGCATGTCTTCATCTTATCCCATTTTCCTTGAAATCGGCGGCGCAAGTCTTTTTGCTCTTGATGTCACTGTCAATGCTATATGCTATCACTCATTCCATTCTCCTTCAAATCATTCTTGACACACCTATTCATTTTTTTTTTCAACTTATGTAAACATTTTAATTTATCACTTATCTTCAACTAGGTTTCGCCCGCGGTTTTGCCCACGTGAATGTCGAAAGATATCTACCATCCCTTATTTATTTTACCCCTTTAGGAGTGGAATTCCCAATAATCCTTTCTTAGTGGAGACTTACTCTCCATAAAGAACATCCTCCAGGTTCCATTTCTATAGGAGCAGCAGTTTGGATAGTGATATATATCACCGAGCCAGTTAGATATAATAGCTATGCTGGAAGGTGTGAGTGGAGCGTACCTAGCGTGAGCTTGGGGTTGGCGTCGACGATGTCGTTGGAGCTGATGTTGACGAGCTTGACGCCGTTGTGCTCCAGCACGTGCAGCGCCGTGTTCACGTTGTTGATGTGGTGCACGCGCATGCGCCCGCGCTCGCGCTTCTGCAACACGAGCGACACTACTCTCAGCGACTACACAGCTACCAAGCAGGCGGTGTAGTGGAGCTACCAACTGACACACTCGCCAGGGCGCTACCAAGCTGTGTCCTAATAAAATATGGCCCTTACAGACAAAAGGGCCGTTACACGTCGCATCAACACAAATACACGAAGTTACCTCAACTATTTCTTGTTGACACCGCTTTTACTATTCACTTTACAGCTTCTTTTTTACGAATAGGTGTGGTTACATACCGAAATTACTAATTCTAGACTTTCTAGGTTCACAACGTAAGCAGAAACTGTCAAATGGATAATAAACAATAACAGCACTTGCATTCAAGAACAAGTAACACTGGTGCCAGTGTGCCAGTAAGCACAAGCGTCGCGAAAAGCGCACAACATTTATGATATGTAAACATTGACTATAGAAAGTCTTCCTGCAGACATAACACATGTCGCACAGAAACCCATACATTTTACAAAACAAAGTTAATTTGCACAAAGATAATAGAAAGTGAAAATTAACACAATACATTGTTAACTCCTGCACTTTCTTTGCAGCAGTTAGCAACTATAGGTAGCAGGCGTGGCTTGCACACTATTCAGTGCTCAGCATGTAGCATTAGTAGTTTTGAAACTTTTTCCTAAAGTATTAGAGAACAACTTACAGACTTACAGGAGCGTAGAAGTGTATGTCACCTACATCACACATATTCTTAAATCAGACGCGACAACTTAGTGCTGTACTGTAAGGCACAAACAGTGGTATGATAGTGGTAGTGCCAGTTCAGAAGAGTGGCCACACTTACATATTGTTGCGCGGTGAGGATCTCCAGCAGCGACAGCAGGATCTCTCCATCTCGCAGGTCCAGGAACAGGTCCTCCACCAGAGGCTTATCGTTCTGAAACAGACAGTACGCTACATTCACCTTACAATACCTAATAACCCTAAAAGCTGCCACTTTACAATAGTGTTTATCGCACCGAATCAAAAATGTTTTGTTTTGGACTGATAACACAGCTTTAGGCTTGATATTTTCTTCTTCTTATTAGACTACATAACCCTAAAGCATAGAAATAATTCGGATATTTGTTGCGTAGTGTAAATGAGTGGCGAGCAGTTTAATAGTCAGTTAGTCACAGTTGGCACCTCCCGCCCTCTGCCTTATTAGTAAAACGTCGGCCGTAAACAGTATCGCGGCTCGCTGAATGTGGAGAATTGACCCTAATTACTTCATGCACACAATTTGTGAGCGCGATGTGTTTGAACACGGTGACGTTATCTCACGTCCCGCGCTTCACTTGCTCCGAGCGACGACATTGTATTGTGTCCTAAACTTCTACGTGAAAGTTTGTGAAAGTTCAATTTTTTTTTAGTTTTCACAAATTACTTGCTGTCTCCTGGGGCTTCACTCGCGTTTTAAGTTCCTGCTCCATTCCCGTAGGTCATGGCGTGATGTTACTTAGCCTATAACTTCCTCGAGAAATGTCAAAATTATCCAACAAAAAAGATTATTTCTATTCGGACCAGTACACCCTGAGATTAACGTGTGTGAACCAAACAAATAAACTAACTCTTTAGCTTTATAATATTAGTATTTGGTCACCTCAGTTTACTGAGTTGGTCACATTATCACAGTAATACAGCATCATTATTAAAGTATCATTAGAACAGGACACATTCGGCCTAATGAGCCCAACGAAAGCCATCAAGTACAGACTAGATAGATAGTAAACACTGAAAAACATAGCTCAGTCTTTTCAAGTCATAGCCTGTCAGTTCCTAAAACATTCAAGATTATTTTATCATTGTAAGAATAGTAGAACAAAACCAAATCGAACTCGACTCATAGTGCCTCCGGAATAGTACCATGGAACTACTAACATGTGTATTGTCTCAGTAGAGGTGTGGCGACCACCGCGTAGTTACTGATCTCGCGAAGTACTATTGGAAACTATGCTCACAACTAAAAACTCTGGCTCGATGGTTCCATCTAATTGATCTGCCTTCTCAATTGATTAGCCAAGAGTTTATTTATTGTATCGTACGTGCATCATTAGGCAACAATATAAAACAAACAAACACAAATTACAGTGTCGCGCTCCCGACGTACTTGTCAATAAACAGCAACGAACTGCAACTAGTGGGCGGCCATCCACAACAAAACAACTCAATTGAACTAGTATCTACTATACGCTCGACATCTAGTGTAACGCCTTACAACTTTATGCAAATTAAATTATTTGCAAGGTCTATTACTTTACCTTTACCAGTTGCGAGTTTATCCATTTGGTAAACGTTTTTTTCTGGACGTCTTCTCGTTCATCTGAAACAAACAAATACTCATATTTAACATCTTCAATAAGAAATGTTTATATTTGTGATCATTCTAGTTTCTTTAATCACGGTATCTAATAGGTGGATAAGAGTATGCATATAAGATAGACGTGTTAAGGACTCATGGCGCGTAGGGGCCAGAGCAACCGCGTTAAACTGTCGAGTGTCGACGTACTGTCACCGACACCGGCGCCGCGGCACGCAGCGGTCTGCACGCACGCCTCCCAGGTCTTCAGCAGCGTCAGCATGTTCCGGAGCGCTACTTCACACATCAACACTACTAGCGAGTACGACTGCACCACTCCGCACTGGCATGCTAGCGGTGTTCCCGGCTCCCGACGGCCAACTGAAAACTTATACATTATGCCATCGATAGATGAGGATGTCCCGTTATGTTCGCTCCAACGAACTTTATTGTCGCTTTGTTTGTGACTCCGGCGCATAATGAGATGATATGTCAGTGTAACCGCACCGCGACCTTCGATCATATGCGAATCAATTGGTTAAAATTCAGATGCATTCCAAACCAATAACAATCGGTGTTACAGTTCAGGGTCAACAGAGAGAGCAACAAGCCTTCGGTGTCCACCCTACGTGTTGTTATTTAGTGTTTACTTTTAACATTGGTAAATTCTGTGAGGCTGACTTCCCGCAACATGAAATCTTTTCGGTTCCCTATCCATTTGCATAAAATTTTAAGACCTAATATAACTTCGCATAATGTTATTTGGCATAATTATATTTTCGCATAACATAATTACGCATAACTGCTCATGCATAACTTTTTTAAGCATAATGTCTCTAACCATAATAATGATTAGGCATAATATTCTAAAGCATAAACTTATTAAGCATAAAGTTCTAAAGCATAACTTTTTTAAGCATAAAGTTCTAAAGCATAACGTTTGTAAGCATAATGTCCTAAAGCATAAAATTTAAAGCATAAATTTCGCATAAAAATATTTATACATATTTTTATAGGTATAACAATGGAAAATTTATTAACACCTAGAATATTAGACACCAAGCAAGCATGCAGTATGCAGCATGCAAGCAAGCATGCAGCATGCAAGCAAGCATGCAGCATGCAAGCAAGCATGCAGCATGCAAGCAAGTATGCAGCATTCAAGCAAGCATGCAACATGCAGCAGGCAGGGTTTCTGTGACGGCTCCGGCGCTGCGGGCCTCCGGCGGCTCCACGCGTGCTAATCGTCGCAGACGGCTTTCGCTCACCACCGCAGCTTCGGCTTCTTGGCCGGCTACGCCGGCCAGCCTCAGCCGCGGCGGCTCGCTCCCAGCCGCCTGCTCCTCAGCCCGCGGGCCGCCTCGCCCCTACGCGCCTACGCGATTTTAAATAACACTCTAGGGGTAGGACAAACAAGACTACGTGGAGTCGGTTTTGCAGCAATTCGGTTCTGTCACTAATTTTTGTTGCACAGCATATTAACTTTTTAACCAACAATTTATTTGATTGTTACAGAAACTACAGCAAATTGGTTTGCTTTACATAATGTCATGTATATTTATATTTTTATATCATTTGCATGAAAATTGTTTTTGTTATCTATATTAATTGTATGCCTAAATAATTATTGTTATGCTAATAGTCATTAGGCGTACTAACGTTATGCTAAATAGTCTTTAGGCCTACTAACGTTATGCTTATAGTCATTAGGCCTACTAACGTTATGCGAATCAAATTTATGCCAAAACAAATTAGTCTTTAACATGATTATGCCAACATAAAATGTATGCCTAAAAAAATTATGCCGAAGTATTATTATGCCAAAACAAATTGTGCCAAAATCGTTATGCCGAAGTATTTTAGGATAAAGAATATTATGCGAAAAGAAGGGATCCCAATCTTTTCGCCTGTTCGGTTTCTACTTACGATCCTACGTCTTGTTATTAAAAAAAATCTTTACTAACACAAACTCGTCGTGATAAGTTGGTCTTGTTGAGTGACTCATTGCAAGTTTTAGGGTTCACTACAAAGTCCATCGTAACAGACCGCTCTGAAAAAGAGGAGCATGCGCATGTCATTATATCTGGTGGTTTACCGTGAGGTATTATTGTACCGCAACTTAATAGACTATCTAATACCTTGAACACGATATATTGTAGGTATGTTCAGCTGTCCAGTTCGAGAAGTAGAGAATAATACTCTAGAATCCCTTACTTCGCTCTGGATTCAAAAAACGCCCTCGCCGTAAAAATATTACTTTGCGCCCTTGTAATACAATCTACTATTATTTCTCTCTAACTTATACACAAAAACATTCAGCTCCTTATCGTAACTTTGACCCTGTTGACAATTTGTTCCAAATTATCAAGTTAAAGGTCTCGGTCATCATAGTTGACGCTGGCAGACAGACAGTTACGTCTCGATAGTCAACTATTTCACAGTTCACAGTTGCATGTCATTCGGACTTTTGGATGCACCCCTTTCAATCAAATATTACGTTACAAAATAGACCAAGGAAATAGTTTACGTTAAGTAGATACCTACAGTTTACGATCTACTCAAGATTTCGCAGTTTGGACATGGATATATTAGACCTGGCTTAGACCTGGTATAAAAATGGTACTCCAGTTTGCCAAGAATACTGATGAAACAGGCATCTAATATATATTATGTAGGAGACCGGTTGGGCCACCCCTGCGGGCCGGGCCGCTTCTACCCGTGCACTAATACGGTAACATGTACCTACATACTGCCGACTGCGCTACTACGTCACACATACACTGATTTCCCTCCGATTTGGTACTGGACTGCAGAATGGAGTACTCAAGTACAGCAGTGATCGTTACCACCATTTAGGTACCAGGGTATAAACTTGTGCTGAAGGACAAGTGAACCGTTAACCAACTTTATTTCTATAGGGTTTTATTTAGCTACAAATAGATAGAGGTATTGAAGCTGGATAAAGTGGACTACATAAGAAACTCAACTCATACACGCGCAAGTTTGGTCTGGGAAAAGACAGCGTGACGCCGCCACGCGCGCATGTTATGCACACAGTACTTGCGCTAATACATCCCACACAGGTAGACTCATTGCACTTGTGCAAGTTGTCCAAATTTGAGCACAAGTAATCTTTCCGCGTATGGTCTGCATGACACCGCACTCATTATCTTCAAGTATGAGCGCGGCAACTAATAGCGGCAAAATACAGACTTTGTCAACGATACATAATGTGACAACAGTGAATAAGGAGATAATTGATTATGTCAACCTCAGATTAGTAAACACAAGGCAGATAGATAACGCGGAACACCGCGAGTGAGGTCAACAAAGCAAATACAAAACCAAAAGCGAATACAATCTCGAGTCAGTACGGCACGAAGCGTCGCGCCGTAAACATGTCACAGAAAATATTCATATTTTCGAGAATGATGCCGTCTTTTGTTTTTAAACATTGCAAAAATTGTTCCCTAAATCAAAAGAGAGAAGATGGAGTACCTTTTTATAGATTAATATGGGTATTTTTGCCTTTTTGGATGTTATTTTATTTGGAACACAAAACCTCAACAGAAATCTGTCGGTGTTGCTATTTTATTGTGTAAAAATTTACCCCTAAGTTGGGAAATATGTATTGGACACAGGATTATCGATCTACAAGAATATTTAATTCGTGTTTTTTTTTCTTTTTGGTTGGTATGTTTGTATCATGTGTGTGTACTTATCTTGTATGTGTCAAAAGTCTTCGTTAATAAAAGTAGTGAATGTTTTGTCTCTTAACTAAAATTATGTACACCAGTCGATTCGCCAACATAAAGTAAATATAGTATAAAACAGTAAACAGAAAAATGTGACAACTAATATTTTATATTCTGTCCTTTTCTGTGAATAAGAGAATAAATTAGCGCGTTCAAGTTTCAAACAAACAAACTTTTTAGCTTTATAAAATTGTTATACACCTAAGCACTTTATTATTTATATTTTAATTAATAATATAAACAGATAAGAATGAAATATTACGGGTAATTTTTCATCATCCTGGCAACCGGAACGCACACAGAGACGACGTGTTCTTACAGCGCAGTCACGTGGCACTCACGCACACATGTCTCGACGTTCCCCGCACTCGTAATGTTCCGCGCTGTCTATCTGCCTACTGTTTTATAATCTGAGATGTCAACATTGCAGTTCAAAATAACAGTGGTATTGGATAAAGTTCCATTATCATAACTACAGGCGGCCGCAGGTGATGAGCCTCGCGCCTCTCGTCAGCCCCTCACCTCTGCGCTCTACACCCTTTTCTTCATATGAACGAGGCGGATATCTCGGCAACCCCGGTCGCCACGTCGCACATTTTGTCTTTGTTTATTTATTTTATTCCCGTTCCGACACAAACATGTGGGCCCATACGACCATTAAAATTACACCATAGACATGTCGGCTTATGACATGCAAGCTGCTATGAAACAAATGGTAACAATCACTGTGAATTACTATGTTGAATTGGGTAACTGGTAAGTATACGAAATCTAGTGTGAACTGTATGAAATTACAAGAAGTTAAGAGAAGCATGCGACCGTATCGTTTCGACACTACTGATTAGTATAATATTTCTACATTGAATTTAGTTTCTCCTAGCTAAGAAAGGCCTTCTCGGCAAATACCGGCACTGTAAAAAATATTAAAATGTATTCTAATTTAAATAATATCGAAAAGTAAAATAAAAGAAGTCAGGTGCCGACTCCAGCAGTCTTCCTCTCCAACCTTCTTCCTGAACAGACGCAGCCAGTGGCCGCTCCACCACACGGCATGCATCGCGTGCACGTGCACGCACTACGGCCACGGTATTGTTGCACTGAGGCTCATATAAGTGAACATATACCTATAACGCCAGTGTCAATTTGTATTTCGATTTCACAATAGTTTCGAAGTATTGGAGAACGTGTCAGAACGAGTAGCTCGTCCGCAAGTGGGCGGGTGCGAGCACTGTTTCGTAAGTATGTTTTTTAGAAACTTTTCTAATCCCATGGGCTGACAACTTAATATAGAGCCAGCCTAAACGTACCGATGCATTCATGCAAACGCAACGAATATTTTGCGGCTACACAAACTACAACTGCAGTAAAATAGTCTGCGGTCATGTCATACATTCACTAGTATAATGAGCGATTGCTGGGCGACGGCTCATTTAAGTATTTCATTGAAGTTGTGCGCTGCACAAACAGGCGCATAGTAAATAAGGTATGTCCGATGGTCCGCGGAGATGCTGAAACATTCCACAATTCGCTGCGTAGCAATTATTTCCACTAATTTCTCTTGATTAAGCAGAGCGTGCGGGTGCGCGGGCCGCCGCCGCCGGCGCGCACGCGCTGCACATATCCGTAGCTAGCCGTGTCAATGATCCAACCGCGCACGCCGGAAAATTGGACAACTGATACAAGTGTTATCTAAACGAGGTACACATATAAACGTATTATGCACATATATTAACGTAATAATTTTAGTCGCTAATCTTTAAACCTCATATGTTGGATATACGGCGTAGTTTTTGACAGCGGTACGTGCAATGCATACGCCTTCTACAGACGGCACACCTGCGACTAGCATGCAAACGATGTGGTTAACAGAATTTAAGGAAGCCATATTTTCATAAAAAGGATCATACAGCTATGAAGGCTGTGACTTTTTACGAGCCGCATAGGCAGAACGTTTAGGCAAGTGTTGTTTGTATGCAAGCGCGGCGCCAGCAGTCGTCAAGGTGCGGAAGTGCGTGGATTACGAGCGCGTTGCATCACTCACACACGCGCCGCTCGGCACCGCATCACAACTAGATGCATCTGTGTGTGCACGTGTGCGTCCGAGCGCGGGCGGCGGCGGCGAACCCATACCACTGGCTTCTGGGTGACACTTGCTTCTAATTAGGTACTACTTGTAACAAGCACGACTAACTTCAGAAACAAATAGTAACTGACCCATAGGTAACTCGTTTTTATCCGGCTCGAAGCACCATGAGGGAACTAGGGTTGAGAATCTAAACACGGTGGACTATTTAATAAATCATTTAAATAACATTTAAAATTTCGTCAAGTGAGGCTCGAATTTTCCCACTAAGGGTTCTACGAAAGTACAATATTATGACCGAGTGGAAAACGCCTAAAAAACAACTTTAACAATATGCCAAAGATAGTTACCGCTGATTTATGCGGGCGAAGCCGCGAGGTTTTTGGCAAATAAATACATAACAAAAACGGAAAAGACAATAATACACCTACAAAGTGTTCGTGGTACGTAGCCCACACTTAGCACCCGTCGTACGTCATACGAGCTCACCACAGAATTCGCAACTTACGTTCGTAGATACAGTGAAACACAATCTAAACGAGACACTGCCGACAAGTCAGTATGACGCGTATTGACTGTATTACTGAACAGTGGTCAGTCAACTGCACGCCCATGGCAATAACTACTTCAGCGCTTCTGCCTAGCAGTAAGGGCAGTATTCATAGTCGAAGTGTTAGGAGTAGTCGCGCGACCCTCTGGCGCACAGAGCAGCGTGCGCTATATGTTGAGGTCAGTAGCTGCACGCCGTCTTCTCACGCGAGTTAGAAGCTATTAGTTTTACAGCTGCATGCTCAACGAGCTCATAGTTCTCGTTCGATAGTTAGTCACTCAATGAAATGTAATTAGTGGCATGACATCATGGCGGTAATTGTGCAACACTACGAGATGCGCACGCACGCCTACCGCTCAAGTTCACGACACAGAGCTCTTAACGTGTCGCGGCCAAAATTTTTATTGTGTGTTGCCAGCTTTGCAGAACAATCGAGCTGTTGAATTTTTCACAATTTGTTCTTCACAAACTTTCTCTGGTTTTGAAAACTGAGCAAGATAAAGAAGACGCCACTAACATACCTACCTGGTCATGAGTCCACGCAGTCCTACCCGCGCGCATAAGCGTTGAGGGGGGGAAGTACAGCTCCCACTGTACGCTACACTACCTTGCTATCGAAAATCGAAGTGGCTGTTGCCTTACTAAGGTTGTCAAAAAATTGCATTTCATGTATTTGTATTATGCCTACCTATTTATTACTTTGTACAAAAATTTGTGTCCGTTAGTTTTTTTCTAATTGGCATTAATGCAGAAAGTGTGCAAAACAATGACTATGGCTAATTTATTGGTGATTGTTCTCATTACTTCTCATAGAGGCTAGATATTATTACATAGGTATATATTATGGTAAATCTTACTTTTAGAATATTCTTTATTGTACACCAATAGGACAAAAACACTAACTACTACTAAACATATTTTATTTACTGTTTAAATATATTTAGATAAAACAACTGCTTTATTTTATTATACTGCAAATTAATATTATGTTTATCCTAGATTAAGCAACCATTAATTACTATAAAAATAAAATAAATAAATATCCTTAGACCACTTCCATGTGGCCGTCTGATCTTAAACTAAGCAGAACTCGCACTAAGGTAACCAGACCACAAATACACTAACTTATTAATTTACTAGCTGCCTCCCACGGTTTCACCTGCATTTAAAATGTTAAGGGTGAACAACCCTTATCACTTAAGGATATGAAAAATAGATAGTGGCGGATTCTTAGACCTACTGAATATGCATGTAAAATTTGGTAAAAATTGGTAAAGCCGTTTCGGAGGAGTAAGGTAACTAACATTGTGACACGAGAATTTTATATATAAGATAAATCAATCATACTTATTATAAATCAATTACACCCAGACACGATTTTTTTTTACATTCTCACAATACAATTATTTAACTTTTTTGTATGAGCTCAAAACTAATGCAGGACATTAGTTTGTTAGGTCAGCTAGTTTATAGATAAATTACACCACCAAACAAACATTCATGGATTTATCCTGAGTGGGAATTGAACCCACAAATGTTGGCTTAGCAGTGAGGGTCACTAACCACTACACCAACAAGACAGTCTTATTTTTATCTAAATCATTTATACATATTTTTATCTGTAAAACCACCCATGTAGAATTATTTAGCAATCACAATGACAGTTGAAATACATTTAATAACTTTTTTTAATGACATAAGATAAGACATACATTTATATGAAGTGTAGGTTGGTTTTTAGTATTATGATTTAATTCCCAGATTGTTATTGTATATAATTGAAAATCAAAACTTGAAAAGCTCATAATCTGATAATCGTCTGGCAATTGTAAACATTGGTGTAGTATACTTCATACAGCTAAGCCAAGCTATTTATCTTCATTACATAACAATACCTTATATGTGAGGCATCAGAACAAACCAGTTCTATAAGGAAGAACATGATCTGCTGAAAGGTGATCCCGCAAACATTTCATACACAGCTTTCTTCAACACAATTGGAGCATGACAGAATCTGCACTCAACAATCTGCCCGAGTACATGCTTGTTGACAAACTGATTTATTCCATCTTCTAATTAACTAGCTAATGATGACAACTTATACAGCATAGCAACAAAAAAACAATACTTACAATGTGTAATTGTAGCAAATAGCTTTTAACCTACTTCAAGGAAGGAGGGTAACCAATATTTAACTCAATACGGATGAACATATTACCCCGACTAATATTATAAATGCGAAAGTAACTCTGTCTGTCTGTTACGCTTTCACATCTAAGCCACTGAACTGATATTAATGAAATTTGGTACAGAGATAGAGTTGACCTTGAAAAAAAACATAGGATAGTTTTTATCCCGAACTTTTGAAGAATCCTCTTGAAAATGCGATCTAACCGACATCCACGCGGGCGAAGCCGCGGGCAAAAGCTAGTTTTTTAAATAAAACACACAGGGTTAAAACACTCCTGAACATGGTTTAAAAATTTCGTAAATATCTGATGTAAACACCATCTCAGTTACACAACAGAACTTCACAAATATTGAGTCTTCCTCAGTATTGTGGTTTTGTCATTGTAATAAAGATCAAAGGTCGTTGGTTAGTTGGACTGACATGAAAGATACCCCTTCCACACAGCACCATAGAAAACCTCATCATCAAAGAGTACACATACAGTAATGTTCTACCACACTCCTTGTGTTGTGTGGAAGATGATACACTTCTACTTGTTCACTTATTACCCTTTCTTAACTAATCTGGATTATCTATTCTAATATTATAAAGAGGTAAAATTTGTTTGTATCTAGGGGTTAATCTCCGGAAGTAATGAACCAATTTTAAAAATTGTTTCAATGGTAGAATGATACATTATTTGTGAGTGCTATAGGCTATAAATTATAATGATATTATGCATATTAGCCGAACTATCTCAGTTTTTGTCTAGCCAGGGAGATGTTTACCGTCCAACAAAGTGGGCTTGGGTCAGCTAGTAACAAACAAATAAAAGCAAAAATTATTATTGTATACAAAACTTTAAAAAAGAGCCAAAATAACTACAATATCTCCATTTAACTTTTCATAAAGCACAACAGCCGGCTGTCACGCTGCTATTGTCTTTCAAATCACATGCATTTGAAGGTTTAAATTAGTTTTATAAGAATGAAGTCATGGTGATACTATATTTCTGAGGCTTTAGCACACTCGCAGTGACCATGTCACCCTCATCAGGTCTCTCACAGAACACTGACGCAACTAATCCATTACATTTTCTTACATCATCACTTTGCCCAGACATTAATAGGTACCTACTTACAATTACACATTTTTTTGCCAATTTGTTTTGCTGCAGTTACATCATGGTTCCAAATATTGGAGTTGGCAAAGAAGTTTTTAAGTAAGTTTAGTATTGCAGAATATTTTCAGAATAGATTTAACCAACAAAGCAGGTGTGTGCTGCACCAGGCTAGCTGCTAGTACTCATGATGTGCAACTAGTGTCACTGATGACTAACTAACTATGCAATTGTTTTTGCATTCACACATAAAACTAGGCAATATACATATTAAACCTGATATTTGTTAATAATCAAAATTTCATTATCAGAAAACATGGATTCCAACATAATTCTTAATTCCAAATAGGTCTAAATACCCTCTGTGTATCACATGAAATCCGAAGGATAATCTTATGAAATGTGATGAGAGACTGTTATTAAGAGAGAGAGTTCCAGCTTTATCAGATGTCTATGTACACAGTGCGGTATGATAAGATAAAGTCGCGCGGGCGGCGGCAGGTGTGCCCGGCGCCCGCGCACTGCCCGCTTGCTTGCATCACTGCTCAGGCAGACCACTGCACTTCAACTTTGATTACTCAAGGTCTCCTGCTTTAACTTAGACGCCGCGTGACGCTGACGAAGTCTGTGACTTACCTATATAACTCTGTTCCATTTTCTTTGCGTCCGAGGATACCTCTTCCATCCAGTTTAAAGTTTATGTGATGATAAAAAGTTTTTCTGAAACATGACAACACGCACACATACACCGCCACTCTCGAGTTGAAACTTTGTCCAAACTTTTCAAAACAAGAATACTAGATCTCGGCGAGAGACAGCGCCGGCTGATATCCGTCACTGATCACTTTAAAATCAACACTACACTTTTTCCTCACTGTCGCACTAAAATATAAGTTATTGTAACAACGCCAAAACGCGTGGAAAACATTACAAACGGGCGCAGCCAACTTAGTTTCCAATTCCGTCCGGACCGAAACTACAAATATGACAGCAAGCAATTCACTCGCTCGAGTGAATGAACTAAAGAAAGAAAGAGTAGGCCACCGGGGAGTGAGGGGGAAGAGGGTACATGTTCGTTCTTCGTACACTACGCTACGCGCAGCCATTGATTGATAAGATTGATACTACTTGTGTGTGCACGCAACTCTTTTATAGGGAAGATGCAATATTTTTATTTTTGTTTTGATTTTAAAGAATTCCATGTAAAATAGACCACTAATATATTAAAAAGTTAAAATGTTGTAATTTATTGTAAAAAAAGTGGTTTTAAGTTGACAGTTTAAACTTCCGCGCGAAAACGGACCAATAGTTCCGATGACGTCACTGCAGTGACACTGTATCTCTGGTTGTATTGTTCTTCTCTAATTTTTATAACTTTTTATTATTTTTCGCCATTCCAGATACTTTTATTGCCAAAATTTGAAAATAAACTATCAATCAACATCTCGTGGTCATAATAATACCGCATGAAAGCATATAAGCAATGCTTTTTTATGCAAAATAGCATGCTGACTCATGTTGATATCTCCAACACCAGACGGGGTTACAAACTTTGTATCAGATAGTTTTAGTGGCTGAACTTCTGATTTTAAATATTTGAAGAATCTGGATTTATGGAATCTTTACCTCCTGGACCTTGTATCATGGCAAACAGAGGCTTCAAGCATATCGAATGTGTGTGTTATTTCAGTTGATTCAAAGAGAATTAAACCACTTGAGAGCTGATAGACCCATTTCGCCTAGGCACACGACTCACCACTGCGGGTCGGGGGACGAAGAAAAATCAGCGGTTGTGATTGGCCGGTGCAACAATGTAAGGACGAATGTTCCAAACATAGTGATGCACAAGTCAGTTTTACAACAATTTATTTCGGCTTTATTGTCATTGAGTTGATTAGACCATTAGTGAACAACACTAAGAAAAGTTAAAAAGATGAAGTACTAGTCGAAGAAAATTGCATGCCTTCTAAATCATAATTAAAGAGTCATTAGAAGACTGCGCGAATTTGCTTTTCTAAAGCAAATTTTATTCCTACAAAACTATTTCTGTTACTTCATTGAGGTATAAAGTACTACGTACGTTTACTTTGACAACTAACTGCGGGGGTGCGTTCCAAAAAGGGTAAGAATTATACGGAGTAGCGAGAAAGTTACTCTAAAGAGTTCCGCTGGCTTATTACCTATGAAACAGCAATCAGCAATATTGGCGCAGTGATCGCGCGATTAATCGCTTAACGTCAAAAAAATCGTATTATGTATGAATCGATTGCTAATCGCTCGCTGATTGTTCTAATGCACTTATTGCTACGATGACGATAAAGTAGCAATCGCAGACATTTAGACATTTAGTCATGCTTTGTTATAATATTGAATACAAACCATCTTAAATAAAACAATTTTAGAAATCTGGACCTTACCAAAAACAAATAATATAACAGTGTTTTATGTAACATTAAATTACCTATCGTGTATGTCTTCTATTTAATAACCGTAAATTACATGTAATATTTTTTATATAATCAAAGGCAATTTGATATTGAATTAAAAAAATATCGATTAAGATTTCATTGTAAAAACTTGATTGTATCACATCACTATTTATTTGGAACTAAAAACCTGCAACACTGGAAATGTCATTTTTCTGACTCGAATTAAAAATCGTACTATAACCTCTTTTTAATTTTCGAGTGAATTCCTCGCACGTTTTGGAACGTGCCAGTGACGTCATTCCAGTCGCTTAACGCTGATTGGTGTTTTAAATTACGTTTCATTTCATGTAATTTTAAATTCATATTTTATTGATAAAAATAAACTTTATGCAAAAAAAAAGTTGCAGAGGCCCTTCATTTACATTTTTTCAACATTTTACTAATAAATTTTAAATAAATACTATGTTTGCATCTTCCCTATTGTGTGGCCAGATTAAAGAAATGAATGGAAGGAAAAATACAATATCATTAATAAAATATTATCTAAGTTAATAAAATATGTCTAAGTTGAACCATTGAATACTTGCGATAGATTCATACTAAATGAAATAGGAACTAATTACACAAAAGAAACGTGTAGTTCACACACTCTGATATACTGCTGGATGGATGGCTGGTGTATGGATGGATTAGATATATTATTTTTAGATATGTAGAAAAATGAACGTGTCGTGATGGCTCAGTGGATAAGGCGCCCGCCTCGTGTGTAAGAAGTTGTGGGTTCGAATCCGGGCAAGTACCAATGTGACTTTTTCAATTCATATGTACTTTGTAAAGTTTATCTTAGACATCACTGACATCCCGTGCCTCGGAAAGCACGTAAAGCCGTTGGTCCCGGTTGTCATTCGTAGAACTTTGACAGTCGTTACTGGTTAGCCAGAAACTCTGACCAGTCTAACCAAAAGGTATCGGGTCGCCCAGTTACTGGGTTGTGGAGGTCAGATAGGCAGTCGCTCCACGTAAAACACCGGTATCCAGCTAAATCCGGTTAGGCTGGCAGCCGACCCCAATACGGTTGGGAAAAGGCTAGGGAGATGATGAGATATGTAGAAAAATAATATGATAGTATTGTATTGTCACTCACTATAGTTTTTATACTTTGCATGCCGTAAGGTGAAATGTATTGATATATAAAATTATCCACCTATTTTGTAAACATAAGTACATTTTTGCAAATAAATGTTTTCTACATCTATTTCAATTGCTATTTTCATGTAGTAAAGGATATGTAATTATATTCTACTCTAACTTAGAATTTAATTAATATTTATATGTACCTAATATGTTTCGCACCATCGCACCAAAAACGAATCACACAGTTTACCCGGCAACTCTTTATTCTGAGCTGGTAACATTATGTTGTTTTCTTCTGTAATGTAACCCGACTAAATAAGAATGAACGAGCAATGACTGAAGTCTCTCTACACTACAGTACTTTGAACTTTTTCATTCATTTTCATGTCAATTCAATTGTCATTATTGCTTTGCTAGTTTGCTATTGCTATTGCTGCAATAATGCTATTGGTCATAGACATAAGACAATACATATCTATTGGTTGACTAATGGCCATAGGAAGAGTAAGAGTAAACTATATCTAGTGGCTTGGTTTGTTCGATTGACAATAAAAATAAAAGTACTCTGCGCAATAAAACAACATAGTACTACGGGTAAATTATTATGGAAAACTTGTTCATAGGATGATAGGTTTATAACCTTAGAGGAGCGAAGATGTTTGAACGACGCAATGTTTGCTAGTAAAATCTTAAAGGGAAATATCGACTCACCGCCGCTACTCGCACTTATTAAATTTCGTGCTCCGGCAAGGATTCCGCGCAAACCTATCACCCCACTTTGTCCTCCAATGAGAAGAACGGTGCTGGGATCTAACTCTCCATGTGCTAGGTTTTGTAGGGTTTTGAATAGTTGTAGTGATGAGGTTGATTTCCACTTTGATTCTCTCAAATGTCAAAAATGTAAATTTCTAAACTGTGTATCAGATCTATTGTAATTTCTATATATATTTTTAAGACTGTGTTATTGTGTTTGTAATTAAGCTTTTAAAATTTTGCTAGTAATGTTTACTTGTGCGTGCTATGGAATAGTGTTTATTATTGTTGTTTCTTTTGTTTTTCTTTTTGTTCATGTGGTGTTTACCTTTAAGTAATTGTTGCACTATGTTAAGTTTTAATGCGCATTTTATTATTGATTGTATGAGTGTAAACAATTGTTGGTAAACCTAATAAATAAAATAAAATAAAATAAAAATAATCAAAGGATAATTTATTTTTACCAACATTTTGACTAGGCAAGTAAAAGCAAATAGTCTGAAATGTTTTGTTGTGAGACTATCATTTATATACAGGGTGGAAAGTTTTAATGGGCCTTGGAAGAAAATTACCTTAAATCGTTGAGATAGATTATTTTACTTAAAGGAAACATTCCTTTATTTTTAAAATGAAACAAAACGAAGATGAAGAATGAAGATGATGAAGAAAACTCCCGGGAATCGAACCGACTAAAATCCAAAAAATTAACACGTTCTATTTTTATGATGTCTAATTTAGCCGTCGAAATTTTCGTTCAATTAAAATAAAATTCTAAAGATCTATGATTTTCCTTTAGTTTAATTACCTACCTATATTAGTTAGAGAGATTTAGTCGTTATAAGTAACGTTTGATGTCATAAAAATACAGCGTGTTACTTTTTTGATTTTAGCCGGTTCGATTCCCGGGAGTGGTAAGCAAATTTTCAAAAATCTTTGGATTCAGTTTTATTTCTTTTTAAAAATAAAGGAATGTTTCCTTTAAGTAAAATAATATATCTTAATGATTTAAGGTAGTTTTCTTCCAGGGCCCATTAAAACTTTCCATCATTCCTGTATATCCGTTTTATATAAAGAGGAGGTTATGTTATTATATTGGGATCCAAGTTGAATGGGGAAAACTTCGCAAATATTAAAGGCACGTAAACTAAGTATTTCTCGAATCTTGTCAAGTATTTCCAAAACATATGATTTGGTGGATTATAATAATCTACACTAAAATTATAAAGAGGAACACTTTGTTTGTTTGTAATGAATATGCTCAAAAACTACTGGACCGATTTTAAAAATTCTTTCACAATTCGAAAGCTACATTGTCAACGAGTAACATAGAATGTCCTACGGGAGCGAAGAAGTAACCAAAAGCCTAACGAGACTCGAGTGAAACCGCGAAGAAGAGCTAGTAACAGATAAACTTTATATTATACCTTTCAACGACCAACCGACAGCCGGCTGTCGAGCTGCTGTGTATTCGAAGGATTAAGTATTCTAAGCAGATAAAGTAGACCACCACGCCAATGGATGGAACGTCTAGTGGAATAAGTATATTAGTTATTTTTATTGTTGCGACAAAAGAAGACGACCGACCCAAATTAAAAAAAAATCACTTCCCTCTTTACATATAGGGGGGCTACCCTAATAAAACATTTTTATCCAATTTTTATTTTACCACTTTGTCGGCGTGATTGATATACATTTTGGTACCAAATTTCAGCTTTCTAGTGCTAACGGTCACAGAGATTAAGTGACTGACGGACGGACAGACAGACGGACGGACAGACAGACATGTCGAAACTATAAGGGTTCCCAGTTGACTACGGAACCCTAAAAAGAAAATAAAGCTCTTTACCAAGAAAATAATAACCGCCTTAAAAAAACAAAAATTTAGTATAATATGTAATTAAAATTCGGAAGTCGGTGGCGATGCAAAACAACAGAGTCGTTAAGTATTAGTTTTTGGAATAACTAATTTTTTTGGAAAATAGCTTTTTTACATGCTGTGGTCTAAAATGAACTAGTAATGAGGACATACTTACATTTGCTATTGCTTAGGTGTTTCTCGTAGGGCGCATACGCATACGCCGGCACGTCTCCGATGTCCACCACCCACGTGACCGTGCGCTGCGCCAGAACCGGCGACCGTGACGCCATCTCGAGGCACCCTCACGCACTACTATACGAGCACTCCACACAATAACGAGCACTTAGAACTGGCGCACTGCACATAGTTTCACTTTTATTGGTTCCATCACAGTAAGTTCCGACTCATTTTAGGACGGCGAAATAAAATTTATTGACCATTTTTAATGTAATTAAGTCCAACCCCTAACCCAAAATCTGAACACCATTTGGTTTCTTTTATAAATAAAATATTTTTTTGTAGTTTTTTTTCAGGGCCCATTGATACTTTTCACCCTGTATCCTAAATCATATGTACACTGTGTACATAATATGTACACTGTGTAGAAACAACTTACATAGGTCATAACCATTGTCTATTTCTCAACTGCTGAACATTTAAGGCGGTACTCATGCTAACCCGACTGAACCTAATGAAAATGGACAGGATACATAGAGATAATAATAATTATGATAAAATTATAATCGGCAAGTTCGCATGTCGTTCCGCTAAAGTGCGCACACGCAGGCTTCCCTTTCGTCTCGCACTCAGTGCAGAGCCTATAGGTATTTGTTCGCTGGTATGTCGGTTATTTTTAGGTGGATGTGGTTCACCTTGGCTGCTCAGCATCCCACAGACAGTGCATGTTGAACTTGCAGCGCTTACACCCACTTAGATACGTACAGCACGCGAACCGGCCGGATCCCCCAGCGATACAGACATTGAATCGCATTTTAAATACTATCGTATTCTGATTTAGCTACACTAATATTATAAAGAGGAAAAGTTTGTATGTTTGTTTTTTTGATTTTAATGAATAGGCTCAAAACTGCCGGACCGATTTTAAAAATTCTTTTACCATACGAAAGCTACATTGTCCACGAGTAACATAGGCCATACATATAATATCACGCTATGTCCCACGGGAGCGAAGCAGTAACCAATAACCTAACATGACGCGGGTGAGACCGCGAGGAAGAGCTAGTATATTATAACTACTTAGTTACTTTGATTTTTATATTTAATGTTTTTATTACGTGTAAATATATAGGGTATCTTGTGTGTGTGTGCACTAAACAGTAAAAATGAGTTGATATACTGCTCAATACCTTGAAAGTTTTATTGGTCATTTTGTAGAAACTTATTTGTAGGTCCTTTAGACGAGTATTTAGAGCACATCTTAGTTTTCTTCTCTACTTTGTTGAACTTTGTTTCTAAGTTTGTGTTACTTGGAATTGGAAGTGTTGACAAGGTAATACATAGATGACCAGATATCCGTCTCAGCGTATACATACATACATAGATAGAGAGAGCACCAGCTAATTAATAAACTCAGCTCAGTAAGGGTTCCGCCGCCTCGATTCTTCTCGAGCCGGTTAGATTCTTTCTATAAGACTATGTACTGCCACATACACTTATCAGATAAGCTCCATAGCGGCATGGCTTCGTCTCGGGACCCGCTGGCACCGAGTCACCGAGCTTACATCTCGTCAGATAAGCTGATACTCACGCTGCCGCCGTATGTCGTTTTTATTTAGGCACCGACCGTATTAGCAAATACCTTAATAATTGTTATGTATACCGGCAAATGAATTTAACTAATTAATACATTATCAAGTATTTAATTGAAGTGCAAGACTGCAAGCTAACGTGTAAGTCAGCAGCGTGCCTCGCGCGACGTATCGGAAGTGAGGCTGATAACTTATCGTGGAGCAGATAATCGCAGGTGGAGGTCAACAGAGTGACTCACTCACACTAATCAACATTTTTATGATGATAATAAAATAGATGAGTGATTGTGTTAGGAAGGCGTTGCAAAATCCGACCTTTACAACGCCGGGCCGACGACGGTATGGTTCACGGAAACTAGCACGAGTTGCTGCCAACATATTGCGGGCAACACATGAGTGGACCTGGTGTGGACAGTGGACAACCTATATTGTAAACAAAGTTTCCAGAAGCATTGTCCCCGATCATCAACACCCAATAAAAGTCTAAGAACAGAAAAATACCCACTTAACTTCGGAATGAGGTGGCAACACAAATCGACTTCCAAAATTTTGGAAGTCAGATTATTTATGACATAACAACGCACAGCTCAAACCGCTGATCCTTAAGACATAAAACTTGGAGGGTGTATTCTTTGTGAAGAGTAAGTATCCACTAAGAAATATTTTATGAAAACATCGACTTCCAAAGGGCTTAAGATAGCAGAGCGAGATGGAACTTCGACATCCACGCGGACGAAGCCAAAGGCAAAGTTAAGCAGAAATTCGATCGTGAGTTCGTCAAAGGTTGGCAAAACGTCTGTGGTTAGGTAAGGTTATTATTGCAGAGAGATGGGTTTGACTAGCCAAACGTTGATGTTTCGACAACAGAATAGTAGCCGTTAATTCTTCACGAAAGACTAAAGACTTGGACCATTACGTACCTATGGGAAGTACATAACATGATAGGAAGAGAGGTGCGGCCGCGGCACACAGTTCACGCGATAATGTCGTAAACTGTTGCTTTTACATGCAGTCTGCAAACTGATTCTGATTCTGAGTCTGCTTATCTTGCATGCCTAATGTGTGTACGCCAAAACTGAACAAGATATCGCCATAACCACAAACGAGTACCCAAAACAGTTAGCTACACTGACCATCAGAGAAACCAAAATGGACAGGTCCACTCAAATCTGTGTGCTTCTCTCATCTAGAGAGCACCTCAGACAAACCTTCATGGTTCTCGCACATTTTTGACCAATACGATTGTATGGACTTTAAAAGGGACTGACCTCTGAGTTTGTTTCGGATGTTTCTTCTCAGAGCAGTCCAGCTACGAAACACCGGCCCCATCGTTCGCTTAATACATATAAAAAAAAAACAATATTGACGTGTTAAAGTGTTATATTTATAACCTACTAGCTTCTGCCCGCGGCTTCGCTCCCGTTAGAAAGAGACAAAAAGTAGCCTATGTTACTCTCCATCCCTTCAACTATCTCCACTTAAAAAATCACGTCAATCCGTCGCTCCGTTTTGCCGTGAAAGAAAGACAAACAGACAGACAGACAGACAGACAGCCAGACAGACAGACACACTTTCCCATTTATAATATTAGTATGGATTTACAAAATAAATATGATTTTAAAGAATACTCTTCGGCTTAGTCGTACTTACGTACTGACTACTGACTAAACTTCTTCTATTTGTCCCACATAATTATGCAAAGGCCAAAGGCAGATTGTTTATTTCCATAAGGTTTTTCGTGTTTCTATCACTGCAATAGAATTTGACGGAAAAACAAGTGAAAGCCCCTATAGCCGCTGGCACGAGTGCACTAGTGCATGTGGGTCGGCGGCGCGGTGTCCGTCTGTCTGACATTTGCGTTTATTTTCATCTGAACACGTTGCGCAGGCGTCGCACAGCTGATTCACACACCGCCACTGGATAACATTTATAATGCTCACTTACTATAAATACATCGATTCATTTATCTGAACTTAATGCCATCGATCGCCAGCCCTTCTCTCACAAGTTTTATGTAAGTTTGATAAAAGAGAAATCATCTATGTACTTACAGTACACATATAAAATTATAAGCAACTAAGTTAAACAAACCTGTACATTGAATATTTTTAGCAAGAATATATTCTACAACCGATGCCGAAGCCAAACATTATAGGTTTTAGATATTTTGTCCGGGATAAATTAAAAAAGTAACTGCATGGTTTTCATTATTTTTTTAATGAATATTGCTAAGATCTCTGGTCAACACATATATATAGACAATATATTTGCACGCTATCATCTTTGTGGGATGAACATAGCAGTGACTCCTTTGAATTCAATTTGAAGTTTATTAATGAATGCCTCCCTGGCTGAAGGCTCTGCACTTAAATTAGGTTTAACTCGTTCCTATAAACTAAATCAAATAGGTATGCACGCTAACGTTGTAGCCACACTAGCGCAACCATTGTTATCTGTTCATAAAATAGTCGCGGGGCACGCTGATAACTCTCACCTACTTATTGAGTGGAAACAAAGCGATCATTCAAACAGCAGTGATAGTGTCACCCGCGCTACTGTCCCTGCCCGGTCCGACACACAGCGGCTGGTACGGTGCACTACCGCGGGTACTTTTAGTTAGCATCCATTTGTTCTATTATGGGTGGGTGTGTGTTAAATAAAATAGTATGTGAACATTTGCAGATGAAGTCAGAAGCCATCCATACTATTATACCGTATGAAAACAAAGTGCCTAGAAATGTGTGTGACTCCGCTCAGGGCACTAGCACTATCACTTATAGGCTATAAGTGATAGTGCTAGTAGATAGTAGATAGCACTTCATTCTCCTATCCTTTTCCCAATTTCGCAGGGCTCAGCTTCTAGCCTAACCGAATTTATCTGGATACCAGTGTATACTTGAAGCGACTGCCTATCAGACCTCCACAACCCTGTTTAAGTGGGTGACTGTACCTTTTGGTTATTCCGGTCCAACTTTCTGGCTTCTGAGTTCTGACTAACGGCTTTCCTCCTTTTCCGAAGGCACGGGATGTCAGTGATGTCTAAGATAAACTTTGGAGGACTTAAGTATAATATTGAAAAAGTCACATTGGTAGCTACTTGCACGGATATGAACCCACAACCTCTCACACGAGAGGCGGGCGCTTTAACTACTGGGCCATCACGATAGACCATAACACTTGTTAAACAAATTATCTCAGATGCCATAAAACTCAATTTGTAACATCGAGTGGGACTGGTTGCCTTCTCTATTAGGTAGCTGATCGAATGCTTGGCGCCCACACTGTGCAAACTGTGGCAGAAACAATGCCGCGTAGCCTTCAGCTCACGTCCCGCGCGTGCGAGCTGCTCCTCTGCCGCCCACCAGGCGAAGCGTGTACTCATTCATGGAGAATAGCGAAAGTGTTCTGTTCGACATTAGCGCGCATCAACCTTAAGAGTTCATTGCAGTTACACGATTATTATTGGAGTGCGTAAGGAACGCCCTGACTGTGACCCTGCCGGCCCTCTGTGAAGAGCTCTGCATTGAAGCTACACAGTTTATAATTGTTTTATTTTCCACCGCCTCCAGGCCTATAGGCTCCACCGCCTATTAAAGAGCTCTACATCTACACAGACAATTATGTCAATTTTTTTTAATAGGTATTAATATCTATCACTATGTATTGCTTACGTTATTCTGAAAAGGTCAAGATGTAGATCGACTTCGTTCTTTGACCATTACACTGAGCTAATGAAAACGAAAGGTAACGTAACGTAAGGGATATATACGAGGATATTTTCATTAAAAGTCTTTCAGTCTAGTCCAATAGTTCTCAATTTGATGGAGGTTTTTTTTGTTTGTACACCTATTAGATACGATGACATTTTTATAACCCGATTTATGGGATTCTTACTTGCATTCGCACTTGGTCCCATAAAAACTTTTCATAATTTGGGCGTTCACGGAATTTTTATTTGATGAAGATTTTTTTCTTATATTTATTTGTCTGCTTTATACCGACGACCTATGATGTTTCGTTTAGCTTCAACCTATAACTGAACTAGATTTTGAAGACATATTCAGACAATGTTTGGCACTAAAAAGTAAAAAATAAACATTTGTTTAAAGTGTTCTTGTTTAACAATTAAAAAACAAAAGCAATAAAATAACTTAAAGATCGGAAGTCGGTGGCAATGCAAAACCACAAACAGAACGGGATCCACCGACTTCCGAAGCTTAAGTTATTTTTTAACATTACGCTAAAACTTATGGGAGCGGAGTAATAACCAAAAACGCCGGCGAAACAGCGGGGACAGCTAGTATACATACTATCTATAACTATTGACTATGACTGTAATGGTGAAGGCAGGGCCAACATTAAAGAGAAGGAGTCTCCCAAAGACTTAAAGATTAGCTTTTGAAGCGAGACGGGGCGGCGAGGGGTTAGTTTTCTCTGACGCTGACTGAATACTGAATAAGAAGGCACCGGCTTGCAGCATTTTATTTAGGTACGTTCCCCACAGTCAGGACAAACGATCAGAATTTGCGATATCCGAAATAGGCAACAATTATTTTCCACGTTGTTAGTTAAATCGATTTCTGTCTTCTTCATCAAGCATTGGGTAGTGTTTTGTATCTATGTTTGGGTAATGAAGTAGTAAATGAAACGTAATCAAGTCATCAGGCGTCACACACACCGCTGACCCACTTCCTGAAGGAAAGTGTAAAGTAGTCAAGTATATGTATCACTTGCACGGATCATAAACTGATGCAGTAAGTATTCAGTCACCGACAGGCGCACGCGGCGGCGGTGGCGCGGTTCGGGCGCGCGTGCTCGCGCTCGCTCGTGCCGTTAGCGACTGTCACAATTGGCGGGAACAGGCGCGGCGCGCGCGCATTCTACGCATTTTATCTATTTGTCAAGTGCGATCGCAACGCATGCTGACATAACTTGAAATTAACTTTATAATAACTTGACAATGTTTGACCAGAATACATAAATAAACAGCAAAAGCCTGTTGCTGTCTGTTGGGCACTTTGGCTAGTTTTGTACTAATGGTTGCTTCATCTGGTTGGAGTGAACATGACAGATCCACTACTTCCACCTCAGCAAACCTAACCCACAGTCCAATATATAGTTAACTCAGATTATAAAACAGAGTTAAATATTTAGTTTAATGTCTTGTAATAGTTTTGAACTGCACTAGATGCACTTGCACAATGCACACAAGGACAATAGCCGCTTGATGTGTAAGGGTCTTCCCAAGCTTCCCACATTTATTTCCCGAGTGGCAGTCGGGCAGTCGACTCCTCCGAACGGCTGTCGCAACACTCGCGACACTCGCTTCGGATGTACACATTTGTTGCGAAGCCGATGCGAAGGGTATTAGTAACACCTTTATTACGTAGATATAAAGGCGTTTTTGATCGGTGTTAGCCGAATCCGCGTCGATAAATGTGGGGTGACCCTAATTCCAGCACAAACTAACATGGAAGTGGCACGAGCCACTCGGCAGTAAATCTATGATGAAACAAAACAAAGATCTTACAATACTTGTCCTGGGTATTATCTGTCTGGATTTGGTTACAGTGTGATCGATCCTAGTTTCTTGTAGAACGTCAGGTATTCCTCACTACAAAATAGAACAAACTTTATCGAGCCCTTGAATATAAAATCGAGCTATAACTTTACTGGAACTGGAAATTGATGACAGCGGAGCCTTGAGTGTTGTGTATTCTTTATTTTTAGGAGCTCTGGTGTTTTTTTTTATTGGGACAATCCCACCACACTTTTCCCAACCACTGCAAGTGCTGAAAGCCAGAATCAACAGTGGAGTCCGCCAGAAAAGCGCCGAAGCAATGAAGCTCGACGAGTCCCGGAGAAACGATTCAACTGTCTTGGATCCCGCAACGAAATTAATCAGAAAGAACTGCAGAGGAGTAAGAAAAATAGATATTTCCACTTCCCTCCATAACAAGCAGGAGACAGAACAGAACTAGGCCAATAGGCACAAAGGGGCAATCACAACTGGGAGAAGCCCAGATTGCCTAGCACCACGGAATACAGTTTGTAATAAAATTACTGGGTCCTAAAACTGTAAGCTGTTACAATTGATTCCAATAATAGGTATGGCAAAAGCGCTTGAACGCACGGAAATTGGTTTTAGTTTCCACAAGGTCCGCATAGTAAACGACACCAGATGTAACCTGTATACTATCCAACATTATATTGCGCCTCATTCTGCCAAAGAACACACTCCCATAAGATGTGATGTGCAGATTGTTCTTATTCACAGCCCAATGCAGAACATTGACACAAAGGCGAAGCAACTAGTTTAAAGTAATATAATTTACTCTTAAAATTGCCATGACCTGTGAGAAATTGGGCAACACAGTGATTCACCTCCAGCCAAGTCCTAGCCAGCCGCTCACGAACGGATGGAAAGAACAGATGGAGGTGTCGGCCCTTAGTGGAATTATCCCACCTACACTGCCATTCGGATAAAAGTTCCTCCCAGACTTCAGTCTGCGGTTTAAGTAATCTAGAAATTCTATTAAGGACTCGCTGTGTTACAAAGTTAGTGTCCATGGCCTCCCGCGCGGAGTAGTACATTGCAGCACGTCGCTGCACCTCAAGATCTACTGGAAGCGCACCTGCAAGTACCGGTAGGGCCTCAGTACTAACCGTCCTATACGCTTCGCATAAGAATATCAAAGCCAAGCGTTGACTTTGACAATTTCCGACATGCCGCCCCTATAGTATAATATAGTAACTCTATCGGCCCAAACAGATGCACCGTAGCACAAACAACCCAAGTAGGCAGCCCCATAAATAGTTTTGAGGGTTAAGAATTAAAGACCCCAAGTAGATTTAGAGCTCTGGTGTCTGAATGTAATTATGTAACAGAAGCAGGACCCTACGTTTAATCTGATTGAAACCTAATGTTTAACATGCACAGTATTTAATACCTCCCAAAACGTATAAATACAAAAATAGGACTTTCAGCTTCAGCAAAATCTAAAATTTTTTTCCAACAGGAGCCTCTGCAGTATGAAGCTTTTCAGACCGATCGGTACCGTTTTTATAGGGGTGTATTTATAAGGAACACACGCGCAAAATTTAAATAAATTTAAGTCAAAACTAAGTTTCGCTGACAATCATGTCAGAGAGACTCTATTTTCTTAAGGGCAGGTACATATCTGACAGAAAATGCATCCGAGCGTATCATCGCTCGCTTATATTCGCATTAAGCGATTGATGATACGCTCGACGCATTTTTGCATCATCGGCGGTGGGTGTGAAAGGTTGAATACTTAGCGTCTTACTAATAATCGCTGCATAAAGTTATGACAGGTTTATACGTCAAAAAATGCATGGTTACACAGGCTCTATTCATGACATAACTTTACACAGTGATTATTAGTAAGGGGCAAGGGCATTATTCAATAATACTTTTATTTGTCTGTTTTGATAATATACGCGATAATACGCGACGCATTTCCCGTCAGTTATGTACCGACCCTAATATTTATAAAATGCACGCTGCGTAGTATTTTTACAAGGATAATTACTTAATTTCTTTCAAAATATCTTTGTTTCAGCTTTACTTGTAACAGGGAGATAACAATGATAATAATTAAGCAGTTGCGTCACTGATAAAGATAATCTGTATATTATTATGGTGTGTACCCCGCGACCGACGGTGGCGCCGCGCGGTTGTGTGGCGGACGGCGGCCGTTGCCCTGCGTGCGGCGCGTGTCAGTTCTCGCACTCCTCACTGTTGAATACCAAGTGATCCGACCCTCAGTGACCAACCAGTAACCACTGTAACTTGTTACAGTTAAATAAATGTGAAACATATATCATTCTCTAATTGATAATTTAGGTACCTAGCAGTTTTTTCCAAAAGTCCACATGAAACGAGTAACATCATTCTTAATTTGTTTGTTTTGTTCTGTCATCCCTGATTGAATAAGTACATTTCTATAAAACAGTATTACCTACTATACCAAATGTTTGGTCTGTAAAGGAATCAACGTGGCCTCGCTACATATGAGTTGCGACACCTCGTGGTACATTTGTCGCCAGGAATGTGGCAGTGACTCGAGCGTCTCTAAGAGTACACTCGAATCAATTGAAATCAATCAAACGCTTGCGATGCGCGTGCAGCTGTCGGTGGGTGCCGTGTTCATGTAAAGAAGGCCACTGTGGAAAATATTTCAGAAACTACGAGTTGGGGACTGGGTCATCACGACATTTTTTTACCACACCACACCAACGTGAAAACAAAAAAAGGAAACGTAATAAAAACGTGAAAACCTAACACGGCACACCAAGCGGCACGGCATAACATGCGTAGATTATGTAGTTAAAAATGTGCGTAAAAACATGATTTTTCATCCAGTTGTAACATTTAACAGCATAATATATTTTTGGTTGCTGTCTGATTAATAATGATTATTAATAGACTATTTAGTAGACTATTTTTAGGTCTCGTCAGTGGTGGACGTTTGGACTAAACTCATACATTTTTTGGTCAGCCTCCTTTCATAGTTCTGCTAGGTCAACGACAACTACGTTATGTTACAGGGTTATGATTCTCTTGAAAGTGTTGAAATGCTATACGATTTTTGTGACATAAACTGCCTTAACTTTTTTATTTCGTGAACTTAGAAGTTTGATTTTTTCACAGCTTTAAGGCACCACAGACCTGAGTGTACAGTTTTAATAGACAGGCAAAAATACAGACGGACGACAAAGTGATCCGATAAGGGTTCCGTTTTTTTCTCTTGAGGTACCTACGGAACCATAAAAAATAACCACCAAATCTAAGACGAGAGCTTGTTTCAAACCTATCCCCTCCGCGTCGTACTGCCCTGACATTATGCCATCGGCAATCTTAGCATAAAGCGAGCATTTAGGGCGCTACGTCGTTTGTAAAATGCCGGGCATTATATGTGTCGCAGGTTTTTCACAAAATTAGGTTTTCGATCATCATCATCCGGTTTTTGATCAAAAACCGGATGATGACAAATATTAAACCCAATTTCATCATAAACCTGTTACAGTCCAGATTTTTGATCAAAAATATGAACTAGTTTAGGTTTATGATGAAGTTCTGGGTAAAATTGCTTTGTTTTATGACAAAATCAATTTAAATGAAATAAATAAAATAATCTATCGTCATTTGTAACTTAGTAGAAAGAAAACATTTATTTATTTATCAAAATTTTACATCCATGATCCAATCAATATTCTCGTTCTTCAATCTAATTATGAAAATGTTTCAATTTTACCTGATTTTTAGTTACTTATTATTTTATAATTTTATTATTATTAAATACGACTAAACAGACAGAGTCAAATTAAGAAAAAAATTAATAAAGAAAAGTTTGCTTTTTTATATAAATTTCTTATTATAAACTAGCTTTCGCCCGCGGCTTCGCCAGCATGGATATCGTACTTTTGTCCTCTATTTTAACCCTTTAGGGGAAATAATCTTATCAGGGAGTTTTAGACTTTTGCTGACCCACCCTTGTTTGTTCGGTTGCCCTTCATGTTCCGGGACTGCGGTAACTATTAGAACTATTCCGCAACCCCGGCAGGCATTAGCCCTATGGCCATGGCCCCGTCACGTGCCACCGCACCGTCTAGCGACTTTCGGCGTCAACGCCTGGGTCTCTGCCCGGGGCGTGAGGCTTAATGCTGCCTCACTCGCGCCGCCGCCTCCTTCTCCAGAATGACTGCTTCGCAGAAGGAGGCGACGGCTTCCCATTCATTCTCGCCCCGGAGCATGGCCTCAACCAGCGCTGGGGCGAGAATTAATGTGAAATATTTTATTTAAATTGATTTTGTCATAAAACAATTTTGGCAATTTTGCCCAGAACTTCATCATAAACCTAAACTAGTTCAGGTTTTTGATCAAAAATCTGGACTGTAACAGGTTTATGATGAAATTGAGTTTAAAATTTGTCATCTTGCGGTTTTTCATCAAAATCCTAGGTTTTTGATAAAAAACCTAATATTGTGAAAAACCTGCGACATATGTATATATAAACGGTGAACTCATACCAAAATGACCGACACAGATATCTTTTAAAAGAACTTGGATACAGTTGCTGGTCTAGTCACTTATGACCAGGAAGTTCTAATGATAATGATTAATATTAATGCTTATGCTCCCGGGGTACTCTCGTACATATTTTGGAAAGATCTGATGTATCATGTACATGAAACTTCTCAACAAATAACCGTATTTTCTAAATTCTTCGCGCGCCTCCACAGTCCATGTTGCCACTGGGACACAGAATTATCCAATCTCAATGAACAATATGCTGAACTTGTAACAAAGACTGACATGAGTGTCGCCCGCGACCGTACAGATAATGTGGATCTGCTAGTGGGCTGCGCGGAGGCTCCGCGCGTGAACTGGGTGACGGCGACGTCGCCGCCCGGCACCAGCGCGCGCCCACAGGGACGCACTCGCCGCTGCGCCGCCCCGCTCATATCACACGAGTGCTTTCTTTTTGTTGGGCCTATTTCTAGTTTACAACACGAAAAATTGGTTAGTCACAGGTAAGTAAGTACTGTCTGTTTGTCTAATCACTCAAGAAATTAAATTGTCGAGTGAGCAGAACTATGTTCATCATAACCAACACTAGGAAGACAAACTAGATCTACTCTAATGATGAGGAACAACGTATTACTTATAGGTATACTTACCGTGTAAGGAAAAGAATTGGCGAGGTAAGCAAGTGCGCCAATGCTCGGATTGCAATGTCTGATTACTTCCCTGGCGTGCATCTGTCTGCGGGCGGCGTCGCGCGTGCCAGCCACGGCGCGGCAGTGAGCCCGCGCGCGCCGCCCCGCCGGCCCTCGCCACTACGTGCTTATTTGCAAGTGGAACGATTAAATACAAGGCTAAACGTGGAAAACACTTGAACTCTGTTGTCGTTGTTGTTTGTTATTGTTGTGTTGTGATAGCCCCGTCGAGATGTGGCCGCAGCTCGGCCTCACCGCCCATCACGATATTGCGCACTTTGCGTCGAGTGGAGCGATCAGATAGAGTAGGTATCAAAATGAATGGCGGAAGATCAGACGCGTCCACTTCTACTGACGACATTCAGGTTTGTTTAGTTACGGCTGCAACTTCAACTTGAGTGATATGGTGAAGTGGTGCTGGTCGCTGCACGGCGCGAGTCATGACGAGTACATAGAGTGCGCGTGTTGTTACAGAGTCGGCCGCTGTGCCTGTTCTACTTCACGCACCCGTTCGGCGTGCTGTCGCCGGAGCCGCCCACGCTGGCCGCCGCGCCACCGCACGTCGCGCGCGCCTTCCTCAACATGCAGCCCGTGCCGCCGTGGACGCTGTGGAGCCCCGCACCGGCCGCGCCCGCCGCGCCTCCCGCGCCGCCTGCGCCGCCCGCGCCTCCCTCCGACGACGATTACAACTCCGGCAGCTCGTCGTCGCGGCCGCGCTACGAGCTGGGCGCCGCCACCGTGCACCGCTCGCCGCTCAGCCTCGTGAGCGTGGCGCGCGCGCGCAAGTGCACGCTCGACTTCGGCCGCGACTCAATCTCCTCCTCGCTGTTCTCCGGCGACGTGTGGTTCAACTCCGGTTCGAGCTGCCGCAGCAACGAGTACCCGCGTCGCTTAGTGCCCTATAACAAGATTCTGCCCCCGCTGCAGCTGCCCAGCCCCAAGGAATCGTGTGCTATGTCCAGCTCGGATGACTTTTGGCCGAGAAAGTGTTTAAATCCAGAAAAGTTTTCTCTTCCCCCTATCGAACTGCCCACCGTGAAAGTGAACATAGTGCGTAATAAGAAATGTAGTGCGAGCTCGGAGGATGCCTCGAGCGCGGAGGGCGCGCTGCGGCGGGAGCGCGCGCGCCGTCGCCGCCTCGGCGTCAGCAAGCCACGCCGTGCGCGCGCCGCCGACCTGCGTCGCCTGCTCGCCACGCTCATGCGAAGGGCACTCGCAGGTACGTCAGTTATAAGCTAGTTGTCTAACCTTACTTAAAAGTGTCAAGAAATAAGAATAGCGTTCGTTTCACCCGACCTCATCACCATCGAGGAAAAACTTGCACTTGACGTTTCGGGCGACGCAGGTACTCTAGGGGCATGGCTGCTTCAGAGAGCCGGATGTTTGGTGTCAGCAGGGTCGACTGTCGGGAGGACACGGCGAGGAATACATCGGTAAAGTGTACCGCTTGGGAGCCGCGTCGTGCTCTCCGAGGCAGCGACTGTCGCTGTCGGCCGCAGTCAGTTCAATGGCCGACAGCGCAGAGTCCTAGGACGCAGTGGTCTCCTTCTCAGAAACAGTTATCGCGCTAAAGGAAGCTGTGAAAAGGGAGGAAGGGCTCTCTACTTCTCTCCCCCGGCCCACCTCAATGGATCTAGATGATGTGACGAAAGAAATGTTTAGAAATGTCCATCGCGTTTCATGCAGCAGCTAGACGCCACGTCTAGACGTACTACTTCGCGCTAGCGATCATTGAGTTCGTGGGGCACCCATTTGTCAAGGTTTTTTACCTTGCCAATTTGACGCAAATGGACCAATATTGTTTTGACGCTAACGTCAAAAGCTGCTGCTAATTCAACCGTAGTTGTGTAGCTTCCACAATCACCTTTAATTCGTCATTGTCGACCGACCAAAGTCTTCGACCGCGAGGTTCATTTCTCAGGTCGAAATTCCCAGAATGGCTGGGAGCAAACCAATAAGCTGGTGCGTTGGTTCGTAGTGTTAGCTCCGTAAACGTCGTTGATGTTGCGTGCCGCTTGTGCCGCGTTGTTGCCACATGCCACGACGGTACATATTCCATAATTACTCGCATTTTTAACGTATCCATGATGACGAAAAAGATTGAAATGCGATGAAAATATTGCATACATATAAAGAAAATATAATAATAATTAAAAATTTTAAGGAGAACATATTAGGTACTTCTTTAAAGAGCGTTTAAATAAAAGCTTTATTTGTGTTTTTACTTTTAGGTAATTTATTTTTTAGTAGTCGATGGGTAGGTTTTTCAGTCTATTTCTTCTCTTACATAGGTCGTAGACCAATAATGATGTCGCCGATCTCGCAAAATTACATAAGTCAAACTTATTTCAGCTTGAGCTTACTTTTCAATTTACTCTCAATGAGCCCTTTCATTTGATACCTATATTGCAGGGTATCACGACTTCACGACCCATACCGTTTGCTTTGCGTTTGTTTAGCGAGAGATGTCATGTTGGATTTTAAAATAACCTTTTGACGAATAACCGACAGCCGGCTGTCGCGCTGCTATTGTCTTTCTATTGTGTCTCAAATCACGTGTGTCCGAAGGTTTAAAATCGACCTCATTTTTTACCCCAGCACCTCAAAATACCATGAATATGTCTGCAATGACGCATATTGTGAGAAATGTCACGGAATATACAGTGCAAGCTTAATAAAAGCTTTAAAACATCTCCCCACTTCACATGCACGGGAGTTACCCCAAAAAAATATAGCATTTGTGTTTTTTTTTGCACTTGATTGACGTGGTAAATACGCGATCTACGCAGTTTGAGTTTTTTGTTATTAACCGTTTAGGCGGTAAGCCGAGGACGGACGGACGGAACGAAACTTAGGGTTCCTATTGTACAAATTTTGATACAAATATACTTAATTTGTGACAATTGGTCAAATATGCCTATGACCTATCTACACCTTTTTATTTCTAATATCATTACCTGTACTTAGTACTTAGTATATAGGTACCTCCACAGAAACATCTTTCATCATTTTAAACTTAATTTTTTTGGCGCTGAGTCATAACCACTGTCATGCCGATTTCACACGAGGGCAGAACAGTGAGGCAGAACAGTTGGCAGAACTGCCACTGTTTGAACGTACAGAACAAAATGACCGTTGGTTACATAGAGCTATATCTTTAGAGATTTTTCTGTTTTACATGCATATACAGGGTGGAAAGTTTCAATAGGCCCTGGAAGAAGACTACCATAACCCAACTAACAATTTAACGTCGTTCAAAAGTTTAGTAAACGTTATCTTAAAACCATTGATCGTAATACCTAAGTTGTACTAACGTTATAATAACGTTTACTAAACGCGAAAATGGCCCCAGTTATACGACCAACATTATCGTTTAATGGACATACAAAAGTCGCAAGCAAGATGACTTCGTTACGTCATTCAAAACTCGTATGAACGTGCTGAAATTACCATTTTCGTCGCGCAGAAGTCGCATCATAACTTTACAACGGCTCGTTTGTTGTATTGTCGTCATACAGGTGTTTTTGAATGACTAAAACGTTTTATTTGAGTCAAGGAACAACACCTGTAAGACTTCTCTATTTTTCTTGTTAGTGGCACGGTGTTTGGATTTGATTCGAGTTTAGATTGCAAAATAATCACAAGAAAATAAAAGGTTTATTTAAGTTATATTATATTTCTCGCTAATAACTGTATCTGTCTCTTATGCCGTTTAGTTCGAGTGGGTATTAAAGTTTTATGATAATATACCTATGTGTATTTATTTGAAATTTTCATGCCCCCTCTCAATTTTGTGTTTAAGTGATTTTATTCTTATTAATAAAAATATATTTATTCCTAAAAATGTAGGACATGTTGCTTTTGTCACACACTTATCTCTTTACGACGTTGTAAAGACATAAAGTCGTATAAAGGTTATTTCAAGACCATGCAATACGCCATGACAGCAGCTAGCTATTAAGGTTCCTCATAAATTTAAAACCCTTTTCATTATTGTTCACAGTAAAAGTACAGTGCAAATTTCAAAAATTAAAAATTTTTTTTTACTTTCCTTTTGAAAGTTCCACTACGTGTAAGTCTTCTCCGCGAATTTTTACCTTTCATTTTTCGTAGCAAATTTAATCAAACGTTCCGTAAATATGGCGGCCTAGACGTTTTAAAGTCAAAACCTGACTTAAATGCGACTACAGGTTTGATTAAAGTCAGGGCATGACAATAAACAGACATCATCAAATATATTGGTTATATTTAAGTTTCAAATAAACCATCAAGTCATTTAAGAGTCTCCAATTGACCGCTGTTAAACAGGATAGTGATTGTTATATAAACGTCACTGTGAAAACGTCTATACAACGCTACATTACATAGATGTCATATAAAGGGTTTTCAAAGACCTAATTTGGTTAGTTCAAGACGCTTAATGGACTATAACGTTAGTACGACTATAGCGTTGTCGTACAAACGTTTTAGCTAAGACTGTAATACAACGTCGTTTAGTTTAGTCTTACCAACGTTGCTAAGACCAGCTTATTATGACATATTTGTCGCACGACTAAAAAGTTAAATTAAAGACGCCTAAAGGACCTCATAGTCATCTCACTATCATTATAAGACTGCTATCCAACTTTATGTCGTATAAGTCAAGACTTATATGACGTTTTTGTTTGTTGGGAAATTATTAAGATAGATTATTTTACTCATAGGAAACATTCTTTTATTTAAAAAAAAAGCAAAACTGCATTCAAAGATTTTCCAAAATTCGCTTACCACTCCCTGGAATCGAACCGGCTAAAATCCAAAAAAAATAATACTCTGTATTTTTATGACATCAAACGTTAGGGTTATAAGGACCAAATCTCTCTAAAAAAACTAAGATTTTAAATTAAAGGAAAACCATAAATCTTAAAAAAAATACTTTAATTGGTGAAAAATGAACGAAAATTTTGACGGCTAAATTCGTCTTTTGATTTCAAAAGATAAAAATTGGGAAACGGGAATCGAACGGGCTCAAAATGCAAAATTAACACCCTGTACATTTATGACGTTAATCGATATGGTCATTTATAAGGATCAAATCTTTCTAACCATCACAATAAATAAAATTAGAGGAAAACCATGAAATTTAATCTTTTCAAATCAAAGGACGACTTTAACTTTCGAAATGAAAATGCCAGATCCTGCCCCACCCTTTCATTAATTTGTAAAGTTTACAAGAAATGTACCTAAATTAATGAAAATTATCCAGCGAAAATAAGACCCCTGGTTACTTAATTGTTATTCTGTTACACTTGCGGATAAAAAGTTAGTAATAAAAGGATTTTTAAAACCCAACGCCTATTTCTTGTTTTTATTTCGACCACTAACTAGCATTACTTAGTACGCATACACGAGAACTAAACGAGCAATTTGATTTTAATAAAATGACATCTTTAAATGTATTATGTACAGGTTTTAATATGTATTCGGTTTTAATACACACAGTTAATGAAAGTAATGTTTTTAATATATTAAGAATATTTATTCTAACAATTATTTGTCATTATGAATGAGCGTTAGTGATTACGTGTAACGAAACTCCTTGGCGAGCCAATGCTTATGTCAACAAACAAGACAATCATTGACATGCAACTAACCTAAACTTGAAGTACCTAACCTCCTAGAAGTAATATTTCTTCTAAGATTTAAAAGAAACCGCAAGTTCTAAAGGTATTTTAACAAGTTTTTTAGATAACACTAATATAGCACCAATAGACTGCTACATTTGGCATGCCTGTGAACCATTTGTTTGTGAACCAACTTTTATTTGATGGGTCAAACTCTATAGGATTTCTGGCATTGTCCTTTTCAAATAAAGCTCTTAAGCATTATGGTTTTCCTATAATTTAAATAACCATGTTTGTTAGAGAGATTTCATCCTTATGAATGGCCCTAACGTTTCACACTTAAAAAATAGAAAGTGTTACTTTTTTAGGGTTCCGTAGTCAACTAGGAACCCTTATGGTTTCGCCATGTCTGTCTGTCCGTCTGTCTGTCTGTCCGTCCTCGCTTAATCTCTGTGACCGTTAGCACTAGAAAGCTAAAATTTGGTACCAATATGTATATCAATCACGCTGACAAAGTGGTAAAATAAAAATTGGAAAAAAATGTTTTATTAGGGTAGCCCCCCTATATGTAAAGAGGGAAGTGATTATTTTTTTAATTTCTACCCTGATGTGTGATATATTTTTGGTTAGGTATTTAAAAATGATTAGGGGTTTACTAAAATATTATTTTGATAAAATGTCAATAATTTCGGAAATAATCGCTCCAAAAGTAAAAATCAAAGTGTCCCCCCCTCTAACTTTTGACCCATAGGTTTAAAAAATATGAAAAAAATCTGGAAAGTAGAACTTTATAAGGACTTTTTAGGAAAATTATTTTGAACTTGATGGAAAGAACAGTTTTTGTACAAAAAAGACAAAAAGGTTGTACAAATAATTTCTGCGTACTTAGTATGTCAACGTAATAAATAGCCTTTTTTTCACTTATATGTGGTAACACTTATTGTGACGGACGAGAAACTACGGAACCCTACATTGAGCGTGGCCCGACCCGCTCTTGGCCGGTTTTTTAGATTTTAGTACGTTCGATTCCCGGGAGTGGTAAGCGAATTCTCGAAAATTGTTGAATGCAGTTTTGTTTCGTCTTAATAAAAATAAAAGAATGTTTCCTTTAAGTAAAATAAACTATCTTAATGATTATCCGTGCGAGCTAACATGGCACCTGGGTTAAATGAATGACATTTAAAGTACTGAGTGCAAAAAAGGAGACGTTCGATTTTGGGCTAACACTATGACAGATGACAGGTATACGCTAAAACCATTTGTATGGCTATATTTTTATTTGGTGTAAATTGTGCTAACCTAGCCCGGGTTAGCACAATTTACACCAAACCTTCCTGAATTTTATTTAAGTTTTCTAAATAGTAACATATATTTTGTGCTTAGTTGTTTCTCATAACATACTACGACGTTTTAAACGTGACAAAACAAACTTCTTAGAAACAAAGTTGTAAAAATAATTACGTGCGCGCCTGAAAATCCGTTTCTGCACATCCGCCGTTTTAGTTAAACTTGTGCCGTATATTGTAACAGTCATGCTAACGCTACTGGTAAGACGAGAGTGGGGCGCCGCGCGGGGTCGCGGGGAGAGGTTTGTTTTGAGCCAGGTGCCATGTTAGCTCGCACGGGTAGTAGTTTTCTTCCATAGATAGGGCCCATTGAAACTTTCCACCCTGTATACCAGAAACCTACGAATTAATGCTTGAATACCACAGACTTACATTTTAATGTAACCTTAGGGGTTTGTAACTAATAAAATGATTGCTTTGTCACTTTCTGTGGGTTGTTTTTGATATGACATGTTGCTAATGTCAATAAATTGTTTAATAAACCAATTACCTGTCAGAATAATATAGAATCAATAGATACTCGTACCAGTCAATGGTTGCTATGTTTTGAATGTCGTGCCATAGTAAATTGAGAGAACAGTTCTTCAGAGCTCCTTGTTGCTCTTACGTATACTGAGAGGCGGTTGCTCTGGATTACGCACTGCGAGAGGCGTTCATTGGTGTGCAGCGAACGCTAGCTGTAGTACCGCGCTCGGCACATGGGCTACCTGGAGCAGTGTCCGCAGCTGTCGCGCGGATGCTGCCTGCCGCTGCGGGCGGCGGCGCTGCTGGCGGCGCTGCTGGGGCTGGCGCTGGCGGCGCTGTACCTGTTCCTGTACAGCGCGGCGGGCGCGCGGCTGGTGGCGCGTGGTGCGGGTGAGCGCGCGGGCGGCGCGCTGCGGCCGGCGCACGGTGCGCTGGGCGTGCTGCTGGCGGCGCTGCACGCGCTGCTGCTGGCGGGCGCGGCGGCGCGCAGTGACGCGCTGTGCGACGTGTACGCGTGGGGCATGCTGGCGGCGCGGCGCAGCTGCTGGCGGGCGCGGGCGCCGCCGCCGCCTGCCTGCTGGCCGGCCACGCCGCCTGCGCCGCGCTCGCGATGGCCGCCGCGTTGCTCTCTGTGCTCGTTTCCTTCTATTTCGTCGTAGTAGTCATCAACTACAGAATGACAATACCATAAGCTGTTTTTTATAAGCATATACTTTTTCCTAGGTAACATTTGATGATGTTTATTGTACAAACCAAAGCGACACGTGTATAACGCGTAGCGAGGAGCACGGCACACGTGCCGCTGCTGACACCTCTCAATAGAATCAGTGCAGTTGTGTTGTTGTGCTGAAGTGATGACATGAAAGATATTTACTCAAGTTACTCTAAGGTGCTCTAGGTGACGAGAGACCAGCTTTATAATAACGCTCTAATGTAATGAGATACCGGAGATACCTTAAACGAATACAGCTAAACTGTTAATTTCCACTTTAGTTTTCTTTTTTCGTAAAAATCTAAAGCAACATCATTGACTTTTTTTGCAATATGGTAGGTAATAGGTATATAGCAAAAAATATAAGCAGTCAATAATATTAGCATGCAAATATTTATAAATTTTAAGGAATTATATATAACACACAATAAAACATTTTTTTATTATTTAATACTAAAATCTATTACAATGCATTTCTGAAGTAGTAAAGGTGTTACCACACCAATCGAGCGATCGTCGACCGATGGCATCGATCGATGGTAGAATGGATTAGTCGATAGTTTCTAAAATTCGAACACACCAATCGATCGATAGCCGATAGATGCCCTCGATCAATGGTAGAATGGATTGGTCGATGTTGGTGTGGCAACACCCTAAGATTGACGCGAAAAAATATGCATCGTTGACAAAAATATGCATTTTGTACTATAACATAATTTTAGGATCAGAAGTGGAAAATTTAAAAAAAACACACACACGACACTAACCGAACTTTTAATTGCTATCACAATAATATTAAATCAACAATTTACAAAATAATCGACAGGTAATTCTTACTGCATTTTAATGATTAGAAATTCAAATAAAAACGGTTAACAAAACACAAAATGGCTCACGTGTACCGAGTAGATGTCCGTCTGCCTTGAACGCCGCAAAAAGAATGAAAACTTGTATCAGTTAGCGATTGTTTTTATACATCTACCCGGCACAGTGTTGCCGTTTTGTGGGGGTATAGTTAATACGGCCTCTCCTGACAGCCGATCGTCCTCGATCCTGGTTTTGATTATGACGACGTCCTAGTCCAGTATGTGGCATCGACAATCCGGCTTGACTAGGTAGGGGCGTCACTGGTCCGTCGATCTCGTTGGATGGTGGCCTTGGGGAGTTTGACCGGCTCCCAATGTTGACATGTTCATCAGGAGGGGATCTCTGCAAGGCATCTGCATCAGACGTTGGTGGCTGAATGGTCTCCAAGGGTTCGGCTTCATCTGAAACTATAAGAAGTAGTCTACAGCCACCTGCTATTGGAGGGTTACAGTCTAGTACTCCTGGCTAGCGATTCGAACGCTACAGGTTATGTAAGGATTCTTAAACACAGTGTACAACCGTATACATGATTTAACACTTGTTTGGCAACGCCAGTGCGACTAGAGCAGTATCAAAGCTTTAATGACTTAGCAAACAACTTGCTAACACAAAGAACATCTGAATACTTTTCTACGCACTCGTTAGTAAAACAGCGACTTGACAATTTGTCAACGCTCAAATCCGACTAGCGAGACAGCTTACTACGGACATACAGACGGCGACTTGACGGTATGTCTACGCTCGTTCGACTAGCGAAATACATCACTACGATACGACAGCGACTAGACAATACCTCAACGCCAGGGTTCGACTAGCGATTTGGATCACTACGAGCCAATAATACTCACCGTCAAAAAATGCGGCACATGCTTCGGGACACCACTCGCCACGCCAGGGCACCATATGCTGTGCCGCGGCTTGAGTCTTCTTCCCGTAGTCACCACTAACGAGTTTCAACTCGTATCGACCGCTAGGCAGGATGTTCACTACTTTGTAGGGCCCTCGCATCCCTGAATCTAATTTACCTGTGGACTGAGAGGTTTTTATTACGAACACGAGGTCGCCTACATTAAACTCCCGTGGAGGTCGTCTTCGACGGTTCTCACGCTCATCTTGCTCAGTCCGGTTTTTGTCGAGGAGTTGTCGTGCTCTGCTCCTGGAGAGCTCCCTGAGCGCTTCCCTGTTAGGTGACGAGTTCTCGATCGCCACATCTCGCACTAAAGCGCGAATCACCGGAGTCGTTGCTTCTGTTCCTAAAAGGAGATTTAGCGGGTAGTTTTGTACGGTTTTGTGTTTCGTTATATTAATAACGAGTTGTAATTTCCATAAAGTGTCTGTCCACGATGTATTTCTTTGACTGGCTTCTACTCTAATCATGTTGAGGACGGTACGCATATACCTCTCAACCTGGCCGTTAGCGTGGTGCATCTCGGGTGTTATGTGATGCAGGTCACAGCCTAGGTCATTAACCCACTTGACAAACACGTTTGACTCAAACATACGCCCCTTGTCGGCTATCATGACTTTCGGCACACCAAACAGCGAAATCATTTGCGTGATAACTTTCCTGAGCTCCTCAGCGTCTTGACGGACCATGGGATGTAATAAACAGTACTTGCGACAATGATAAGGACGTACCGGTACTCTCCAGATGTGGGTAGTGGTCCCAGGGCGTCAACGTGTACTGTGTGGAAAGGCGTGTCTGGTTTCTCCCACGAAGTGATGTATTGAAGAGGTGCTCGGGGAATTCGTTTCTTCGAGATGCAGGTCAAGCAATGGGAGATGTATTTGGTCACGACCTGTTTTAGCCCAGGAAACCAAAAGTGTTTCAGGATGAGGTCTATAGTTTTCTCCACGCCAATGTGCTCATGCTCGTCGTGGAATATCCGTAGAAGGCTAAGCCGATGTCCTTTGGGTATGTAACACAACAGGCGTGGTCGTTCTCCGACTGGCATGTAGCGATAATAGAGAAGGTCGTCACGAGCCACATACCTGTTTGAGTCTAGAGCACCGTCTTGTAACTTTTGAAGCAGGTCCTGAGTTTCTTGGTCCGCTTCTTGTGCAGTGTGAGCCCAGTTACGAGGTTTCTGGATGTGATTTACCAGAGTAACCGGGTTGCGACTGAGGTAGTCAGCGTGTGGCATAAGCACCCCTTTTCTGTATTCCATTGAAAAATCGAAGTCTTGCAAATAAATCCACCACCTTGCCACTCGTGGCAGCAGATCTTTCTTGCGCTCAGTCGCCTTCAGCGCGTTGCAATCAGTCACAATGGTGAATTTCAATCCCACTAGGTAGTGGCGAAAATTTTGGAGTGCTTTCACCACGGCCAACGTTTCAAGTTCGTACGAATGGTACTTACTTTCTGCGCCTTGTGTCACCTTACTGAAGTAAGCAATTGCGTGTTTCTTACCATCAGGGTGGGTCTGTAGCAGGACAGCTCCGTAGCCAACGCTGCTGGCATCTGTATGGACCTCTGTGGGCGATAATAGCGGTCTTGGTAGCGTATCCCTTGACGTAACGTCGGAAATAACCGGCAAGGCCTAATAGCTGCCTTACCTGCTTGACGTTTTCTGGTGGACTCGTGTTGACCAAGGCTTCGACCTTCCGTGGGCTCGGCCTTACCTGACCCTTACTAATGATCCTGCCAAGATACTCTACCTCAGTAACTAAGAATGAGCACTTTTTTAAGTTGATAGAGAATCCTGCGTTTGTAAGAGTTCCTAGCACCCTACGTAGCAGTTCGATGCCCTCTTCAACGCTGTCACTTAGTAGCAGCACATCATCAACGTAGACCAGGGTATTTCCCGCGTTTATGTGCTCACGTAGTGTGTCATTGATTATCCTTTGGTAGACAATGGGACTATTTGCCAGACCATAAGGCATCTTTAAATATTCAAAATGGTCTTCTGGCGTTACGAAACCGGTCAAGTGGACGCACGATTCTTTAATTTTAATTTGGTGGAAGCCAGAGGCCATATCTAAGCTCGAAAAGAAAGCATGAGTTCCTAGCCTGTCTATTTGATCCTCTATTAACGGGAGAGGATATCGGTCCTTCACCGTAATCCGGTTAAGGGCTCGGAAGTCTACGCAAAGCCGGTCAGAGCCATTGCGTTTCTTCACTAGTATGATTGGACTAGCGTATTCTGACGTGGAGCGCCTTATGATGCCTTTTTCTAAAAGATCTGCCGTTATTTCCCTAACCTTCAGTTTTTCTTGGTATGACAGTTTATAGGGTCGGTAGACTACGGGTGTCGAGCTGGTGAGTTTGATTTCCATCTCTCCGGTCTTGACAGTAGTTTCGGCAGTACCGGTAATTAAATATTTTGAAAAATCCCTAACTACGCTAAGTAACGCTTCGCGATCACTACCCTGTAGTGGCGTGTTTATTTCAATGTTATCGGACTGTTCTGTAATGACGTTAACACGGGCTTTCGACGCCGAATGAGAAAGGAACTGACGATCTTTTGTACGTACGTATGCCACGCCGTCTCTGTTTAATACATCCGTCCCTATTATAATCGGAGTTACCATAAGTGAAGACGGTACTACAGTTAGGTCAGTTTCGATCGCTATGCCGTCGAACTCTATGTAAACTGTGACGTACGAGGTGGATACAAACTCCTTGTTCCCGATTCCCTTAAGTACGCACCGACGAAATTTTGGCTGGCAAGGGAGGTACTTTAATACAGCCGAAGAGACTAAAGAAACATTTAACGCACCACTTCCACATCCATTGGCACCCCGCATACAACGGCTGAAGTGATGTCGCTTTTCTGAGAATAGTCTGAACAATCCGTACACAAGTTAACTCTATGCTCGTTGCGAGCTTCCGACCGATTCTTAGTGAAGCAATCTTTCTCTGTATGTCCCGGCTTTTTGCAGAATGTACATATGATCGCGGAACTTCGAGTCTCGACGCGAGGTTTACTAGAGCTTTCGCTGCTAACCGAAGGCTTTGTTCGTTTAGGACAATCGCGGCGTAAGTGGCCTCGTTGGCCGCAAGTATAACAGTTAATGTCTTTATCATGATTACTTGGCCTTAGTGGTCTAGACGACGGCTTAGGTGCAAAACTACGGGTTTCGTGTTTAGTAGTACTTTGTTTTGTATAAATAGACAAAAATGACACAACGTTGTCTGGGTTTAAGTCGGCATTAGCTGCGGCCGCGCGTACTTGAGGGTTAACGATGCCTCTTATCACGATAAGTATGCGTAGCTCGTCACTTAAACCTTGCACAATACGTAAACGAAGTAAGGTTCGTCGGGCATATTCAGCGTAAGTACTATATTTGTCCGAGGTTTTATTCATAGCATCGTAAAGGATGTTGGCAAAATCGAGTTTAGCGGGGCAGAGCGGTTTAAACTCACGCTTGAAGTTAGACCAAGTCCTATCGTTGGTGACCCATTCGCTAATCCATACCTTAGCGTCGCCCTTCAAACAGTTCGCTACTCGGGATAAGCACTCATGGTCTGACCAGCCGTTCATTTCCCTAGCACGATCTACTTCTTCGAACCACACATCAATGTTGTTTATGGTGGGATCGAAGTTGGAGACGAAGTAGTTGCCCGCACGCACGGGTTGAACTGCCTTTACTGCGTCGATAATAGCCTGAGCAAGAGTGGAAGTCTCCGAACAACGCATAGCCGAATCCGTAGCACGATCTTTTTCTGTCAAGCTCGATTCACGAAGCTCAATATGTTCAATGGGAAGAGCAGACTTCAACGTACTTTGAACTGGAGTCGTCAACCGCGGTGAAGGAGTTCTCGTTTCATGGTCACGATTATGACGTCGCGATGTCTTATGCGAACGACGAGACTTTGACACGCTACGAGATTGACGCGAGTGATAGTAGTGAGGAGATCGTTTTGTATGACGCACCGCGCTGCGAGAACGATGTACAGCGGCGCTACGGGACCGGTCGCGACGGCGGTGGGAACGTGGAACTGTATCACGAGACTGACGCGAGTGACGTGACACACTGCGTGTGACATCTGACCGACGACTATCGCTTGAGCAAGAACTACGCGAGCGCGAAAACGACCGACGGCGACGGTTGCGTTTATTACGAGATCGCGATACGTCTCCATCACGCGAGCCATTTTGACGATGCCGAGTACGTCCATGTGACCTACTTCGCGGCATTATTTAGCACAAAAGAGTCACGCCGATCACACGTACACAGTCACGTTTATTATTCAGCGGTTAATTTAAGTCAACCAAAGTAAAACACAAAAGAACAAAGAAAGTGTAAAAATAAGAAAACAAAGTGCACCAGAACTACCTGCCGTCCGCAATTTATTAACAGCTGAACATGTGGGCTTATGGAATTCACTATCCCACAACTGATTTTAGGATCAGAAGTGGAAATTTATTAAAAAAAAACACACACACGACACTAACCGAACTTTTAATTGCTATCACAATAATATTAAATCAACAATTTACAAAATAATCGACAGGTAATTCTTACTGCATTTTAATGATTAGAAATTCAAATAAAAACGGTTAACAAAACACAAAATGGCTCACGTGTACCGAGTAGATGTCCGTCTGCCTTGAACGCCGCAAAAAGAATGAAAACTTGTATCAGTTAGCGATTGTTTTTATACATCTACCCGGCACACTGTTGCCGTTTTGTGGGGGTATAGTTAATAATAATATATTGTTAGGGTCTATAGTCTTTCAACGAAACTCAAGATCCGATTTTACAAGAAATTATATAGGACCCCCTTTGAGAGTACATAATTTATTATATCTTTATATTAATGCTAGTAGCGAAATAATCACGTAACAGACACACTCAATAAAAAGCTTAAAAAAAATAACCGTTTTAAAAAACTAGACTGGCAACAAAAATTATTTGGCAGAAGAGAAGCCACCGCACCGCCTTCCGAAATTCTTAAGGGACTACGGGACCACCCTGAATCATGACTTATCTAACAAAAAAAAAGAATTATCAAAATCGGTTCATAGATGACCGAAGTTATCCGCGAACATACTTAAAAAAAAACAGATATACGGTATAATTGAGAAACCTCCTCCTTTTTTTGAAGTCGGTTAAAAATGTACACAAACGAATAATTGGTATCAGGTGGTTTGGTTGATTAGGGGGTGACAATTTGGCAATGACGTACTATAATAATTATGAGGGTCAGCGTCCAGTCTGACTAGATTCAACTAAATACCAATACTTTACGTGGCGTGAGTGCCATACATTTCTCTTTATTTTTTTGTTTTTAGAATGTCGTATTACGAAACATTAGACTAAGGAACGGGCTTTTTACTACCGACCGCCGGGGTTAACGGCTATTTACAGAGACACGGGGGTCACACCACTAATTTACAAATTCCGGACTGTTACGGAGAAATCCTCATCGAAAAACCCCAGTTTTTGCCCGAAAGCGATCGTACGATGCGATGCGATGCGTTCTCGTCGTGCGATGAGTTCAAATCAGATTTCATCAGAGTGTCCTATTTGAACTTCGCAAGCAACTAGCAAATAATCGTGCGAGCACATGAAATGCTTATAATAACAATCGTAAGATGCGTGATCGTCGTCGTGAGATGAAAAACGCATCGCGGCATCGTACGATCGATCCCAATTAGGACAACGCATAACGGGGCATTCAAACGAGAATCAAAACGGGGTGAACAATAATTTTAGGGGTGAATTTAATTTTGGTCACGTTGCCTGTCATCCTGTTTAGTTGATAAGTTTTTGTGTGTGTTTTTTAATAAAACTGCTACCGGGCAATTGTCTTTGTTAAATAAATAATAGGTATTCACTATTCTTTTCAAATAAATAAAAAAATAATTCCTGGGACATCTTACACACGGCCATCTGATCCCAAGCTAAGCAGAGCTTGTGTTATGGTAATCAGACAACTGATATACATACTTATATAATTTTAAATATTATACATACACAATATAGATAAATAACACCCAGACACAGAACAAACATTTATGCTCATCACACAAAGTTTGTCCTGGGTGGGAATCGAACCCACGACCTCTGGCTTAGCAGTCAGGGTCACTGACCACTAGACCAACAGGCCCGTCGAAAAATTTCACCTGACCGTTTGAGCCAAAACTGAGATTTGAGAGATTCGATTGTTCCATGAACGGTTAGGCAACAGAATCTTTAATCCATTGTTTTCACCCAACCAAAGAGCGTTTGGCCCACGAACTCTTCGCAAACAGAACGATACGTCAGTGAATGTTTAACCAACAGAATCTTTTGACAGAGAACGTTTCGCCCTTCGCCCATGAACTTTTTCCATGTTGTAGATATTAAGGCCTATCGAACGAGCTCAAGCTCCAACTAAAAGCTGCTTAAGTCGATGTGGCGCCCCCGTGCGGACAGTCCGTAAACAAGCGCAATATTTTGTGTACGTGACACTGCACGACATCACACGTGTTGTTTCCCACTATTGCTTTTACTCAATGTTTCTTGTAAACCACATCACAACCACATTTGGGAAGTAAAGGAACCTCCACAAAGTGTGTGGCAATGACTTCATTTTTCTGTTCAAGCTTGATCCGTAGGCAGGGTACCGATGTCAATGAGTAGAGATCAGATTGTGTTGTTAAGCCAACTGGGGAGGCTGGTGTGACGCGAATAAGAGGAGGTATTGAATTATTGGTACATCTTTCAATGATTTTAACAAATCTAAGAGTAGTACCACAAGGTGGCGTGTGCGGTGTGGGGTACATTGTGGTGGATGTTTAGCAGTGGAAAGTGAACAGTGTTAGCGCACAAAGCGGAGCGGTGTCGGGGCTGCAGGCGGCGCGCGCCCGGCCGCTGTTGTGCCCGTGCTATGTGGGTGACCTACTTACATACCGCTCATGATGAGCCGCCCCTGCCTGCCCCTTGCGTGCGTGCAGGTGACGTCGCGCGTCGCTCACTGCCGTATCCTTTAATGTTGCTCTAACAGCAAAACCTTAAAGTGTAACAATATTACTAAGTATCTAAAAGTATAACTTTTAAACTGAATCTAGTCAGAAATTTTTATTTGCGGTAATGTGCTATTTTTATTAAGAATAGCACGATACCGCAGTGACTAGGCGAGGCGACTGGGAAGACAGACATTTGTCGTTATTGCCAAATGCCTAGTTGGCGCCCTTTTTTTTTTTGGTGAGTGGGAAATCATCCAATGACTGCTCCCGTCCTGGGTGCGGCGGGAGGGCGTGTCAGACTCTTACTGACTAAAACCCACTCATGTTCCTTCGATTGCCCTTTATGTTCCAGGGTCACGGTAACTATTATAAACATTCCGCAAGATTTGCCCAACGTCGTTAAGGATGAAAACTGTTTATTATTCGCAGACGTTGTGAAGTTATCCTTGACAGTGAGGGGTGATGATGGCTGAACGCTTAGAGCAGGACAGGAAAGCCTTCTGCAATTCAAAGTCCAAAAATGTGTCACCATCAGTTTCACGCGTTCGTGGTCCTATTGTACGTGATTACAATATTGATGGGATGCCGATGTCCAGGATAACAGAGGTTAGGGTCTTAGGAGTAAGTGTGAGCGCGGGGCTAGCGTTTCTTGATCATCTAGTCATGTTAAATTATGGTTCTCGTGGTCAACATGGCCACTATTAATGCGACGATTTACGTCAGACGATGACTAATTTGCCAGAACTAAACTAATATTTTATCTTCTGTCCTTTTCTTAATGAAATAAAAAGAGAGAGATGCACTGGACTCAAATTTAGTTTTTTTGTTAGCTGGTTCTGTTCCACTCCAGGGTAAAGGCCTCTTTTCATTCCTTAAATCGTTCGCGATTTTTTGCTTCTTTCTTCCAATTAGGCATGAATCCAACCAGTTCATCCCCCCATGTAGTTCGTGGTCTGCCGCGAGCAGCGACCCCCTTCCCTATCTAAGGGCTCCAGTGTTGTGCTACTTGAGCCCACAGTTGCGGCAGAGATGTTCTGCCCGTTTAGTTGAACAGCCTTTTGGGCCACATCAAATCCCTGTTGAGCTCACGTTGCTTGTTGAGGCCGGTGTACCTAAATATTGTGATTGGAACTTTCCTCAAGAGGCCTGACCGAAACGTAATCTGCATGGTTTGTTGCACAAAAATATTTGAAATCTATGTCTGGACTTTAAGGCGATTTTCACACTGCCCCGCATGATGCAGCGTAGCGCGTGGATGCGTGTTCTTCCGTTGCTTGTAAGTATCTCCGTTTGTATGGAAAACACGCACAGTCTAACACACAGAAAATGCATCCACGCGCGTTTATGCGGATCACGCGCATACACGCGGAGAAACATGCACCCCGGCGCGTAGGTGCGGGGCGAGACGCAAGGTATGGCACACCAAATCCCGCAGTGCTGCGCGTGATTTATATCGTGATGCTCAGTACTGCACGACCACCACAGAGAACGGCGAATAAATGAGAGCCGCCGTGCGTGAATATACAAAACGCACCTACGCGCGTGAGTGCGCAAAAAACCCGCACGATGATGCAGATCTGCACTCCCGCAGAAACGCGCGTAGGTGCGTTGACACGCAACATGCAGCGGGGTCCGGGGCAGTGTATTAATCGCCTTAAAGAGACGATAATCCTTTGAGTTTGTTTCGGCATTTCTTCTCAGAGGTAGTCAGCTAGGAAATGCCGACCATCTGGTTTAAAAAATGACATGTAAAAGTGATGTAAATCCTACTTGCATAATAAACAATTTCAATTTCCCTGTTTTGGAGCGCAGTAGAGTGTTTCGAAGCTAATCTTTTAATTTAACATCGTTGGTAAACCCTGAGTTTGGACTTCTGAGCCATAGTTAATGACCAAGTGTGCATGCCGTATGTTGGGACAGGGAGAAAACACGTGTCCATGAGCATACGTCAGCGGCACAAAAAATGTATTCAATAAAAAATAAGTCAATGGTACCTATTGAGTGTTTTTTTGTATTTCATGAACGGCGGGCACGATGAAACAGTTAAGATAGAGTAAGACACAATTTTACAAAGTGCTGGTTAGAAACCAGAAGGAAATTACTTACAGCTTCATGGTTTTCTACCGTCTGCAAATGGCGTCCTATCTCCAATTGTGCACTATTAGTTAATAATAATAGTAAATAATAAAATAATAAAAATTTTATTGCAGTAGAGAAACATATAGTTTTTAACACTGGCCCCAAACTAGGCAAGCCTGTATCTTGGGTACCAGTACGGAAGGTTTGTCCTTAAACAACTTAATTACATAAAGCAACAAAAATAAAATATAAAAATAATAATAAAAGAAGAGGAATAATAAACATGAGAACATTTTGAAAATAAACGCCGGGTTTGATGGTGTTTGTGTAAGGTGTGCGTGCGGTGTGTTTGTGATGTGAGTGAGTGTGTGAGGTGTATTTGAGTGTGAGGTGTGTGCGAGTGTGAAGTGGCTGAGAGTGACGTGTGCAAGAAAGAGACATGAGAGCGGCAGGTTTATGCATATATAGCTTATTTTATTAGTTTGATGACTTCTTCTGCTTCGTCATATGTTAGATTTAATAGCCAAGGTTTTAGTTTATTTTTAATTTGTTTACGAGTACAGTTTCTTATGTTGCACTGTTTGATTACCCTATTATAGACATGGAGATGTAGAAAATGTGGAAGTCTTTGCGCGAAAACAGATTTTACTGCAGGAGTTGGAACTCTGAAATTTCGTTTTGCCTCCAGACTACACAAATCACTCCTTTTCGAAATGTCAGAGTGGGACTTTACTGTAACATTCAGTATAAATAATTTTCTGACACTCAGCAGAGCAGCCTCGGCGTACAAAATGTTTGTAGGGAAGCGGAATGGTTTGTGAAACAGTGTTCTGAGGACGGCGCGTTGGGCTCTTTCCAAGGTAATGAAATGAGATTTGGCCACTCCTCCCCAAACTACAATGCAATACTGCATCAGCGACTGACATAGGGCTATATAAACAAGTTTTTTTATATCTATAGATGCACTGTCTCGTATCATTTTCATAATGTATATTTGCTTCCGGACGCGTTTCGCGAGTTCCTGATCCATTTTTGGGGTATGTGGTAATGCTCAAAATATTTTTATAGCAAAACTGGAACGTTTTTGTATGAGTGCAAGTGGATGCTAAAGATAGTGTTTTGCACCAGGTTAAGACATGGAACGCGCCCACTGATATCGTTGACAGATGAAGTTTATTCGTATTGTTTATTTGAAAATTAACGTACACTTTACGTATTTGGCACTGTTTTTGTGATTATTTGCACTTTTTAAGCAAATTTTATACGAGATTTGAGCAATGTACCATCCATCAAATATTTATTTATTTATTTGGTTCACCAACAATTGTATACATTATATTTAATCAAATGAAATAAGCAAAGCTTGCTTCATCTATCAAAATGAAGATCGATTTTATCACTGCACTCGTTGACAACCTTGCAAAACCTCGCGTAGGGCGAATTTGCACCCAGAACAGTTTTTCTCTGCGGAGGGCAGAGTGGCGTTATTGAACTGCGTGGAATTCTTGAGGGGGCACGGAAGTTAAAGTTATTTAATATTTGCGGACAGTCGATTTTGTGGGCCATAACTTTGCATACAAACATCGCGTCATTCAGACGAGGTCGCTTGTCCAGATAAGTTATTGTTACGAGCTGGGGTTCGGGATAAATTAAAATAACAGTTTTACACGAAAAAAAACACAATCACTTTATTAGAATTCACAAACACAAAAACACTTTACTAACACAACACAAAACACACTTCGTATCGCAGTCGTAGTTCCGCTTCGCGGCGATGTTCACTGTTTCGTTCCCAAAACTGAACTGAGTCCCGTGCCGACACGTCCGCTATTTATATCTCCGGTCACATTTTCTAGAAAGTTCGACAACCCGAGATACCCAGGTGCATTCGAGAACATTCCAGCAACATCGCGAATGATCGACGATAATCTGGAAGTTTCTCGAATGACCCCTCGGAACTCCATCGAACGTTCTAGAACGTCGTGGAACTTTCCCGAAATTTCTAGTAAATGTGCCCGGAACAATCGACACTTACGTCACCTATACCTACCTACGTAACACTGCCCCCTCCTAAGACATGCTCGTCCCGAGCATCATTATTCCCGTAGTATCGTGCCAGCCGATCTACGTGAACAATTTTAGGCGCAGTTTTCGTACTCTTCCGTATCCGGTAGGTGACGTCGTTGATCTTGGTCACTACTCGGTATGGTCCATCCCATTTTGCCTGTAGTTTAGGCGACTTCCCTTTGCTACGCACTGGGTTATGCAACCACACCAGTGAACCTTCATCAAATCCGCTATTGTTCATCTTCCGGTCATAGCGAGTTTTCATCCTCTCAGACATCTGCTGGCCTGACTGTCTGACATGCTCGTATACGTTATTCATCTTGTTACGCAGGTCATTGGCATAATCTGTTATGCTACTTGGTGAATCAGGTGGGATGCCAGTAATGAGATCAGCCGGTAACCTTAACTCTCTTCCAAAGTTTGCAAAGGCTGGTGTCACAGACGTGCTTTCGTGAACAGCACTTCTGTATGACAGAAGAAACGGCTGTATGTGCTTGTCCCAATCCCGTTGTCTGCTTGCTACAACTTTGGCCAGATATCGTTCCAGTGTCTGATTGAATCTTTCCACCATTCCATCAGATTGTGGATGATATGACGTGGTTCTAGTTTTATGAGTACCCATTACGCGACATGTTTCCTGGAAAACTTGAGACTCAAAATTTCTTCCTTGGTCGCTGTGGATTTCTAAGGGTACTCCGAACCGACAAAAGACTTCGTGGACTAATTTATCAGCAACTGTCGAAGCTTCTTGATTAGGAATGGCGAAAACTTCCGGCCATTTTGTGAAATAATCCATGACAACCAAGAAGTACTTGTTACCACATTCACTTTCAGGGAATGGGCCAGCGACGTCCAGCGCTATCCGTTCCCAGGGGGCTCCCACGTTGTACACTTTCAATGCACCCCTGCTGCGTGTTTGAGGTCCTTTTACCGCTGCACAACTGGTGCATTTGCGACACCAATCTTCAACATCCTCTCGACAATGGATCCAATAAAACCGTTCTCGGATCTTCAACAGAGTCCTCTTAACCCCCATGTGACCTCCGGAACATCCATCGTGGTAGAGCTGAAGAATTTCTGGTACCTTCGATTTCGGCACGACCATTTGCAGATGGCACTTGTCTCCACGAGCATTTTCCCATTTACGGCACAAGACACCATCTTGGAGTACCAAGCTCTCCCACTGTGCCCAATAGCTCTTTGTGCTTGTACTCATTGCTGCAACATCGCACCATTTCGGTTTAGGAGCATTAGCTTTAATCCACTCGAGAATTGGTTTGATATCCGAGTCACTCTGCTGAGCATGTTTTAGAGTTTCCTTCCACTCATCACTTAGGTCTGTTCTTAGCATTCTGACAGGAACTGCTTCCTTAGCTTCTTGCCTGACACAATGCTTGCAATCTTCAGGACAAGGCCTTCGTGACAAAGCGTCTGCATTACCGTGGGACTTCCCACTGCGATGTTCAATTGAAAAGTGAAACTCTTGCAGCAATTCGATCCATCTTGCTACTTGCCCTTCCGGATTTTTAAACTGCAGCAACCACTTCAATGCAGCATGGTCAGTCCGAAGGTGGAATTTACGTCCCAGTAAATATTTGCTGAAATGTTGCAAAGTCTTTACAACGGCGAGGAGTTCACGTCTGGTTACACAATAGTTCCTTTCTGGTTTCGATAAAGACTTGCTGAAGTAAGCTATCACAACCTCATGATCTCCTTTTCGTTGAGACAACACACCACCAATTCCAGTATTACTTGCATCCGTGTCAATTACGAATTCATTTTCTGTATCAGGATAGCCCAAAATCGGAGTATTACACAACCGTTTCTTTAACTCCTCAAAAGCCATGTCACAGCTATCATCCCAACAGAAAGGTCTTTTCTCCTCGGTAAGCTTATGTAATGGTTTGGCGATGTCTGCAAAATTCTTGACAAACCTTCGGTAGTACGAGCACAAACCCAAAAATGCTCTGACCTGCGACTTGTCTTTTGGAATTGGCCAATCCTTGACAGCGACAATCTTCTCTGGATCAGTTTGAACTCCTTCTTTAGACACAACGTGCCCCAGAAAACTAACCTGCTGTCTAAAGAAGGTGCACTTCTTTGGACTTAACTTAAGATTAGCTCCTCGGATTTTAGACAGTACACGTTCCAAATTCTGAAGGTGGTCTTGGAATGTGCGGCCCACAATGATGATGTCATCTAAGTAGACTAAGCAGGCATCTCCAATTAATCCTGTGAGTACCTGCTCCATTAACCTTTCAAACGTTGCAGGAGCGTTGCACAATCCGAATGGCATAACATTAAATTGCCATAGTCCTTTTCCTGTAGAGAATGCGGTTTTCTCCTTATCTTTGGGGTCAATTTCCACTTGCCAGTAGCCACTTTTAAGGTCCAACGTGCTAAACCACTTCATTCCTGACAGCGTGTCAAGAGTGTCGTCGATCCTGGGTAATGGATAGCTGTCTTTCTTTGTGATGTCATTCAGTCGACGATAATCCACACAAAATCGCATGCTGCCGTCCTTCTTTTTCACCAGGACCACAGGAGAACACCAGGGACTAGATGAAGGCTCTATTACTCCATCCTTTACCATCCCTTCAATCATGGTGTCCACTTCCTTTTCTTTTGCCACTGGTAGCCTCCTAGGTCGCTGACGAATAGGTAACTCATTTCCAGTGTTGATTCTGTGCTGAACTAATCCAGTCTTCCCTATGTCAGCGTCATGTGCAGAGAAAATATCGGCGTATTGAAGTAACATCTTCTTAGCCTTATCCATTTCTCCTACAGATAAATCTGTGCGACAATCTTCCAGAAGATTCGAGATGTGAGATCTTGCGTCTTTAGCAACGTCCCGAGAAGGCCGATGTTGGCAATTACGCATCCAAGCCACTTCTTCACAGGTCCCCATCAACGTACCCTTCTGGATAACTTGTGCTTGTTCACTTGGATTCAGGATGCGTACAGTTGCAACATCAACTGCTCGCACTAAGCTCCGCGCCATCTTCCATGGGAGGTTCTCGTCCAATCTTTCAACGAGAATGCATCGATTTTTCGGTCCAGTATTGCGTGGAAGGCTAACTGGAACTATCGATTCCGATCTGGGAGGAAGAACAGTCTTCTTCAAGCAGTGCACTTTCCCTGATGGTGCACCTTCCATGAAGACTTCTTCCGAACCACACTTCAGGACTCCCTGATCCACGTCGATCTTACAACAGTGCTGTCGCATGAAGTCTAATCCTAAGATGCACTCGTCTTCTATATCAGCCACGATGACTTTATGCCGATAAATTGTGCTACCCAGCTTCAACTTCACCTCCTTCTCGCCTCGGACGGGTATGTGCTGACCGGTAGCTGTTACTAATTTTATGTGGTCATACTTGCTGAAGAAGTCCCCAAGAAGACGATTTACTCGGGAACTGACGACCGTGCGAGAAGCTCCAGTGTCCAATGTCAACTTACATGGTCTTCCATTCACTTCACCTTTGATAATCAGGCTGTTCCCATCATGGGCTTGTGAGATCGATATCCTTGGGGCTCCTTGACCACCAGCCAGCACCCGCCCCCCAGTTCTGGCTTTTACTCGTTTCCCTGCTGCTGAGCGGTGGCAGCAGCCGCACTTCTTTCCGGGTCTGATCTTCGCTGGAATCTCTTCGCTTAGGGCAACTCGTTCGAATGTGACCTTTCTCCCCACAATTGTAGCATGTGGGACTGTACTTTGAACGGTCACGTGAAGATGCCGCAATCTCCCTGATGCGGTGGGCGCGGTGGTCTTGCCTCACTGCCTCCACCTCCAGTGCATTGGCCAAGGCTGCCTTCAAAGTCTCATGGTGCCCAAGCCTCACAGCAGCTCTGACTTCAAAGTCCCGTATGCCATCGACGAACGCTTGAACCAAATTACCGTCGATGAGCGCAGGCGCTGACTGATACGCTTTCCGTACCAGTTTTTCCACTTCAAGAGCCCACTGCTGCAAGTTTTCACCGCTGCGCTGCACGCGATCCTTCAACTGAGCACGAAAGACGTGCTCCAGGTGAGCGTCCCCGTACCGAGACTCTAAGGCATCAATCAACTGCTCGTAAGTCGCATTGTTGCCGAGAGCCTCTAACACCGTCAAAGCCTGGTCACGAAGACCCAAGGTGAGTGCGGTCATTGCCTGCGCATCCGTCCACCCATTCGCTTTCCTGACAGCTTCAAATTGGAGCTTGTACGCGGACCAGGAAGATGTTCCGTCGAAGGGTGGCGCTTTAAAGCCACGTACCGATGGTGCAGCAACCACGGGAGCCGCAGACCCGTCTCCAGATTTCAGACACCCAAACGCTTTCTGGAGATCAGCAATCTTAAGTTCGGTTCCGGAGATACGGTTCTCTGCCTCGGAGATTCGATTCTCATGCAGCTCAACTTTCTCCTTTACGGCTCCGATATCTTTTCCAAATGTTGCATGCAAGTCCTTGATGAGGAGGATCTGTTCCTCCTGTCGGCGGGCCTGTTCTTGCATCATTGCCATAAGGGCAGAAAGGTCCATTGTCGCCGGTGTTGCAGAAACACCAGATACCTGAGCTGACGCTGGCTCCGTCGTCGGTTGATCACCACCCGATGTCTGCAACGAAGAACCTTCAAAACGCCTCTGGTCCACGTCCTGCTGGCGTTGGCTCCTAGTACGAATTCCTTCCGTGTCGTCCTTCGGTAAAACCGGCATGATTTATCCCTCACTTCTGACACCAATTTGTTACGAGCTGGGGTTCGGGATAAATTAAAATAACAGTTTTACACGAAAAAAAACACAATCACTTTATTAGAATTCACAAACACAAAAACACTTTACTAACACAACACAAAACACACTTCGTATCGCAGTCGTAGTTCCGCTTCGCGGCGATGTTCACTGTTTCGTTCCCAAAACTGAACTGAGTCCCGTGCCGACACGTCCGCTATTTATATCTCCGGTCACATTTTCTAGAAAGTTCGACAACCCGAGATACCCAGGTGCATTCGAGAACATTCCAGCAACATCGCGAATGATCGACGATAATCTGGAAGTTTCTCGAATGACCCCTCGGAACTCCATCGAACGTTCTAGAACGTCGTGGAACTTTCCCGAAATTTCTAGTAAATGTGCCCGGAACAATCGACACTTACGTCACCTATACCTACCTACGTAACATTATTTTAAAGTGTTTGAGCCTATCACTATACGAACGTATTTTCTTGGACAAACCGCAGGTACATATATAAGACAGGTGCCCCAGAAAACGTTTTTGTACACGTTCAATACGCAATGAATGAGTGTGGCCGCCAGATCACGCTACAATACTCTAAAATACTACGGATCAAAGAATTATACAGGATCATCTTTGTGCTCCAGTTTCTAAATTGTTTTGTGTTTCTGATGATAAAACCCAGCATTTTAGAAGTCTTCTCACTATGTTGTCTATTTGAGGTATTTGACTTAATTTTCGGTCAAACATAACACCAAGATCTCTTATTGTGTCCAGCTCCTTTATTTATTTTCCGACATGGAAAAAATAATGAGTAAGTACACCGCACTGCGTGATCTTGAAAAAGTGTTACTCAAGAAAAATCATGCAGTGTTGGTTGCCAGTGGATAGAGAAAAGAGGTTGGTCAAATTTGTATGGAGAATGGCCTATGGACCAATAAGGATACGAGTGTTGGATTTATGTTAAGGGATTGAAAATAAAAATTCATTTTAATAGTTATTTGTTGTACATGAGTGCAAAGTTGCTTTTTAACCGCGTGCTCAATTTTGATGAACGAGCAAGCAAAGGATTCTAAAATTAAACCACGAGCGCAGCGAGTGTGAATTTTAATTTAATTTATTGAAATATTATTATTGATATTATCAGAAAAAAAAGCCAACATGTGTAATATTTTTTTATTACGCATAAATACGAATATTATCAAGACAATATAATCACTTATTCGTCTATAATAATACTGTCCAAAAACGCAACTTGACATGAAATACTTTCTTCATATCTTGCCCAAGCAAGGTACCATGTAATGGTCATTATATATGTCCACAGCAGCCTAAAGTCATCATGCCTGATTTAAGGTACAGTAATATTGATTTAAGCTATTCAAACCATGCTGATCTCGGTCTACCAAAATATATCGATTCAAAAGTACCTGTAATTGGTTTATTTGAATAAAATAGTTTTGAAGTTTGAAGTATAACAATAATATTTTAGTTTTTTCTATTACGTCGTCTCTCTCTAGCTATGCGGCGACGGAGGACGTCGCGAGCAAAAGCGAATCTGTGTTTGTATTGTTTACTCCATCAAGTTCATTAGTTAAACCATTCTTGGTACTTAATTATGTTAAAGTATTTTTTTTTTCTATAGGTAATATTTTCTTGTGACCATAGTAAAAAAATAATATCTTGTGAAGTACCCTTAAATGGTATATAGACAGTTGGTATACTATTGACTCATCGGCCACTTTCGCCCAGTCTCTTTTCTTTTCTTGGTGCTACTCCGGATGGAAAATGTGAACTCGGTAGAAATTAAATGCCTGTCATCAGTATGGAATGTACCCGGTAGAAGCAATTAACGAAAAAAACTGACTTATGGAAAACGCTTCGAATTCGAACCAATTAATTATAAACAGAGAGCATAAACGGTATTTCCAAATCCAGGTCAGCTACGAGTTACAGGGAAAAAATTAAGGTAAAAAAACCTTTTTAAAAACGAGCTTCTATTTAAATGCGCTAATAAGAAAAAATAACTAAAATTTCGGAAGTCTGTAGCAGGCAACTCAAATTAATTGGCAGAAGAGAAGGCACCGACTTCCGAAATTTTAGTTATTTTTGTGTTTTTAGTTTTTGAAGGCGGTTAATATCTTTTTGGAAAAAGTTTTTTATTAGTTCGTTTTTTAAAAGAGTTTTCTTTTTAATTTTTAAATAAAACTATTTTTATATTATCATTATTTTTGCTGTTTTTTCTTTCTTTATTTTTTAGAGTTTCGTAGTCAACTAGGAACCCATGGTTTCGCCATGTCTGTCCGTCTGTCTGTCTGTTTGTCTGTTCGTCCTCGTTCTGTGACCGTTAGCACAACTAGAAAGCTGAAATATGGTAACAATGTTTTTCAATAAAACGACATAAAAGTGGGGTAAAAGTGAGAAGTCTTTTTCTTTATTTTTACACTAACGTGTGATACATTGTTGGATAGGTATTTAATAGGGTTTACTTAAATTCTTTATTGATAATGTCAATAATTTCGTAAAAATAATCGCTCCAGAAGTAAAAAACAATGTGTGTCTGTTGAAAAATATGTTTAAAAAATATGAAATACTTATTTGTATAAGTAACATAGTTTCTGGACTAAGTTTGTAGTAAGTATATAATCGTATATGCAAGCATTTGTTCTAACTTCGTTTACATATTTTACTATTCTGAACGTATCTTCTTTCAATCAAAAAAAGAAATATTAAAATTGGTTCTCACTATCCAAATTACCATCGAAACCTTCTTCATATGTATTAATTAGTAGCACAGTTCCCCGAGAGATGCCGCTGTACGTTTGGCTATTTCGCGCTGTTAGAATGTTTCCTGAGTTGATGGGGTCGCCAGTCGGGTATTAACTATCGTATTGTTCGGTTGGTCTCTCCTTGTTTCAAACTCATAAGTGGGAACACTTATTGTGACGGACGGGAAACTACGGAACTATCCTTCGTCATCATCATCAGACCCCTAATACAGTCACAACCCATCTAGGTGTAAAGTTCTTATAAATACAAATTAATCAAGCCCAAACACAAGGTAGCTGCTGTGAATTGTTGTGGAGTTCCCTCGACTGTCTCTCGGCTCCATCATCAGATCTACTGCAGATTTTTATTAAATTGTAGTGCTTTAATAAATCACTTAATGAAAAACTTGTAACGCACTAGCCACCCCTACGATTTTTGAAAGTTCTCCTCGATTTCTGTGGTCTGCTACCATCAAACCCTAATTTTCTTGATGAAAGGACCACCTTGGAAATGTCTTCTTTACAACAAAAAAAAACTTTTTCCAAAAAAATAATAACCGCCTTCAAAAACTAAAAACACAAAAATAACTAAAATTTCGGAAGTCTGTGGCAACACAATTTAATTGGCAGAAGAGAAGCCACCGACTTCCGAAATTTTAGTTATTTTTGTGTTTTTAGTTTTTGAAGGCGGTTATTATTTTTTTGGAAAAAAAAAATTATTTTATACTTTTTAGTGTCGAGCCACAATGTTGACTCTTCATTTTCATTGATTGATGCATCAGCATGACGCGTAGGTAGTTGTTGTCCTATGTTACACTTCAATGATGTAAATCGTTGAGGAATTCCCTCGACTGTATATGGTTTCCATCATTAGATCTACTGCAGACCTTCATTACAACCTAAATGGGTGCGACCAATGATGTTATAAGTAAAAAAGTGTAGATAGGTTACTCAAACGAAATTCTATCTTTAAAAACAGCACACTAACGCACACATACATTACACGTCAAAGTAGGATGACATGATTGAAGTAGTGCGAGTGAAAAAGAGATAAACGTCAAATGTCAACGCGATACTCAGTATCATGTTTGTCAATTGGCAAACTTTTAATGTGCCACTTTTTGACTGCGTATAACCTATCTACACTTTTTTACTTATAACATCATTGGGTGCGAAGTTCTCATCAATTTAAATGAATTAAGTCCAAACACAAGGCAGCTACTGTAAACCGTTGAAGAGTTCCCTGAACTATCCTTCGTCTTCATCATCAGACCCCTACTACAGTCATAACCCATCTAGGTATAAAGTTCTTATCAATACAAATTAATCAAGCCCAAACACAAGGTAACTGCTGTGAATCGTTAAGGAGTTCCCTCGACTGTCTCTCAGCTCCATCATCAGATCTACTCCAGATCTTTATTAAATTGTAGTGCTATAATAAAATACTTAATGAAAAACTTACAAACGCACTAGTCGCCCCTACATTTTTTGAAAGTTCCCCTCGATTTCTCTGGTCTGCTGATTTTCTTATGAAAGGACCACCTAGGAAATGTCTTCTTTCCAACAAAAAAAACATCATCCAAATCGGTTCATAAACGACGAAGTTATCCGCGAACAAACATAAAAAAAGCATATAGGTATACGGTCGAATTGAGAAACCTTCTTTTTTTGAAGTCGGTTAAAAAGTAAAGCATTCAGTATTCAGAAATTATGACAGAGGCCTAACTGGAAAAGGCCAGATTATATCAAACCTGATCAAACCTCAACATAATACCATAATACATAACCGGCATAATGCGAAATGGTTGTGAAGCTGTAATGCAAAATATTCCTCAACAATCCAAAATCCTTTGTTTTGGCAAATTATTTTGCAAGAAATGAGTGTGATTTTGAACTCAAATAAAACGAAAGGGGAATGGTCCCACCTGGTCCCACCTGGTCCCACAGTTTTGGTGCCCTAAGTAACGGAAAATGTTCAGATGAACATGTTGTAATTGTAACCATGTAGGTATTTTTTTTTTCTTTATTTTGAAGGACCAACATGACTCATGAGTGATGTCCTTACAACTGTCGAACTATCCAGGTTCAAAGTTCATGAGATGTAGCCTAGTGACAGACAGACTCACAGTAGAGTCCTAGTAGGGTTCCGTTATTAGCTTTTGGTTACGAAGCTTTAAAAAAAACGAAATACCTACTTGACACCCTAATGTAGATTTGGGGTGTTGGTAAACACCTCAAAATGTCAGGCTATTATTATTGGAAGCTCTCGCATGATAGGTAGAGTGCCATTTAGCTCTCTCCCCCCAATCATTTTTAATGGTACCGCCATTCCTATTAGCCCAAGTGTAAAGGATCTCGGTTTGCATCTTGACTCCACTCTCGGCTGGCAGAGGCAAGTTTCTAGTCTTAGCCAAAGAGTCAACGGCACTTTACGGTCCTTATATCGTCTGAAAAACTTTTTGCCTGTTAAAACGAAAACTATGCTTGTGCAGACCTTAATTTTCCCTCTAATCGACTATGGTGATGTGTGTTACTTTGACCTGAATGCAGCCTTGCTGGATAAACTAGATAGGATTCTTAACAATTGTATTAGGTTCATATATAGCTTAAGAAAATATGACCATGTGTCGAATTTTAGGTCCGAACTTAAATGGCAGAGAAGAAGTATGCGTGCGTTGACAACGCTTTACTCCTTGCTCAACTCTCCCTCCTCACCTTCTTATCTATTGTCTCATTTCCAATATCTATGCTCTTCGCACGCAAAAAATCTACGTTCTTCTAACAACCTTCTCTTGCTTTGTCCTTCCCATTCGTCCGACTTTGTTCACTCTTCCTTTAACATTCAGGCCATTCTTCTCTGGAATGCGCTTCCTCTTGATATCAGGACGGCGACTAGCCGTTACGCATTCAAGCGGAAACTCAAGGCTCATTTTCAGCTCAATTAGGTAGAGTACTCTGATAACCATCTTTCTTGAAATATATAATATATATATATATATTTATTTATTTTTATATATTATATATATATATATTTATTTGCATAATATATATTTGCTTATTTATTTTAGTACGTATATATGTAATTTTTATTGATTTGTAATTTTTGTAATAATTAACATCTGTTTTTTACTTTATATTTGCACCTGCCATCATATCTCTGCACTACCGATGGTTGACTGGTAGAGAATGCCTAAGGCATTAAGTCCGCCTCTGTACATGAATTTTGTGCATAAAGTGTAAATAAATAAATAATATAAAAAGTAAACTCAAAAGACGGAAACAAGTTGTAAAGAGTCGATGGCTTTGTTTTTATACCTCCCATAGGTACCTATAAAAACAAAGCCATCTAAGTTCGCACTTTGGGAAAAACTCCATTTTTTTAAAGTCGGTTATTAAGGCAAATGGGTTAAGTCATCAAGCAGTCGTCGCAGACGGTCACGTCCCGAGATGTGTATGTACTCGCAGTACAGACAGGTCAAACCGGTGCATGGAGGTTAGTAAGTAATTCCATTGAGAGTTCCGGCGAGGTCGCGCGGCGCGCAGGCGGGCGCGGCAGTGCCACTCGGCCAGCGCCGCGGGCCGCACGATTACACGCGCCGGTTAGAGCCCCCCGGGCTGAACTGCGACGAGCGTCTCGCGCGCCCGCTTACAAAACACCTACGACCCGGATTCGTGTTTCTGTAAAATCCCTTTTGGGAGACAAACACGATTCTACTACTGGGAGATTGACCGACCAAACCTTTAAAGGCAACAAAGCCTAAAGTGCGCCAAGTTCCATTGGCGCCGGCCCAGTTGACCTCTGTTAGTAAACCGTCCAGCAGCGCGCTGCTCACGGACGACCAGCCACCTTCCTTAACCAACCGCTGTGTTCAACATCAACTTTGTCTGCGTTCAAGTTAGTATCGATTTTCGACTCTTGTAGTTTTAGTATTACGTGTTATAAGCCTGAAAGTCATCAAGCAGTATTATGTAAGTGTGGCGGCGTGCAGCGCTGCAAGGAGGCCGCACCACTCCGCGCACTTGTGTTTACGTCGCGGTCTCCCTGACGCCCGCCGGCCGCGCCGCACTGCTGCCCAGTTGATCTCACTTCTAGCCTTTATTGTTTGTTTGGTGGGTTTTTAACAACAAACCTACAACTACGGATTGGTTCGCATAACTCTGTGTACTACCTTATAAATAGGTTGTTAAGTTACCCAGTCTATATGATGTGCCGTTTAAATATTACTCTACCTATATGTACTAGTCAATAATGTAGGTAGTAACTGCCCAATGACCACTACAGCCAATATACCGCAGACGTCAGTGACGATGGAATTCTAAATACTTTTCATAGGTCTCATAATAATATGGTTGACCTTGTTATATTGTGACGTCATGGGCCAATTTCTTTGTGCACATAAATTGTGTAAGTATAGTATGTATGGATTCTATGGATATAGTTCTGATTTAGTACTTATTCAAGTAGCTAGTCCGACCGAAACACGCAGCTCTCGTCCGCCTCAGCTGCAGTGTCACGAGGACGTGCCGCACACTGTCTGCCTCAGCTGCAGTGTCGCGAGGACGTGTCGCACTCTGTCTGCCTCAGCTGCAGTGTCGCGAGGACGATGCCGGCCAGCCGCCAGCCGCGCGCTGGGCCTGCCCGGCTGCCGGCACTTGTGCTCACCGTCACTGTCACTGGGGCTCGAGTCTTAGCCAGTGAGGACATCTTATATGAAAAAAAAAAGTTCCAATTAAAGTGGTTTCTTATTATTTTTGTTTGTATTGATTGAAAAGTAAATATAAGCTTCTAGAAATCGTGCCTACATAAATAAATAATTAAATTTAAATAAGTACTGCAACTGAAAAGATGAAAAATTCTCGAAGCAATTTGAAAGCTTATTTGTTTAGTGAACCAAGATTAACTGCCCAATACCGCCTTGTGGCTCTGTAGTACCAAACAGGCTAACAAAAAACTTAATATTAAAGGTGTCGTTGGAATATTCACAGCAAAATTAGGTCACCTACATCCAGTAGTGACCTACTTCTAAACGAACGACGAACCTCGGGACTGGTTGCGAATTCATTTACCGTGGCGAAGCCAGTCTCGCACCAGATCCTGATTCCGTGTGCTGCGAGTACCTACGCAGTAACTAACTCGCTACTCGGTGTAGCTAAACTCTTTAACAGGCTGTAAATAGAGGTCATTTGAGGTAGAGCGCCAGCCCAGTGCCGCAGCACCTGCACAGCTCGGCACAATAAGTACTTCACGTTATCACGTACCTACCTGGGATTGTAAGTACACTTCTCTACCAAGCAAGACCTCTCGTTCATTTCTCTGCCGAGTCTCTTAATCTCTTCAATCAGAGTTTAGATTAATTATCGTGGTTCTGTCGGCAAACCAAGGAACAAAATGACGTTGTACAAACATTTCGAAAGTAAAGATATTTAGGGGCTTTATTTAAGGACGCGGCAGCAGCGCTGTTGCCAGTTGTTCGCGGTTCCGACACTGGAACTACTGCCGCGCCGCAAGTTTTGTATGATAACATTGATAACAAACTAACGTATAGCGTATACCCGTAAACTACGGGTCCACCCTTTATAGCAGAACTTTTTACGTCATAATTTTATTTTGCATAGCAACAGATAGCTTAAACCTCTTTTCGCAGAAAATCGTTTGGCATACACTCATCCATACTTACTAATATTATAAATGGGAAAGTGTGTCTGTCTGTCTGTCTGTCTGTTTGTCTTTCTTTCACGGCAAACCGGAGCGATGAATTGACGTGATTTTTTTAAGTGGAGATAGTTGAAGGGAAGGAGAGTAACATAGGCTACTTTTTGTCTCTTTCTAACGCGAGTGAAGCCGCGGGCAAAAGCTAGTTTACCATAACACCGAAACCCATAATTTTGTAAGCCAGAATCATCTTTAAGCATAAATTTCATATCCTAATCAAAAGTAGAACCATCATTTCGCAGAAAATTCACAGCCAGAATCATCTTTTGGCATGCATTTCGTATAACCTATTATCCTTTTCATATGAATTAGACTGATTTTGACTAAGGTAAATAAAATGAATCACTAGTAGGCCGGCCACTAGGCCGGTTTTCGCTTGGCGAACATTAAAAAGTTAGCCAAACAAAGGGATGTCACTGTCATTGAATGGTCGGCTCGTATTAGTTTTTACAATTTTATAACAATTTCGGCAATTGAACCAAAAGTTTTACTGTATATTTGAGAAATAGACTCCAGTAGTTAAGTGTTTAGTGCTTTTTCTGTGCTATAAAATGGGAGGATGCACTATTTTATCCTGCAAAAGCCGCACAGAAAGAAAGCAAGATTAAGAATGTTACTTTTCACTCGTAAGCATGAAGCAGACAACCAGTGGTTGTATAGTCTTTGCTCGTAAGGATGCAAATATTACAAGTTATTGTGCATTGATTGAATAAATACATTTGTGTGTATGTAATTACATGGCTTTCGATCAAAATTAAGGACATTTTCTAGCGATATCGTTTATATTTTTATCTACATAACCTATTACTTGTTTTTCAAAGTGTTACCATACCTCAGTTCTATTTTTCCCATAACTTGATAATAAAATCTGCAACTAGTTAAACAAATAAAATTAATCAGATGATTAATTAGTTCTTTGATGCCCTGTGAGGTATCCTCTCCCTTTTAAAAGGAATTTAATATCATTTTTATAGTTGGACATCACAGACATCAGTGAAGGAAAACATCGTGAGAAAACCTGGACTCGTAACTTAAATAATACTTAGGTATGATATTATGATATAAATAATTTTGCACTCTTAATAAGGATTATGATACGCAACTCAGTACATGAATGTAATAAGTAGTTGTTGCAACGGAACATCTCACGGTTTTGGTCATATTTAGGGAAAATTTTACGTAATGACAACATTGAAATTTTATAGTGCTGTCTCATGTGCGGCCACGCGGTGGCTACATCTAGAGGCTTAGATTATTAACTTCTAGATTGAGCCACCGCGTGGCCGCGAATTATTTATATCATAATATCATACCTAAGTATTATTTAAGTTACGAGTCCAGGTTTTCTCACGATGTTTTCCTTCACTGATGTCTGTGATGTCCAACTATAAAAATGATATTAAATTCCTTTTAAAAGGGAGAGGATACCTCACAGGGCATCAAAGAACTAATTAATCATGTGATTAATTTTATTTATTTAACTAGTTGCAATTTTATTATCAAGTTATGGGAAAAATAGAACTGAGGTATGGTAACACTTTGAAAAACAAGTAATAGGTTATGTAGATAAAAATATAAACGATATCGCTAGAAAATGTCCTTAATTTTGATCGAAAGCCATGTAATTACATACACACAAATGTATTTATTCAATCAATGCACAATAACTTGTAATATTTGCATCCTTACGAGTGAAAAGTAACATTCTTATCTTGCTTTCTTTCTGTGCGGCTTTTGCAGCCTAAAATAGTGCATCCTCCCATTTTATAGCACAGAAAACGCACTAAACACTTAACTACTGGAGTCAATTTCTCAAATATACATTAAAACTATTGGTTTAATTACCGAAATTGTTATAAAATTGTAAAAACTAATACGAGCCGACCATTCAATGACAGTGACATCCCTTTGTTTGGCTAACTTTTCAATGTTCGCCAAGCGAAAACCGGCCACGCCGAACGAGACAGAGCATGTTATGCTTTGTCTCAATTTTCTTACGAAATTCGTATATATGCTTCTCACTTTCACACTTCTTTACAACCTCATGGTTACATCTAGAAGTTAATAATCTAAGTCTAGAGGTCTATAATCTAAGAAGGTAATTTTGCCCAATACAATTCTGCCATCTTAAGAGTATCCCATTTAAAATTCGGACATAAAAACATTATGCCAAAAAACAATATTATGTTAAATATTTTTTCTACCTTAACAATGTTCGTTTAAAAAAAGACGGGTTGCACTCCGGGAGTGCCGGCAGAAGTGAAAACTTGATTATAGCTGTCTACTATCCATCCGTCCTACGCTTTTTCGATCAGGTCACGTGTCCTGACGCGAGTTTAAGATTTTATACCCATTACAGAAAAAGTGCTCAACGCCGCTAAAGAAGTTTTCACTTCAAAAACACATTCGCTCATTTATTTACGAGTGTTCCTTTGGCTCGCCTGCCCCAAGCCATTAGCAGGACCACTATAGCTCTCTCTCTCTATCTACAGCAAGCTTATATTAAGCTGTTTCGCCAAGATTTTCCAACACTATTACTCCACGGGTTAAAATACTTAAACTTTGAACTCGGGAAAATTGTAAGTACCTTGTATCAGTGTGTGTGAGATTTTTATCGCGCGTTCAATTGTTATCCGTCCTACGCTTTTTCGATCAGGTCACGTGTCCTGACGCGAGTTTAAGATTTTATACCCATTACAGAAAAAGTGCTCAACGCCGCTAAAGAAGTTTTCACTTCAAAAAGTTTCTGCCAAGTGAGTTATGCCAAATATAGGTTACGACGCGACACTCACGCTCACCGACTGGACGAGTGCGCGCGAGCTCTCACCACCGGCAGTCCGCAGCGTGCACTCACGTCGTCGGCCGCGACCCTTATCTTAGTGCCACTCAAGTGCCACTCAAATAGCCGGTGACTCACTCGCGCACACTTCTCGGAGTGCCTGAACATTAGTCACGGCGGCGGCGACTCGGCGCCCGCTGCTCGCGTTACTTACATGTATGTTGACAGTGACAATGAAATCGGCTGAGCTGGCACTAAATCGCTTTTGACATTACGCAGCCGATCGATAGGTTTCGACCTCCACTCGCGACCGTCGCCGTCGGTAAAAATAAGTAAATAAGAGCGGAAGTGACACCCGGAAGCAACGCGACCTCGCGCCGTCTGCGCCCTCGCCACCCGCGCCTCGCCGGCTACCGACTGTACTGCCACCAGCACGTCCACAGCGTTCCAACATTATACAGCTGGAAAAATCAATGGACCCTAAACCACTTTAAAGTCATAAGATAGATCATATTATTACTATTTTACTCAAATGAGACATGGTATCTTTATTTTTAAATGAAGGAAAACTGCATTCACTAATTTATCGATAAGGTTTAGATTTGGTATGGGATATGGTAGCTCAGTGATTCGTGTGCTAGTAATTGATTCAACACCAAAACAGTCTAATGTTATTTATCTTAGCAATATAAGTGTATAAATGTTATTGTAAGCGAACTGTTATTTTTAAGACCTAACGAGAAATATTTTTTAGATCTTCCATTGTTTCAGGAGGCACAGAACGCAACGCATCGCCAGCTCTGCGCAACGCTCTCAACACCATCCGCGAGGCGTGGGCTGAGCCGCGCTCGCTACTCAGCCGCTGGTCAGTATAACTAACGGCACACGCCACACTCAACACGCGCCACACTCAACACATCCGCGAGGCGTGGGCAAAGCCGCGCTCGCTACTCAGCTGCTGGTCAGTATAGTTATACTGTGTGCCGTTAGTTAACGGCACGCGCCACGCTCAACACACGCCAGACTCAACACATTCGTGAGGCGTGGGCTGAGCCGCGCTCGCTGGTATGAATCTTTTGTTGTTGCAAATCTTAGTTGTTATAAGTAAGTGTAGACAAAGAGTTAGGTAACTGTAACCATGGTTGCACTTTCAGATAAGTTAGTTATGCGGAGTTTGCCTATAAGTGATTGTTGCGCTGATGTTTTTATATTGTTGCATGTCACCATAGAACCTAGCTGTGTAATCAATTTTCACCAATTAATTATAACATTGTTTAGAACTAATATTTAATTTAATCATGTAGAACAAATTATAGAAGGTAAACCTAATAAAAAAAATACTAAACATACACAGCTTAAATTAGGAAGTTATAATAAATATTTTGATAGGGTTTTTCCCAAAAGTCCACGAATCCATTATTTCCAAAAAATCATTTAGTCCGCAATGAGTTCACGACAAATAAAAATTTTAGGTAAATATTTTCTTTCCCAAACGGTCCATGAGAGTGTTTGGTTCAGTCAGCTGTAAAAGCTTGGCAAAAGGATAACTGTTTATTATTCCTTTGGGAAACAATGAATATAGATCTAAGAACTGATGTTCTGCATTCCTGGTACTATCAGTCTCATCCATAGTCTCATCTCATAAGTAAATCTTGGAACAGTATTTCGACCAGCAAGCAGAGACTGGAGCAGCACTGGAGTATCCTCGGAATACGTCATTTTTCTTAAAGGTTCACGTAGTTACAACAAGTCCCCATATTCTTGAGTGCCGCGAACAAACCCGCAGTTCAGAGTCCACGCCGATGACGTATTGTGTCACTGTTTGGGGTTTTAAATATATATATTCGTTATTAAGTCGCGCTCGCGCTAATGAGGTCAACCTAAATAGCATTAATTTGAGCAGTCAGCCGCTGACCAAACGTCGCGAAACCATTCCATGTGTTCACTCCTCTATCATCTACTAATATAATGAATGTTTCAGTGTATGTGTGTTTGTGAGGATGGATGAAAGTTTGGTACTCCTTCACGCAAAATACTGAAGAAACTTATTTTGATATAACTTTATCATTATAAGTATAGCTTAGTATTAGCTTACTAGTGTAACGACCCGCCCCGGTTTCACACTGGTTTTATAAAACTTTTAAAACCATTATATCATACCTACATGTCTAACAATATAAACTTCCTCTTGAGTTACTTTATCGATTAAAAAAATGCATCAGAATCCGTTGCTTTGTCCAAATGTCGTGATGGCCCGAATTTTATAATTCCTAAAAATTATAATGTCGATTGTTAAAAATCCCGAAATTTAGTTTACCGACAGTCATAAATCTGACTTGATTGGTTTTTCGATTTTCATATTTTCGAAGAAACAAATGCTCTTTGGGTTTTAAGTCCGAAAAACATTCCGAATTTCAATATTCCGAATAAGCTGCAAAATTATTAGTATTTCTAGTATATTTATTGAGCTTAGATTTGTATTCTAAGCTAAAACAAATATACCCATTACAGCATTCACCATTTACAGCATTTCATAAAATATGAAATCATTCAAAATAGTTTAATTTCATTAACGTTCAAAATATCAACTATCGATAACATTTCCTTTCAGGTAACATTATGCTCTATAAATTATTTTGTTATATAACGTGCACTTAATGGTAAATTGTTTTTTTTTTATTAGGTATAATGTTTTAAATATAAGAATTAAATATAAGACTTAATACATAATATAATAAATTTATTTATTTTTAAATAAGATTACACACAATAAATATTCAGCAGTCAGCAGAAAAAAGAAGAGCCGTGTCATCCGCGTATGAGATCAATCACCTTGGGGTAGTTGGAGACTCGTTAGGTCGTTGATGTAGACGAGTGAGGAATAGAGATGGTCCCAAGATGCTGCCTTGAGGTACTTCATAATTGACTGAGAGGTCACCACTTGTGAGCTTACCAACTCTTGCATACTGTTTTCGATCAGTAAGATAGCTCTTAAAGAGATTTAGTTGAGTGCCCCCAACACCCAGTCTTTCGAGCTTTTTTAAAAGGGAAGGGAGAGAAATTGTTTCAAATAATATTGCAATCGACTCGGACAGGATAAGTTAGAAGGCTAAGGGTCTCCCACATTTATCGACGCGGAATCGGCTAACATCGGTCAAAAAAGCCTTAATAATTCAAAATTTTGAACTATCCGGAATTATGAAAATCGGTATTTTGAAAATCGTATTTGTGACTTTCGGGATAAAGTTTTTGGTATTTATGTAGTGTTTTTTTTTTGTTAAGTGGGAAATCATCAAATGACTGCTTCCGTCCTGGGTGCGGCGGGAGGGCGTGTCAGACTTTTACTGACTAAAACCCACTCATGTTCCTTCGATTGCCCTTTATGTTCCAGGGTCACGGTAACTATTATAAACATTGATGATGTTCATTAACGGGGTACATTTATGAAGTGTACCCCGTTAATAAACATCCATCAAATTCCTAGCCGTTTCCCAGCTATGTCGGGGGCAGCTTTCAGTCTTAACCGGATTCAGCTGGATAACAGTGTTTTACGTAAAGAAGCGACTGCCTATCAGACCTCAACAATAGTCCACAACCCAGTAACTGGGCGACACTATAAGTATCCCTTGGTTAGACTGGTCTTGTCCTGGACTTTCTGGTTCCTCCTGACTACCCGTAACGACTGCTAAAGTTCTACAAATCACCACCGAGACCAACTACTTTACGTGCTTTCCGAGGCACGGGATGTCAGTGATGTGTCAGATAAACTTTACAAAGTAGTTTTTGCATGAAGGAGTAATGAATATCCATACCCACACACACATCTATATCTTCTATCTATACTTATAATAAAACTGTAGAGAGATCAATGCTGTATATCCATAATGGGAAAGTGTGTCTTTCTGTCTATATGTTTGTCTTTCTTTCACGGCAAAATGGAGATTTTTTAAGTGGAAATAGTTAAAGGGATGGAGAGTAACATTAGGCTACTTTTGGTCTCTGTATATATATCCAAAATTAATATTGGAGGATGAATGGTGATCGATACTGCTTCCGAAAATGCAATCAGATTTTTTTTTGTCTGTCTGCCTGTATATGCACGCATAGGCTCTTAAAGGATTTTAATGAAACTTGGTACAATAATAATTGTAATCCATGCTCCTGGGCAGGTTATAGGCTATAAAACATAACGCTAAGACACATAGGAGCCGAGCAGTAATGAAAAGTGTGACAAAAGTATCAAATTACGTGAAAAAAACGTAGAATCAGAAAAAAAAATTGGATTTATTTGCGCATTTGTACCACCTGCAATATTTTCGATCGAAGATGTTAAAAATCTGCAAGCCTGCAACCCAAGAATTTCAGTCTGGCAATTTTCATCTTCAATAATATGCGTTTCGTTGCATAATTTTATGAACCTAAAATGTACTATTAAGGATTTTTTTCTGTGTTACAGATAGTTTTTTCTTCTAGTTACATTTCTCGTGAATTATTATAGAAACAAGTATTTCCAAAAATGAAATCCATTTATTTCACAATTCATATATTTTTTTGATTTCGACGATGAAACGAACGATTCGAATCACAATTCTTTTATTTCTAAATCTATGTGATAGGATTTTAAACCTACTGCTAAAAACACAAATTATTGGAAGGAATTTTATTAGTAATTTGTACCTAGGAACAGGTTTGAACCAGAAAAAAAAACACCTCCTTTGGTTAAGTTATTGAATAAGAGAATCGGCACCGTTGCATTATTTTCGATCTTATTTTAATGCCATATTTGTTAATTTTAAAAGTTAGACATACCTACCTACGTTGTCGCGGGCTTTTTTTAAGACTTTTTAAGAAACAATTAATTTGTACATAATTTTTGTGTAACTTTAACCAAATACGCAGCGCACTCAACGGTAGTTCACAAAAGGAATATATTTTTCCCGTTTTTGTTACACTTTTTATAACTGCTCCGCTCATATTGGTCGCAGCGTGGCATTCTTCGTCAAATGGGCTATTCAACACACAATGGATTTTTCGACTCAGTAGTTCCTGAGATTAGCGCGTTCAAAAAAAACAATAAACACTTTAGCTTTATTATATTAGTTATAGATTTTTGATGTGCCCTTATTATAAACTCTCAAGAAAGACCTCATACCTACTAACTGAACAAAGAGTACTCGAAGATCAAGTTGAGATAAGTGCGCGCGCTGCACTGCGCACGCGCACCGCGTCGCACGCCTCATTGACGGCGCGGCGCGCAACTATGTGAAGAATTCGCGTAGCGCTAGATTGCCGGCCCGACACGCGGCCCGCTCGCGCCGCGCCGCACGCCGCGCGCACTGGACCGCGCGCTGTGCTTTCATGATACTTCGCCTGAAATAATTATGGAATATATTTGTGTCCGCACGCCGCGTACAGCGTGTCCATGGCAGTCGAGCGCGGCCGCGGCGCGCCGACACATGTGCACAGCGCATACTTACACATCCTGATCAATGAGTTCAACGAATTGAAGAAAACGAAACGAATTATAGCGTCGATTTAATAATAGTAAACATTGTCAGTGTGAGCGCGACGCGAGCACACGCCGGCGCAGGTGAGTCACTGCAGTGCTCCAGTGTGGCGCAGCCCTGTGCGCGCGCTGTGCAGGCACGGTGTTTCGTGCTTACCGTGACACACGACAAAGCCGCAAATCTTATTTGGCTAACGTGTATTGTTGTGTTACGCACAGTAAAGCAAAGTTTATTTATAAGTAAACAGGCCCGTTATATATATAATTTTAGTTTTCTCCACAAATAATAAATATTATCTAATTTAATTAACGTTGTTGTTAGTTTTTTATTTATAGCTTATATTAAGTGGAAAGTCCTCGTCAATACGAATATAATAAGCCCAAACACGACGTAGTTAATACATATCGTTGCGGAGTTCCCTCAACTGTCTCTCGTCTCCATCATCAGGTCAGCTTTAATCCTTACTATTTTAAAATGTTTTTAAACATACACCAACGTGTTAAGTTTTTAACCTATGCATGCCTACAACTTTCCAAAGTTGCCCTCGATTTCTCAGGGTTTCCATAGTTAGTGACACATCTCAAATAGACGGGAGTCACCCGGCGGCGGCGCGCGGAGAGTGCGCGCGCGTTCGGAAGCTGTGCGCGCTCGGGCGGCATTGGCGGTATACCTGCTGATTAGACCTTTGGCTCCTGAGTTGGTTGGTTTTACTCGCCAATGGATTACCGCCATTACACCGCATTTACATAGATATGTACTTACTCGGAAGGAATACATCGTGAGGAAACCTGGACTTGTAGTTAATATGAAACCGAAATCGCCAATCCGCCTTCAGCAAGCGTGGTGATCAATGCTTTTGCCTTCTCTGTATGAGCACGGCACGTAGTCCAAAAACTTTGTCTACTAACAGTTAGACAGGCAGACAGAGCTACATTCACATTTATAATATTAGAACGGATTAGAGCAGTCCTCTTTTATTTATTCTGGAGGATTACTTCCTAACATTGTCAAGTAATACTGTAATATTGACAATGTTATTAGGTAAACACAGAGACTAGCGGAAAATAGTACTTAGGTAGAATAAGTAGTAAAAACTAGCGATGTAAACGCGACGCGCTCTGCTTGCTGCGCGCCGCTGCTCGCGCATAATGAGCCGCGCACTCTACATGCTGTATATCTAGGCTCATCGGAATGCACTTATTATTCAAATCGAGCTCCAGCACTGTTGCTACTTTCTTCACCACATTTTTTCATTGACTCTATCTATGTATAATAATCATCATATTTTATGGATGGTGCCGTTAAGCATTCAAATGCCTACCTAGGGCGCAATGTACCCTAGGCATAGACTCTTGGGGGATTCGCAACGAATTGCCGCGAAGCCAATTAATTGCAAAAGAATAAATGTAAAAATAATATCTAATTGGGAAATCATTCATTCCAGTCGAGCACTGCACCGGTCGTGCGTGTGCACGCCCCCCGCCGCCCGCGAGCCCCCTCCGCCGCGCCCCCCGCCCGCCCTCATGGAGCGCGCCGCCGCCGAGCTGCCGCCGCGGCCCGGCGCGTCGCCCGGCCTGCTGCGCCGCCGCTACTCCGTGCCCGAGACTATCATGAGGAAGTGAGTCCCGCTGCGCTCGAACTATCGTGCTCACGCCTCTTGAACATATCAGTGTTCACTTCTGTGCCTTTATGTTGCAGGTATCGTCTCGCGCAGCAAAGATCAGACTCCGAGGAAAGTGCGCCGCCCACGACCCACTCTGCGGCGTCGGCCACGCCCCCCCGGGACGGTTCGCCCGCGGACTCACCGCAGCGGTTCGCGCGACGCGACCGCGAGCTCATGCGCAAGTCGGCGCTCATGCGGCGCCTGTGGGGCCGGCCGTGCGAGCCCGGCCGCGCCTGCTGTTGCTGCGGCGCCGAGCCCTGCGAGCCCGCGCGCTACGCTGAGACGCGCTCGCTGGACGGCAGCCGCTCCGAGCTGCGCGCGCTGTCCAGCGGCCTGGTGTCGTCGCGCTGCTCGCACGCCGCCGGCTGGGCCTCGCCCAAGCGGCAGCGGCTCGACTCCTCGCGGGACTTCCGCGGCAGCGACGAGATGCTCCGCGCTGCGATGAAGAACAGCTATGACCGCGCCGAAGAGTCGCGTAACGACCGCGCCACGAGAGCTGATTTTTCAGATTCCACATATCGTTCTCATGTCCACGAACCCATGTCGTCTTATCTAGAGACGGCGACGGACGCGTTCACTGACAGCGATGGATCTAAGTTCGACCTCACACGAGAGAGAAATGCATTCCCGCATTACTCAGAGCGGCAATCGTCGGACACGACCACTGTGGAAGTTAAATCATCACCTGCGGACGACGCGAACGTGACGAATGAGCACTCCGCACCGTTCGCCCTCAGCGACGAGCGCTCGCTGTCCGACTCGTCGGAGACGTACTCGGTGTCGTACCCCACTACCAAGGAGAGCCGCGAGCAGCTGACGCACATCGCCGGCCGCGTGTGCGAGCGCGCCGCCGGCCACGACAACGACGCGCTGCCCTACCACAAGCCACTCTCTATCCACGCGCCCTCCTACGAGCTGCTGGAGATCGTCGTGTCCGAAACACTGAACGTAAGCTCGGCGCCGCCTGTTGCCGCGCCCGACCTGCCGCCGGACAAACCTCCTCACAGCTTGAGAGCTCCCGCATTGAGTCAGAAGTGCGCTCAAAATATTAATATTGACGAATACGTATCGAATATTTTAGTGGAGAGCCTAAATTCATTGTCGGACCAATTAGAGTGTATGAATGCGTCAATGGGAAACGATAGAAAAATAAGTATCGTCGAAAAAGAAATAAAAGTAAAGTTACAAAATACTGGCGTGAACACCATAGTACACTTAAGCCCCACTTCTAACAATCAGATCATATTCGGTAACGAGGAGTTGTGCATCAACGAGGATCGTCGGGACTGCTGCAACAACCCGCACGACGAGCGCGACGCGCACAGCGCGCGCGACGCACTCGACACACTCGCCATCCGCGACGAGGCGCACAGTGTCGAGTCTAACAACAACCCGACGACAGCAGGCTCGCCGGGCCCCTGCCCGTGCGACTCCTTCGACTTGCAGCATGACAACGTCAACCAGGCCGTCTTGCAGCAGATACAAAAGCTCTTCCAGGACGAACTTCACAATCTAGACCCCGATATGGACTATTCTGGCAATATGATGCCAGAAATATCCCATATCGAAATATCTAACGTGACAGATGTGTTTATTGACAATGAAAATGAGCCACCTCAAAGCATACAGGTGCACGACGCCGAGTATGAGGTCATCAGCGGCGTCGGCACCGGCAGCTACTACCCCTCAGTGGACGACCAACCTGTGGTGCCGCGCTTCTCCGCCTTCCCGCACACCGACTCCATGGAGGTGAACACCTCGTCCTCCGACGACCCGGACCTCATGGGCTCCGACTGCACCAGCCTCGTGGACAGTCTCGACGACCCCAACTCGCCGCGCTCCGTGTTGCTGCGCAGAACCTTCCCGGGGCGGCGCAGCGAGCTCGTGCGCTCCGCCATAGACGTCCTCGACCTACTGCCAGAGAACGCTCGCAATGAAGAACTCATTACGCCCAAGGATAAGGGTCAGTCCTTTTTCATTAAAATGAAAGATAACGAATGTGATTGCGATAAAGAAAATGTCAATGTAGCCGATCGTATGCCTGAGAAAATAAAACAGAGACTTTATCGAAGACATCGCAAAAGAGAAATGCGCATGGAGTGTGCGCGACGTACGCGTGGTAAACAGCGCCAGAGAGATAGAGACGAGAGAGCAGAGCGGCGGCTCGACGAGCACTACCGCTCGCGCCGCGACGTGGAGAGAGAGTGCGTCGCCATTGTTAACGCGCTCATCGATGACGTCATCAACAAGGTTACGCAAGAGGAGTACAAGTGCATGCGGATCAAGCACCGACCGACCAGGATGACCGCCTCCAAGTCGGACGACAACGTAGCGAAGCGCACTTGGAAGAAAGAACTAGAGCCGATCGATGTTAGAGACCCGTTCAAGTCTATAAAGAACAACACTTCCCGATACGATTCGTATAATTCTTCAAAACACAAAGGCGAACGACATCAAATACATGGCAAATTGTCATTTGTGACCAGACCCACGGTCGCATCTGACGATAGAGGCGCGAAAAGGATATACCAAAAGTCTGAAATACATGAAGGTAACAAATGTATAGAAATATTAGAAATATTAGAATACGTAAATGGTTCACAAAGCTCACCGGAAACAACAACTTCGGATGAAAACCAAAATCACAGCATGAAAAACAAAAAGTCACGAATTCCTATTCCCATTTACGAAAAAATTCAGAGACCACCCATCGCCGAATCAAGCAAAAATAGCAAGCGCAGCTCAGTGCGCACAGAGCGCAACGGCAACGCCAACCAACTGATCGCAGACATGTTGCTGGGCGCCCTAACTGAGCCCTCGAGCCCGCCCCCCGCGCCCCCCGCGCCGCGCCGCGCCTCCGTGCCGCACGCCGAGCCGCGCTCGCGCTCCAACTCGCTGCGCTTCAAGCAGACGTTCGACATCATCCCCGAGGAGCGCAGCAGCCTCAGCCTCGACTCTGGTAACGAGGACCTCAACCACAACCGCCGCGCCTCCGCGCCCGACATTGCCGACCAGTACCGCGAGCCGCCCGACACGAAGTGCCCCGCCGAGCCTCCTGCCGCCCCGGCGCCCACGCCCCTAGCCAGCTGTCGCAGTCCGTCACACAAACTCAAGTCCAAATCTGATTCAATAAATCGGTGTAACGATATGAAAAGTGCGGGCACTTCGCCCATAACAGACAGTGATGGAGACAAACGGGCCCTCAGGTCGAAAAACCAAACGACAATGACATCTCCGAGCAGCAAATCGGCGGCGACCAGTCCCATGCGAACTACAGCTACGGAGAGTGGGACGAAGATGGAGGGCGGGCTGGCGGGCAAGCGAGGCCGCGGCTGGCCGGGCTTCACGCGGCGCGACGCGCGCTCGCAACACGACGAAGGTATCGCACTGTCGGTCTCGTGCGCACCGCCGCTGCTGCCGCATCGCACCGCTTCCTCCGTGCCCGTCGAATAGGACACACGCGGCCCACACGCGCGCCACACGCGGCTCACACGCGCGCCGCACGCGGCTAACGCGTGCACGTATAGAAAGACGCAGCGACACTCGCGATGCACTCGCCCACTCGCGCAATGCTTTAGCTCCACACCTATATACTAGGCGTCCACAATCTCGCAGTTTCATTCGTTACACCTGCAGCACCAAAATATAAATATTGAATATATATTTTTATAGTTATCGTAGATGCGTTTCAAGCTGAGAGATGTGAACACTCGTACTGCACGTTAAACGCGCAATCATTTTGTATTGAGAAACAAGATCTTGCCAGCACCCCGAGCGGCACCCGTCGTTTTAATAAATATATTAATTTGTTTGTTGATTATTTAGGCCTTGGAAAAACATTTATGTAAACCAGAGTTTGAATATTAAAATGTAAAAATTAAACGTTGTTTTATTCACACTAAGGTAACAAAGAGAGGGCAGAATCTGATAAAGTGCGGCCACGCAGGTCAGTGATCACCCAACACGAGCGCACTGAGCGCGCGGAGCGGAAAGCGAGGCCCGCGCCGCGCCGCCCGCCGCGCGCCCGCTCCCCCTCCGCCGAGCGAGCGCCGCGCGCGCTCAGCGACGAGCGCTCTGACTGCTCCCCGGACGATGTGAGACAGTTCAGCGGTGATAGAAGGAAACCACGAACGCTCTCTCTCGAAAAAAGTGACGACGATGGAATCCACATCCCCTCCGTAAAGCTGCCCGAATTCAAAGGAGGCGGTAACAGCGGTGGCGGCGAGGCGACCTCCAGCGACAGCAGCGAGTCGGCCGGCAGCCTGCTGTGCTCGCTCGCGCCCAAGTGGCTGTCGCAGGGCCGCGCCAGGCGCGCCGCGCGCCGCCGCGAGCTGGAGCGCCCCGCGCCGCCCGCGCCCCACGCGCCGCCCTCGCCCGACTCCGCCGCCACCGACCCGCAGCCGCCAGGTAACCAGCACCCCAGCACGCTCCACACAATGCTCTAACAATGCTCCCACTCACATGTCATTCAGTTAGACTATGTTTTAAGGTTTTTGGATCACAATATAAGTACGGAGTGTGCTCATAAAATTACAGAAGAAAATTACACATTCGACATGTGAGGTGTCATTGAATTCATTTCCATGACCATATTGACCTCTGAGCAATAGATCGCGAGATATTTGCGTCAAACTGATTTTCATGACCTTTTGACCTTTATAACTTTTTTAGCCGGCACGATATCAATGTCGATTTTTCACATCTTCATTACAATGCCGTAATAAAGATGTATACAAAAATCCAGCTCACTAGGAATTTTTCCGCAGATTGGGGTTTAAAATACCTAAAATGACAGGATGGAAACTTTTAATGAGATTTTCGAAAATCTTCGAATTTTCAAAATGCAGTTTTGTTTCTTTTAAAAAATAATCTATCTCAACAAGATCTCAACCATTTAAGATAGTTTTCTTCCGGGACCTATTAAAACTTTCCAGCCTGTATACTTGTATTCGTCTCAGTTGTGTGAGTGACATAGCACAAATTAAATCTCGATAGATCGATTCAGTAGAACCCGGCTAGGCTGGGAACCGAGCCACGCATACTTAGGAAATGGCTAAAGAAATGAGATTGATTCATCGCCCCTAAAACGCAGTGCATACTCATTAAAATCGTTAGAGCTTTTGCCTAGATTCAAATGAGATATACCTATTTACTCAGATTCTGAATCTGTGCCTATTTACAAGAATTGCTAATTTGTACCTAGGTACCTATTAGATTTCCGTCTGAAATATTTCCTTGATTCGTAATTTTTTAAATACACCGTGTAAGATAAGTCGTGCGACATATTATTTAAGGACACGATAATATATGCTCACATAATGAGGTATTAAAATGTAAATACTAATCCAACAATATAAAATAAAGGCTCTCAAAGTCCTAGTTTATTGACGTGTAAAAGTGTTATGTTTATAACCAGCTATTTACAAAATAAATACGATTTGACTGACTTTCCTAAAAAACAATATAATAATAATAAAACCATCGGTTGCATCGAGACTCTAACCTATGATAAGAGAGTGAAGTAGGTACGATCAGTTCTACTTTCGATGGTACAACGGTATTGCCGTTAGTGGCGCGAGTCGTGCGCGTGCAGTGCGCGTGCAGTGAGCGTGCTGTGCGCGTGCAGTGCTCGTGCTGAAGGCGCTGTGTTGCGACAGGCGGGTGGTCGGTGACGGTGGCGGGCTCGTGCCGCGCCGCGCTGCCGGCCGACGTGGAGATGCGACTCCGCTTCCCGCATGACGCGCACGCCGCCGACCCGCCCTGCCAGGTGACACCTTATTGCCATAGTTTATTAATTTATCATGATATATATATTTAAAGTATTTTTAAGTTTTATCTTTATCTTTATATATATATATAATTCTGCTGTACGTGTGTATGTCATTGAACTCCTCCTAAACGGCTTGACCGATTTAAATGATTTTTTCTATACCTATGCGTTTGAGTGGCGCCCTGGATGGTTTAGATTCACAAATCAGCCCGGCAGATGGCGCTAATTGCTTGAAAAAGCATGTGATCTCGGAAACGACCCTAACGATTTCGCAGTTTGATATGTGGGGGTTTTCGGGGACGAGAAATCGATCTAGCTCAGTCTTATGTCTGGGAAAGCGCATGATTTCGAGTTTTAAGTTAAAATGTTTGGCGCCCAACGAAGTGGGCACGGGCCAGCTAGTGTTAATATAATATTGTATATGTTTATATGGGCCTTGATGCCTGAAATAAATAAATAAATAAAAATTGCACTTTACATCTGTACCTACTTAAATGATTGCTACGCCGCAATGCAACAGCACTGCCGCTGCACCGTGCGATTTGTACGAAAACAAACAACCGTCCGTGTGCCATACGGCAAACATACCTAAACGGCACTACAGCCCACCGGCAAGAAACACATAGGTACCTTGATAGAGCCTTTAAACTTAGGTAGGCCATGTGTTGTAACAATGAACAGGACTGCACGTGTCGCCACTGCGCCACGTGTGTGTGCTCGTCGCGGGCGGCGCAGGGCGCGGGGGCGCAGGGCGCGCGCGGCGCGAGGCGGAGCGCGCCCCCGCTGCCGCCCGCCGCGCCGCAGTCGCTGGCGCGGCTCGCGCGCACCGACTCCAGCAAGCTGACGCTCACCATGAAGAAGGAGGCGCTCGGTAGCTATCGCTCGCTTCTGTACACACCGATACATAATCGCAAGCTGCCGTGTCTTTGGGCGGCGCACTTAACTGTTTGATCTGGTGTCCTCTTGCAGATTCTTCCATTCTTGCTTCCAAGAGTTCGAAGAAGTCCGGCGAGCCGCTGCCCGACGTGGAGACGTACCGCGCCTCGCGCAGCAAGCTCAAGAGCTCCGTCAAGGTATACCGCGCCTTACGTGCACTGCCTAATTGTCCGATTTACAACATTGTACACTCCATCCCTAACGAACTCTTAGATTAGTACTTACTACCTTCACGACGTAGTTCATTGGCTTGGCATACAGAACCGCGTAGTGGTCAGTGTTTGTCGCTGGCAAGCATTTACACCTAGAAGGCGGTTGTTTCAGACGCGGCGGGGGTACTCCCTGCACTGCTGGCTGCCCGACAGCGAGGCCGCGCCCATCAGGTAGGTGCTCCACTGTGTTCACTAAGCGATACTATCGTCAGAGCTCCACCAATTCTCTCAGTTAGCGGAGTCACGACAGTCTCCGTCTATTTTAGAGATTTTATAGATTTCGTGCAAAATCAACACAAAGTAACTTAAAATCAGTATAATGGGAACTTAAAATCAATTCGGGACTTGAATCCATACTAATATTATAAACTAGCTTCTGCTCGCGACTTAGTCCGCGTGGAATAGTTCCCGTTCCAGCGGGATTTCCGGCATGAAAACTATCCTATGTCCTAGGGTCCCAGACTATATCTGAACCAAATTTCATTCAAATCGGTTCAGTAGTTTAAGCGGGAAAGCGTAATAGACAGACAGACAGAGTTATTTTCGCATTTATAATATTACTATGGAGTAAACTAAGTATGGAGAATAGATGGATTGTATTTACAACGTGTATTTTTGGTCTTCAAATTCGGAATCCGATTGATGGCTTTTTAGTTGTTGAAGGCGGTTATTTTATTTTTTAAGTTTTTTTTCTACAGTTTTGTGCCCAACTTCATTGTCTGAATGTGTATTCTAAATCTAGTCCAGTTATCGGTTGACGCCTGTTGACGCTAAATAAAGAAAAGATGATCCCACCAAAAACATTTCATGTTAAATGTTGCCAAGACAACCACAAAGGTTTGTCCTGTGAAAAATATATCAGATCTCATGTAGAGCCAAGCTTCTGAATCTACACGACCTAAATATACCGACCTTAACTTCACAAATTCTAAATTTCAGTAAAAATGTATGGCTTGGCTGTTTCGTTACATCTTTTCATCTACATTTCGTTACATATTCGACATTATCAAAAAATGATTTCAGTTCACACTTTACATACAGGAGGCTACCCTAATAAATTATTTTTTTCCCCATTTTTTATTTACCACTTTGTCGGCGTGATTGATATACATATTGGTACCAAATTCCAACTTTCTAGTGCTAATGGTCACAGAGATTAAGCGAGGACGGACAGACAGACAGACAGACATGGCGAAACTATAAGGGTTCCTTGACTTCCGGCGCAGGACCGCGTCGACGGCGCGTTAGTGTTTCACGCGCGCCTCAAAGAGAAGAAGTCAGCACTGGAAGGGGCAGGGCCACGCCTGCCGGGGTTGCGGAATGTTTATAATAGTTACCGTGACCCTGGAACATAAAGGGCAATCGAAGGAACATGAGTGGGCTTTAGTCAGTAAAAGTCTGACACGCCCTCCCGCCGCACCAAGGACGGGAGCATCACAAAAAAAAGGGTTCCTTGACTTCGGAACCCTAAAAAGGGAAGAACCATGATCTGTAGCAGTGCAGTGGCACCGCACCGGTCCTGAACTGAGACCATTGTTCTGATGGTCACCATGTCCTAGTCCTACCCCAACTATTTTCAATGCAATGCACAGAAACACCAAGTCTACACTTTAGCCTTTTGTTAGCAGATGTGCAATATTAGTTTACAAGGTTAGTTTTTGAAGCGAAACCTAACTAACTAAATATAGTTTGTTTCAAACAAGTTAACTGCATCAATTGCAATTTTTACGTCACTTAATAGTTTCCTTTTAACGCAATATTTCTTAAAACCGGCTGACAGATTTGCAAAACGCGTCCCTAAATCTAAAGCCTTAACCTAGCCCGAGTAGCGATAGCGGTTTAGATTTAAACCCATAACGTTATACATTCGTAAACCCTCCCGCATAACAGAACTAAAAGCAGGGTAGCATGAAACGTGTTCAATCGTATAAACCCTCCCGCAGTTCAGAACTTATGGAGTTCTGAATATTGGACAGGTTTCCATATACGCGGCGCTCGCAGTCATTCATTTAGTGATGCAGGGATAGATATTATACGTGGTGCAGGGGTTGAATTGCTTTCAAATTCAATAATACTAAAAACACGTGTAGCACGTTTTATCTTTTTTTTTACTTTATTATTTTATCTATAAACAAGTATTTACGTAATATCTACAGTAGTATATTTCATAATTATTAGATTATTAGTATGTTTTTAAGTTATCCTATTTATGTGCGCTTTGATCGGAGCCAACGAGCCTAAACACCATATCAAAAATAGTTCCGCTATTTCTAGTCCACTTTTATAAGTTTAGGAGCTCTGGCGTTTCTTTCTCGGTGTTCACGATGGGTCGTGTATCGTGGATCAGTAATGTCTGCTGTCGCCACATTCATATTGTCACTGAACGGACCTCTTCCTCTCCTGCTGCTTCTGTAAATACTAGTAGTTAGACATGCTGTAATGAACTTCAGCCTTCAGACATGGCCATACAGCCTCCAATATTTTATCTAAGATATTTTTACGGTACCGTACCCAATGAACAATAACGGGACCCTAACATTATATTTATAAGCTACAGTCTGTCTTTCTGTCACCAAGTTGTGGGTGAATTTCAACAAATGCCTTTTTGATAAAAAAGGCATTTGATTAGGATTTTTTGTCGGTAATTCATTATAACGCTGGTTAATTAGAATAATAGTCGGCCACAGATCGCTGGAGATTAATTTGTTTGTCGGAACCATTATTATTTCCCTCTAAAATATCTTTCACAATAACATCCATTAAAAACTTTTTCTAAATAAATAATAACCGCCTTCAAAAACTAAAAAACACAAAAATAACTAAAATTTCGGAAGTCTGTGGCTACACAAATTAATTGGCAGAAGAGAAGCCACCGACTTCCGAAATTTTAGTTATTTTTGTGTTTTTAGTTTTTGAAGGCGGTTATATTTTTTTTAGAAAAAGTTTTTTATTTTTTACTTTTTACTGTCGAGTCCCAATGTTGACTGTGTAGGTATCTCCTATCTAGCTATTACGGTTCACAAAATTGAAACTTTCCCAATTGTTGCCGTGATTGTAGATGTCGTGATAGACAACTCACCTGCCTCTCTAGGTTCAAATCCGGGAGAGTACCAATATGATTTTTTCAATTTCTATGTACTTATGTACCTACTTTACAAAATTTACCTAGGACATCACTGGCTGTATTACTGTTTCCTACAACACAATATACACAAAATAACATAAGAGGTGTTTCCATACAACAAACGAGTTTCTTTGGCCGACTATGGTACGGAACCCTTGGTGAGAGGGTGACTCCCAATCTGACTCCTATTTACAGTCTTTGATCTTAGTGTGCATATGATATCTCGGTAGTCGTAAGTTTAGTAGTCAGTTGGGTGTGACACCGGAGCTTCGTCACTGTACATTTGAGTGTGTTGTGTGTGCGCAGGCCGAGTAACGGGCTGTCGGTGCTGGGCAGCGCCATCATCCCCGAGCTGAAGCCGCGCGTGCCCACCATGAGCGAGCGCGACCTCACGCGCGTCTACACGCCGCGCCACTATCTGCGATCCTAGCGCCACCCGCGCCACTACCTGCGCTCCTATAGCGCCACCCGCCCACCGAACAGACAGAACCGCCACCAGCAGGCGGGCGGAATGTCTAAACAAAAACATTGTATAGATCTGCACAAATGTGTTGTATTTTATAAATAAATTGTTCATTTTTATAACTTTTGACTATGGTTTTATATAATAAACCCCTTGTAGAATGTCAGTAAAATTGATGTTGGTAGAATCGACAATCCGTCCGGATTTTGATATAGCAAAACAATTTAAAAAATAATAGTTGAAAAAACTAAAAAACACGCTTTAGCCACGCACTATATATTTACTATGATTTATTATGAGGGCATGGAAGCGTTTATGTAATCTTTGCTCTTTTTGAACATAACATTCCACGCTTTCTTTCATAATAAATCATAGGAAATATTTAGTGCGTGTTAAAAGCGTGTTTATTAGTTTTTTTAACTATTATTTCAATTTGATACTTTTTACTTAATAAAATAATAATATAAAAATATTAATAGCCACGTGTTAATTTTTTTTGGTATCCCATTCAAGAAGCCCTTTCATTTAACCTTATAATGTGGGTGCATTTCAAATAGCCAATCCGCCATGTTGGATTTAAGTCACGTTTATGATTTATTTATGATTTACGTGACAATTTTTTTCATTTATCTGACAGCAAACCCTTTCATTTGATAAGTACTCATATCATGGGGTGTACTTCAAACTGTCAGTCCGCCATCTTGGGGAGGCCACCATATTGGATTTGTAATGAGGTTTCTTAGCTAGTCACAAAGAGTATAATAATATAAAAGGTACTGTGAGTGAGGTTTGAAAAGACCTCCGGGACCTAACGTGTGTGTTTAGTATGTGGGAGGGCTTGAAGAGCCCTCCGGCCAACACTTTTGTATAGTGTAACTATATGTAAGTATTATCTATGAATAGGTGCTAGCATGTATTGTCATCAGAACTCAGAGCATATGCAAAATTTCATCTTAATCAAAGATCGGGAAGTGGGTCAATACATTAAACCTTCCTTAAGATACACTCTATCTATTAAAAAACCGCATCAAAATCAGTTGCGTAGTTTTAAAAATCTAAGCATACATAACATAGGGACAGACAGACGGCGGACAGCGACTTTATTTTATACTACGTAGTGATAGTTCTTAGGGTCTATGCACACCACGTTTCTTAAACGCGCCGTCGACGCGCGTCTTGGGATCGCGCGTCGCCGGCGAGTTTTTGTCCTGCAGAGCAGTTTGTTTTCGTCTAGCGCGCGCGCCTTCCCTACGGACGGGGTTTCCCCCGCAACGAGGGAAAGGGAAGTGTGAATCTACGCTAGTAGCAATCGAGCGATTTGGTGCACCGCACATCTTTGGAACAAAAAAATGGTGCCTTTCGACACAGAAAACGAGGAGAGAGAGGTTCTGCTTAAAAACGCAAAATGCCAGCGCGTTTGTATAGATACACACGCGCGTTCGCATCGCGTCTGTATCGCTACACACGCGCGTTTGCATCGCGTCTGTATCGCTACACACGCGCGTCTGTATTTATACAGGTGTGCAAAGGGCTACAGGCTGCGTCTGACTTGCGTGCGTATCGCGTCTGTATCGCTACAAACGCGCGTCGACGGCGCGTTTAAAAAACGTTTTTAGGTTCGAAGACAACTGGTTTACAAGAATGTTTTAGAATTAAAATACCTACTATTAGATATAGGATCAATTCGCATCAGAAAATAAATGTGAAAAAATTCATACATTTATAGGAACCATTACCTACCAGGACGTACTTTTTATGGGCTTTCAAAGCAATTAAAATCCAATCTAATTTTTACAGCAATACTAGCTGACCCGGCAAACTTTTTATGCCTTTTAGATTATTTTAAGTTTCTAGATAAATTCTAGTGTAGACAAAATGCAACTTTTCATAAGTGTGTATATGCGTGAAATTTCGGAAGTCGGTGGCAACACAAATTAACTGGCAGAAGAGAAGCCACCGACTTCCAAAATATTATTTAATTTTGGTTTATTAGTTTTTGAAGGCGGTTATAATTTTTTTGAGAAAGTTGTTTTTATATTCCCTTATCCAATGATGTTATCAGTAAAAAAGTGTAGATAGGTTACCCAAACGAAATTCTATCTTCAAAAACGGCACACTAACGCACACATACATTACACCTCAAAGTAGGATGACATGATTGAAGTAGTGCGAGTGAAAAAGAGATAAACGTCAAATGTCAACGCGATACTCAGTATCATGTTTGCTAATTGGCAAACTTTTAATGTGCCACTTTTTGACTGCATATAACCTATCTACACTTTTTTACTTATAACATCATTGCTCTTATCGATCATAGCGCTCCATGCCTATTTCACGCATATACCATTTTTTTTTACTTTTCAGTGTGACTCCCTTTGTCTGACGTATCTTTCAAAGTAATTTATTTTCAAAATAAAACTACTTACAATCTTATAAAACGAAAATAGAAACTTGAAGAAACGCAAATATCGTCAATGTAACATACAGACGAATTGAGAACCTCCTCCTTTTTGAAGTCGGTTCCCAAGTTACACATCAAAGCATTATAACGGCAGACTTACAGCATTTCTGTATCGTTTTAGCATTTTGATTCAGTTCCCGTAGCATTACAAACGTTTATCGGCTAGGTACTGTAATGCTTATTTGGGCACTATAATAGTTATTTAATCGCATTACTGGCGCATTTTTTTTTTGTTAGTGGGAAATCATCAAATGACTGCTCCCGTCCTGGGTGCGGCGGGAGGGCGTGTCAGACTTTTACTGACTAAAACCCACTCATTTTTTAGGGTTCCGTACCTCAAAAGGTAAAAACGGAACCCTTATAGGATCACTTTGTTGTCCGTCCGTCCGTCCGTTTGTCCGTCTGTCAAGACCCTTTTTTTCAGAAACGCGTCGAGATATCAAGCTGAAATTAATATCACGTACTCAGGTCTGCTATCACTCAAAGCAATGAAAAAATCAAGTTTCTAAATTAACGCAATAAAAAGATACGGCGGTTTTTATTGCATATATAGACATTTTCAAGGGAATCAAAACCTATAGGGTACTTCCGATTGACCAAGAATCATGAAATTTGGCAAGAAGCAAGGTCATGTAGCACAAGTAAAGGAAAAACTCCGATAACCGTAAATTTGTAGTTAGTTCACATCAGGCGTCCGTCTGTCCGTCTGTCTGTCAAGATACTTTTTCTCAGAAACGCGTCGAGATATCAAGCTGAAATTAATATCACATACTCAAGTCTGCTATCTCTTAAAGCAGTGAAAAACTCAAGTTCCTAAATCAACGCAATAAAAAGATACGGCGGTTTATATTGCATATTTAGACATTTTCAAGGGAATCAAAACTCAAAACCTATATGGTACTTCCCGTTGACCTAGAATCATGAAATTTGGCAAGAAGCAAGGTCATGTAGCACAAATATAGGGAAAACTCCGAAAACCGTAAAATTGTAGTTCGTTCACATCAGGCGTCCGTCTGTTCGTCCATCTGTCAAGAACGTTTTTCTCAGGAACGCGTCGAGATATTAAGCTGAAATTAATATCACATACTCAAGTCTGCTATCTCTTTAAGCAGTGAAAAACTCAAGTTCCTAAATAAACGCAATAAAAAGACACGGCGGTTTATATTGCATATTTAGACATTTTCAAGGGAACCAAAACTCAAAACCTACAGGGTACTTCCCATTGACCTAGAATCATGAAATTTGGCAAGAAGCAAGGTCATGTAGCACAAGTCAAGGGAAAACTCCGAAAACCGTAAATTTGTAGTTAGTTCACATCAGGCGTCCGTCTGTCTGTCAAGATACTCTTTCTCAGAAACGCGTCGAGGTATCAAGCTGAAATTAATATCACATACTCAGGTCTGCTATTTCTTAAAGCAGTGAAAAACTCAAGTTTCTAAATCAACGCAATAAAAAGATACGGCGGTTTATATTGCATATTTAGACATTTTCAAGGGAACCAAAACTCAAATTTTCATGATTCTTGGTCAGTTTTGATTCCCTTGAAAATGTCTAAATATGCAATATAAACCACCGTATCTTTTTATTGCGTTGATTTAGAAACCTGATTTTTTCATTGCTTTGAGAGATACAAAGCAATGAAAAAATCAGGTTTCTAAATTTTTTCAAGAGAATCAAAACTCAAAACCTATAGGGTACTTCCCATTGACCTAGAATCATGAAATTTGGCAAGAAGCAAGGTCATGTAGCACAAGTATAGGGAAAACTCCGAAAACCGTTTTGTAGTTTGTTCACATCAGGCGTCCGTCTGTTCGGACGTCTGTCAAGAACGTTTTTCTCAGGAACGTGTCGATATATCAAGCTGAAATTAATATCACATACTCAGATCTGCTATCTCTTAAAGTAGTGAAAAACTCAAGTTTCTACATCAACGCAATAAAAAGATACGGCGGTTCATATTGCATTTAGATATTTGCGAGGGATTCAAAACTTATAGGGTACTTTCCATTAACGGAACCCTCGTTGCGCGAGTCCAACTCGCACTTGACCGGTTTTTTTAATTGCTAATGTTTATTGTAAATTTTAATGTTTCGTTTATAATTAATAAATGTGAATTTTTAATTGTTTTCTTTCTTGTAATTATTAAATATTTGGTTAGGTTATGTTAAGTTAGGTTCGTTTGGTTAGGTTAGGTTACGATACAGGGTTCGTTTTGTTCGCTTTGTTATTGTTATTGTCATTGTCATTGTTATTGTTATTGTTATTGTTATTGTTATTGTTATTGTTATTGTTATTGTTATTGTTATTGTTATTGTTATTGTTATTGTTATTGTTATTGTTATTGTTATTGTTATTGTTATTGTTATTGTTATTGTTATTGTTATTGTTATTGTTATTGTTATTGTTATTGTTATTGTTATTGTTATTGTTATTGTTATTGTTATTGTTATTGTTATTGTTATTGCTATTGCTATTGCTATTGTTATTGTTATTGTTATTGTTATTGTTATTGTTATTGTTATTGTTATTGTTATTGTTATTGTTATTGTTATTGTTATTGTTATTGTTATTGTTATTGTTATTGTTATTGTTATTGTTATTGTTATTGTTATTGTTATTGTTATTGTTATTGTTATTGTTATTGTTATTGTTATTGTTATTGTTATTGTTATTGTTATTGTTATTGTTATTGTTATTGTTATCAGGGCTTGGAAACCGGAAAAAATTTCGAACCGGTTAACGCCTAAGTACATAGTGAACTATGCTTTTCGGTTTCGTTCTACCCTTAACCAAAATTAAACGGTTTGAAGCTAAAAACGTTCGTAAATAGGTTTTGTTCAATTTACCGGTTTTAAACGGTTTTATTGCCTACCTCCAATGCGCAGACGTGCCTTCCGGAAGCGGACGCCGCGTGTCACTCGGCTCTTGCGGATTAAACCGGTTAATAAGGGTTCTTATTAACGTTCTTTTAACGTTTCGACTCCGAACGAAATAAAAGATAAAACCGATTAATAACGTTTAATAACCGGTTATTTTCAAACCGGTTCCAAGCCCTGATTGTTATTGTTATTGTTATTGTTATTGTTATTGTTATTGTTATTGTTATTGTTATTGTTATTGTTATTGTTATTGTTATTGTTATTGTTATTGTTATTGTTATTGTTATTGTTATTGTTATTGTTATTGTTATTGTTATTGTTATTGTTATTGTTATTGTTATTGTTATTGTTATTGTTATTGTTATTGTTATTGTTATTGTTATTGTTATTGTTATTGTTATTGTTATTGTTATTGTTATTGTTATTGTTATTGTTATTGTTATTGTTATTGTTATTGTTATTGTTATTGTTATTGTTATTGTTATTGTTATTGTTATTGTTATTGTTATTGTTATTGTTATTGTTATTGTTATTGTTATTGTTATTGTTATTGTTATTGTTATTGTTATTGTTATTGTTATTGTTATTGTTATTGTTATTGTTATTGTTATTGACATAGTCATTGACATAGTCATTGACATAGTTATTGACATAGTCATTGACATAGTCATTGACATAGTCATTGAAATTGAAATTGAAATTGAAATTGAAATTGTTTATTATGCAAGTAGGATATTACATCACTTTTACATGTCATTTTTTTTTAAACTAGATGGAGTCGGCATTTCCTAGCTGACTACCTCTGAGAAGAAATGCCGAAACAAACTCAAAGGATTATCGTCTCTTTTAAAGTCCAGACATAGATTCATCATTTTTTGTGCAACGAACCATGCAGAATACGTTTCGGTCAGGCCTCTTGAGGAAAGTTCCAATTACAATATTTAGGTACACCTGCCTCAACAAGCATCGTGAGCTCAACTTAATCTTAAGGAGCTCCACGAACCAACACAATAATACTTGTAGCAACATAAAAAAAGTGGGCTTACAAGTCGCGTGCAAAATACTTATATAGTGCATTCTACATGATTTGTACACTTACAATAATAATTATGGTTCTTTTTTAAACAACTAAAAAAATTATAGTATGAATATTAACAGTGATTAGCAGAGCGAGCGGTTCAATCCCAAGCTTTTTTGTCTTCTAAATATTCTGAAATTTTATAGTACCCTTTTTTACAAAGTTTGGTTTTAATACAGATTTTAAATCTTCTAATGGGTAACTCTCGGATATCTGTGGGAAGTTTATTATAAAAACGTATACATTGACCCATGAACGAGTTGCCTACTCTGTGGAGGCGAGTGTGATGTACAGCAAGGTTGTCTTTGTTCCTGGTATTAAAACTATGAACATCAGATATTTTTTTAAAATCCGATATGTTTTTATGAACATACATTAAATTTTCAAATATGTATTGTGAAGCTACAGTCAGAATGTTCACTTCTTTGAATTTTTCTCTAAGAGAATCCCTCGGACCAAGGTTATAAATAGCTCGAACAGCCCTTTTTTGTAAAACAAAGATGGAATTGATGTCCGCGCAGGTTCCCCAGAGAAGAATCCATATGACATTAGACTATGAAAATAACTGAAATAAACAATTCTGGCTGTATCCACATCAGTTATATAGCGAATTTTTTTAACAGCATAGGCGGCGGAACTTAGTCTTCCTGATAATTTCTCAATATGTGGCCCCCATTGCAATTTGGAGTCAATAGTTAATCCAAGAAAAACTGTTGACTCAACAGGGTTCAACTCTATTCCATTCAGTTGAACATTGGTACTCAGCTGTCTAACGTTTGGCGTAGAAAATTTTAAGACTTTTGTCTTTTTTTCGTTAAGAAGAAGATTATTTACATTAAACCAATGGACAACTTTAGAAAGAGCATTGTTAACATCGTCAAAATTAACTAGTTGACGCTTGATTTTAAAAATAAGTGAGGTGTCATCTGCGAACAATACTATTTTATGATTATCCCTTATGTAAAAAGGTAGGTCATTAATATAAATTAAAAATAAAAAAGGACCTAGAATTGAACCCTGCGGTACGCCCATAGTAACCGCAGATCCCTCGGATCTCTTTCCATTAACATCGACCCTCTGTATTCTATTGTTCAGGTAAGAAGTCAGAAGGTCGAGAGCTCTGTCCCTCATACCATAATGATACAGTTTCCTGATGAGTGTATCATGATGTACGCAATCGAAAGCTTTGGACAAGTCGCAAAAAATACCAAGAGCATCTTGCGATTCCTCCCAAGCCTCGAATATGCTCTTCAGTAATTCCACGCCCGCGTCTGTAGTTGAACGGCCCTTTGTGAAACCAAATTGTTTCAGGTGAAATAATCTATGTATATTAAAATGTCTCAACATTTGCTTTAAAATCAATTTTTCAAAAATTTACTCAATGTAGGTAATATTGAGATCGGCCGAAAATTCGTAGGATCCGTTGTGCTACCAGATTTAAACAATGGAATCACTTTGCTTAGTTTCATCAAATCAGGAAATACACCAGAATTAACACAAGAGTTGAAAACAATTCCCAAAAAAGGAGAAATAACATCAATTATTGACGACAATGTATATACTGACAATCCCCAGAGATCAGCAGTTTTCTTTACATCAAGATCCTTAAAAGAGTCTATAACATCTTTTGCAGTTACAGTTGCAAATTCAAAGTGTTTGTCACATTCTGTTACACATTCTTTGAGTATAGAGTAAGCAGAAGTGGAGGAAGACGACAATGCTTTTGTTGTTATTAATGGAATATTAGTAAAAAAATTCTCAAATTCTGTAGCTACCTCCACGTCGGCTACAATGTCTTGATTATCAATTATTAAATGGAAGTCACGGTTTTGTACTGTGTTTCTTCCAATTTCAGAATTAATAATATTCCAAGTTGTTTTAATTTTATTTCCAGCAGATTTAATTTTATTTTTAATATGTATGGCTTTTGCTGAGGAACAGGCTCTTTTAAAAAATTTCGAATAATTTTTGACATATTCCTTAAAAGCTATATTATGATTATATGTTTTTTCATGATACAGGTCAAACAATTTTTGGCGACTTTTATAAATACCTGGGGTTGCCCAGTCACTAAATATAAGGCGGTCACTAACAGGCAATGTTTTTTTTGTGAAAACTTTCATAAATTCACAATTGATTAAATTGAATAATAAGCTATATGCCTGATCAGGGTTGTTATCATAAGGCAGGTCCTGTAGTTTCTCCATTAAATTATTTTTAAATTGGCCTAAACGGTTTTTATTTACAGGAACAAAACTTACAAGTTTTCTTTGAGCTCTGACTTGACTTTTCAGAGGAAAAGTGACTAACTGGCCACAGTGATCAGAATCCAGTGCATTTATAATTAAATGGTCAGAAGGACTTGAGTTGGTAAAAATATTGTCAATACATGTAGCACTAGTGGCGGTTATTCTGGTCGGCTCAAAGAATCTTGGGTACAGGTTATATGACTTAAATAAAGATATAAATTTATTTACTGTGGTTGATTTATCTAGGATATTAATATTGAAGTCTCCACAGACAACAACTATTTTGTTACTACAACAAGTCTTGATTAATACTTCTTCCATATATTTCTCAAAAGTTTCATAGGAAGCACATGGGGGTCTGTATACAGTTATTATAATGAACCGCTCAAGCTCAATGCAAGCAATTTCTATAACTCGCTCAACAGAAACACTTACAATATCATTTCGTTCTTTAAATTTGATATTATTACGGATAATTATAAGGGATCCACCCCGTATCATATTCACTCTGTTGAACGAGCTGGCTACCTGGTGGTTATTAAAGCTGAACATGAACTGGTGGGTTTTTAACCAATGTTCAGTAATACAAAGGATATCAATATAGCTACAGTTCATGAACAACTCTAATTCTAATTCTTTACCTATCACACCCTGTATGTTTTGATGAACTATTTTATAATAATTATTATTAAGGTTACTGTGGATGCAACAATTAGATGGGTGTGATATCAAAGCTTGGCTTGTATTTATGCTAGAGTTTAACTCTATTGTCTCATTGTAAATCGTGGTATTGAAGTTACTGCTAGAGGTTGACTCTATTGTCTGATGTTCTAATTTAAATAACTTGGAACAAATTCCAAGTTCTGATCATTAATGGTAAGTGTATTACTTAACTGCTCAATAGGAGCAGTATAGTTAGCCAAACACTTCGCTGACTTATATATACAATTTGATAGCGATTCTGCTATCTGTCCTTTCAAAAAATTACAAAGATAATAATTATCTTTGGTCATAAAATAATTTGGACTAATGAATACATTAGAGTCAATAAATTCAAATTTATCATTATAAAATGTCAATGTGTGTAACTTGGAATTAAGCTTATATCTAATATTGTTTTCGGTCTGTGACAAGCCGTTACCGTAAGGAAAGGCAAACAAGACTATTTTATTTACATTTAACATGGATAATAAATCAAAATATTCCTTAATCTTCATACTATTTGCCTTTCCCCTTCTCCCAATCAAAATAACAATAGTAGTCGATGGATCATACTCGCTACTTATAACTTTTTCCAATATTTCTCTATAACTTGCTTCAGGCATACAATAATTAATTACCTGGTCATTAAAATGATGCTGTGATCTATGACCCATATTTTTACCCATTTCATCGCAGTACATAATTATTTGATTTTTACCAGTTTTATTGTTTATTAAGTTTTCTGTGTTTGGTGTGGCGAGGGAAGAACTGTTGAGGCTATTCAACAACTCCACAGAATGAGTCACTGAGGGTATGGACTCACTAGAGACAGCTGACTGTGAACAGCATGATGGACTGTGCATACAATCAGGTGATAGATTGTTAGTTATTGAGTTAAACATTCTCTCATTTTCACTACACAAATCCACCAAACTGTTCATTGCCAGAATGTACTCTCCCATTTCCTTTTGAGAAAGCTCATATTTAGATGTTATAACTTTTAAGGAATCCTGTAAGCGGAGAATATCTGACTGTAATTGTTGAATTTCCATCTCATAACTGGTTTTTATTTTATCCACTAATGTACTATGTCCACTAATTTGTTCTTTTAATGTTTGGAAACACTTTAATGATTTACAGTTTTTAGTGAAAAGTTTTCTATTATTTTTTAATTGTTTGTGTGTCTTTTTTATTAATTTATTAATTTTAATGTATTTCTTTAACTTATTACTACTACAGTTTATTAGCCTTACCTGAGAGGTTGATCTCATACTATCATCACAGGTAAGGTCAATAGTTACAATGTCATTGCTCAAGATTGAGTTGACAGAATGCAACGGAGTCGGACCAACCAGTTTATCAAACAGCGCATGAGTCTGCTCTGTCTGACGTCTCTGGCTGGCACTCTCCATTTTGCTGATAGTGTCTTGGGCTTCACTTAGCCTACATTTCAACTCAGTGTTGCGTTTGATAGTGATATCAAACTCATTGCTACACTGGTCAAAGTTGTCCACTGTATGCTGAAGCTTATCCCGTTCTGCAGTGATGGTACAAAGCTGATTATGCAGTTCAGCCATCTCACTCTTGAGCTTTTTGTTACTATTTAAAATATTTAGTACTTCCCTCTCATTGACATAGTCATTGACATAGTCATTGACATAGTCATTGACATCCATTCGAGCCACTTGAAAGTGAAGCTCTACGCAAACAGCCCAGCTTCGATCCAAGACCTCAAAGATGGAATTCGTGAGATCGAGGACATAAGGCAGCCACTTAGCGATTTGGTAATAGTAAATTTCATGAAAAGGAAAATGCCATATGAGCGCGGTGCTGGTATTTAATTGTTAAAATTTTTGTTTAATTTTTAATTTTAAATTGTTAAAGATTGATATTTTTTTTGGTAAATAATGTTTGTTGTTTGGTTAGGTAAGGTTAGGTTTGGTTAGGTTAGGTTAGGTATGGTTTTTTTAATAGTTAATAATTTTTGTTAATAATAATTTAAATGCTAATTGATAATGTATAACATCGTTATTGTTATTTGTTATTGTTAATTGTAATTTTTAATGTTTCATTTTTAATTGCTAATGTTTATTGTAAATTTTAATATTTCGTTTATAATTGTTAAATGAGAATTTTAAATTGTTTTCTTTTTTGTAATTATTAAATATTTGGTAAGGTTATGTTAAGTTAGGTTCGTTTGGTTAGGTTAGGTTGCGATACAGGGTTCGTTTTGTTCGCTTTGTTATTGTTATTGTTGACACAGTCATTGACAGTCATTGACACAGTCATTGACACAGTCATTGACATAGTCATTGACATAGTCATTGACATAGTCATTGACATCCATTCAAGCCACTTGAAAGTGAAGCTCTACGCAAACAGCCTAGCTTCGATCCAAGACCTCAAAGATGGAATTCGTGAGATCGAGGACATAAGGCAGCCACTTAGCGATTTGGTAATAGTAAATTTCATGAAAAGGAAAATGCCATATGGGCGCGGTGCTGGTATTTAATTGTTAAAATTTTTGTTTAATTTTTAATTTTAAATTGTTAAAGATTGATATTTTTTTTTGGTAAATAATGTTTGTTGTTTGGTTAGGTAAGGTTAGGTTTGGTTAGGTTAGGTTAGGTTAGGTTAGGTTAGGTTAGGTTTTTTTTTTTTTTTTTTTTTTTTTTTTTAGTGTGGCAGGAGTGGGAAATCCTCATGGACGCCCAGACAAGTCTGGGCAGTGCCGGACTCTTACCGGCTAAAACCACACTCCTGCCATGCGAAGGCCCCCTGCCAAAGGTTACGCAGGGACGTTGTTATCGGCTGCTGTTTAATTTTTCTACTGTGTGATTTGACATTGTATAATGGATGGATAAATAAATAGATATAATATAGAATGTTTCTTTTCTCTGCATTAAATACTTCTGAATATAAACGTAACTTTTCATACATTTCCTGATAATACCCAAATTTTTGTGCTAAATTGTGAATTTACTTGAATACAATAAATCTATTACTTTGTAGTCGTTTGTAACTTTGGATCAGCGTTTTTTAATAATCTGAATTTACCTTTTCTTAAACACAACATACAATTTTTGAAATTAAATTGCCTTGGAGAACGAATGTTTTTTTTTTTTTTTTTATAAATATCCATTATATTGCTGTTCACTTATATTATTTTGTCAAAATTCACCGGAGGGGTCTGAAACTGTTTGCACCTTAATATGTTGAGGACATTTTTGTGAGGTGAGAGCCTCCACCCCGAATTCTCATTCTATGTATACCACGACGGAGCTGGGCGTGGTGCGCAAGCGGTGGGTCATGTTAGTCATCATGTTGCCACTCGCTTGCGCGAGCTGCCGATTGTTGGTTCCGTCGGTGGTCAGCACGATTTGTCTGTTCGGAGTGTATCGAGTGGAGGGTCTCCACCCACAATGGTAAACTATTAATTGTCTTGGCACTCCATTCCCCTGTGGCTCGACGTATGCGCCGTCTTCTGGCGCTGGTCACCCTTTTCTCGCTTTTGAACTGGTTGTACCACAGCGGCAAGTAACATTCGCTTCTTTTCAATTGTGCCAGCTTGCTATGAAGCTGGCCCCAATTCCAGCCGTTCGTTTTAATAGCAATGCCACTGTGGTCCAAGCTTGCGGAATGTTTAGATGCCGAGTCTTCTTTTAGGCCCAACGCATCCGTCGAGCTCGCAGTTACTGCAATAATATCGGCGTGTGTTGGGTGCCGTCCGACAGTGTCAGTTTTTCCTCCAATTTTCTTAATGTTGCCCTTAGCAGTACGCCACCGACGTGCGCGCCAGCGCGTCCCACCTGATCCGAACAGGACATTCTCGGCTGAAGGCGCTGTGATCCGTCTTTGCCATCGCTGCCACGGCACAGTTCCGGCATTTTGCTGGCTCCGCCCCTTGCCACTGGGCACACGCGGCACGAAGATGTGGGGCTCCGCAGTGACTGCATAAGTCGGCCGGTTCTTTACAGAACCGCCGACTATGCCCATACTCGAGGCATCTTGTGCATTGCACCAGTGGCGACTGGTCCGCAGCGTGGACGGACTGGAGGTCCACGCGCACCTTCCCCTTCTCGACTATCCTGCCCCAAACAGTCGGGGCCGCGCTAACAATCACGTCGTGGGTTAGGGCATTCCTGGCATTCTTTTTAAATTTTACCCTCATTCTATCTTCCCCGCTGTCGAGGTCGTGAAACACCTCCCGGTTTTGACTCCGAAGCGCCCCCAGCACTTCCTCGTCTGAGTGGATGCGGAGGACGCTCCGCAGCACAAACAAGGGATCCTTGTTCTTCACGTCCTCGACAACGAGGTGGTGTTCTGGTTTGTTGAGGCGCTCCCGTACTCTATCCCTCTCTTCTTTCGTCTTGCAGCCCATCACTATCTTCTGGTCCTTAGCCTTCCGCACACGGTTAGGTTAGGTTAGGTTAGGTTAGGTTAGGTTAGGTTAGGTTAGGTTTTTTTTTTTTTTTTTTTTTTTTTTTTTTTTTTTTTTTTGGCAGGAGTGGGAAATCCTCATGGACGCCCAGACAAGTCTGGGCAGTGCCGGACTCTTACCGGCTAAAACCACACTCCTGCCATGCGAGGGCCCCCTGCCGTGCAAGTTTCGCAGGGACTTTTTCAGGCTGCAGGTTCATAGACATTTGTTTTTATAATTCCTTGTATAAATAAATATAAAATAAATATAATTAATAGTTGTTTCTTTTATATTAAAATGCGCGACTACTTGTTTCTTTGGTTCACTGATAGCACAATCTTCGTCATGAACTTAACCAGTTCGGGTCTGTGTTTTCTTTGTGCTATCAGTGAACCAAGGCTATCCTTAGTGATCCTTTCTTCTATCCTTGCTTCGACATCTAGTCGAATTCGGCCATAGATGGGGCAATCCGTCAGGAGGTGGAGGATGGTCTCCTTTTCGTCGGGGTCGCAGGCGCATGCTGGGTTCTCCTTGCACTTGAAGCGAGTCAGGTATTCGGAGAACCCACCGTGCCCCGTAAGCGCCTGGGTCAGCTGTTGGGTCATTTCAAGTTTTCGCACCGTTTTGTACGCCACGATTGCGCAGGGGAAAAATACTTTCGTTGTGGCCGCCGTTGTTCCTTCTTGGTATCTCCGGTTCCATTCGCCCAGAGTATCCATACGGATCGTACGCTTGACGAATGAAACCGGGCATTTGTCATAGTCGGGGCGCCGCTTACTTCTCAAGGCAGCCTCCTTAGCGAGCGAGTCGGCTCTCTCGTTGCCCTCCAGTCCCACGTGTGCCTTGATCCAGAACAAGGAGACGCTCTTGCTCTGGATACCTATGCGGCGTATGGCGTCTCTTGTTTCCACTGCAAGGGGGTGGAGGGCTTCGGGGTTCACGACTGTTTGGAGGGCTGCCATGGAGTCGCTATATATGCCGAACGCCGTCTCCTTTCGTCGCAGAGCTTCCTTCACTGCCTCACAGAGGGCGAGGAGCTCAGCCTGGTAGACGGTACTGTAGGACGGCAGGGCAAGCTTGAGGGCCTTCACCTCGGCTTGGCCGGTCCACACAGAGAGTGCGGCCCCGACCTTGCCCTCAATCTTGCTGCCGTCCGTGAATATCCGCACCGCGTAATCGCTATTATTGTTATATTGTTCCTCGTCTACCAGGCGTCTCAGTTCGATGGCCCTCTGCTCGGCCGGATGTGGCATCTCTAGTGCCGATGCCACACGTTCGATCTCCCGGTCTCCCAACGCTGGATGAGGTACTCCCCTCTTTGCCTCGTATAGTGAGGTCACCTCCCGAATCCGCAAGTCGAGAGGAAGTAGCCCAGCCAGCACCAGTGCTGAGTGTAGGGAGACCGTACGATAGGCTCGGCACAACTTCTGCGCGAAGCTCCTTTGGACGGCGTTCAGCTTCTTTTGGACCCCGACTTTGTTGGCGGCCGGCGACCACGCACTCGCGGCGTACAAAATGATTGGCTCGACCGCTGCGTTATAAATACACCGGATTATGTCCGGGTGCAGACCCCAGCTGACCCTAGCTGCCCGCGACAGCTGTTTATAGATTCCGATGGCTCGGGCGCAGACGTTTGCGACGTGAGTGTTGAAAGTCAACTTGTTGTCGATGGTGAGACCGAGCAGCTTTATTTCGTTTGACATGCCAATGTCTACCCCGCCCATGCTCAGACACGGGGTGTCATGCTTCAGCTTCCGCGTGATTAGCATGGCTGTTGTTTTGTGCGGTGCAAACTTGAGCTTGTTCATAACACCCCATGCCCTAACATACTCGAGGGCGGCATTGGCATCCCTCTGAATCTGCAGTGCGGTCTCCCCATCGAAAGCAAGGACGATGTCGTCCGCAAACGCCTGACAGTAGACCCTGTTCTTCTCCAGCCCCTTCAGCAGAGGATCCAGCAGGAGGTTCCATAAAATGGGGCCACCGATAGACCCCTGGACGCATCCCTTCTCGGTCCTGGACCTGTGCTCCACTCCCGCGTACCTAACCTTCACCACTCTGTCGGACAGATAGCTGTCCATGACCCTTCTCAAGTTCACAGGACACTTTTCCTCAGCCAGTCGGACTCGTATAGCCGGCCACCATGCGCTGTCGAAGGCTCCCTCGATGTCCAGGGACACGATCGTGACGAGCCGCTTTTCGGCGAGTTTGCCACGGATGTGCCCTATCAACGCGTAGAGGGAGTCCTCAGTGCTCTTCTGGGGCATGAAGCCGTACTGGCGAGTACTCATCCTCGGCAGAAGGTGATACTTGAGTCGGGCCACGACCATCTTTTCAAAGATCTTCCCCAATACAGGCAAAAGACCAATCGGCCTGTACGATTTTGGAGTGGTGAAGTCGGTTTTTGCAGGCTTGCGGAGCACAACGACTGTTGCCTCTTTCCAGGACCGCGGAAAGTGTCCATGCGCCAGGCACTTGTTCATCAAGCGCAGAACTAGGTCTGGGTCTTGGTTAATCGCGTGGCCCCATATGTCCGCCGTCAGACCGTCGGAACCGGGGGCTTTTTTAGGGTTGAACGAGGAGACTGCCCGTGCTAGCTCGTCGATGCTGAATGGGGGATCCCAGGGCACAGCTTGGTCCTCCCCATTCACCTCTTCCGCTCTTCGTCGCGTAATTGCGTGCTCCTCGTTGTCCTCCTCCGTACGGTCCTCCGGGTAAAATGACTCCGCCAGATACCTCGCCGAAGCTTCCGGGTCTAGGGTCTTTCCTTCCCTCACCATCGGCACATCCTCCTCCCTCCTCTCCGTTCTGCGAATCACTCGATAAATCCCTTCCCAAACACCTTCCCGGTCTTGTTTCTGGCAGAAACCCTTCCAGCTCTCGACCTGTGCTCGGACCACTGCCGCCTCATACTCCTCTTTCTTTTCCAGGTACTCCTCAACAACCTTTGGTCTACGAACCGGAGCTGCACAACGAATTCTTCTTTTTCTGGCAGCCACCTGCCTCTTCAGGCTGGCGAGATCTTCGGACCACCACGGCACGGCCATTCTCTCCGTGCCTTTCTTTTTGGGTATCACGTGAGTGCAGGCGGTTTGCACCGCCGTCGTAAGTCCCTCGACTACCAGGTCTATTTTGTCCGCGCTGTCGATGTCATCGAACAGACTTACAGTAGTTGTATCCTGCATAATCTGGCGCAGTTTCTTACGAAACTGGCCCCAATTCGCTTTTTTAGTATTGTAGATCCTGGTAGTCCGGTTTACCGTGATACCCGCAGACCTTTCGAGATTGACCTCGAACTCGATGCCGTTGTGGTCTGACCCCGTCAGGTCGTCGACGACTCGCCAGCCGTCAATCACTGTCAGCATATCCGTTGTGCAGGCTGTGACGTCGACGCAGCTGGTGTAACGCCTGTTTCCACGAACTACGTCGAAGGTTGGAGTTTCCCCTGTATTGAGTATTTGCAGTCCGAGCTGGTCGAGAGCTCCCAGCATCTCGTCGCCTCTGCTGTTCGTCTCACTGCTGCCCCACCAGACACTCCAGGCGTTGGCGTCTCCTCCGATGATGAGCTTATGCGGGCCGGTCTCGCTTTCCACCTTTTTGAGGCTGTCCAAGTATGGCCCCAAGGGCTGGTCTGGCTCAAAGTAGAACGAGACCAGAGTTAGCTTCCAGGCACCGGTTTGGATCCCACCACGACGATGTTTTCCGTGGTGAGTTCTGGGTACTGTCTAACGGTAAGTTTTGGGTCAAAGACGGCTATTGCCGCTTTGACAGTCCCTTCTCCTTGGCCGGTGCTCTGAAAGATTCGGACACCTCTGGTCCCGCTCATCCTCTTCACTTTCCCGACGTAGGGCTCCTGGATCAGCGCTGCGGTTGCTTTGCGCTGCTCGGCCTCAAGCATAAGCTCGTGGGTCGCCAGTTTCTTTCGTTGGAGATTTGCCTGGAGTATCTTGTGCGGCACCGTGTTTCCCGGGACAACCTTAGCAATAGGCGACGGACGCGCGTGCCAGCCGGTCCCACCTGACTCGAACCGGACACTCAGGGGCAAACGCGCTGTGATCGGATCTCTCCATCTTCGCCTTGACGCAGTTTAGGCACTTGGGTGCTTCCGCCTTCAGCCACTGTGCACATGCCGCTCGGAGGTGCGTTTCGCCGCAATGGCAACATAAGTCGGCCGGCTCTTTACATAGCCGCCGACTATGCCCGTATGCCAGGCACCTCGTGCATTGCACCAGTGGCGACTGGTCGTCGACGAAGACGGTCTGGAGGTCGATGCGCGCCTTCCCCTTGTTGAGCATCCGGTTCCAGACAGTCGGAGACGTGCTGACAACAATGTTATTTGTTTGAGGGTTTCTGCCAGTCCTCCTATACTTGATATTTATTCTGTCCTCCTCGTTGTCGAGGTCGCCAAAAACATCCCTATTTTGTTTCCGTAGTGCCCCCAAGATCTCCTCGTCGGAGTGAATGCGGAGGACACCACGGAAGATCAGGAGCGGGTCTTTGTTCTTGACCTCCTCGACAACGAGGTGGTCTCCTGATCTCTGAATTTTGGCCCGTAGATTGTCGCGTTCTTCGGCCGACCTGCATCCCATTATTATCTTTCTATTCTTGGCCCTTCGCACCGTTTCAACTTCTACGCCCCCTTCCCGCGCTTTGACGGCTTGTCTTATTTGGTTAGGTTAGGTTAGGTTAGGTTAGGTTAGGTTAGGTTAGGTTAGGTTAGGTTAGGTTAGGTTAGGTTAGGTTAGGTTAGGTTTTTTTTTTTTTTTTTTTTTTTTTTTGTGACAGGAGTGAAATGCTCCTGCCATGCGAAGGCCCCCTGCCAAGGATTACGCAGGGACGTTGTTATAGGCTGCTTGTATTTTTCCTTCTGACTCTTATCATTTGGGATAGATAAATAGTAAATAAAATATATATATAATGTTTTTGATTCTTTATAAAATGATCTTATTGTGAATTCTAAAATTTTTGAAACTGACTATTGCTTAATAATTTAAAACTTCTTAATATTTCTATTAATTACGTAAATTTTTGTTTGCTTAGTAAATTCGGATTTTAAGACTTTATCGTTACTACTGATTTAACTTAATTGCAGCGTATTATGACTTTAGATAGAATTTCTTTGAATTAAAAATATTTTATCATCAGCTATTATATTTCTTCGAGAGACGGGTTTCGTGAACTCTTAACATAGAATGGCAGTTCTGTAGGGTGAGATCATCCACTTCGTTGGCTGGTTAGCATAGAGATGTTTCGACCATGGTGTTTGGCTCCGTGCGCAAGCGGTGGTTCATGTTATTATCATGGAGACACTCGCTTGCGCGAGCGGCCATTCCTTGGATTCGACGTTGGTCAGCAGTCTCAGTTTGCCATGTGTGTGACAGAGTGGAAGGTCTCCCACCCACTAAAGTACGGATCTTTGCCTTGGCACTCCTTACAGCTATGGCGCGACGGACGCGCCGTTCCTTGTCGCTGGTTTTTATGCACTCATTCTTCCACGGGTTGTACCACAACGGTAAATCTGCATATTTACTCAATTTAAATTGGGCCATCTTCTTATGAAGCGGTTAGGTTAGGTTAGGTTAGGTTAGGTTAGGTTAGGTTAGGTTAGGTTAGGTTAGGTTAGGTTAGGTTAGGTTAGGTTAGGTTAGGTTTTTTTTTTTTTTTTATTTTTTTTTGTGGCAGGAGTGGGAAATCCTCATGGACGCCCAGGTCTGGGCAGTGCCGGACTCTTACCGGCTAAAACCACACTCCTGCCATGCGAGGGCCCCCTGCCGTGCAGGTTTCGCAGGGACTTTTTGAGACTGCAGGTTTGAAGACATTCATTTCAATTCTTTGTATAAATAGATATTAAATAAATATAATAAATAGTTGTTTCTTTTATAATAGAAAATGCGCGACTACTTATTTCTTTGGTTCACTGATAGCACAATCTTCGTCATGAACTTAATTAGTTCTGGTCTATGTTTTCTTTGTGCTATCAGTGAGCCAAGGCTATCCTTTCCTATCTTCTCGTTTATTCTGGCTTCGACATCTAGTCGAGCTCGGCCATAAATGGGGCAATCCGCCAGGAGGTGGAGGATGTTCTCATTTTCTTCGGGGTCGCAGGCGCATGCTGGGTTCTCCTTGCACTTGAAGCGAGTCAGGTATTCGGAGAACCCACCGTGCCCCGTAAGCGCCTGGGTCAGCTGTTGGGTCATTTCGAGCTTCCGCACCGTTTTGTACGCCGCGATTGCGCAGGGGAAAAACACTTTCGTTGTGGCCGCCGTTGTCCCTTCTTGGTATCTCCGGTTCCATTCGCCCAGAGTATCCATACGGATCGTACGCTTGACGAATGAAACCGGGCATTTGTCATAGTCGGGGCGCCGCTTACTTCTCAAGGCAGCCTCCTTAGCGAGCGAGTCGGCTCTCTCGTTGCCCTCCAGTCCCACGTGCGCCTTGATCCAGAACAAGGAGACGCTCTTGCCCTGGATACTTATGCTGCGGATGGCGTCCCTTGTTTCCACTGCAAGGGGGTGGAGGGCTTCGGGGTTCACGACTGTTTGGAGGGCTGCCATAGAGTCACTGTATATGCCGAACGCCGTCTCAATTCGCCGCTGAGCTTCCTTCACTGCCTCACAGAGGGCGAGGAGCTCAGCCTGGTAGACGGTACTGTAGGACGGCAGGGCAAGCTTGAGGGCCTTCACCTCGGCTTGGCCGGTCCACACAGAGAGTGCGGCCCCGACCTTGCCCTCAATCTTGCTGCCGTCCGTGAAAATCCGCACCGCGTAGTCGCTATTATTGTTATATTGTTCCTCGTCTACCAGGCGTCTCAGTTCGATGGCCCTCTGCTCGGCCGGATGTGGCATCTCTAGTGCCGATGCCACACGTTCGATCTCCCGGTCTCCCAACGCTGGATGAGGTACTCCCCTCTTTGCCTCGTACAGTGATGTCACCTCCCGAATTCGCAAATCGAGAGGAAGTAACCCAGCCAGCACCAGTGCTGAGTGTAGGGAGACCGTACGATAGGCTCGGCACAATTTCTGCGCGAAGCTCCTTTGGACGGCGTTCAGCTTCTTCTGGACCCCGACTTTGTTGGCGGCCGGCGACCATGCACTCGCGGCGTACAAAATGATTGGCTCTACGGCGGCGTTATAAATGCACCGGATTATGTCCGGGTGCAGACCCCAGCTGACCCTAGCTGCCCGCGATAGCTGCTTGTAGATGCCGATGGCACGGGCGCAGACGTTTGCGACGTGGGTGTTGAAAGTCAACTTGTTGTCGATGGTGAGACCGAGCAGCTTTATTTCGTTTGACATGCCAATGTCTACCCCGCCCATGCTCAGACACGGAGTGTCATGCTTCAGCTTCCGCGTAATCAGCATGGCTGTTGTCTTGTGCGGTGCGAACTTGAGCTTGTTCATAACACCCCATGCCCTAACATACTCGAGGGCGGCATTGGCATCCCTCTGAATCTGCAGAGCGGTCTCCCCATCGAAAGCAAGGACGATGTCGTCCGCAAACGCCTGACAGTAGACCCTGTTCTTCTCCAGCCCCTTCAGCAGAGGATCCAGCAGGAGGTTCCATAAAATGGGGCCACCGATAGACCCCTGGACGCATCCCTTCTCGGTCCTGGACCTGTGCTCCACTCCCGCGTACCTAACCTTCACCACTCTGTCGGACAGATAGCTGTCCATGACCCTTCTCAAGTTCACAGGACACTTTTCCTCAGCCAGTCGGACTCGTATAGCCGGCACCATGCGCTGTCGAAGGCTCCCTCGATGTCCAGGGACACGATCGTGACGAGCCGCTTTTCGGCGAGTTTGCCACGGATGTGCCCTATCAACGCGTAGAGGGAGTCCTCAGTGCTCTTCTGGGGCATGAAGCCGTACTGGCGAGTACTCATCCTCGGCAGAAGGTGATACTTGAGTCGGGCCACGACCATCTTTTCAAAGATCTTCCCCAATACAGGCAGGAGACCAATCGGCCTGTACGATTTTGGAGTGGTGAAGTCGGTTTTTGCAGGCTTGCGGAGCACAACGACTGTTGCCTCTTTCCAGGACCGCGGAAAGTGTCCATGCGCCAGGCACTTGTTCATCAAGCGCAGAACTAGGTCTGGGTCTTGGTTAATCGCGTGGCCCCATATGTCCGCCGTCAGACCGTCGGAACCGGGGGCTTTTTTAGGGTTGAACGAGGAGACTGCCCGTGCTAGCTCGTCGATGCTGAATGGGGGATCCCAGGGCACAGCTTGGTCCTCCCCATTCACCTCTTCCGCTCTTCGTCGCGTAATTGCGTGCTCCTCGTTGTCCCCCTCCGTACGGTCCTCCGGGTAAAATGACTCCGCCAGATACCTCGCCGAAGCTTCCGGGTCTAGGGTCTTTCCTTCCCTCGCCATCGGCACATCCTCCTCTCTCCTCTCCGTTCTGCGGATCACTCGGTAAATACCCTCCCATAAACCTTCTCGGTCTTGTTTCTGGCAGAAACCCTTCCAGCTCTCGACCTGTGCTCGGACCACTGCCGCCTCATACTCCTCTTTCTTTTCCAGGTACTCCTCAACAACCTTTGGTCTACGAACCGGCGCTGCACAACGAATTCTTCTTTTTCTGGCAGCCACCTGCCTCTTCAGGCTGGCGAGATCTTCGGACCACCACGGCACGGCCATTTTCTCCGTGCCTTTCTTTTTGGGTATCACGTGAGTGCAGGCGGTTTGCACCGCCGTCGTAAGTCCCTCGACTACCAGGTCTATTTTGTCCGCGCTGTCGATGTCATCGAACAGACTTACAGTATTTGTATCCTGCATAATCTGGCGCAGTTTCTTACGAAACTGGCCCCAATTCGCCTTTTTAGTATTGTAGATCCTGGTAGTCCGGTTTACCGTGATACCCGCAGACCTTTCGAGATTGACCTCGAACTCGATGCCGTTGTGGTCTGACCCCGTCAGGTCGTCGACGACTCGCCAGCCGTCAATCACTGTCAGCATATCCGTTGTGCAGGCTGTGACGTCGACGCAGCTGGTGTAACGCCTGTTTCCACGAACTACGTCGAAGGTTGGAGTTTCCCCTGTATTGAGTATTTGCAGTCCGAGCTGGTCGAGAGCTCCCAGCATCTCGTCGCCTCTGCTGTTCGTCTCACTGCTGCCCCACCAGACACTCCAGGCGTTGGCGTCTCCTCCGATGATGAGCTTATGCGGGCCGGTCTCGCTTTCCACCTTTTTGAGGCTGTCCAAGTATGGCCCCAAGGGCTGGTCTGGCTCAAAGTAGAACGAGACCAGAGTTAGCTTCCAGGCACCGGTTTGGATCCCCACCACGACGATGTTTTCCGTGGTGAGTTCTGGGTACTGTCTAACGGTAAGTTTTGGGTCAAAGACGGCTATTGCCGCTTTGACAGTCCCTTCTCCTTGGCCGGTGCTCTGAAAGATTCGGACACCTCTGGTACCGCTCATCCTCTTCACTTTCCCGACGTAGGGCTCCTGGATCAGCGCTGCGGTTGCTTTGCGCTGCTCGGCCTCAAGCATAAGCTCGTGGGTCGCCAGTTTCTTTCGTTGGAGATTTGCCTGGAGTATCTTGTGCGGCACCGTGTTTCCCGGGACAACCTTAGCAATAGGCGACGGACGCGCGTGCCAGCCGGTCCCACCTGACTCGAACCGACACTCAGGGGCAAACGCGCTGTGATCGGATCTCTCCATCTTCGCCTTGACGCAGTTTAGGCACTTGGGTGCTTCCGCCTTCAGCCACTGTGCACATGCCGCTCGGAGGTGCGTTTCGCCGCAATGGCAACATAAGTCGGCCGGCTCTTTACATAGCCGCCGACTATGCCCGTATGCCAGGCACCTCGTGCATTGCACCAGTGGCGACTGGTCGTCGACGAAGACGGTCTGGAGGTCGATGCGCGCCTTCCCCTTGTTGAGCATCCGGTTCCAGACAGTCGGAGACGTGCTGACAAAAATGTTATTTGTTTGAGGGTTTCTGCCAGTCCTCCTATACTTGATATTTATTCTGTCCTCCTCGTTGTCGAGGTCGCCAAAAACATCCCTATTTTGTTTCCGTAGTGCCCCCAAGATCTCCTCGTCGGAGTGAATGCGGAGGACACCACGGAAGATCAGGAGCGGGTCTTTGTTCTTGACCTCCTCGACAACGAGGTGGTCTCCTGATCTCTGAATTTTGGCCCGTAGATTGTCGCGTTCTTCGGCCGACCTGCATCCCATTATTATCTTTCTATTCTTGGCCCTTCGCACCGTTTCAACTTCTACGCCCCCTTCCCGCGCTTTGACGGCTTGTCTTATTTGGTTAGGTTAGGTTAGGTTAGGTTAGGTTAGGTTAGGTTTTTTTTTTTTTTTTTTTTTTTTTTTTTTTTTTTTTTTTTTTTTTGTGGCAGGAGTGGGAAATCCTCATGGACGCCCAGACAAGTCTGGGCAGTGCCGGACTCTTACCGGCTAAAACCACACTCCTGCCATGCGAGGGCCCCCTGCCGTGCAAGTTTCGCAGGGACTTTTTGAGACTTCAGTTTTATATACAGGTTTTCGTTACTTCGATTTGTAAGTATATAAATAAATAAAATTGATAATTTTATCTTTTTAGATTATTTCGCGCGACTACTTGTTTCTTTGGTTCACTGATAGCACAATCTTCGTCATGAACTTAATTAGTTCTGGTCTATGTTTTCTTTGTGCTATCAGTGAGCCAAGGCTATCCTTTCCTATCTTCTCGTTTATTCTGGCTTCGACATCTAGTCGAGCTCGGCCATAAATGGGGCAATCCGCCAGGAGGTGGAGGATGGTCTCCTTCTCTTCGGGGTCGCAGGCGCATGCTGGGTTCTCCTTGCACTTGAAGCGAGTCAGGTATTCGGAGAACCCACCGTGCCCCGTAAGCGCCTGGGTCAGCTGTTGGGTCATTTCGAGCTTCCGCACCGTTTTGTACGCCGCGATTGCGCAGGGGAAAAATACTTTCGTTGTGGCCGCCGTTGTCCCTTCACGGTATCTCCGGTTCCATTCGCCCAGTGTTTCCATACGGATCGTACGCTTGACGAATGAAACCGGGCATTTGTCATAGTCGGGGCGCCGCTTACTTCTCAAGGCAGCCTCCTTAGCGAGCGAGTCGGCTCTCTCGTTGCCCTCCAGTCCCACGTGTGCCTTGATCCAGAACAAGGAGACGCTCTTGCTCTGGATACCTATGCGGCGTATGGCGTCTCTTGTTTCCACTGCAAGGGGGTGGAGGGCTTCGGGGTTCACGACTGTTTGGAGGGCTGCCATGGAGTCACTGTATATGCCGAACGCCGTCTCCTTACGTCGCAGAGCTTCCTTCACTGCCTCACAGAGGGCGAGGAGCTCAGCCTGGTAGACGGTACTGTAGGACGGCAGGGCAAGCTTGAGGGCCTTCACCTCGGCTTGGCCGGTCCACACAGAGAGTGCGGCCCCGACCTTGCCCTCAATCTTGCTGCCGTCCGTGAATATCCGCACCGCGAAGTCTTTGTGATTATTATATTGTTCCTCGTCTACCAGGAGTCTCAGTTCGATGGCCCTCTGCTCGGCCGGATGTGGCATCTCTAGTGCCGATGCCACACGTTCGATCTCCCGGTCTCCCAACGCTGGATGAGATACTCCCTCTTTGCCTCGTACAGCGAGGTCACCTCCCGAATCCGCAAGTCGAGAGGGAGTAGCCCAGCCAGCACCAGTGCTGAGTGTAGGGAGACCGTACGATAGGCTCGGCACAAACTTCTGCGCGAAGCTCCTTTGGACGCGTTCAGCTTCTTTTGGACCCCGACTTTGTTGGCGGCCAGCGACCACGCACTCGCGGCGTACAAAATGATTGGCTCGACCGCTGCGTTATAAATGCACCGGATTATATCCGGGTGCAGACCCCAGCTGACCCTAGCTGCCCGCGACAGCTGTTTATAAATGCCGATGGCTCGGGCGCAGACGTTTGCGACGTGGGTGTTGAAAGTCAACTTGTTGTCGATGGTGAGACCGAGCAGCTTTATTTCGTTTGACATGCCAATGTCTACCCCGCCCATGCTCAGACACGGGGTGTCATGTTTCAGCTTCCGCGTAATCAGCATGGCTGTCGTCTTATGCGGTGCAAATTTGAGCTTATTCATAACACCCCATGCCCTGACATACTCGAGGGCGGCATTGGCATCCCTCTGAATCTGCAGTGCGGTCTCCCCATCGAAAGCAAGGACGATATCGTCCGCAAACGCCTGACAATAGACACCCTTCTTCTCTAGCCCCTTCAGCAGAGGATCCAGCAGGAGGTTCCATAAAATGGGGCCACCGATTGACCCCTGGACGCATCCCTTCTCGGTCCTGGATCTGTGCTCCACTCCGGCGTATCTGACCTTCACCACTCTGTTGGACAAATAACTGTCCATGACCCTTCTCAAGTTCACAGGACACTTTTCCTCAGCCAGTCGGACTCGTATGGCCGGCCACCATGCGCTGTCGAAGGCTCCCTCGATGTCCAGGGACACGATCGTGACTAGCCGCTTTTCGGCGAGACTGCCACGGATGTGCCCTATCAACGTGTAGAGGGAGTCCTCAGTGCTCTTCTGGGGCATGAAGCCGTACTGGCGAGTACTCATCCTCGGCAGAAGGTGATACTTGAGTCGGGCCACGACCATCTTCTCAAAAATCTTCCCCAGTACAGGCAAAAGACCAATCGGCCTGTACGATTTTGGAGTGGTGAAGTCAGTTTTTGCCGGCTTTCGGAGCACAACGACTGTTGCCTCTTTCCAGGACCGCGGAAAGTATCCATGCGCCAGGCACTTATTCATTAAGCGCAGAACTAAGTCTGGGTCTTGGTGGATCGAATGGCCCCATATGTCCGCCGTCAGACCGTCGGAACCGGGGGCTTTTTTAGGGTTGAACGAGGAGACTGCCCGTTCTAGCTCGTCGATGGTGAATGGGGGATCCCAGGGCACAGCTTGGTCCTCCCCATTCACTTCTTCCGCTCTCCGTCGCGTGATTGTATGCTCCTCGTTGTCCCCCTCCGTACGGTCCTCCGGGTAAAATGTCTCCGCCAGATACCTCGCCGAAGCCTCCGGGTCTAGGGTCTGCCCTTCCCTCACCATCGGCACATCCTCCTCCCTTCTCTCCGTTCTGCGGATCACCCTATAAATTCCTTCCCAAACGCCTTCCCGGTCTTGTTTTTGGCAGAAACCCTTCCAGCTCTCGACCTGTGCTTGGACCACTGCCGCCTCATACTCCTCTTTCTTTTTCAGGTACTCCTCAACAACCTTTGGTCTACGAACCGGCGCTGCACAACGAATCCTCCGCTTTCTTACAGCCACCTGCCTCTTCAGGCTGGCGAGATCCTCGGACCACCACGGCACGGCCAGTTTCTCCGTGCCTTTCTTCTTGGGTATCACGTGAGTGCAGGCGGTTTGCACCGCCGTCGTGAGTCCCTCGACTACCAGGTCTACTTTGTCCACGCTGTCGATATTATCGAGCAGGCTTATAGTGTTTGAGCTCTGCATAATTTGGCGCAGTTTCTTACGAAACTGGCCCCAATTCGCTTTTTTTGTGTTGTAGATCCTGGTAGTCCGGTTTACCGTGATACCCGCAGACCTTTCCAGATTGACATCGAACTCGATGCCGTTGTGGTCCGACCCCGTCAGGTCGTCTACGACTCGCCAGCCATCAATCGCTGTTAGCATGTCCGTTGTGCAGGCTGTGACGTCGACGCAGCTGGTGTAACGCCTGTTACCACGAACTACGTCGAAGGTTGGAGTTTCCCCTGTATTGAGTATTTGCAGTCCGAGCTGGTCGAGAGCTCCCAGCATCTCGTCGCCTCTGCTGTTCGTCTCACTGCTGCCCCACCAGACACTCCAGGCGTTGGCGTCTCCTCCGATGATGAGCTTATGCGGGCCAGTCTCGCTTTCCACCTTTTTGAGGCTGTCCAGGTATGGCCCCAGGGGCTGGTCTGGCTCAAAGTAGAACGAGACCAGAGTTAGCTTCCAGGCACCGGTTTGGATCCCCACCACGACGATGTTTTCCGTGGTGAGTTCTGGGTACTGTCTAACGGTAAGTTTTGGGTCAAAGACGGCTATTGCCGCTTTGACAGTCCCTTCTCCTTGGCCGGTACTCTGAAAGATTCGGACACCTCTGATCCCGCTCATCCTCTTCGCTTTTCCCACGTATGGCTCCTGGATCAGCGCTGCGGTTACTTTGCGCTGCTCGGCCTCAAGCATAAGCTCATGGGTCGCCAGCTTCTTTCTTTGGAGATTTTGCCTGGAGTATTTTGTGCGGCACCGTGTTCCCCGGGACAACCTTAGCAGTAGGCGACGGACGCGCGTGCCAGCGGTCCCACCTGACTCGAATCGGACACTCAGGGGCAAACGCGCTGTGGTCGGATCTCTCCATCTTCGCTTTGACGCAGTTTAGGCACTTGGGTGCTCCGCCTTCAGCCACTGTGCACATGCCGCTCGGAGGTGCGTTTCGCCGCAATGGCAGCATAAGTCGGCCGGCTCTTTACATAGCCGCCGACTATGCCCGTATGCTAGGCACCTCGTGCATTGCACCAGTGGCGACTGGTCGTCGACGAAGACGGTCTGGAGGTCGATGCGCGCCTTCCCCTTGTTGAGCATCCGGTTCCAGACAGTCGGAGACGTGCTGACAACAATGTTGTTTGTTTGAGGGTTTCTGCCAGTCCTCTTATACTTGATTATTAATTCTATCCTCCTCGTTGTCAAGGTCGCCAAAAACATCCCTATTTTGTTTCCGTAGTGCCCCCAAGATCTCCTCGTCGGAGTGGATGCGGAGGACACCACGGAAGACCAAGAGCGGGTCTTTGTTCTTGACCTCCTCGACAACGAGGTGGTCTCCTGAACCCTGAATTTTGGCCCGCAAGTTGTCACGCTCTTCGGCCGACCTGCATCCCATAATTTTTCCGGTTCTTGCCCTTCGCACCGTTTCTACTTCTACGCCGCCTTCCCGTGCTTTGACAGCTTGTCTTATTTTATTCAAAACCTCTTCCCCCGTATCCTTCTTCCTTCGACGTCACCACTATGGAGTGCAGCGCGGTCCTTCCTGGGGTCTGCCTTTTCGGTGGACCCGCCGCTACACTCGCATAAGTGGCCGTCTTCTCCAGTTTTTCCCCATGGCTTTCCATCGCCCGCTGCAGCCTCTCCATCTTGTCACTGCTCTCCTTCACCAACGCGCTGTGCTCCGCTAGTGAAGCGAGCAGTGATTTAACCTCCGGAAGGCGTTGTGTTGGTGGCGGAAGGTGGACTTCGGAGTCTTTTGGCTCGACTCCATCCGTGGCTGCCGTCGCCTCCTTCACCAGCTCGTACAGGCGTTCCACCGCACGGGTGACACCTGCCTTTAGGTCTGCCTTCATGTTGCGCGAGTCTGCGAGGTGCGACTTCGCGCGCAGAAGGCAATTTCGGGCCTCTGTCACCCGGTCGGGTGGGTTTGGTGGATGCGGCTGGTCCGGTTTCGGTGGCGCCCTTTTGGACTCGTCGGGGGCACGGCGTTCGGCAGCGTCGGTATTTGGCTGCGACGCGGTCCGACGGGTGATCTTCCGCGGGGCCGTTGTGGACGGAACCGGATCTTCGGGTGAAGGTGTTGCAGCCGTAGGGTGGAGCCGGGCCTCCGCCAACCTTCCCTTTTCTACCTCTCCAGTGCTTCGCCTCGAACTAGAGGCTTGAGTTGAAGCACTGGGAGGAGACGCGGTTTTGTTTCGCTCTTCGAAGCGCAGGGTAAGCGCCGCGGCCGATGGAAAGACCTGGGGTCTCTCGGATTCATTTTGTGCGGGGGTTCTGGTGATGGGCATTTTGGGGCGTAGACAAAATGTAAAATCAAGCAATAAATATAATTTTAATAATTAAAATAGTCAATAAATAATTAATAAAATTTGTCAAAATAATATGTTACTGATCCCTGTAAAGAGGGGATCAGTGGTCAATATTAATAAGCCTCAATAGAGGTATGTCTAAAATGTAAAATGCTGCTTCCTGTAAAGGGGGAGCAGTGTCACTTAAAAACTAAGGCGATATCTCAGGTTTGAGACTGTAAAGGGGTCAAGAAAAAAAATAAAGATTAAAATAAGACTAGAAAACATTTTTGACCTACTTTATAGGGCTCGCTGGTCTACCACAGAGATCAAATCGCCACTATCGGGTGGGTGGGGGGG